>CM017560.1:48059129-48678296 GCA_007844125.1 Sinonovacula constricta | reverse complement strand
GTTGATTTTAGTTTTGTTCTGGACTGATATACACTGAAAATATTTTATAATTGGTCGGTCATTGTGTGCATTTTCTTCCAAAGCTGTCACTATGAAATTGAATATGCCGTTTTCTCTTCATCCTCGATTTACATTTTACCGATTCAGTCCTATCACGAACTTTATTGATAACAGCGGCTCAAGAAATCAATTATAAGTCTTTAATCTATTTACTGATGTTATTGATTTTCTCACAGTATTTCTGTTTGTTTATTAACTTAAAAATTTGGACTTTGATCCAATGATTTTCTTTTTTCTTGAACATGTTTGACATTTGTAGATGGTTGATTTGGGCATTTGTTTTGTAATGTTGAAATTATGACATCATCTGGTGAATTAAAAATGTGGGGGTTACTTATTGTAACCGAATCTTTTACTGTAATTCTAACATTGACTGAAAGCTGTATGTTTGAATCAGCATATGCTTTTGGATTGGTTTGAATTGACAAATTTTTAATAACAAAGCTATGGAATGAACAAGTGTGTAGACCCCGGCTTATTTGGATGTTAAGAGAGAATCTTGCTGAAGTTGTTTAGGTGTGGTTGTCTCCCTTTGACTGTTTTTATATTATTTGTTGCCCGCTACATTTTAATATGCAATACAGGTGTATTATGTTGACATATATGACAAAGGAAACATATTCTGTTTATTTTTTAAGGGTTTCAAAATTGCTTTCTTTCTGATCCCCAGTCGGAATTACGATAATTTTAATTAATTAAATTATTTTAACAAAAATATGACATCGAGTATTTAAAAAATCTAAAGGTGTCTATTTATATCATTTAAGATTGGTTTGGTCCAAAACATGTAAGAAATGCCAGAAAGAAATCAAGTTTGTAAAACTGTCCTTTGAACATATTTAAGCCTGAGAAGCACAGATCGATTAGGCCTTGGCAAATGTTATAGATCCAGAATTGTAAACTCTTGCTGCAATAGGTTTTACACTGTTAATTTGCAAATGTTAGACAATAACTTAAAAATAAGTACTGAGTCTGGTTATTAACATATTTATATGACTTTTATATACCGATTATATATTTTGTCATATATATTATTGATAAGGGTACATCAATGCAGTATTTCCTTAAAGCAATACATAGTTTTAATACAGCAACGAGGACATTTAATGGCTCAATTAGAAGTTAACCTTCATCTATAATTGTCACCTTTGCCTGATAAGATATAGATATATAGAGATATAGACTTAACAACTTAACAAGTAGTTCAAACATTGCTGTATTGTTACTATTATGGGTAGGTATCATTGCTTATAAGCACAACGCAAGATGCCAGTGTTTCTAACAATAATTTTTATATGAAGTATAAAGATTTGGTGAATACAGGTCTTTAAATATTTTTTCTTTTAATGTTTTGATTAGCAGTGGATAAGCACCTGTGACGGACATATGTCATGGATTGTTCATACTCTAACATTCTTTTTGATGATGTCTGAACATTTCGCCCATGTATAGTATAGCAAATAGTGTAGACATGTTGTTGTGTTTTTTATTAAAAACTTCCATATCTAATCTGGCTTTCATTGAAACGTAAAAAGATATATTTTGGCCTCTTATTTATTTCAACAATATCTGCAGAGAACTTACTTTATTCATGACATATAATTTAGCAATATGATAGTTGTTACGTTGTGCAAATGTTATTGTGGTTTTGGCTTTCACGGAATACAAAGCAAATGTTGTATTTTATTTGGCTTTAATTTCGCGCCAAATTACACACACCGACACAACCATTCGTTCCATGTTTTCCCCGCTAAACTCATTCAACCGCGTAGAACCGTGTTCCCATGTGTACTCGACATGAGATCCAAATCAATTGACATGCTTATCAAAGCTTTCACAACAATGCTCGTTTGCAAATACGTTTGACTACATTAGGAAAAATGCAAGATCAATCCGAGAAAAACTTTACACACGCTGAACTAATCCTCTGAGTTTGGATCACCCAATTCAACGGGTTTTCTTTGTCATATTTGTTAGCTGATTTCCGATATTATTGCAGTATTTAGGTTATTTATTTATGTTTTAAAATGTTTTTTCTCATTCCAAACATAAAAAATTGAAAGGTCTTGCTTATATATGTAATCGCTCGTGTTACAAAACGGATGTAATAAAATTATTTTTTTCATACTTTGTCTGAGAAAACTCCCACATTCCCTACGTATAAATTTAAAATGTCATAAAATGTACGTTGTCAAAATGTTTGACTTTACACCATGAGGGAATACACTGTCATGTACAAATGCCAACAATACAGCATTTCATCAACAACTGTCGATTCCATTTTCTCAAACATATAACGTCAAGACTTTTGTTGTTTGTTTTATGAATGAAACAGATTCCATCGGGTTGAAATCATCGATGTTGTTTTCAAAACAACGTCGTTTGCAGTGGTTGTCACGACCATTTCATATCTATTTGTAAGACAATCTCATTCACTGGTAAACGGCAATTGTCAAGACCGGAGATCAAAATATATATCGCGAACAAGCAAAGGTAAAGGGCAGAGTGAAAACATCTATACTGACTTCTGTTTACCTTAAACATTGACAGGGAAAATGCCATCTATGGTCAGACTACGTGCAGCCAGAATCTCCTTACCTCAATAGGCAACTTGTTGATCTTAGTAGATGCCAGAGGACGCTTTATAATATCATATACGTCGGAGACATTTTTAGACACATAGTCGGAGACATGTGTAGATACAGTCAGATACATTTGTCGATACACAGAGACATTTGTAGATATATAGTCAGTGACAATTGTAGACACATAGTCAGAGACATTTGTAGGTACATAGTCAGTGACATTTTTAGACACATAGTCGGAGACATGTGTAGATACAGTCAAAGACATTTGTAGATACACAGAGACATTTGTAGATATATAGTCGGAGACACGTGTAGATACACAGTCAGAAACATTTGTAGACACATAGTCAGAGACATTTGTAGATACAGTCAGAGACATTTGTAGATACACAGTCAGAGACATTTGTAGACACATAGTCAGAGACATGTGTAGATACAGTCAGAGACATTTGTAGATACACAGTCAGAGACATTTGTAGACACATAGTCAGAGACATGTGTAGATACAGTCAGAGACATTTGTAGATACACAATCAGAGACATTTGTAGACATATGGTCGGAGACACGTGTAGATACACAGTCAGAAACATTTGTAGACACATAGTCAGAGACATGTGTAGATACAGTCAGAGACATTTGTAGATACACAGTCAGACATTTGTAGACATATGGTCGGAGACATGTGTAGATACATAGTCAGAGACATTTGTAGGTACATACACACAGACATTTGTAGACACATAGTCAGAGACATTTGTAGATACACAGTCAGAGATATTTGTAGACACATAGTCAGAGACATGTGTAGATACATAGTCAGAGACATTTGTAGATACAAAGTCAGAGACATTTGTAAATATATAGTCAGAGACAATTGTAGACACATAGTCAGAGACATTTGTAGACACATAGTCAGATACATTTGTAGATACACAGTCAGAGACATTTGTAGACACATAGTCAGAGACATTTGTAGACACATAGTCAGATACATTTGTAGATACACAGTCAGACATTTGTAGACACATAGTCAGAGACATTTGTAGATACACAGTCAGAGACATTTGTAGACACATAGTCAGAGACATTTGTAGATACAAAGTCAGAGACATTTGTAAATATATAGTCAGAGACAATTGTAGACACATAGTCAGAGACATTTGTAGGTACATAGTCAGAGACATTTGTAGATACATAGTCAGAGACATTTGTAAATACATAGTCAGAAACATTAGTAGACACATAGTCAGAGACATTTGAAGACATCAATCAAGAATCCCCAACGTTAGTTTATAATATTTATTTCTAGTCCAGTTTTATTGGATAATTTTATCATTAACATAACGAAATCAGACACAAAATGGTTCAAATAAAGTTGGACCGTCGGTCGCAGCGACCTCAGCAAATGGCGTCTGCACACAATTAATAACCTCAACAAAACTTTAATCTGTGGACAGGAAAAGCTTTTTCTTGGTGTTTCAGGATGGAAACAAACAACAAACTGAATTTAGTTAAAATCTGTGTATTCATGGTATATCGGGAAACAACTTCATCCAACGACTTCCCGCGTATTTCTGCGTAGAACCAGTACTCTGTAGCAATATGCAGTAAATAGTCTAGATCAAGGATTAAAATCCCGTGACCAGTTTTGGGTTCCAACCCTGGACCATCCGATCCGGAGTCCAACGTAGTTATCACTAAACCGCGGACGCCAACAAACTAAATGTGACACATGTCGGTCAGATGACCATGGTCAACCATTCTTGCTATGTATATGTCATTGTTTATACTAGACACTTTGTAATTAAGCATGCAGGGCATGAACCACGGTGTCTATTGGAATAATTTCAACAGTTTACTTTCGAATGAATTAAGATGACCATTTAGAATTTAGACTATCCCACCGCTGCCACTAATGTAACGCAGGCCGGCGCTCTCCAACGGTCACCGATCCGCACACCAGCCACGATAACCATTGCTTAACCGCGCAACTTTGTAAGCCGCTTAAACATCGTCGCTAACCCAGCAGCGAGACTGGTTTGAAGCGCTTTTGTATCTACCTCTGCGGTCGTTACACTTGGGTACATCGATAACGGTCTCTGTAAATTGCGATTTAAATGCATTAAAATCATACCCATTTATTTTTAAAATATTAAAATTTCTAAGACTTTGCCTTTTAGAACATTATTTTAAAATATTATAATCTTGTTCTAATCTCGCTCGTCAAGGACACTGACGAGTTTTCTGCTTTGAAGCAGGGGCTATATTTATCTTGAAAACAAGTGACCTGTGACGTAAAGTTTGGATTGTGGCAAAATATTTACTTAGAGATCTGCGTGCGCAATTAGACAATTATCCGCTCACTTTATACATCGATGGGAATTTCACACACGGCCTTCAAATGTTTTAACATCTTTAATGCTTTTTTACCATGTATGGATTTGATAGCGGTGTATATATTGGTAACACGTGGTTACATCGACATACCTACATGCAGTAGACCTATGGGCAGTGATTACAGAACTTAGCAGAAAAGAAAGGAAAGGACGAGAAGAAGGTGTGTTGATATTTATTTGTTATGTAACATTATAAAAAACCCTTTCCATTTCATTATAAAACCCTCATTTAAACAACAGCTGTAATTAGTTCACACTTAAACTTACCTACATGTATTGAACTAACAGCTTAATAGTGTATCATATGTTCCAGATTTTTTAGACAAGTTCAAGTTGATGCAAAAGTTCAAGATTATTGTCCTTTTTCATTGAAATACTTAAAATGATTTTCTTCTACTTTCGTTTTCGTGTTTCGGAAATTCCAAATCAATTGTTAACGGGCGGATCTAGATTTGGTGATGGGAGGCGACATTCCAGTATTATTGCCACATATGTGTCCAGTGCTACAGATAAGACGAGTAAGCACGTAATAACTAGTTACATGTCTTGATAAAACGCATTGAAATAATAAAATTTGTATAAAACATATACCCCCACCTTACACAACTCGTACCTACGGTTCTCGCTCAGTTTGACCACTGCCCTTATCCCATAAAAATAAAAATATAAATCATCTTTGTCACTGAGAATACAGTCTGAACTTATAAAAAGTACTTATGTCTTAACGCCTTTCGTGCTTGCTCAATAGGACGCTCCAGAAAAAATATGGACCCGCCCCTGTATTTGACCTGCATAGAATCACTCTCTCACAATGTTTGTTCATTATATTTATAAGAGATAAGAACGATATGTGTGTGCAGGAAGATGTGAATGAGTGTCAACAACATGCTATAGGTTGGTGTCTATTATGTGAGAAACGAAGACCCAAGTACCAAGCGGTGGGCTAGTGAATAAATCGATGGGTTGGTGATTAAGGCGATAGATTGATGAATGGGTTGGTGGATAAATTGGTGGGTGGGTAGATAGGTAGTTATGTTTGTAAGTTGGTGGGTAGATCAGTCGGTTGGTAGGTAGGTATGTTGGTCGGTCGGTCGGTCGGTAGGTATGTAGATCGGTCGGTTGATAGTTTCATGTAGGTTCATGTAGGTATGTAGGTCAGTCGGTTGGTAGGTAGGTTCATCAATAGGTAGGTAGGTATGTAGGTCGGTCGGTCGGTCGGTAGATAGGTATGTTGGTCGGTCGGTTGGTAGTTTCATATAGGTTCATGTAGGTATGTAGGTCAGTCGGTTGGTAGGTAGGTTTATCAATAGGTAGGTAGGTATGTAGGTCGGTCGATAGGTAGGTAGGTTGGTCAGTAGGTATGTATGTCAGCAGACCGGTCGTCGGTCGGTCGATAGGTCAGTAGGTAGACAGGTAGTTGGGTAGGTAGGTATGCTGTTCAGTTGGTCAGTCAGAAGGTCGGTCATTCGATCAGTTGGTTGGTAGATAGATTAGTAACTAGATTGGTAGGTAGGTCAGTAGGTATGTTGGGTGGCTAGGTAGCTCTATAGGTCGATAGTTAGGTCATTCAGTATGAAGGTCGATAGGTAGGTAGGAAGGTATGTAAGAATGTAGGTATGCTGACAGGTATGCGTGGGCAGGTATGCGGGGGCAAGTAAATGGGTAGGCAGGTTTGTATGTAGGTTTGTAGGTATGTAAAGATAGCTATGTTTGTATGTATACGGGTAGGTTAGTCGGTCGATAGAAAATGTAGGTCGGTCGTTAGGTCTATAGGTAGATAGGTCGGTAGGTTGGTCGTCAAGTAGGTCAGTCAAGTAGATTGATAGGTCGGTTGGTATGTACGGAGGGCATAGGTAGGTAATTAGATAGGTGGGTAGATAGGTGAGTATTTTGTTCGGTTAATCCGTCAGAAATTCGGTCAGTTTGTTGGTAGGTATGAAGGTAGGTCAGTGAGTAGGTAGGTAGGTCGGTAAGTAGGTCATTCGGTATGAAGTCCGATAGGTAGGCTGGAAGGTGGGCAGGTAGGTGGATAGGCCGGTTGGTCGGTCGGTAGTTTGTTGGTTGGTAGTTAGGTCAATAGGTAGGTAGGTAGTTCAGTAAGTAGGAAGGTATGTAGTCCGTAATGCGTGGAGAGGTATGTAGGAAGGACAGCAGGTTGGTCAATTGGCCCCCTCAGATAATGACTGACAGGACCCTTTAGCCAATCATGTTATGGGTTTTCCCCACGTGTTCGGCATGACCAGCAGAAGGTTAGACAGGTCAGACAGTTGTAAGAGAGGTAGTGAATATTTCTTTAAGCATTATGTTTCAAAACAAATTACCGCTTTTATCACAAATATGTTAATTTAAATGAACTAATTTGGAAAATTAAAAAATAGTGTAAGTACAATTGTGCATTTTATGCACACTTATTGCACTTAAATTGATGCTTTGCAAGTTATGACCATGACAAGATAAATAGACATTTCTTCTGAGATTGTTATTTCTTTTCCACTACATTGTATATAAACTCTACCGTTTTTAAAATTTCTCTTAGGTATCGGTAAAACATGGATTAAATATTGTTTTCTAACAAGTTCATGTGTAAATTTTCAAGTAATAAGCTATAGAGATAAGATTGTATGATTATTTTGTGAAACTGTGCACTTCTTGTATCCACTTGTTTCCATCGATTACAGATGCATTTTAGATGATTTAATGATATAAATTCTGCAAATTTAGATAAAGCATTTTTATTATACAGACTTAAAAGCGAAATTGCAATTGCCTTATACGTGATACTCTCCTACACCCGGATTAAAACATTACACAAAAACATCCGGCATGTCAGTGAAAAAGCATTGTTGGAAATTTTATGACACTGTCGTAGGCCAATCAACTCTTCAAAGATTCACAAAAGTTGCTAATTGGCTCTTTTGAATAGATTTATTAATAACAAACATATAAGCAATTTAAGTAGTTGTTCTATTTGGGCAAGAAATGTGAGAAACCTAATAAAATACCATTAAGATATTATATTATAGACGTTACTATAAAAGAAGTTGCAAAATAATTTAGTACAAAAGCGACAACACAAAGCCCACGTTTTAAAACTAAACACGCACTTCATACAATAAAGAAAAATATATTATCAGAATGCTTTCATTGTATCACAATATAATCTGTATACTGTTTAACCCGAATATTAATTCCTCTAAAAAAACACCCAAAACCTCTTGTTATTATTTTGTTTAAGATTTACATATACCCATATTGATTCCGTTGCTTAAACTGTTTTCCCTCACAAAATGTGAAATTCTTTTGAATATGAACCACGAAGATAAATATCACGGAAGGCAGATCTTTAGCATATACCTTTTACAGTACAATGCAAAACCGTCATTTCTTTTTATGTATAATTCAACCCGGTTGGACGCGTTTAAGCAAATAAAACTTAATTGCAACATACACATGTATAACATGCATAAGTTTCGATCAATAGGAACACCTCGGATAATTCACGGATGATCACTCTGATGTATGTAGGTAGTTGGATCACCTCTGCCACTTCCCAAAATGGCACAACTACTTGTGACAGACGTCAAAACAAAGATGGCAGCTCGGATGACAGCTCATTACAGTACGATGCCTGTACAATTTCAATTTGTGGCGGCTTCAAATTTAAATCATCCAATTTTAATTTACCCAGCGCAGAAGACACGCAGCTGTCAAACGATGACATTGTTTATGTTCTGTGCGAACTACATTTTAGGCATATTCTTCTTCCGACTTCCGGCAAACAAAGGGATCGTGATTTCAGTAAGTATCATTGCACTAGATACATCCGAAGGAATTAC
This sequence comes from Sinonovacula constricta, assembly GCA_007844125.1. Taxonomy (NCBI): domain Eukaryota; kingdom Metazoa; phylum Mollusca; class Bivalvia; order Cardiida; family Solecurtidae; genus Sinonovacula; species Sinonovacula constricta. The sequence goes on along the minus strand of CM017560.1, from coordinate 48,669,415 downwards.
CCGAGGAGTTCCGATAGACGTTTCAATGTAATCAACGCCATTTTGGCCATTGTTTGTCTTACTTAGTTACTGTTGGTTGGTTGGTAGGTATGAAAGGTAATGTGGAAGTTAGGTAGGTCGGTCGGTCGGTCGGTAGGTAGGTAGGTCAGTATGTATGTCGGTAGGTCGGTTGGTCCGTAGGTCGTTCGGCTGGTAGGCAGCTACATGTAGCTACATGTAGGTATGTAGATCAGTTGGTTGGTTTGTCGGTCGGTAAGTCGGTCGGTTGGTAGGTAGGTAGGTTTGTAAGTAGGCTGGAAGGTAGGTAGGTTAGTATGTAAGCTTGTAGACAGGTGGGTAGGTAGGTGAGTAGGTCAATCATTTGGTCGGTAGGTTGGTAGGTAGTTGGGTTATGTAAGTTGATCAGTCGTTAGGTAGAATGGTAGGCAAGTAGGTTCGCCGAAAGTTTGGTAGGTTGGTCGGTGGGTTGGTCGGTGGGTTGGTCGGTAGGTAGGTTGGAAAGGTATTCTGGAAACCTGGTAGGTAGGTAGATAGGTAGGTAGATAGGTCAGTATGTAGGTCGGTCGGTTGGTAGGTTGAAAAGGTAATGTGAAAGTTAAGTAGGTTGGTAGGTCGGTCGGTAGTTAGGTCAGTATGTATGTCGGTAGGTCGGTTGGTCCGTAGGTCCTTCGGCTGGTAGGCAGCTACATGTAGGTATGTAGGTCGGTCGGTTGGTAGGTAGGCCGGAAGGTAAGCTTGAAGGTAGGTGGTTAGGTAGGTGGTTAGGTCAATCGTTTGGTCAGTAGGTTGGTCAGTACTAGGTTGGTCAGTCCATCAGTCTTTTTTAGTTGAAACCCCTATCCTGCTTCTTTATAGATTAGGAAATAATGAACAACTAAAGTAACATTATAGCACAATAAAGGTAATATTATAAACAGCTTGTACTTCACTAAACTATAAGTTTATGCAGCATCTATGCACACATTTGCCAAGACAGGGGTAAGATGTTGTTACATGTATTAGATACAGACAAACTGTCGGATACTACCTGTAACTCGTGAAGTTAAAAGGTAGACTGACGTGATCCAGAAATTCATGAAAGTCACTTAATTCCTCATTTATAGGCTGGCTTGATGTCAACCCGCTTCAACCCTTATATAAATAAACGGTTATCAACTTTATTGTGTTTTCTTTTCTTCAGCTATCATGGATGAAGTTCCAGGCCAGGGGGATCAGGTGACGGGCAGCCTGGCAGACAGGTCTGATCCCCATATCAATGACATTCCATGTGATCTTTGTGCGAAGTCAGAACAAGTAACAGGCGCTTCAGGATTCTGTCGGGACTGCAACGACTTCCTCTGCAGCATCTGTATCATTTACCACCGAAAGGTTAAAGCACTGAATGATCACATAATTCTTGAAGGTGACCAAATGCCCAATGAACGGCCAGTTACTGTCAATGTAGAGAAATGTTCCAAACACCCGGACAGGCCAGTGGAAATGTATTGTACAGACGAAGAGGACATTGGATGTACACTGTGTTTCATCGAAGAACACAAAACCTGTCAGAATGTTGCACTGATTTCAACTGTTTTAAAAAATGTAGAACAATCGGATTATGTTTCCGACATTAAACAGATTTCAAAAAAACAGAGAGAACTGTGCAACACATTTAGGGGAGTAATACAAAAGTACCGAATGATAAATGAACAATGTCAAACGAGATGTTTAGAAAGCTTTCAAACATTCCGGGCAGAGATTGAGGCTGTTCTAGACATATTAGGAGAGAAAATATCGCAAGAGGCTGAAAAGTTACAGAAAGAGAATACAGACAAACTGAATAATCTGGAAGAAATGATTTCATCGCACGAACAGCATTTAGAGTCATGCATGCAGGATATTGACAGATTGGCCCACAATCAGCAGCATCTTGACCAGTTGTTTATAACCGTGAAGAAAAGTAAGAAGTGGATGACTGAAGAAGTCAAACAACTAGAACAACTTGGTGACAGTACAAATATGTCGGACTTTTACGTTGATTATGATCAGTCAATCAAACGGTCACTCGAGAATGTATGCAAGGTCAAAGTGAAGCAACCCGCCACCCAATGTACCGATGTATCTAAGGTATACGTCAAGTCACCAGAAGACACAGAAGATTGTACTATCCGTGGTATACTGGTTGTAGCAGAGACAAAACTTTTTTTGACTGATATGGGCAATGCATGTCTCAAGTTGATTGATATGGAAAGTGACAAAATAATCCAGAGACGGTCACTACCATCTGCGCCATGGGATATAACTGAACTTCCTGGGACCCGTATAGCAGTGGCCTTCCCATCAAGTAAGCAAATACTGTTCTTCACCGCAGACCATAAAATAGATTCCTGTGGTGGTATAACTGTGACGGGCGAATGTCTGGGTCTGCACTGCACCGGAGACAGACTTTACGTAGTGTACAAAAATCCAGAAGCACATATTGAGGTTCTGAACTTGGAAGGTAAAGTCATCCAGTCAATCCAACGGGATCCTTCAGGATGTGCCTTGCTTCAGAATCCTTGGTATTTGACATTAGATTCTAAAAACATGTGGATCTATGTTAATGATCAAGACAAACACATTGTTCAGAGTATGAATGCGTCAGGAGTCATCAAGTGGCGATACCAGAACACGCAACTAAAATGTCCATTGGGCGTGGTTGGCGGTGATGCTGGGTGTCTGTATATTTGCAACTCGAATAATCACTCCATCCACGTGGTGTCTGCTGACGGTACAAGGCTTGCCGTAATATCAGTGGGGGTATCCGGAATACGTCTTCCTCAAGCTGTATTTTACAGCAGCCTCAATAGAACCCTGTATGTGTCTTGCGAAGCGGCCGGTAATCGCAACTATATCAGTAGACTTCGTCTGCAGTAACGTCAGCATATAAAAGGTTTATTCCTTACGTCCATGCGCCGGCTTGTTTTTCCCAACTGCCGTGATATTGCTGTACGTAACAAAGTTTGTGTTGGTAAAAGATTGCAATCTAATTGTACCTTAATGTTACGTAGATTGAAAATGTTAAAAGCGTTCATTTTTACTTTTTGTAGTGGACAGATATACGTAGAAAATGTTTTAAAATTGGTCAGTCATGAGTGTCCATTTTCTTCCAAAACTGTCACCATAAAATTGTATATGTTGTCTTCTCTTCATCATCGATTTACATTTGAATGATTTAACCCTATCTCAATCTCTGTTGATAACAGCGGTACAAGAAATCAATTATATGTTTTTAATCTTTTTATTGATGTTATGTATTTTCTCACAGTATTTCTTTTTTATTAACTTGAACATTTGAACTTTGATCCAATGATTTTCTTTTTTCTTGAACATGTTTGACTTCAGTAGAAGGTTAATTGAGCAGGTCCTGTATATTGTTATTTTGACATCATCTTGTGAATTGAAAATTTTGGGTTACTTATTGTAAAAGAATCTTTTACTGTAATTCTAACATTGATTGAAAGCTGTATGTTTGAATCTGTAATGCTCTTGGATTGGTTTGAATTGACAAATATTTAATAACAAAACAAATGAATGAACAATTTTAGACTCAGGCTTATTTGGAGATTTAGAGAGAATTTTGCTGTTAAGGTTGTTTAAGTTTGGAAGTCGCTCTTTGATTGTTTTTACTTGTTGCATGCTACATTTTAATATGTACATGTACTATAATTATGTTATGTTGACTTTCTATGTCGTGATAAGCTGATATGTTCTTTTTTCCTCCTGTTTCATAATAAAGAAAGAATCAGTCATGAGTATGTTCTCCCGTTTAGCTTACTAAGTCTGTCAATTGAGACAAGAATATCTTCATTTCTTTGTATGTTTTAGTTCATAATAAATTATGTTATTATTTTAAAACACGTTTAACACTACTTTTTTCATAACCTTAATATATTTGCTAATATATCAAACATATATGACAATGCCAACATATTCGTTTAACTTTTTAAGGGTTTCAAAATTGCTTTCTGATCACCAGTCGGAATTACGAACTCTAATTTTTACAAAAACATGACATAGAGTAGTTCAAAAATCTTAATGTGTCTATTTATATCATTTAAGATTTGTTTGGTCGAAAACATATAAATAATGCCAGAACGAAATCAAGTTTGGAAAAAATGTCTTTTGAGCAGATTGAATCCTGATAATCACAGCTTATAAGCACAACGCAAAACATGATACTTAGATGCCAGTGTTTCTAACAATATTTTTATATGAAGTATAAAGATTTGGTGAATACAGGTCTGTAAATATTTTTCTTTTAATGTTTTGATTAGCAGTGGATAAACCCCTGTGACGGACATATGTCACGGGTTGTTCAAATTCTAACAATCTTTCTGATGTGATCTGAACATTACGTCCATGGAGAGTATAGCAAACAGTGTAAACAGGTTGTTGTGTATTGTTGTTATATTTTAATTAAATCTTTCCATATGATTCCTGTTTTTCATTAAGACATAAAAAAGAATTTGTTTTGGTTATTCATTTATTTCAACAGTCCCTGCAGATAACTTACTTTATTCATGATATGTCATTTAGTAATATAATAGTTGTTACATTGTGTAAGTGTTACGGGTGGCAGTGTCTTTCCCAGAATACAAAGCAAATGATGTATTTGGTGTTTTAATTGGCTTAATCATCCAAGGAAGCGGATGTACAAAACATATTGTGCATGAGAGTTTCGCGCCAAATTATACCTGCACAAACATTCTTCCCCTGTTTTCTACGAAAGGGATTTAGTCACGCTTTATTTCTTCTTGTTACATATATATTTATTAGTTTGAGTTTGTTTAAGAATAATATATATTATGTATTATAAACAATCAAACAATGAGAAAAAATATGTAACTTGAGACATTGTTTCAGAAGAACAGTCATTAGTGATAAAAAATGTACTGCTTTCAAACTGTTATATATCACGAGTTAAATAAAACAAGATAATATCGAATGTGTGGTAATAGCCCCCATTTAATCATGCGTATATTCGATATCATACACATATATCAACTATACACAAACCTCGTTAAAATGTCCCTACAATGTCTAGACTAACTCTTTACGAAGTTATGTCACTTTTCTCGTAACTTCTCAATTTCCGGATGGGTTTGCACAAAGACAAATAGTGTAAATAAAATAAAAAATATCAGATCAAAACGAAACATAAAAAACTGATTCTAACCACCTGCACCGGGAGTTAGAGTTCTAGGAAGATATACAATTTATAAATAAACAACATAAAAAATAAATCTTATAATCTATCTGACAGCTGTACAATATGTACTCGAAAAAAAATGCTTTAGTTACTAAATAGTAAAAAAAGATCAGTTTGAGATAAAACGAACTAGTTAATGACGTCATATAATACATTTCTGCGGGGTAAATTTTGATAAGAATGGTTATAGAGACCCTTGGATTTGTTAATCCTTTATGCCTGATTAGTGCTAGGTACTCTTGGCGTTCAAAGTGCAAGAGTACTTAGTACTAATTAGGAGAATCGAATATACAAAGTTAATCAATTACCTCGTGTGGTATTTATATACGTGTATCTTAACTTACAAGGCATTAATTATACCGCCGAATAGTTACCAATGGGTACTCTTGGTGAACTCATACAACCGCGTAGAACCGTGTCCACGTGTGTACTCGACATGCGATCCAAATCAATTGACATGCTAACCAAAGCTTCCACAACAATGCTAGTTTGCTCAAACGTTTGACGCTACATTAGGAAAATTAGGAGATCGAACAGAGAAAAAAATTGCACACGCTTAATTTTTCCCTGAGTTTGGATCACCCAGTTACACTGGGATTCGTTTTGTCATATTCTGATTTCCGATATTATTGCAGTATTTTGGTTCTATAGTTAAATGTTTTAAAATGTGTTGTTTTTTTTCATTCGAAAAATAAAAACGTGGTGAGCAAAATCGAAAGATCTTGCTTTTATTTACAAAACGGATGTAACAAAATTAATTTCAGCATACTTTGTCTGAGAAAAATCCACATACCATACGTATTAATTTAAGATGCCATAACATGTAAGTTATCAAAATGTTTGACTTAACACCATGAGTGAATACATTGTCATATACAAATGCCAACAATACAGCATTTCATCAACAACTGTCAATTCCAATTTCTCAAACATATAACGTGAACATTTCTGTTGTTTGTTTTATGTTGAAAAAGATTCCATCGGGTTGAGGTCATCGATGTTGTTTTCAAAACAATGTCTTTGCAATGGTTGTCAAGGCCACCTCATATCTATTTTTAGACAATATCATTCACTGGTAAACGGCACTTGTCAAGACTAGAGATCGAATCCTATCGCGAACAGGCAAACGTAAAGGACAGAGTGAAAACATGTGTAATGACTTCTGTTTACCTTAATCATGAACAGTAAAAATGTCATCTATGGTCAACGGTTAGACTACATTCAGTCAGAACACCCATGCCTCGATAGACAACTAACAAATGCAACTTGTTTATCTTAGTAGAAGTCACAGTGTACATTATAATATCGTATATGCCATGTCAGTAATAGTCAAATACAGATATTTGTAGACATGTTGTCAAAGACATTTGTACATAAATAGTCAGACATTTGTAGATACATAGTCAGACATTTGTAGATACATAGTCAGAGACATTTGAAGACACATAGTCAGAGACAATTGTAGATACATAGTCAGAGACATTTGTAGGTAGATAGTCAGAGACATTTGTAGACACATAGTCAGAGACATTTGTAGACACATAGTCAGAGACATTTGTAGAGACATAGTCAGAGACATTTGTTGATACATAGTCAGAGACATTTGTAGATACATAGAGACATTTGTAAAAAGTAAATAATATTGTTTGATTTGTTCTCGATTTTTTTAAATAAAACATGTTTCAGTTAATTAAACGGGATAAATAGGTACATACCGTGTTGAATATGATATATGAAGATGGTTGTCCGATTAAAAGTTTTTTTAAACGATACCAATACATATGAAATGAACATACAGTAAATTATAAAAGAACACAATTGTGAACTTATATCACTTGTTACAGTCAGGCAGTTCTGGATCATGTTTAATTCCAGATAATTTATAATTGTGGTAAGGCAATTACTCTGAACTTCCAATTCGTAGATTGTTTTGATAAACATCATTCTTTTGCATGTAATTTGAACAATAAACAATGTCGTCTCATGAGAAAAGTACCATAACACCGGTCAACAATAGCGCATTTAAAATACAGCAAGATTTTGGTATAAATACCAACAAATTATGATCATTTCAAAATGTCAAGAATGTGTGCATTTTGATTATTTTTTGTATAAATAATGAATAATGTTTTCTATCTTTTTAGTTAACGATTAAACGCTTAAAGTCAGGTAGTTCTGGAACACCTACTTCTATAAAAGAGCTTGGTCACACAACTTTTGACACCGTGTCAGCTCTGTTAAAATACGATTGACTTCTCCGTATATGGTGTTCCGAAACATCTGGGACGGTGGGACCATAGGTCACAGTATGTGATCAGCTCATGACAATTTGATTAACTACACGACTATGACTTGGTCTTATCGAATGCGGTTCGCGCGACACGTGCCTCACCCGTTTAATTGAGTTCTTCAAGTAAACTGAAGAGCCCGCGATATTTCAGGCTTAAAAGCGAAGCTATGGTTTGAGAACGTATTTTTCTGCCTTAGAGTTATTTCACCATGCCTGGCAGGTCAGTGTGGATAAGACGAAGCCACATGGGAACCTCTAACTTTTCCAGCGAAGGAGACCTATTTTCATCGACATCAGATATTCCACAATGGTGACGGACTGATTCTTCAACTCACAGAAGATAGTCCTCGACAGAACTGGTGAGTCGCTGAAAAAAGGTCCTCAGGCCTGTCTCAAGTGTTAAGTATTACTCTTTTTGCCCCCCAAAATCCATCCACTGGTAAAGAAGCAAAAGGGAAATAATGTACTACAGGCTAGTTCATGACATCGGTGAAAATGTAAATTAAAATTTAAATGTAATATAATCCCAACCATTTTGTTTTAAAATGGTAAATTTCCTCAGACTTTATCTTAAAGAAATGAAACTAATGGTTTACTATTTTTGTAAAAAAATCAAAATATTATAATCTAGTTCTATCCTCGCTCTTCAAGGCCATTGGCAATTTTTTTTTCTTGGTGGCAGAGTTTATCTAAAAAGAATATATGACAAAGTCATATGAGCATTGCAAGATATACCAAGATTTTAAAAGGCACAAGACAAAGATATTCACATACAAGGCAAATGTAAAAGAATAAATCTGTGGTGAGTCATCTAACTAATAGAGTAAACACGACAGTACCGCCTTGGAACGACTGGGGTGCTTAACCAAGTTTTACATAGTTCTAAAATCGCATTTCACAAATGCAAGCAATAAAAAGAAAACGGATCTATTTGAGTTACCGCCTTGGAACGGTCAGTCGGCAATATGGACAGACTGGGGTGCTTAAACCGGCTTTACGGTGCTCTAACCTCGCACTTCCTGATGGGTTTCTTAAATGCATGTAATGAAAAGAAAACCGATCTATTTGAATAAAAAAGTCCAAGCATCGAGGTTTTCTTTAATAGGTCATGACGAAAGTTGTGACGTCATTGAAAAGTAATGTCCACATCGTGTTTAAAAGAGAGAGAGGGGGGTATTATTTCGATTAGAAGAACTACACAAAATTGTTGTTTGTAAATGAAATTAACTTGTTAAATCAAGAAAAAAATGACCAGAGAAGAGTAAATGGTTGTAGTATCCTGTTCATGTGAAGATGGAATTGAGGAACCTAAGTCCAATATCCATCAAAAGAAATACACCTAACAATCCTAATTGGCGACGCTCCGGGGCGCGACGTCTATATATGGAATGTTCACTGAAATTCGCACATGGAGAAAAGTTTGTTTTGCGGACTTTCTAAACCTGATAAAATACGGGTCCGAATTGGGTAAACAGCGTTCTATTTATTATTTAGTTTTTTATTTGTATATTTATTTATTTTTGTGTGTCTGTAACTTTTAAAGTAACTTTGAAAATAAACAATAAGAAACTGAGAAAGGAACAACATACTACGTTCGAGAAAAATACTATCTGAACAATACTTATTTGTGTAATGTGAAGCTGCTTCACATGTGCACTTTCTGCTTGTACACTTTAATTTTATAGTTAATTATAATAAATTTGCAACTCTTTTTCTATATATGTTACATATGAAAACCTATTAAATGGTGTCGGATTTTGCGTTTTATTTTGTTTTAAACCATTCTATGGCCTCATGAATATAAGTTATACATACTTTTTCTCGGGATTTATAGTATACTGAGAACTTTCAAATAAAAAACATAACGTTTCAAATGTCTTCGCATCAACATTTTTTCTTGTAGGATGAATTAAATGACAACATAGATTACTTGTACGGGGAGAATCTTTTACGACCGCCACACTGCACAAGTAACATTGTTGTGATCATAAGTAAGAACATATGACAAAGTCCTATGGGCATTGCAACATATACCAAAATTTGAAAAGGCACAGAAAAAAAGGTCTTCAAATGCAAGCCAAATAGGGTAAACCCGACAGTTACCACCTTGTCAATATGGATATGGACCGACTGGGGTGCTTATGACGTCTGGCAAAAAGATTGTGTTGCAGCAAATGTTTACATAGCGACCTGCGCGCGCAGTGGGACAATATATCCGCCCAGATAAATCACCGAAGAGGTAAGACGTGTTCAACAAGGCCTGACAAGTTTATTGTTTATTTCACACCCGGACTTAAAGTGTATTGGCATGTTTAATTTTTTAAACGATGTCTGGATTTGGAAGCAGTGTATGTATCGGTAACATGTGTTTTTATTGGCATACCTACTAGACCTGTTTGCTGTGATCACAGGTCTAAACAGAAAGAAAGGAATGAACCCGTAGAAGGTTTGTTAATAATTTTTTCATGTATAACCACAAATAATCGTCCTATTTTTATATAAACGACTGCTTAAATGAGCTCGTATTTATTACATGTATTGCATTGTACTAATAGCTTAAGATTGTGTCATATCCTTCAGACTTTGTAGGTCAAGTTGATGCAGAAGTAAAATATTGTGTTCGTTATTCATAACATTAATGTTATTTCTTTTATTCTTAAAATAAACACCAATCTATTTTAGCATTACTAGGTAAAATATGATTACATTTTTATTTGTTGAAAGTATGTGTATTAGTTCTGAATTACGTGAAATGATTTTCTTCTACTTTCGTTTTTCAAATTCTAAATCAATAGTCCATGAGCGGATCTCCCGAAGGGGAGGGGGAGGGGTGTGTGGTACGCCGACCCCCCTCTCCCCGACATTATCAAAAATAGCTTCCTTCCATGAAGGTTTTTTTTAAAACATTTCAGGGTGTGTCACATCTTTATATTATGTGTAGTTTTATTGTCACATATGTGTTCCATTGCTACAGATAAGACGAGTAATCACGTATTTATGCCTAATATATCTTGTAAAAAAACGCATGGAAATAAAACAAGTTATATAAAATAGTTTCCATGAAGGTCAGTCAAGGCTTAAACGTCATATTAAAGTAGAATGATTGTCCATATTAAAGTATTTGCAATAGTTTATTAATTTGTAAACACAAGAAAAAACAATAGTAAGCACGTACATGTAAGTTTTATTATATTACACGATATAACAAATCTCGATCATTTTGTATGAATACAAATATCGTATTGATAATTCTGACTGATATGGAGCTCTAAGTTCTATAGCTAAGTCAGGAAGATCGGTAGGCAGGTCAGTTGGAAGGATGGTTTGTATGTAGGTAAGTATGTAGGTCGGTCGGTAATTGGTAGTCGCTTGTAGGTAGTTGGGTAGGAAGGTGGGTAGGTTGTTCGGTTGGTAGGCTTGTAGGTAGGTGGGTAGGTAGGTGGGTGGGTAGGTGGGTAGGTGGGTAGGTGGGTAGGTAGGCTTGCAGGTAGGTGGATAAGTTTATGGTTAGGTCAATCGTTTGGTCGGTAGGTTGGTCAGTCAGTAGGTCTATTGGTAAGTCGGTGGGTAGTTTGGTCATTGACAGTTGGTAGGTAGGTCGGTCGGTAGCTCTCTCGGTATTCGGTAGGTTGGTAGGTAGGCTGTGTTAAGGTAGGTATGCCGGTAGGTAGGTTAATACGTAAAAAAGGTCGGTCGGTAGAATGGTCGGTTGGTCTGTATGTCAGTCGGTATGTCGGTCGGTTGGTAGGTAGGTTAATTGTTAGGTTGGTAGGTAGGTATGTTGGTAGGTAGGTAGGGAGGTTAGTGGGCAGGTCGGTTGGTTGTTAGGTAAGTAGGTTGGTTTGGTTTGAGGCTGGATGGCTGTATTGAAGTAAGGAAGATGGTAATGTAAGCAGACGGCGGGCAGGATGGATGTGTGGTTAGATGGATGAGTTGATGGATAGGTGCATAAAAGTATGAGTGAGTAGATAAAGGGTGAATTGGTGATGGGTACATTGATTGGCCGTGGACAGACTGGATTGATAGTTGACTGGTCGGTGTATGTTTGAGTAGGTTGATGGGTAGGTTGATAATTGTAGATGGATGAATGTGTGCAAAGGTCGATTGATGCTTTGATGCTTTAGGTAAATGGGTTAGTTGATGGGTAGGTTGGTGGGTAGGTGAGTGGATTGGTAGAATGATGTGTAAGAGGATGGATAAATGTGTAGGTGTTTGACGGATGTACATGAGAGTAAGTAAATAAATTTGTTGTAATGGATGGTTAAGTTGATGTATTGGTAAATATATAGATATATAGTGATGTTGAATGAGTGGGAAAATATAGGAGGATATATGAGTTGGTATATGCATGAGGGTGGATATGGGAGTGGGTAGATGGGTGTGAATATATGAGAAGGTGGAAGAGTGGTTTGATAAGTAGCCAGGTGGGAACTGAGTTGATGACCATAGTTTAATCTTTCCAGCTTCAAGCTTAACAGTTAAATGATAGTGATAAATTAATTTAGTTGTCTACACAACTAATGTAGAACAAAAAGGACATTTTCTTTTGCAGATTTACTTTAAGTCATTTGGTGACACAGACCTATGTGTAAGGTGGACTCGTATCCTGAAAAGTTTTAACATAATGAATTTATATACATGAACATGTGAAATTAAACGGTGAAATTTCGTTATCTAGAATTCATGAAGTTAGAGTCATTTAGTTCATTAGTTACAGGCTGGCTTGATGCTAACCTGCTTCCCCTTTACACGCAGTAAGTTTTAAAAAAAATCTACGTAAATGTGTTCGCTTTTTCTCTACAGCTATCATGGACGAAGTTCCAGGCCAGGGAGATCAGGTGACTGGGAGTCCAGCAGACAGGTCTGATCACAATGGCAAGGATCCCCAATGTGATCTTTGTGCGAAGTCAGAACAAGTTACAAGCGCTGCAGGGTACTGTCAGAACTGTCACGAGTTTCTTTGCAGCGCATGTATTCTTTATCACAAAAAGTTTACAGTACTAAATAATCACACACTTCTGGAGGCTGAACACATGCCAAATGAACGACCAACCATTGTAAATATAGAGAAATGTTCCAGACACCTAGACAGGGCAGTGGAAGCGTACTGCTCAGAAGAAGAAGTCTTTGGTTGTGCACTTTGTTTCGTCGAAGGGCACAGGACCTGTCAAAATGTTGCCACAGTTTTAAATGTTTTAAAAAATATAGACAAATCAGACTATATTGCAGACATTAACCAGGTTGCAAAGAAACAAACGGACGTATTCAAAGAAATAAGGGAAAAAATACAAAAGCATCGATTGACAAATGAACAATGTCATTCGAAATGTTTACAAGACTTTCAAACGTTCCGGGCAGAGTGTGAAGCTGCACTCGACATATTAGGAGAGGAAATATCGCAAGAGGCTCACAAGATACAGAAGGAGAATCTTGATGAGCTCAATAACCTGGAAGAAATGATTACATCTCATGAGAAGCAATTAGCGTCATGCATTCAGGATATTGACAGATTGACAAACAATCAGCAGCAGCATGACCAATTGTTTATTACCGTAAAGAAAAGTGAGAAGCTGATAGTTTCAAACGCCCATCAACTTCATCAACGTAGTCACAGTATACATGTGTCAGAATTTTACGTCAATTTTGATCACTCGATCAAACTATCACTCAAAAATAATTGCAAGGTTAAAGTGAAGCAAACCGCTACCAAATGTACCAATGTATCTAAGGTATACATCAAGTCACCAGAAGACACAGAATCCTGTCAAATCTGTGGCATTTTGGTTATATCAGCGACACAATTTATTGTGTCTGATAAATCAAATAAATGCCTCAAGTTGTATGATATGAAGAGTAACAAGATACTGCAGAGGCGGCCACTTCCATCAGCTCCCTGGGACATCACAGAACTGCCAGGGTCACGCATGGCAGTGGCTCTTCCAGATGAAAAGCAGATTCTGTTCTTCACCGCAGACCAAAACATGGATCGCCAGAAATATATACAACTTACTAGCAATTGTCGCGGTTTACAGTGTACCGGAGACAGACTTTATGTAGTGTGCCATAAACCTGTTCCACAAATTCAGATTCTGGATTTAGATGGTAACGTCATCCAATCAATCCAGTACGATCCCTCACAACGTACATTGCTCAAGAATCCCATGTACATAACATTAGATTCTAGAAACCAGTGGATCTATGTAGGCGACTATGACAAAAACACTGTTCAGAGTATAAATGTTTCGGGACTCGTCCAGTGGGTGTACGACAACGAGGAGCTACAGGGATCAAAGGGAATAGTTACCGGGAATGGCGGATGTATTTTTATCTCCAGCTGGAGGAACCACACCATCCACGTTGTTTCTCGTGACGGTACCAAACTCGCAATCATACCAAAGAGCGAATCAGAAGTTAGTTATCCCGGGGTTTTATCTTTTAGCAGCCAGAACCAGACACTGTATGTGGCGTGTGGTGGTCGTAGTGTTTGCGACTATATCACTATGCTCCGACTGGCGTAATACTATGTACAAACGCCTTATTTCTTCCACGTCTCGTTATGCTGGACCAAACCATATTATCCATTTAATATTGTTTTGTAACAATGCCATGTATTTACAGGTCTTTTGCCATTTACGACTTGACATAAAGAACCAAATGAAACATGATAATTTATTCACTATAATTTATTAATATGGCTTTATTCAATTAAACCCCCCTAAATTTGACCTTTTATTCAAACCTTTTAAGACTTTTACATTTGAACAAATTATATATGCACAATAACATGAACAACTGTGATACAGTTGAATTCATCAAACGACAGAGAGGAAATGCGTTGAAGACCTTTAAGCAATGAAAAGAAAAGCGTAGACCTAAAGAATGAAGGGAATTTCTCGGTTGAACGGTTTTGGTACAATTAAAGGGCCAATGAGTACAAGTTCTTTATGGTCACAACGGAAGCGTAGATTTCTGATTGCAGTACAGTGAAGGAGAAGAGCACACAATTAATAATTTATTGGCCGTCACGCTACTTGACTGACGTCTTAAAGAAGATTTACTTAGTTGCCGATAGTTTTTATTTTATTTGGAACCCTAATTCGTGCACACAACTAATTTTGTGGGACAATTTATGTTTGTAAAGAAAGAAAACATGTCTGATGCGTTTATTGTCAAGAAGACCTTGTTTCTTTGTTGGCATACTAATGGCTTCAAAATTATGACAATGTGTTTAGTACTTGTTCAAGAAGCCTTTGTGTATTAGGAAAGATACTATGATATTATATTATATAACCAACAACAACAGCAACGGTTATGCCTCTTTTTTATCAATTGTTTATGTACATTGACTATTAAGTAATGCTAGACCCTGAACTGTTTGTATCATGTTCAAAAGGCAAATTACCTCCCCTCCTTTAGAATCATGTTATATGTGACTTCCAGTGGCATGGGTCTGGTACAAAATGATGCTATTTTCTACGCTGAAATGACAAAAGTAACGGAACATAAACTGCTTATATAAAATTGCATTTAATGCCCAAAATAATTTGGATCTGTAAAACCTTAAATTAAGCACCTGTATTAAACCTCCAAGAAGTAGGTGTTGTAATTTGTTATCATTCATGTTGGAAAAAAACTATAACAGTTTTGTTTTGTGACTTTTGCCCTGTATGTTTTTTTCAGGTGTATTGATGTACATTTAGCATGGACGGTATGGATATCATTTAAATCGTCAGGATTTATATGCAAACTATTGGCCATTTGTTATATAAGCCGGATTGTGGTTTATATAATTATGAAAGTAATTAGAAACCATATTTTATCGGCCATTTGTCATTATGCAAACTTAGTTTTGTTTCAAGCATGTATATGCACATTCGGCGATTTTGTAGAAAAAATAACTAGTTTGTCTATCATACAATTTACTGATATAATAAGAAATATCAACAAAGCAATATTTAACAAATAATACATGGCCTTGAGGGCAATATGCAAGTTTACGGACTGGTTTGTCAGACCGAGGAAGGAATATGGCCCGAAGCGCAGCTGAGGGCCATATACCCTCCGAGGTCTGACCAACCAGTCCGTAAACTTGCATATTGCCCGCAAGGCCATGTTTTATTTGTTATATTATACCGAATCTTAATCCTTTTATCACTTTTGTTGTTTTTATGTTTAGTATAATTTGCTTTCAAATAATAATTGTATTTGTTCAGTGTGTGAAATATCTCAAACCCTAGTCGTTTTTTTACATTATTTTCAAGCGTTGCAGCAAAAAATCATTCTCTTCTTTTAATATTCCATTTTTTGTTGATCAAACTAAATAGTAAATATTACTAGACAAAAGACCCAGACTTTAAGAATTTCGTTCGTGTAGGTTTCAAAGGAAGAATCGTGGCCTTTTTCTGCTAGATATGTTCGAAAGAGCTTCAGTTTTGTCGCGGTTTGGGTGTTTTTTTAATCCTTAGATTCGCTGAGTTTAACTAAATCTGTCTCTGATAAAGAGGCGAATCACTAAGCCATTTTGACAATATCGTCTGTTTATGTTGTCGTAAAATTCGCACGTCGTGAAAGTCGCGTTTAAACAGTCAAACAAACTGGATGACGTCATAAACAATCTGTATAAGAATTATGGACCGGGTAGCCGGTCAATATGCGATTTATGGACTGGATGACGTCATATTAAATATAGAAGGGCGTATGCAAATGAGGTATAATATAGTATTAGATTATATGCACGTCTTCAGATCCATGTTTAGCCATTATTTTTTATTGTAATTTGTATATATATGAATTCAAACATATTCACATTTAGCAATGCTTGTGTACCTGTTTTTCTGCTTTTTCTTTTACTTTTTTAAAGTTGAATATTAACACTATAAAAATCGTTATGGAGTATTATGAAAAAACGCCTTTCTATGTCAGACATTTATATTTGTATCAATGTAATAGGGTATATCAGTGAAATATTATAAATGACAGATAAAGATACGCACATTATAAATCCTAAAATACTTCACTATTTTATGGATCCCGTAAAATTCAAATTGTTGTTGAAGTAGTTATTCTATAATTTTTCACTGTTAACTTGCTACGCATAAATCGACTGATCTTATATTGTACATCCAGATCAACTTAACTCCTGCACTGAGCTATATGTTCAGGATCCACACTATTTACTGTACTTGTTCGACTTTATAACTATAATATGGGCTATTAATAATGCTAAGGGTACATCAAATATAGCTATATGCAATGTATCGTTTAAATGCAGCAATAGGGCTCTTTTAATGACCAATTGGTCATTGGACTAAAAATTAGGTTTTTATTTAAAAGGATGCACATGTGTTTTATACAGCTGTATTATAACTACATCGGGGAATGAAATAACCTTCCATGTATAATATTCTACTGAAAGATCAGATCAAGAAACATATATCAAATAAAGCTTTATGCTTCTAAGAGTTATGATTATTCAATGTGTGCACTTCGGAATTGTTGTTAGGTGCATTTTTACACATTTATATGGCATATGTCACTGTCTTTGTTGAAGTTTATTTAATCAGTTATTGATATTGCTGCTTATTCGTGTTTTTTTTGTTGACTTTAGTTTTGCTAAAGTTGAAATGTCAAGTTTTGTTTTTGTTTGAGAGTCAAGTTTTTAGACCGTGTCATGTAGAGTGACAATGTCACAGTATTTCGAATTTAACTTTTCAAGCTATTGTAATCATTGCGGTACAGTAGAGCTATTAAACGTGATGGACCTTTTTGTCTTATAATAACTTATCATTTAAAGTACCAAGGTGTGTCACTTAAGAAGACACGTACAAGTATAATGTTAAATAGTTGTACATCCTCTTTTTATTGACAAATGGCTTGTATTGTTCAAAATCTTGCTTTCTTACCTAGTTTGATCTTAAGTCTATGTATATATAGTAAACACTGTTTAAATATTGTATATAGTAAACAGTGCACTATGTCTATGTATAATGAAGTAAACAGTGCATATCATTAGATGATCCATATTCTTTCCAGTTTTCATTAAAATGTATAAAATACATAATATCAAACAATAACGAAAATAATCATTTATGTTAATAAACACTGCAGTTTAGAAGATGTTAGGAGTTATGAAATAAAGAGTATGTTAAGTGTATTTTAGTGGTTGCTCACATAAAACCTAACGTATATAAATTCTCTTATACACATATCAATACACACACACACACACACACACACACACACACACACACACACACACACACACACACACACACACACACACACACACACACACACACACACACACACACACAAAAAAAAAAACACACACACACACACACACACACACACACACACACACACACACACACACACACACACACACACACACACACACACACACACACACACACACGAAAGCTCGACCGCGCGCGCGCACACACAAACAAGTCAACAAATTACAATTTCTTCACAAAATCATCTCTAAATCTCTTTTGTTTGTTTGTTATCTTAATCATAAAAGTTCTATTCAGCTCGAAGTAACCAACGATGTCCGGTTATAACGTCGACATGCACAGAGGTGGTCCCGGCCATTTCAAATCTGCTTCAAATGTGTGCCTGATATGATATTAAATGGTTAAGGGTTTTTGTCTTAACTATTAATCACATCCTGTCGCTCAAAACTACCGAAAAAGAATCGATGAAAAGTTTTACGGAGCGCTCCACCTTCTCATTTTCTGATGGTTTTCTCATAGACATGCATAAAAATATCCAATAAATGAAAGACTCTGTGTAAATAGCGGAGCAAAAGTAACTTATATACATTGTAATAATAAATGCAATTAAATGTATAAAATAGTGAGTCTGTAAATTTAAATTTGTTAATGACGTCATATGGAAAAATGGACGTCAATTCAAATGAAGAAAATTATCAAATTTTAGCAAAAATGACACGGATATCACTAAAACCAACGAAACTATATGATGCTTGGTGAAGCTTTTATAGATATTCTCATATGTCAATAAATAAATAAATAAATAAATAAATAAATAAATAAATAAATAATTATATAATTATTAATTACTAACTCCAAGGAGTTATCTGTAAATATCTGAAAGAATATTACCACACATTATCCCGAAGTTATACCTACTATGTAATCTCACATAAAGGCAATATTAAATGTGACATATGTCTCTTATATGCTTCTGTACCTGGCAAGCTGTCTTTAGACACAGATGAACAATTTTATGTGTCTTGTTTGTTTTGTTTAAGAAATGATCGGGATATCTTGTGTGTGAAATATCAGCTTAAACTTTAACCACTGACAGTAATATGCCCCTTAAATATGCATTTATAATTTTCTTATACATAAATAAACTATTCCTGTACATATACAATACGTGTGGAAAAATAAGCATAGTGATTGTAACTTCAACCCTGCTTTAAACAGATATTGAAATTATTACAAATTACACGCATCTTTTTTTAACAAAGGATATGTATGTTGCGGGTTTAAGCTGAACTATGATGAAGTTGGATGCAAAAGTTTAGGCGAAGTGGTTTTACCAGCCAGGCATATTTTTCAGCTTAACACCATTTATAATTTAAAAAAACCCGACATATTTTCTTCCTTTTTTCTGTCAATAATAGAACTACATTCTCCGTACCGTCTACTTAACATTGTGACAAAACCTATTTAGCGTTTCAAACTACAAACCTATAAGACTAAAGTGTAATTTAAAGCGTTTTGTATAACTACTTATTTTCAGTCCTTCATCAAACAAGGCCCAATTCAGCAGAAGAGTCAACGGTAATAAGCCTTCCTGATTCAGTTTCTTCGACACATTAAATAGAAATCTTTTTACAGGACATGCATAAAATGCAATGATTTCGGACGTGTGACATCCTAATTATTACTGAGAAAAAATCGAAAAGTCGGTACAAAGTTGTAAATATATTTCTAATTACAAGACTAGACTTTGTAATTTTTTACATTTTACGTTCGGTATTAAAATGGAAATGCATACGCGATGACGTTCGTATCATCTTCTGCTCTTGCCATACACGTTCGGAACCTCAACGGGATTCTCTGTAAGTGGTTCGGTCAACCTACATTGTTAAGTAGCTTCTGCACATTTCAAGAAAGTTAATGTTGCCAATTATAAATAACGCAATGAAACTATCAATTTGGTTTATGTTGAACAATGCATTAAATATCCACATCAGACTTTAAACGCTATTTTAGCTCAAACCAGGGTCACAATACATGATTCGGTACTTCAGGGTCCTTAATGTATACATGCTATGTATGTCAAAGATTGGCTTCAATCTGCCGTTCCTTTATTTAATGGTAGCTTTATTTTTCATATTATTATTATTTAGGAGAACGGTACCTTCGACAACAAAGGCAGAAATTCAAGCTGTGGCTAATTGGTACAGGGTGGATTTTAAAGTTTCATAAAGATTGGACATTTCCGGGCTAACGTTGTACCGAGGTTGGGTGAGGGAGATCCGGTGGAGATCCGGTGCAAAGTAAACTTTTGTTCATTTTACATGAAATGCATGACATATCAGTATAGCCGTGCCGTAAAGAAGATTGTGATAAAACATATGAGGTTGTTGAATCACAGCGGATTAATTGGTCTCTAAGCTTTGTCCATCGGTTCCGCGCAAAAAGGAATACAGGCATGCAGAGAAGCACTTGAGCGTAGGTAAAAATAGAAAATATCGACGGCATATCCATTGGAAATTATTTAGAGTGTGCCTAATAACAACTGGTTTAGTCTTGGGGAAGACAACTTTATTCACAATGATAGGGTTGCGATTAATTCAGGTTAAGGTAGAAATTATGCTTGCACATATATAAAGAAGTGGGATGAACTGTTGTCGGAAAGAGAAACGCCGGTCTTTTGCAGACCATATATTGATGACGGTCTCAGCACCTGGACAGTTTGCAAGAGTTTACTGTTCATGCTTACGGTATTCATTTAGATTTCGATTTTCTTTCTAGATAAGACCTACCGTTGTGAAATCACAATAAATAAAAATACGATCGTAACATCGCCACAATGGAATCAGTTTGAATTTAGACAAGATAACAGTCAACAGTTTACATGAATTAAGTATATGGAACACTACTTCAAATGACATCACATCTTGAAGCACGAAGACATAATTCAAAGCATCTGTTGTCACTGTTTTATTTAATTGTTTTATAACGTCGCTGCCTTTTTTAAAAATATTTTTAAGATACGCGCTGTTTATTATTTTAACATAACATAACCTTTATAGTAATTGTAGATCTAGTCAAATTAATGTTTTAATTAAACTATGTAATATCAGTTAAGTATATCATGTCATTGTGATTCTATAGTATTTTGTAAATAGTCAAGTTATAATCAAAAGGCACTATATGCATTATCGACTTTTATACACATATGTATACCTTAAGTATAATGTCTGATTTTTTAATAAAATAAAAACAAATGTCTAAGCACAGAAGTTTTCTTAGATAATTTATGACGTCGTTTAAAGAAAGTAGTGATGTAACTGATAAATAATGTCCACAGTACATTTAGAAGAGGGAGATTTATTAATTCAATTAGATGAACTACTCCAAATTGTAGATTGTAAATGAAATGAAATTTAAAAATAATAAAAGATCAGTGAAGCACTGTAAATTGCTGTAGCATCCTGTTCATGTGTAGATCGAATTGAGGAACCGAAGTCCGCTGTTTATCAAAGGAAAATACACATAACAATCCTGATAGAATAAATTAAATGACAACATAGATTACACGCACGGGAAGATTTTTTTTTACAACCGCCAGGTAACAATTGGTATAGGGTGAATGAAGTATTATGAGCCTTGCAAAATTTACCAAAATTTAAAAAAAAATACACTGGACAAAGGTAAAGGGTCCGACTGGCTTGCTTACACCGGTTGTGAAGTCTTATTGCAATTAAATTGAAGAAAGTAATTTTAACATGTTTACCAATGATTTCAAACGCAATGCTTCTTTGAACTTATTGCTGACACTACATGAAGACAAAACACAATACTCGTAATGAACGTCTCGTCTCGGTATGTTTGACACGTTTACATTATTACTGCTTGTTAAGTTTAAGTTTAGTAAGAATTCTCAAAGAACTTTATAAGAATTCATAGGAACGAAAATATCTGATTCAATGAGCATACATGTGCATAAATTCGTGAGTCTTCGTGTGTTAATGTGTTACCGATCTGTACAAGATTGTTGACGCAATTGTTTACATGACAACATGTGTACACAGTGTGACATCATATCCGCCCACTTGAATCAGCGGCGAGTGAAGGCTTATTCAACAAGGCGCTAAAGTTTATTGTTTATTTTAAACACGAACTTCAGATGTATTTAACATGCACAATGTGTTTTAACTATGCCTGGTATTGGATGCGATGTATATATTAGTAACACATGCTTACAATGGCATACCTAGAAGACATATCAGCAGTGATCACAGGACTTAACAGAGAAGAAATGAAATGAGCTGAAGAAGGTATGTGACATCTATTGTTATAATCATCATCATAACTATGCTTCTTTTTTCTTTAAAATCTCAATTAAACGAAAGTTTAAATGAGTTAACACTTACATTAACGTACATGTATTTATTTAACGAACAACTTAATATTGTGTCCTATGTTCCAGATTTGTTTAACAAGGTCAAGTTGAAGCAGAAGTAAAAGAATGTGTTCGACATTCATGAAATTGTGGTTTTTGGTGTAATTCCTTTTATTCTTAAAATTAACACCTATATATTTTAGCAATACATTACTCTAGAAAATGTGATTATATTTCTATTCGTTAAAAGTATTTTTATTAGTTCTTAAATACGTAAAATGATTTTCTTCTACTTTCGTTTTCGTGTATCGGAAATTCCAAATAAATTGTTAACGGGCGGATCTAGCGTTGGGGGTTGGAGGCGATCTTTATATCACTTCCAGTATTATTTTCACATATGTGTCCAGTGCTACAGATAAGACGAGTAAGCACGTAATTATTACTAAGATGTCTTAATAAAACGAATTGAAATCATAATATTTGTATAAAACTGTATGAAAATATTATTATAAATAATCTTTGTCATTGAGAATACAAACATTTTGAACTCATACATAGTAACTTGTGGCTTCTGAAATGCAGGAAATAGAGGTAGGTATGTAGGTCGGTCGATAGGTAAGTAGTTTGGTCAGTAGGTATGTATGTCAGTAGATCGGTCGTTTGGTCGGTCGTAGGTCAGTAGGTAGACAGGAAGGTAGGAAGGTGAGTAGGTTGGTTGGTAGGCTGGTCAGTCAGAAGGTCGGTCATTCGGTCAGTTGGTTGGTAGATAGATTAGTCACTAGATTGATAGGTCTGTAGGTGGGTAAGTGGCTAGGTAGCACTAAAGGTCGATAATTAGGTCATTCGGTATGAGGGTCGGTAGGTAGCTTGGGAGGTATGTAAGAATGTAGGTATGCATACGAGTAAGCGTGAGCAGTAGATGGATAGGTAGGCCTGTAGGTAGGTTTTAGTTATGTATAACGATAGTTATGTTTGTAAGTATGTGGGTAGGTCAAGCGGTCGGTCGGTAGAAAATGTAGGTCGGTCGTTAGGTAAGTAGCCAGGTAGGTCGGTAAGTCGGTAGGTTGGTCGTCAAGAAGGTCTGTCATTAGATCGATTGGTCGGAAGTTAGGTCAGTAGGTATGTAGGTATGTCGGTCCGTAGATAGATAGGTGGGTTGATAGGTAAGTAGGCTGTTCGGTCGGTCAGTCAGAAATTCGGTCAGTTGGTTGGTAGGTGTGTAGGTAGGTCAGTCAGTGAGTAGGTAGGTAGGTAGGTCAGTAGGTTGGTCATTCGGTGTGAAGTTTGATAGGTAGGTTGCAATGAGGGCAAGTACGTGGATAGGCCGGTCGGTCGATTGGTCGTTCGGTAGTTTGTTGGTGGATAGTTAGGTCAGTAGGTAGCTAGGTTGTTAAGTAAGTAGGTAGGTATGTAGGCAGTAATGCTTGGGTAGTTAGGTGGGTAGGTCAGCAGGTTGGTCAATTGAGGTGGTGAACATTTCTTTACACATTATGAATGTTGCAAAACAAATTAACGCCTTAATCACCAATATGTAAGTTTAAATGAACTAATTTGGAAATTAAATAAATAGTGTAAGTACAATCGTGCATTTTATGCACACTTATTGCACTGACATCCATGCTTTGCACGTAATGACAATAATAAAATAAATAGACATTTCTTCTGAGATTGCTGTGTTTTTTTTCACTACATTGTATATAAACAGTACAGTTTTAACATTTATCTTAGGTATCGGTAAAACATGGATTCATTAAATATTGTTTTCTAACAAGTTCATGTGTAAATTTTCAAGTAATAAGCTATAGAGATAAGATTGGATGATTATTTTGCACTTCTTGTATCCGTTTTGTTTCCATCCTTACGACTAATGGCGTGTTGCTGAACATCGTCAACCCGGTTGGACGCGTTTAAGCAGATAAAACTCAATTGTAACATATACATGTATAAATGGCATACGTTTCAATCAATCGGAACACCTCGGATAATTCACGAATCATCACTTGGTCAATGGGAACTCCTCGGGTAATTCTGTTCGCGGGACAATCATCCCTCGGATGTATCTGGTTCAATGAAGGAATTGTTTATGGTTTGTGCGAACTACATTTTAGGCATATTCTTCTTCCGACTTCCGGCGAACAAATCGTAACAGTAAGTATCATTGCACTAGATACATCCGAGGGATGATTGTCCCGAGGAAGGATTACCCGAGGAGTTCCGGTTGACGTTTCAATGTAAGCGACGCCATTGTTTGTCTTACTTAGTTACTGCGATGACCCATTGCTGTGGTAGGTGTGGCTACAGCCCGTCTGAGGATCGGTCAATTGTCAGGTAGGACTGTAGCTAGCTCAGTAGGAACGTCAGAAGGTAGGTAGGTTCGCTGGTGATCGGTTGTTCGGTAGGTAGGTCAGTACGTAGGTAGGTCGGTTGATCGGTCAGTCGGTAGGTAGGTAGGTCGATAGGTAGGTTTGTCGGTATGTAGGTCAGTAGATAGGTCGGTTGCTTGGTTGGTAGGTCGGTTGTTAGGTAGGCAGATCAGTTGGTAGGTCGGTCGGTCGGTCGGTAAGTCGTTCGGTTGGGAAGTAGGTAGGTTGGTAAGTAGGCTGGAAGGTAGGTAGGTTATTAGGTAAGCTTGTAGATAGGTGGGTAGGTAGGTGGGTAGGTCAATCGTTTGGTCGGTAGATTGGTAGGTAGTTAGGTTATGTAAGTTGATCAGTCGTTAGGTAGGTGTGTAGGTAGGTCGGTTGGCCGGAAGTTTGGTAGGTTGGTCGGTGGTTTGGTCGGTAGGTAGGTTGGTAAAGGTACTCTGGAAGCTTGGTAGGTCGGTAGATAGGTAGGTAAGTAGGTAGGTCAGTATGTAGGTCGGTCGGTTGGTAGGTTGGAAAGGTAATATGGAAGCTAGATAGATTGGTGGGTCGGTCGGTCGGTAGGTAGGTAGGTCAGTATGTATCGGTAGGTCGGTTGGTCAGTAGGTCGTTCGGCCGGTAGGCAGCTACATGTAGCTACATGTATGTCGATAGGTTGGTAGTTAGGCCGGAAGGTAAGCTTGAAGGTAAGTGGGTAGGTAGGTGGTTAGGTCAATCCCTATCATGCTTTTTAAAGATTAGAAAATAATGGACATTTAAAGCGACATTTCACGATTTGTACTGTATAACAATAGAGGTAATGTTATATACAGCATGCACTTACACTAAACTGTAAGTTAATGCAGCATCCATGCACATATTTGCCAACACAGGGATAAGATGTTGTTACATGTATAAGATACAGACAAAATGTCGGAAACCACCTTTAACTTGTTAAGTTAAATAGTGAAATTACGTAATCTGGAATTTATGAAATTGAGGTTAACGTAATTCCTTATTTCAAGGCTACGTTGATGTTAACCCGCATCAAGCTTTATGTAAATAAACTTTTTATCAACTTTATTGTGTTGTCTTTTCTTCAGCCATCATGGACGAAGTTTCAGGCCAGGGGGATCAGGTGGCGGGCAGCCTGACAGACAGGTCTGATCACCATATAAAGGACAATCCATGTGATCTTTGTGCGAAGTCAGAACAAGTTACAAGCGCTTCAGGATTCTGTCGGGACTGCAACGAGTTCCTCTGCAGCATCTGTATCCTTTACCACAGAAAGTTTAAAGCACTAAATAATCACACAATTCTTGAAGATGACCAAATGCCCGATGAACGGCCAGTTAGTGTAAATGTAGAGAAATGTTCCAAACACCCGGACAGACCGGTGGTTATGTATTGTACAGACGAAGAGGACATTGGATGTGCACTGTGTTTCATCGAAGGACACAGAACCTGTCAGAATGTTGCACTGATTTCAACTATTTTAAAAAATGTAGAACAATCGGAATATGTTTCCGACATTAAACAGATTTCAAAGAAACATAGAGACCTGTGCAACACATTTAGGGAAGTAATACAAAAGTACCAAATGATAAATGAACAATGCCAAGCGAGGTGTTTAGAGAGCTTTCGAACATACCGGGCAGAGGTTGAAGATGTTCTAGACACATTAGAAGAGAAAATATCGCAAGAGGCTGACAAGTTAAGGAACGAAAACACAGAAAAACTGAATAATCTGGAAGAAATGATTTCATCGCACGAACAGCATTTAGAGTCATGCATGCAGGATATCGACAACAGATTGGATCACAATCAGCAGCAGCTTGACCAGTTGTTTATAACCGTGAAGAAAAGTAAGAAATTGATAACTGAAAACATCCAGCAACTAGAACAACTTGGTGACAGTACAAATGTGTCGGAATTTTACGTTGATTATGATCAGTCAATCAAACGGTTACTCCAGAATGTATGCAAGGTCAAAGTGAAGCAACCCGCCACTAAATGTACCGATGTATCTAAGGTATACGTCAAATCACCAGAAGACACAGAAGAGTGTACTATCCGTGGTATACTGGTTGTAGCAGAGACACAACTTTTTGTGACTGATATGAATAATAAATGTCTCAAGTTGATTGATATGGAGAGTTACAAAATTATCAAGAGACAGTTACTACCATCTGTGCCATGGGATATAACTGAACTTCCTGGGACCCGTATAGCAGTGACTTTCCCATTTATTCAGCGAATATTTTTCTTCACCGCAGACCAAAATATGAATACGTGTGGTTGCATAATTGTGCCGGGCGAATGCCGCAATCTGCATTGCACCGGAGACAGACTTTATGTGTTTATCAAAAATTCAGAAGCACATATTCAGGTTATGAACTTGAACGGTAAAGTCATCCAGTCAATCCAGCGTGATCCTTTAGGATGTGCCTTTCTTCCGTATCCCTGTTATTTTACAATAGATTCTAACAACATGTGGATCTATGTTACTGATTATGACAATCACATTGTAAAGAGTGTGAATGGGTCAGGAGTCACAAAGTGGCGATACCAGAACACTCAACTAAAATATCCATTGGGCGTGGCTGGCGGTGATGCTGGGTGTCTGTACATCTGCAGCAGGACGGATGACTCCATCCACGTGGTATCTCATGATGGCACAAGGCTTGCCGTCATATCACTGAGGGAATCCGGATTACGTCGTCCTGAAGTTTTATTTTACAGCAGTCTCAACAGAACCCTGTATGTGTTCTGTTACTATGCCGAAAGTTGCAACTATATCAGTAGACTTCGTCTCCAGTAACATGAGCATATAAACGGTTTATTCCTTACGTCCATGCGCCGGCTTGTTTTTCCCATCCGCCATGAGATTGCTAAAAATGTTGAAAGCGTTAATTTTTACTTTTTGTAGTGGACTGATATACACTGAATGTATTTTATAATTGGTCTGTGATAGGTGTGCATTTTCTTCCAAAATTTTATATGTTTTCTCTTCATCATCGATTTACATTTGAATGATCCATCCCTATCTCTATTGGTAACAGCGGCTCAAGAAAATCAATTATAAGTTTTTAATCTATTTATTGATGTTATTGATTTGCTGATAGTATTTATTTTTGTTTATTAACTTGAAAATTTGGACTTTGATCCAATGATTTTTTTCTTGAATATGTTTGACATTTGTAGATGGTTGATTGGGAAGACCATATATGTTGCAAACATGACATCATCTGGTGAATTGAAAATTTGGGGGTTACTATTGTAACCGAATGTTTTACTTTAATTCTAATATTGACCTAAAGCTGTATGTTTGAATCAGTTTATGCTTTTGAATTGGTTTAAATTGACAAATTTTACAACAAATTTTGAAATGAACAATTTTGTAGAGCTCAGCTTATTTGGATGTAAGGAGAGAATCTTGCTGAAGTTGTTTAGGTTTGGTTGTTTCCCTTTGATTGTTTTTATTTTATTTGTTGCGTGCTACTCTTTTACTATGTTCTACAGGTGTGTTATGTTGACTTTCGATGTTGTGACAAGCTGATACGGTCTTTTTGAATGTGTTTTATAACAAAGAAAAAAAAATAGTTATTAGTATGATCTCCCGTTTTGGCTTTCTAGGTTCGTCAATTAATATAGGAATATTTTCATTTTTATGTGTGTTTTTCTTAAAAATAAAT
This sequence comes from Sinonovacula constricta, assembly GCA_007844125.1. Classification (NCBI taxonomy): domain Eukaryota; kingdom Metazoa; phylum Mollusca; class Bivalvia; order Cardiida; family Solecurtidae; genus Sinonovacula; species Sinonovacula constricta. The sequence continues at coordinate 48,641,251 of CM017560.1, read as the reverse complement.
TATTGTATAATTTTTTACCAAGTTTAAAAGTACTATTTTCATAACCTTAATGTATGTGTTAATATATCAAACATGAACCATGCGCTACACAGAAATACACATGTAAATAAACCATCAAAGACATTTATAATTGAGGCGGAAGTGCACTTACCTGAAATCCCACGAGCAACAGGACGTATTGCAAGTCCAAGAAGAACCACACCGAAAAAGTTCATACCAAGAGTAAAACGATCTTACGCGAAACCTAGAGTATGTTCAACACAGGCTGCACGTGGCTCTAAAATTAAAACTCACGGAAATATACAGGGCCGCGAATTATCATTGGCCGATATAAATAGACAGCTTGAATATACAGAGTTGAAACAAGCTGACTGGCCGCCTGTCACGAAACTTGGTCGACAGAAAGACATCGGGTCATGCTAGGATAGACCGGAGAAAAGTGACCGTAATAGTATAACGTTTTGTGTATTCAACATTGAAGGACTAATAGGCAAATCATACAATAAATTAACTTCAACGGAATTGACAAATATTTTTAAGACGCACGATGTTATTGCTTTTACAGAAACTTGGTCAAATGACAGCTACGATTATAACGTTAACAATTTTTCATATTTTTTATTAAACAGAAGAGTCAACACGAAACGAGCTCGGAGAGATAGTGGGGGGGATGGGGTCTATTTCTCAAATCGTATTTAACAATATGTGTCCTTGATCAAATCTGAGACGGATAGATTTATGTGGGTGAAACTTGATAAGTGCATGTTTAACCATAGTCATGATCTGTTCTTGTGTGCATGCTATAATATACCTACGGGAAGTAGTAGAGAGGGTTTAATAGACCAAAATATATATGACGTCATTACTGAAGATATCATATCTTTTACAAATACCTATGGGAGTCTATGCCAATTTATGATTGTCGGGGATCTAAATAGTAGAGAAGGGAAACTCGTGGACTATGTAGAAAATGAAAATTTATCTCATTATGACTTGTTACCTAATGACTATATCACAGATGAGTGTATAACTAGATTAACTAAAGATTTTAGTGTCAATAAAACAGCAAATTACTGATACATTTTTGTAAATCTATGGGGTAAAGAATTATGAACGGAAGGGCATGAAATCCTGAAGAATTCTGTAATTTTACATGCATTAAAAGTGCAGGAAGGAGTATGGTTGATTATGTAGTGTGTAAAATAAATTTGCTAGGGGCATCCAAAGACTTTTATGTTAATGAACCGAATATTTTGTCTGATCATTGTAGTATAACATTTAGTATATATTCTAATACCTCCATACATATTGGTAATTCATGTACGTATAGAAGTTATGAATATAGTGTCAGTGACACTATTTTGAATGTTGTTTATGATAATAAGGATGATTGTGATAATACCTGTGGGGTGGTACTGATGATGATGATGATGATGGTGATGATGATGATGATAATGATGATGATAATGATAATGATGATTTTGATGAATATGAATGTGAAGATGATGGGGCGGTGATAATGATGGTGATGTTAATGATGATGCTGATGCTGACGATGATGATGATAAAGTTTTGTAAAGATACACCTGGAATGATACTAACAGAAATGAGTTTTTACAAAGTATAAGTAGTAATAACATACAAGATAGATTAAATACACTAACAAATGACATATGGGATATTACAAATAGGGGAGATGTTGATAGAAACTTACTAAATTTTAATGAATTTATTGAAAGTGTTTGCCAACCTTTGTTCAAGAAAAAGGTTAGAAATAGATTTTTACATAAAAATGAAAACAAGCATCCTTGGTATGACTCAGAAGGTAAAGAATATAGAACACATTTCATTAAAATGTTAAATTATTATAGACGATTACAATCGGATCAGGATAGAATAGACATGGTTAATGCAAGATCACAATATAAATCTTTGAACCGTAAGAAACGGTACATGTTTGTACAAAACGAATCTCGAAAAAAATAGAAATATACGGACAATTTTCAGTCCGGACATTTCTCAGTTAGTGAAATTTGCAGGGTCGGACAATTCTCAGTTGGTTGATTTGCAGGGCCGGACATTTCTCAGTTACTTGTTTTGCAGGGTCGGACAATTCTCAGTCCGGACATTTCTCCGTTAATATATTTCAAAGTATAGCAATATTTGTGATAAAATTGTTGTATAAATCCATTTTGATGTTATAGTGAAATAATTAAAAAAATGATGCAGATATTGTATTTTATATGAACGCATCATGTATTTCACATATATTGTATTTGATGTCAACGCATCAATCGCTCTTTGCGTTATTGAAGAACAGAATTCAAGACTGGTACCAATTTAATGTTTTATTGAAAAAGACAAGGTGCGTGTCATAAAACAAATACAAAGTACAAATTTTAAGGTAATTAATATATAATAATTACAGTGTTGTTTTATAACACTTATGAAATTGATTGGTTTAATCAACGTCGAAAATGGATCTATAACAATTGTCCGGCCCTACAAATCAACCAACGGACAAATGTCCGAACTGAGAATTGTCCGACCCTGCAAAACAAGTAACTGAGAAATGTCCGGACTGAAAATTGTCGAATCTCTTCGCTATAAAAATGCAAAAGAATATTGGAAGCTGTTAAGATCATCGGATAATTTGATAAATAACAAAAAATCGTCTATATCTACAACACAGTTTGTAGAATATTTTAAATCGGTAAATGATCCACAGTCAGTATTTTTTTCAAGCGGACGATGAAATAATTTATTTAAATGAAAGGTTTTTAAACGTTGAATTAAAAGTATTGTTCAGCGAATTGGATAACGTAATTAGTCAGGAGGAAATACATAAGGCATGTAAAGAACTAAATAATAATAGATCGGGCGGTTCTGATTACTGTGAAATCATTTTATTTCATAGGCATTAAATTTCGTGGTTTTGATAAAAAAAAATTTCGTGGGGACATAAATTCGTGGTTTGAAGAAATTAAAAAATGCTCCACTTTTGCACTTCTGGTTCGATATCGGCGACAAACAGACAGACAGGCGCGTTCAAAGTAGACATCTTATTGTCTCTAAGGTGATAAGGCACGATTACTCCTGTCTCCCGCTAATGGGGTCGGCAATTGAGCATTAATCCGAGCCCTTTAGTTGGTAAGACAATAAATACTCCTGTCTCCCTCTAATGGGGTCAATAATTGAGATTTCATCCGAGTAATGTTTACTTGGAAGGTGTGAATAACTTGATTAAGACTTAAGTGGTGATCTTCTTTCTAAAGTATATAATTTGGATAATCGTTGTTTGCGACCATCTTCAATCATCATAACAACAGAGCAATTATCTTTAAGAATCGATTCAAGAATCAACAATGTCGCTAGTAATCACAGACCCACGGAAGCCCTAGTAAGTCATTACCAAAAGGTTAGCAGCAACAATGGCTACACCCCTGATTTCATAGAAAAGAAGGAATCAATCTCCACCAAGGTCAACAACTTAATCAAAAATGAAACAAATCACACGGAGATTGACTACAATAAACCTTTCTCTCTTATAGAACCTAATGTAGCGTTAGGCACATGTAAAAGTGGAGCACCAGGGGATGATGGAATCCACTATGAAATATTAAAACAATTGCCAAAAGAATCTAAAGAAAGTATTCTCGAAATGTTTAACAATTCATGGACTCAGGGAATAATACCAGACTCATGGTCGGAAGCGACAATAATACCTCTACTTAAGCCCAATAAACCAACTAACGATCCAGGGTCATACAGACCAATATCACTCACCTCCACGTTTACAAAACTAATGCAAAAAATGATAAAACATAGGCTATGTTCATACTTGGAGTCGAATAACATCCTATCCGAAAACCAATCGGGATGTAGGTCAAATCACTCCTGTAACGACAACCTAGTAAGGCTAGAATCTAATGTCAAAATAGCACAAGCAAAACGTAAATTTGTCACAGCAGTTTTTTTTATTATCTAACTGCTGCTTTCGATAAAATGTGGGCCGAAGGAGCAATAGGCACATTAATGAAATACGGAATTAAAGGAAATATGTTAAAATGGCTCTCGGCATTCCTAAGAACAAGAAAAATTAAAGTAAGATATGAAGGTAAATCATCTTCCACTCATACCACCGAAAATGGATGCCCACAAGGCAGTGTACTATCTCCAATCTTATTCACTCTGTTCATGAACTCACTAAACGATGTAATCAACAAACACAATAGGAAAAATAACTACCTTAAATCAACTAATACAATTAAGATATCGCAATTCGTAGATGACAGCGCTGTCTGGGTGACAAGTAACAATCCTAAACAAGGTGTTCAAAAAATACAAAAAGCACTGTTTGATATAGAAAAATGGGCTCTTAACTTTGGCTTCCTAATTAACCCAAACAAAACCCAGACTATCATATTTAGGCATGGGAATTCTATAGTAGATGATATGCCGAAATTGACCTTATGCAATAAAATACTCCAATACAGCGACAATATAACCTTCCTGGGACTTATCTTTGACAAACACCTAACGTGGAAGGATCACATCAACACATTAATTGGAAAATGTGAGAAAGACATCAACGTGATACGATCCATAAAAGTTAAGAACTGGGGGGCAAACAAGAAATGTCTAGCCACACTGTATAGAGCATTAATTAAGTCTAAAATACAATATGGAATGGTAGCGTTTGGCTCCGCACATAAAGCACATCTCGATAAATTACAAATTCTCCAAAATAAAGTAATTAAAGTAATATTAGGTGCCCCTAATTATGCCCGCACAGAAGCAATACATGCAGAGATTGGAGAATTCACAATAATTGACCAAATAAACATATGTAGCTTAAAATATTGGGTACGTGCAAGCAGACTAGGGCATACACTATCAACGAATAAAGAAACGTACCCACGCATAGGAGCATGGTTAAAAAGGGTCAACAAACCATATACACAAAAAATACATACCTTATTAGAAGAAATAGGCCTGTCTGTAGACCAATTATCACCCCCGGTCAACTCTAATTTGGTGGGTATAACCCCCATCAGTATAGACACCAATCTAGCTAAGACAATTAGCAAAAAAGACGACCCTACCACAATCAAAACGACCGCAGATGACTTCATTCAATCATCATCAGCTAACATATGCATATACACTGATGGCAGTAAAGACCCAATTAAAAACACAGCAGGTGCAGGAATAAGTATCTACTATAATAACAGACCAATTAAGCAATCAAAAATCAAGTTAGATGGAAGACATTCCATATTTACCTGTGAACTTTTTGCCATTAAAGTGGCACTTTCATGGGTAAATATCAGTCAACTAAGTAATCAAAACATAGACCTGTACACAGATTCGCTCAGTGCATTACAAGCCCTACAGTCAGTAGATAATAAAAACAGACCTGACATAATTAAAGATATTTACAGGACAAATACAATAATAAAACAACAGAACAATACCAACGTAACCTTAAAATGGATACCCAGCCATGTGGGAATAACAGGCAATGAAGCCGCCCACCAACTAGCGAAGGAGGCCTCAACGACTGGAATGCCCACAAAGCTGGGTATAAGCGTAAAAGAAGCCTACAGCTCTATAAAGAACCACTACATACTTAAAGCAGAAAAAAGGTTTAACGAATACAAACAGTCACACAACTATTCATATGGTAACAGAAACACAAACATAAAAATACACCATAACAATATTTACTATGACAAAATCTATACCAGGTTAAGACTAGGAGCCAGCTACCTTGGAGCTGAGAATAAATACAAACCTAGAAACTGCCCGCATTGTAACCAAACAGAATCATTCCACCATATCATATTTATATGCAAGCAACACACCGCAGCTCGGATAAGACTAGAAAAAACAATGCTCATAGAACTAGGGCTAACAAATATTAACACCAATACTTTACTCTTTCCACCAAATTCATTAGCAGATAGGATTAAAAGAGCATTGTTTAAGTACTTGGAAGACATTAACTATATCAACGTCATCTAGACAGGACCAGCAGGTTACGGTAAAATTCAATAATTAAAACAGTAGGTGGAGGGTAGCTGAATAAACGGTGGACTCCTAAAGACCCCGTAAAAACAAAGGCACCCAATGAACCCACCGAACAAAAAGGACGGTTACGGTAAAATTCAATAATTAAAACAGTAGGCGGAGGGTAGCTGAATAAACGGTGGACTCCTAAAGACCCCGTAAAAACAAAGGCACCCAATGAACCCACCAAACAAAAAGAAAAAAAATACCCACTGGACCATATATAACTAGAATAAGGGTCGCTGAATAAACGGTGGCCCCTAAAGGGCCCCGTAAAAACAAAGGCACCCGCTTAAAAACAAAAAGTGAACCATAGCCAAGAGTCGGTATCCCCCCTCAAGGGCGGAGGCGCATGCGCACTGACGGTAAGAAATAGGGGAAATCAGCTAATAATAAATGTAAATAAAATAGACAAACTGCACCGCCCCCTCCCCTGCACAACCTTGTTATTGCAACTAACATTATCAGTGGAAAAAAATATACAAAAAATTAAAAAAAAATCCCCACTGGATGTAAATACATTAACTATATTACTGTATTATCTAATCCATGTATTTTTTTTCAGCATAGAGTAAAGCGTTCATAATCTCCCTAGGTAAACATGAACGTTTTACTCTCTTTCCTGTCATAGCCGAGGACTTTCTCCTTGTATGTACATACATGTACAATAAGGTGAATGGTTAAGGGGCGGTCGGGCCTCGGTCGTCCAGACATGATAACTCGGTTAAACAAGCACAGGACCCTCAATCAATTAAAACTACCTCCACCCATAGTCAATGACAAAAAAGGAAATGGATATAGGAAGACCCCTTCCAATGACAATTTCGTTTCAATAAGTTGGAAGATGTCAACCTAGTAACCAATCCTTATAATAACAAAAGCCAACAGAAATGGACACCCCACATTAGGGGTGAAAAAAGGGTCCTGTGCCATATAACCATAGGGTGAGATTAGGGCAATAAGTTAGGCAGTGAAATTCACAAACTCAATCTCTCACCTTATAATAGGACAAAACTACGAAAACACCCAACCTTTCTTAGCTTATTAGCTACATAAGTAGGTAACCGAAATTGGATACCTGATAGGAGCCCACCTTTAGGCACATTGGTCAAACTATCTTTAAGTCATACTAGGGCAGTATGACGGGGTCACGATAAAATACGAATGTATGTGCTGACCCTTAAATAAACCAGATATAGATAGATAGAACAATGTCGCTAGTTAAATGGCTGAAGACCGGAAAAGTACAGACGAGATCACCAACAGTTCCAGGCCTTCCAGACATAGGCGAAGTTCCATCTCCAAGACAGGCACTGACATACCAAGCTGCCAATGACGCTGTAGAACCACTTCTCAGAGAATCAAAGAAGAGAAAGAGGGGAGAGTACAGCAACTTCGACGACGAAACGAGGGCAAAAATGGCACAATATGCCATTGACAATGGGGTAGCAAAGGCTGCGCGACGATTCAGCACAGACTTGGGAAAGAAAGTCAGCGAAACTACGATCCGGAGCATGAGAGATAGATATATAAAGCTAAAGAAACTTGAAGGCATGTACCAGACGACACTGCCAAGATCGCCGAGAGGAGCGCCGACGATGCTTGGAGAATTAGATGGGGAAGTTCAACAAGGGATCAGAGATGTGCGACAGACTGGTGCTGTTGTAAACTGCCGCGTAGTTATGGCAGCCGTGGAACCAATTGTCACTAGGCATGCCAAACAGCGCCTAGAGAAGTATGGTGGTAACATTACCATCACCAGCCATCTCGCCCGCTCAATACTACGACGCATGGGATACGTGAAGAGGAAGGGGACTAAGGGAGTAAAGCAACTGCTATCAAAGCAATCAAATTTTAAATGACTTGTACGAAAATAGTGAATCTAGATCGTATTTAAAAGAGGTTGTGTTCCATGTGTATTATTTATTGTTGTTTCTTTTGTTTTATCAACGAATAGTTGTCTATATTAAAATATTTAAAACATTAAACAAAATTACATTCTTTTTTGCTAATACTATGTGTATCTTCTCTTTTTATACTTAATCAAATACTACTACTAAAAGTAAAACACGCTACCACTATCTTCTGACAAAAACAACGACAACAAAAAACTATTATCAAAAGTTTATTTAAACAATAAATAAACAATGAAATTAGAAAAGTAACACAATTAAAACAAAAACACTAAAACAAAACACTTTTTTGTACTTCAATGTTATTTAAAAAAAAAAGGTAACACACAAATACACGATCGTGTAAAAAAACGCAACACAAGTTATCCAGCATTGCCGAAATTTTTCTAAGACAATAAACTTTGAAGTAAAAAATAAAAATATTTATGTAAGACATAAACTGACTTAACATAAAACAATTTCTTACAATATGATGTAAGGTTCTATGGTCCGATTTGTGTTATTTAAATTATACACAGTTTATTTAAAAGCTGTACAAGAGCAGAAAGGTTCCGGCCTGGTTGATCTGCATGTCAAGTAAGTGGGTGGGGTATAGTGATTGAAATGACACCATGTTATTAAAAAACTTTTCATTTTTGTTTGGGTGTAAATTCGTGGATGAAGCCACGAAATAAACGAAAATTAATCACCAACGGAAAAACTGATTTTACAGTTTTTGATAATTGATTTTTTTTTAAATATGATGATGAGCATTTGACTGGCTATCTGCATGCGATTTTTAATAGATATTTACAATGGGATATTTTCCTTCGAGATGGACATAGGGCTATATAGAGCCGCTGCACAAAAACGGTGATATAAATAAACCAGAAAACTATAGGGGCATAACTTTGCTAAGCGTCTTTGGAAAACTTTTTACAAGCATTTTAAATAGCAGGTTAAATAAATGGGGTGAAACGTATTTTGTTTACGTTGAAGCGCAGTCAGGTTTCAGAAGCAAAATGGGCACTGTGGATAATATTTTCGTTTAACATGGGCTTATTAATCAAATGCTTAACGAAAATAGAAAATTATGTGTATGCTATATCGATTTCACGAAGGCTTTTGATAATTTTGTGTGACAAAATATGTTTATAAACTGATTAAATATGGAGTAAGGGGTAAAATATTAACAATCATTCAATCCCTTTATAGTGATATTAAGTCTATGGTGAAAACTGGAGACAATAAGTTAAGCGACACGTTTGACTGTAATATTGGAGTTTTTCAGGGTGATTCGTTATCTCCTCTGATTTTTTCCCTATACTTAAATGATTTAGAAGAACATCTGATTTTAAATAGATGTGAAGGAATCGATATTGGTATGTTTTAAATATTTTTGCTTCTATACGCCGATGATATAGTTATTTTCTCTGAAACAGACAGTGGACTTCAAGATGCTTAAATGCATTACAGGATTGTTGTTAAAGATGGAAAATGATTATTAATGTAAACAAAACAAAAATAATGATTTTTCAAAAAGAGGGTCAACCTTCCAGAAGCCTACGTTTTATCTATGATAACAAGGATATATGAATCGTAAATAAATTCACATATTTAGGTGCTGTTATTACTACAGGAGGGTCATTCATTTCTCATACAGAAAGTTTAGGCGTACAGGCACTGAAAAGTTAATTTAATTTAAAAGCATATATTAACAAATTTAGTAATATAAGTCTCAGTCACAGACTAGACCTATTTGATAGACTTATTCTGCCAATTCTTAACTACGGATCTGAAGTTTGGGGATTCCTCCAAGCAACAAAATTAGAAAACATACACTTACAATTTTGTAAACAGCTCCTACACGTGCGAACACAAACACAAAATAGTTTTGTATATGGTGAACTTGGAAGATATCCATTATTTATTTATAGGTTGTTTAATATTATGAGATTTTGGGTAAAAGTAGTAGAATCGGATGATAGAAATTTATTAAGAAAATATACAACATGATGATTAATGACATAAACTTACTACCGCACAAAACAAACTGGGCACTACAGATTAAAACAACACTACATTCCCTCGGTTTCTTTGACGCTTGTTTTTTTCAAGGTGTGGGAAATAAACACTTATTTTTGAATTTAGTTAAACAGAGAATTAAAGATAACTACTTACAAGGATGGAACGGAGAGATCAATACTTCAACAAGAGCGTCTACATATAGGTTGTTTGCTTTAGAATTTGGTTTTTAACAATACTTAGACATTCTGAATATACATAAATATAGGATTGCTTTGACACGATTAAGATTTTCGAGCCACAGACTGGAAATAGAAATGGGAAGATGAGGTAAACCTAATAAAACACCAAGAAACGAAAGGAAATGTCAATATTGTAACGCTCTGGAGGACGAATTTCACTTTTTATTTGAATGCATACTATATTGTGACATTAGGCAGTCTTACTTAAAGAAATATTACTGGCCAAACATACCTAAATTTATACAGTTGATGAAAAGTAAAAATACAAAAGAGGTTAGAAATTTATCAATATACATTTTTAAGAGCATGGCAAAACGTGGAACTTTGTTATATAGACCTTGATGCAACATTCATTTTTCATTTACTCCGTCAGCTTGAAATAGATAAATTACAGCAATAGGAACATTTATTAAAAGCACAAATATTACACCAGACTATATTCTATATACTCTGTTATACTGAAGATTTGTCTTGTAAATACTGTAAATACATATAAAATATACAGTGTACAAGTACATACAATATTCATATAATCCAAAAGTGTGTTATATTTTAGTAGTGGCATTAAGTGTATACTACAGCTCACATAAGCTAACATACGCAAATGATTATGTTAATCTATGACATAACATTTTTATGTATTGATAATTTTTACCTTACTAACTTACTAAACTGATTTTCATAAATATTCACATGTAAAATGCTTAAATATATCCACTTTTCTCCACAGGAGGACACCATTACCGGAAATGTGAATGCATTTATAGTTGTTTTTTGTTTACACTGTTTCGACATATTCATGTTTATATTTCTAATTGTATGAATATATGTCTATGCACATGGGCAATATTGCCTTTTGCAAAATAAATAAACTATCTATCTATAAAAACACTATCTATTTGACAAAGCCAACATATTCTGTTTACTTTTTAAGGGTTCTAAAATTGATATCTGATCACCAGTCGGAATTACAAACTCTAATTTAAACAAGAATATGACATCGAGTATTTAAAAAATCTCAATGTGTCTATATATATCATTTAAGATCAGTTCGGCCCAAAACATAAGAAATGCCAGAAAGAAATAACATTTGCAAAAAATGTCTTTTGAGTATATTGAAACCTAATAATCACAAATGTTATAGATCCAGACCGGCCCACTCATGTTGCAAGCTGTTATATCAGGATTACACTATTTATTTGCACTTGTGAGACAATAACTTAAAAATACGTTCTGAGTCTGGTTATTAACATATAAGACTTTAATTTACCGATTATATATTTTGTCATATATATTATTGATAAGGGTACATCAATGCAGCATTTAAAGCAGTACATAGTTTAAATACAGCAACGAGGACATATAATGGCTCAATTAGAAGTAAACCGTCATCTATAATTGTTACCTTTGCTTGGTATGATATGGATATAGAGATATAGACTTAACTTAACGAGCTATTTCAAACACTGCTGTGTTGTTACTATTATGGGTAGGTATCATTACTTATAAGCACAACGCAAAACGTGATATTTAGATGCCAGTGATTCTAACAATAATTTGTATCTGAAGTATGAAGTATGACAGGTCTTTAAATATTTTTCTTTTAATGTTTTGATTAGCAGTGGATAAGCCACTGTGATTGACATATGCCACGGGTTGTTCATACTATAACAAACTTTCTGATGAGGTCTGAACATTACGTCCATGTATAGTATAGCAAATAGTGTATTCATGTTGTTGTGTTTTTTCATTAAATACTTCCATATTATTTCTGGCTTTCATTAAAACGTAAAAAGATATATTTTGGCCTTTTATTTATTTCAACAATTTCTGCAGAGAACTAACTTTATTCATAATATATCATTTAGTAATATGATAGTTGTTACATTGTGTGGCTTTCACGGAATACAAAGCAAATGTTGCATTTGGTGTTTTAATTGGCTTAATCTCCCAGTGCAGCAGATGTAGAAAAAATATTGTGCTTGAGAGTTTTGCGCCAAATTACACCTGCACAACCATTCGTTCCAGGTTTCCCACGGTAAACTTATACAACCGCGTAGAACCATGTGTACTCGACATGCGATCCAATTCAACTGACCTGCTAACCAAAGCTGTCACAAAAATGCTAGTTTGCAAAAAACGCTCTACTTTTGGAAAAATACAAGATCGAACCGAAAAAAACATTGCACACGCTTAATTTTTACCTGAGTTTGATTCACCCGATTTAAATTGGATTCTTCTTTTCATATTAGTTAGCTGATTTCCGATATTATTGCAGTATTTCGGTTCTATATTTATATGTTTTTAAATATTTTGTTCTCATTCCAAAAATAAAAACGTGGTCAGCAAAATCTAAAGGTATTGCTTATATTTGTAATCGCTCGTGTTACAAAACGGATGTAACAAAATTAATTTCAGCGTACTTAGAGAAAACGCCCACGTACCATACGTATTAATTTAAAATGTCATAACATGTACGTTGTCAAAATGTTTGACTTTACACCATAAGTGAATACACTGTCATATATACAAATGCCAACAATACAGCATTTCATCAACAACTGTCGATTCCATTTTCTCAAACATATAAAGTCAACACTTCTGTTGTTTGTTTTTTGAATGAAAAAAGATTCCATCGGGTTGAGATCATCGATGTTGTTTTGAAAACAACGTCGTTTGCAGTGATTGTCACGTCCATTTTATATCTGTTTGTTAGATAATATCGTTCACTGGTAAACGGCAATTGTCAAGACCGGAGATCAAATTATATCGCGAACAAGCATAGGTAAAGGGCAGAGAGAAAACATCTATACTGACTTCTGTTTACATTAAAAAATGGACAGGGAAAATGTCATCTATGGTCAGATTACGTAGCGCCAGGATCACCTTACCTCGATAGACAACTTGTTGATCTTAGAAGATGCCAGAGTGCGCTTTATAATATCATATATATCTGAGGCATTTGTAGATACATAGTCGGAGACATGTGTAGATACAGTCAGAAACATTTGTAGATACATAGTTAGAGACATTTGTAGATACATAGTCGGAGACATGTGTAGACACAAAGTTAGAGACATTTGTAGATACACAGTCAGAGGCATTTGTAGATACATAGCCAGAGACCTTTGTAGATACATAGTCAGAGACATTTGTAGATACATAGTCAGAGACATGTGTAGACACATAGTCAAATACATTTGTAGATACATGGTCAGAGACATTTGTAGATACATAGGCAGAGACATTTGTAGATACATAGTCAGAGATATTTGTAGATACATAGTCAGAGATGCTTGTAGATACATGGTCAGAGACATTTGTAGATACATGGTCAGAGACATTTGTAGATACACAGTCAGAGATATTTGTAGATACACAGAGACATTTGTAGATACACAGTCAGAGATATTTGTAGATACACAGTCAGAGATATTTGTAGATACACAGAGACATTTGTAGATACACAGTCAGAGATATTTGTAGATACACAGAGACATTTGTAGATACACAGTCAGAGATATTTGTAGATACATAGTCAGAGATGCTTGTAGATACACAGTCAGAGACATTTTTAGATAGTTAGAGACATTTGTAGATCCATAGTCAGAGACATTTGTAGATCCATAGTCAGAGACATTTGTAGATACACAGTCAGATACATTTGTAGATAGTCAGATACATTTGTAGATACATAGTCAGAGACATTTGTAGACACAAAGTCAGAGGCATTTGTAGACATATAGTCAGACACATTTGTAGATACATAGTCAGAGACATTTGTAGATACACAGTCAGAGACATTTGTAATTACATAGTCAGAGACATTTGTAGATACACAGTCAGAGACATTTGTAGAAACACAGTCAGAGACATTTGAACAACATAATCAGGGACATTTGTAGACACATAGTCAGAGACATTTGTAGACACATAGTCAGAGACATTTGTAGATACATAGTCAGAGACATTTATAGACACATAGTCAGAGACATTTGCAGATACATAGTCAGAGACATTTGTAGACACATAGTCAGAGACATTTGTAGATACATAGTCAGAGACATTTATAGACACATAGTCAGAGACATTTGCAGATACATAGTCAGAGACAATTGTAGACACATAGTCAGAAGCATTTGTAGACACATTGTAAGAGACACATGTCGACACACAGACAGAGACATTAGTAGATACATAGTCAAAGATTTGTAGATACAGTCAGAGATATTTGTAGATACATAGTCAGAGACATTTGTAACTACATAGAGACATTTGTAGACACACAGTCAGAGACATATGTAGATACATAGTCCGAGACAATTGTAGAAACACAGTCAGAGACATTTATAGACAAATAGAGATGTTTGCAGAAGTTCATGGTCATAGACATTTGTAGACACATAGTCAGAGACATTTAAAGATACAGTCAAGTACATTTGTAGACATATACTGAGACATATGTAAACACACAGTCAGAGACATTTGAAGATACATAGTCAAAGATATTTGTAGAAACATAGTCAGAGACATTAGTAGAAACATAGTCAGAGACATTTGTAGATACAGTCAGAGACATTTTTAGATACAGGCAGAGACATTTGTAAATACATAGAGACATTTGTAGACACACAGTCACAGACATATGTAGATACAATCAGAGACAATTGTAGAAACACATTCAGAGACATTTTTAGATGCATAGTCAGAGACATTTGTAGACACATAGTCAGAGACATTTGTAGACACATAGAGGTGTTTGCAGATACATAGCCATAGACATTTGTAGACACATAGTCAGAGACATTGTAGATACATAGTCAGAGACATCTTTAGATGCATAGTCAGAGATATTTGTAGACACATAGTCAGAGACATTTGTAGACACATAGCCAGAGACATTTGTAGACACATAGTCAAAGACATTTGTATACACATATTCAGAGACATTTGTAGATACATAGTCAGGGACACTTGTAGATATATAGTCAGAGACATTTGTAGACACATAGATTCATTTGTAGACACATAGTCAGAGGCATTTGTAGATACATTGTCAGAGACATTTGTAGACACACAGAGACATTTGTAGACACATTTGTAGATACATAGTCAGAGACATTTGTAGATACATTGTCAGAGGCATTTGTAGACACATAGAGACATTTGTGACACACAGTCAGAGACATTTGGAAACACACATTCAAAGACTATTGTAGGCACATAGTCAGAGACATTTGTAGATACATAGTCAGAGACATTTGTAGATACATAGACAGAGACATTTGTAGACACATAGTCAGAGACATTTGTAGATACATAGTCAGAGAGATTTGTAGATACATAGTCAGAGACAATTGTCGATACTAAATAATATTGTTTGTTTTGCTCGATTCTTTTAATTAAGCAGGTTTCAGTAAAATAAATGGTTTAACTAGGTACATACCTTGTTGAGTATGATATTTGTCAATATTTAAATTTATTATGATTTTAATTAAGAATCCCTAACAAGTTTATAATATTTATTTCTGTTCCAATTTTTGGATAAGTTTATGCAATGAAAATATAGCCAATATAAAAAGTATTTTAAGGAACGTGTTGGTTCTAATATTTGCTTGTTGTTGTATTTGTTTTGTCATGAGTCTTGTATATGGTGATGACGATCATATACTGTACGTGAATTAATACTATAAATTAGTGTTGAGCGTGGCTGTCATTACAGAAACCAACACATCTTTTATTTCAGTTCACCATAAACCCTCACAAATAATGCACGACAGGAAATGATTACTCGATTAAGATTGGTAGCTCTTCTATTGATTGAAATATAATTAACATAACGAAATCAGAAACAAAATGGCTCTAACATAGTTCGACCGTCGGTCGCAACGACCTCAACAAATGGCGTCTGCAAGAAAACCACAATTAATGACATCAACAAACATATAATTTGTGGACAGGAAAAGCTTTTCCTTGGTGTTCCAGGAAGAAAACAAACAACAAACTTAATTTAGTTTAAATCTATGTATTCATGGTATATCGGCAAACAGCTTCTTCCAACGACTTCCCGCGTATTTCTGGGTAGAACCAGTTCTCTGTAGCAATATGCAGTAAATAGTCTAGCTCAAGGATTAAAATCACGTGACCAGTCTCGGGTTCCAAACCTGGACCATCCGATCCGGAGTCCAACGTGGTAACCACTAAACCACGGACGCCCACAAACTAAATTTGACACATGGCGGTCAGATGACCATGGTCAACCATTCTTGCTATGTATATGTCATTGTTTATACTAGACACTTTGTAATTAAGCATGCAGAGCATGAACCACGGTGTCTATTGAAATAATTTTAACAGTTTACTTTCGAATTAATTAAGATGGCCATTTAGAATTTAGACTATCCCACCGCTGCCACCAATGTAACGCAGGCCGACGCTCTCCAACGGTCACCGATCCGCACACCAGCCACGATAACCGTTGCTTAACCTCGCAACTTTGTAAGCCGCTTGAACATCGTCGCTAACCCAGCAGCTAGGCTGGTTTGAAGCGCTGTTATATCTACCTCTGCGGTCGTTACACTTGGGTACATCGATATCGGTGTCTGTAAATTGTGATGTAAATGGATTAAAATCATTCCCATTTATTTTTTTAAATGTTAAAATTTCTAAGACTTTATCTTTTAGAAAATTATTTTAAAATATTATAATATTGTTCTAATCTCGCTCGTCAAGGCCACTGACAGGTTTTCTGCTTGGAAGACAAGGCTATATTTATCTGGAAAACACGTGACCTGTGACGTCAAGATTGGATTGCGGCAAAATGTTTACGTAGAGATCTGCGTGCGCAATTAGACTAAACATCCGCTCACTTTATTCATCGATGAGTACTTCACACACGGACTTCAAATGTTTTAACAACTTTAATGGTTTTTACCATGTATGGATTTGTCAGCAGTGTATTTATTGGTAACACGTGGCTACATTGACATACCTACATGCAGTAGACCTATGGGCAGTGATCACAGAACTAAACAGAAAAGAAAGGAAAGAACAAGAAGAAGGTGTGTTGATATTTATTTGTTATGTAACATTATAAAAAAAATCAATTTTATTATAACACCCTCATTTAAACAACAGCCGTAATTAGGTCACACTTACACTTACCTACATGTATTGAACTAACAGTTTAATAGTGTATCCGATGTTCCAGACTTTTTTAAAACAAGGTCAAGTTGATGCAAAAGTTCAAGATTGTGTTCGTTTTTCATGAATTGGGTGCTTTTCGATGTTATTTCTTATATTCGTAAAAAATAATACCTATCTATTTAGCAATACATTACATTTACATTCGTTGAAGGTATGTGTATTAGTTCTGAAATAAGTAAAATGATTTTCTTCTTTTTTCGTTTTCGTGTTTCGGAAATTCCAAATCAATTGTATATGGGCGGATCTAGAGTTGGGGATGGGAGGCGATATTTGTATCACTTCCAGTATTATTGCCACATATGTGTCCCGTGCTACAGATAAGACGAGTAAGCACGTAATTGTTACTAAGATGTCTTGATAAAACGCATTGAAATCATACATGCTATGAAAGTCCTTTAAGCAACTAATATGCAGGAAATGACACTGTTTGGCTTATAGTTAACAATACGTGTCCTGTGGGAGCATGCCCCCCCCCCCCGTCACCCTTACACAACTCGTACCTACGGTTCTCGCTCAATTTGACCACTGCCCTTATCCCATAACAATACTATTATAAATCATCTTTGTCACTGAGGATACAGTCTGAGGATACAGTCTGAACTCAGAAAAAGTGCAAAGTGCTGAAATGCAGGAAATGACTCTATTTGTTTGCTACATTTAAAAAGTTTCCTGGCCGCAGACCCCGTTTTCACTGCTAACACCTTTGGTGCTTGCTCAAATAGGACACCCCAGAAAAAATATGGATCCGCCCCTGTAGTTTACCGGCGTAGAATCACTCTATCACAGTGTTTGTTCCTTACATTTATAAGAGATAAGAACGATATGTGTGTGCAGGAAGATGTGAATGCGTGTCAAAAACATCCTATAGGTTGGTGTAGATCTATTACGTGAGAAACGAAGACCCAAGTACCAAGCGGTGGGTTAGTGAATGAATCGATGGGTGGGTGATTAAGGAGATAGATTGATGAATGGGTTGGTGGATAAATTGGTGGGTGGCTAGGTAGGTAGATAGGTAGTTATGTTTGTAAGTTGTTGGGTAGATCAGTCGGTTGGTAGGTAAGTATGTATATAGATCGGTCGGTCTGTAGGTTCATCTAGGTATTCAGGCTGGCCGGTCGATAGGTAGGTAGGTTAGTCAGTAGGTATGCTTGTCAGTACATCGGTCGGTCGGTAGGTAGGTGAGTCGGTGGGTAGGTAGGTGGGTAGGTTGTTCATTTGGTCAGTCAGAAGGTCGGTCATTCGGTCAGTTGGTTGGTAGGTAGGTTAGTAGATATATTGGTAGGTAGGTCAGTTGGTTGGTAGGTAGGTATGTGGCTAGGTAGCTCTATAGGTCGATAGTTAGGTCATTCGGTATGAATGTCGATAGGTAGGTAGGAAGGTATGTAAGAATGTAGGCATGCAGGCAGGTATGCGTGGGCAGGAAGGTTGTAGGGATGTATAAAGATAGTTATGTTTGTAAGTAAGTAGGTAGGTCAGTCGGTCGGTCAGTAGAAAATGTAGGTCGGTGGTTATGTCTGTAGGTAGGTAGGTCGTCAAGTAGGTCAGTCATTAGATCGATCGGTCGGTAGGTCGGTCGGTTTGTATGTATGGAGGTAGGTAGGTCGGTAAGGTAAATAGGTGGGTAGGAAGCTGAGTAGGTTGTTAAATCGGTCGGTCAGTCAGAAAGTCTGTCAGTTTGTTTGAAGGTAGGTAATTTTTTAATATGTATATTTAAATGAACTTATTTTGAAAATTAATAAATAGTGTAAGTAAAATTGTGCATTTTATGAAATTGATGCTATGCACGTAATGACAATAATAAAATAAATAGACATTTCTTCTGAGATTGCTGTTTATGTTTCACTACATTGTATATAAACACTACAGTTTTAACATTTATCTTAGGTATCGGTAAAACATGGATTCATTTTATATTGTTTTCTAACAAGTTCATGTGTAAATTTTCAAGTAATAAGCTATAGAGATAAGATTGGATGATTATTTTGTGAAACTGCACTTCTGTATCCGCGTTGTGTCCATCCTTACGACTTATGGCGTGTTGCTGAACATCGTCAATGATTACAGATGAGTTTTAGATGATTTAATTATATAAATTCTGTAAATTTAAATGACGCATTTTTATTATACAAACTTAAAAGCGAAATTGCAATTGTCTTTTTGGAAATTATATGACACTGTCGTAGGTTAATCAACTCTTCAAAGATTCCCCGAAGTTGCTTATTTGCTCTTTTGAATAGCTTTATTAATAACAAACATATAAGCACTTTAAGTAGTTGTTCTATTCAGGCAATTGTTCTATTTAGGCAAGAAAAGTGAGAAACTTAATAAAATACATTAAAGATATTATATTATATATGTTACTACAAAAGAATTTGGAAAATAATTTAGTAAAAAGGCGACAACACAAAGCCCCCGTTTCAAAACTAAACAGCAGTTCATACAATAAAGACCAAACCCATATTGATTCCGTTGCTTAAACTTTTTTCCCTCCAAAAATGTAATATTCTTTTCAATATGAACCACGAAGATAAATATCACGGAAGAGGCAGATCTTTAGCATATATATTTTACAATACAATTCAAACCGCCCTTTCGTGTGTATAAGTCAGTCCGATTGGACGCGTTTAAGCAGAAAAAAACTCAATTGCAACATACACATGTATAACTTGCATACGTTTCAATCAATCGGAACATCCCGAATAATTCACGAATCATCACTCGGATGTATGTAGGTTGTCGGATCACCTCGGCCATTTCCCAAAACTACTTTTGTTGCATACGTCAAAACAAAGATGGCAGTTCGGATGACAGCTTATTACAGTATGATGCCTCTAAAACGTCAGTTGGTGGCGGCTTCAGATTTAATCATCCAATTTTAATTTACCCAGCTCAGCAGACACGCAGCTGTCAAACGATGGCATTGTTTATGTTTTGTGCGATCTACATTTTAGGCATATTCTTCTTCCTACTTCCGGCGAACAAAACGATCGTGATTTCAGTAAGTATCATTGCACCAGATACATCCGAGGGATGATTGTCCCGGGGACGGAATTACCCGATTGACGTTTCAATGTAAGCGACGTCATTTTGTCATTGTTTGTCTTACTTAGTAAAGTTAGTTACACCGAACACCCGTTGCTGTGATAGGTGTGGCTACAGCCCGTCTGTGGAAGGATCAATTAGCAGGAAGGTCTGTAGCTAGCTCAGTAAGAAAGTCGGGAGGTAGGTATGTCTGTCGGTATATAGGTCAGTAGGTAGGTCGGAAGGTAGGTAGATCAGTTGGTAGGTAGGCTGGAAGGTAGGTAAGTTATTAGGCAAGCTTGTAGACAGGTGGGTAGGTAGTTGTGTAGGTCAATCGTTTGGTCGGTCGGTTGGTAGGTAGTTGGGTTACGTAAGATGATCAGTCGTTTGGTAGGTTGGTAGGTCTGTCGGTCCGCAGGTCGGTCGGTTGGTAGGCAGCTACATGTAGGACTGTAGGTCGGTCGGTTGGTAGGTAAGTAGGTCAGTATGTATGTCGATAGGTAGGTTGGTCCGTAGATCGTTCGGTTGGTAGGCAGCTACATGTATGTATGTAGGTCGGTTTGTTGGTAGGTAGGCCGGAAGGTAAGCTTGTAGGTAAGTGTGTAGGTAGGTGGTTAGGTCAATCGTTTGGTCAGTAGGTTGATCAGTCAGTCGGTCTTTTTAATTGAAATCCCTATCATGCGTCTTTAAAGATTAGGAAATAATCGACATTTAAAGCGACATTTCACGATTTGAACTGTATAACAATAGAGGTAATGTTATTAACAGCATGCACTTACACTAAACTATAAGTTTATGCAGCATCTATGCACACATTTGCCAAGACAGGGGTAAGATGTTGTTACATGTATTAGATACAGACAAACTGTCGGATACCACCTGTAACTTGTGAAGTTAAATAGTGAAATTACGTAATCTGGCATCCATGAAATTGAGGTAACGTAATTCTTTATTTATAGGCTAGCTTGATGTTAACCCGCATCAACCCTTATGTAAATAAACGTTTAGCTTCATAGTGTGTTCTTTGCTTCAGCTATCATGGACGAAGTTCAAGGCCAGGGGGGTCAGGTGACAGGAAGCCTGGTAGACAGGTCTGATCACCATAGCAACGACATCTCGTGTGATCTTTGTGCGAAGTCAGAACAAGTTACAAGCGCTTCAGGGTACTGTCAGAACTGTCACGAGTTTCTGTGCAGCGCATGTATTCTTTCTCACAAAAAGTTTACAGTACTAAATAATCACACACTTCTGGAGGCTGAACACATGCCAAATGAACGACCAACCATTGCAAATATAGAGACATGCTCCAAACACCCGGACAGGCCAGTAGAAGTCTATTGTTCAGACGAAGAGGACATTGGATGTACACTTTGTTTCATCGAAGAACACAGAACCTGTCAAAATGTTGCCATGATTCATAACGTTCTGAAAAATGTAGAACAATCAGATTATATTGAAGATACCCACAAGGAATCGAAAAAACAAACGGTCTTATTAAACAAATTAAGGGGGTAAATACAAGAGTATCGACTGAAAAACGAGCAATGTCACGCGAGTTGTTTAGAAGACTTTCGAACGTTCCGGGCAGAGATTGAAGCTGTTCTAGATGTAGTGGGAGAGGAAATATCACAAGAGGCTGACAAGTTACAGAAAGAGAACAGAGAAAAACTGAATTATCTGGAAGAGATGATTTCATCGCACGAACAGCAATTAGAGTCATGCATGCAGGATATCGACAACAGATTGGCCCACAATCAGCAGCAGCTTGACCAGTTGTTTATTACCGTGAAGAAAAGTAAGAAGCGGATAATTGAAAACATCCAGCAACTAGAACAGCTTAGTGACAGTACACTTGTGTCGGAATATTACGTTGATTATGATGACTCGATCAAACTGACACTTGAGAATAGATGCAAGGTCAAAGTGAAGCAACCTGCCACTAAATGTACCGATGTATCTAAGGTATACGTCAAGTCACCAGAAGACACAGAAGATTGTACTATTCGTGGTATATTGGTTATAGCAGAGACAAAACTTTTTGTGACTGATATGGGCAATACATGTCTCAAGTTGATTGATATGGAGAGTGAAAAAATAATCCAGAGACGGTCACTACCATCTGCGCCATGGGATATAACTGAACTTCCTGGGACCCGTATAGCAGTGGCTCTGCTATCTAGTAAGCAAATAGTGTTCTTCACAGCGGACCAGAACATGAGTCCTTGTGGCGACATATATGTGACAGGCGAATGTCGGGGACTGTACTGCACCCAAAACAGACTTTTTGTTGCGATCAAACCTCCAGACGCACAGATTCAGGTTCTTAACTTGGACGGTAAAGTCCTTCAATCAATCCAACATGATTTAGAAGGGTGTAATTTGTTCAACTATCCTATGTACCTTACATTAGATTCTAAAAACCATTACATCTATGTAAGTGACCATCATGAACACACCGTTCTGTGTTTAAATACATCTGGAGTCGTCCAGTGGGTCTACGACGACGAGGAGCTAAAGAAGCCGGCAGGCGTAGGAACCGGTGATGCTGGATGTCTGTACATTTGCAGCTTTCAGAATCACTCCATCCACGTGGTTTCTCATGATGGTTCAAAGCTTGCCGTCATATCACAGAGCGAATCCGGATTACATCTTCCGGAAGTTTTATTTTACAACTGCCTCAACAGAACCCTGTATGTGTCCTGTTGCGAGGCCGGCAATCGCAACTATATCAGTAGACTTCGTCTGCATTAACGTGAGCTTATAAACGGTTAACGTCTATGCGCCGGCTGGTTTTTTCCAACTGCCTTGAACTTGCTCTACTTAAAAATGTTAAAAGCGTTGATTTTAGTTTTGTTCTGGACTAATATACACTGAAACTATTTTATAATTGGTCGGTCATTGTGTGCATTTTCTTCCAAAGCTGTCACCATGAAATTGAATATGCCGTTTTCTCTTCATCCTCGATTTACATTTTACCGATTCAGTCCTATCACGAACTTTATTGATAACAGCGGCTCAAGAAATCAATTATAAGTCTTTAATCTATTTACTGATGTTATTGATTTTCTCACAGTATTTCTGTTTGTTTATTAACTTAAAAAATTTGGACTTTGATCCAATGATTTTCTTTTTTCTTGAACATGTTTGACATTTGTAGATGGTTGATTTGGGCATTTGTTTTGTAATGTTGAAATTATGACATCATCTGGTGAATTAAAAATGTGGGGGTTACTTATTGTAACCGAATCTTTTACTGTAATTCTAACATTGACTGAAAGCTGTATGTTTGAATCAGCATATGCTTTTGGATTGGTTTGAATTGACAAATTTTTAATAACAAAGCTATGGAATGAACAAGTGTGTAGACCCCGGCTTATTTGGATGTTAAGAGAGAATCTTGCTGAAGTTGTTTAGGTGTGGTTGTCTCCCTTTGACTGTTTTTATATTATTTGTTGCCCGCTACATTTTAATATGCAATACAGGTGTATTATGTTGACATATATGACAAAGGAAACATATTCTGTTTATTTTTTAAGGGTTTCAAAATTGCTTTCTGATCCCCAGTCGGAATTACGATAATTTTAATTAATTAAATTATTTTAACAAAAATATGACATCGAGTATTTAAAAAATCTAAAGGTGTCTATTTATATCATTTAAGATTGGTTTGGTCCAAAACATGTAAGAAATGCCAGAAAGAAATCAAGTTTGTAAAACTGTCCTTTGAACATATTTAAGCCTGAGAAGCACAGATCGATTAGGCCTTGGCAAATGTTATAGATCCAGAATTGTAAACTCTTGCTGCAATAGGTTTTACACTGTTAATTTGCAAATGTTAGACAATAACTTAAAAATAAGTACTGAGTCTGGTTATTAACATAATTATATGACTTTTATATACCGATTATATATTTTGTCATATATATTATTGATAAGGGTACATCAATGCAGTATTTCCTTAAAGCAATACATAGTTTTAATACAGCAACGAGGACATTTAATGGCTCAATTAGAAGTTAACCTTCATCTATAATTGTCACCTTTGCCTGATAAGATATAGATATATAGAGATATAGACTTAACAACTTAACAAGTAGTTCAAACATTGCTGTATTGTTACTATTATGGGTAGGTATCATTGCTTATAAGCACAACGCAAGATGCCAGTGTTTCTAACAATAATTTTTATATGAAGTATAAAGATGTGGTGAATACAGGTCTTTAAATATTTTTTCTTTTAATGTTTTGATTACCAGTGGATAAGCACCTGTGACGGACATATGTCATGGATTGTTCATACTCTAACATTCTTTCTGATGATGTCTGAACATTTCGCCCATGTATAGTATAGCAAATAGTGTAGACATGTTGTTGTGTTTTTTATTAAAAACTTCCATATCTAATCTGGCTTTCATTTAAACGTAAAAAGATATATTTTGGCCTCTTATTTATTTCAACAATATCTGCAGAGAACTTACTTTATTCATGACATATAATTTAGCAATATGATAGTTGTTACGTTGTGCAAATGTTATTGTGGTTTTGGCTTTCACGGAATACAAAGCAAATGTTGTATTTTATTTGGCTTTAATTTCGCGCCAAATTACACACACCGACACAACCATTCGTTCCATGTTTTCCCCGCTAAACTCATTCAACCGCGTAGAACCGTGTTCCCATGTGTACTCGACATGAGATCCAAATCAATTGACATGCTTATCAAAGCTTTCACAACAATGCTCGTTTGCAAATACGTTTGACTACATTAGGAAAAATGCAAGATCGAACCGAGAAAAACTTTACACACGCTGAACTAATCCTCTGAGTTTGGATCACCAAATTAAACGGGTTTTCTTTGTCATATTTGTTAGCTGATTTCCGATATTATTGCAGTATTTAGGTTATTTATTTATGTTTTAAAATGTTTTTTCTCATTCCAAACAAAAAAAATTGAAAGGTCTTGCTTATATATGTAATCGCTCGTGTTACAAAACGGATGTAATAAAATTAATTTGTTCATACTTTGTCTGAGAAAACTCCCACATTCCCTACGTATAAATTTAAAATGTCATAAAATGTACGTTGTCAAAATGTTTGACTTTACACCATGAGGGAATACACTGTCATGTACAAATGCCAACAATACAGCATTTCATCAACAACTGTCGATTCCATTTTCTCAAACATATAACGTCAAGACTTTTGTTGTTTGTTTTATGAATGAAACAGATTCCATCGGGTTGAAATCATCGATGTTGTTTTCAAAACAACGTCGTTTGCAGTGGTTGTCACGACCATTTCATATCTATTTGTAAGACAATCTCATTCACTGGTAAACGGCAATTGTCAAGACCGGAGATCAAATTATATCGCGAACAAGCAAAGGTAAAGGGCAGAGTGAAAACATCTATACTGACTTCTGTTTACCTTAAACATTGACAGGGAAAATGCCATCTATGGTCAGACTACGTGCAGCCAGAATCTCCTTACCTCAATAGGCAACTTGTTGATCTTAGTAGATGCCAGAGGACGCTTTATAATATCATATACGTCGGAGACATTTTTAGACACATAGTCGGAGACATGTGTAGATACAGTCAGATACATTTGTCGATACACAGAGACATTTGTAGATATATAGTCAGTGACAATTGTAGACACATAGTCAGAGACATTTGTAGGTACATAGTCAGTGACATTTTAGACACATAGTCGGAGACATGTGTAGATACAGTCAAAGACATTTGTAGATACACAATCAGAGACATTTGTAGACATATGGTCGGAGACATGTGTAGATACATAGTCAGAGACATTTGTAGGTACATACACACAGACATTTGTAGACACATAGTCAGAGGCATTTGTAGATACACAGTCAGAGACATTTGTAGACACATAGTCAGAGACATGAGTAGATACAGTCAGAGACATTTGTAGATACACAGTCAGACATTTGTAGACATATGGTCGGAGACATGTCTAGATACATAGTCAGAGACATTTGTAGGTACATACACAGAGACATTTGTAGACACATAGTCAGAGACATTTGTAGACACATAGTCAGAGACATGTGTAGATACATGGTCAGAGACATTTGTAGATACAATGTCAGAGACATTTGTAAATATATAGTCAGAAACAATTGTAGACACATAGTCAGAGACATTTGTAGATACACAGTCAGAGACATTTGTAGACACATAGTCAGAGACATTTGTAGATACAAAGTCAGAGACATTTGTAAATATATAGTCAGAGACAATTGTAGACACATAGTCAGAGACATTTGTAGGTACATAGTCAGTGACATTTGTAGACACATAGTCAGAGACATTTGTAAGTACATAGTCAGTGACATTTGTAGATACACAGTCAGAGACATTTGTAGACACACAATCAGGGACATTTGTAGATACATAGTCAGAGACAATTGTAGACACACAATCAGAGACATTTGTAGACACATAGAGACATTTGTAGATACAGAGTTAGAGACATTTGTAGATATATAGTCAGAGACAGTTGTAGACTCATAGTCATAGACACTTGTAGATACATTGTCAGAGACATTTGTAGATACATAGTCAGATACATTTGTAGACACATAGTCAGAGACATTTGTAGACACATAGTCAGAGACATCTGTATATACATAGTCAGAGACATTTGTGGAAACATCATAGAGACATTGTAGATACACAGACATTTGTAGATACACAGTCAAAGACATTTGTAGATACATAGTCAGAGACATTTGTAGATACATAGTCAGAGACATTTGTAGATACTTAGTCAGAGACATTTGTAGATACATAGTCAGAGACATTTGTAGATACATAGTCAGAAACATTTGTAGATACATAGTCAGAGACATTTGTAGATACATAGACAGAAACATTTGTAGATACATAGTCAGAGACATTTGTAGATACATAGTCAAAGACATTTGTAGACACATAGTCAGACATTTGTAGATACATAGTCAGAGACATTTGTAGATACATGATCATAGACATTTGTAGATACATAGTCAGAGACATTTGTGAACACATCATAGAGACATTGTAGATACATAGACATTTGTAGATACATAGTCAGAGACATTTTAGATACATAGTCAGGGACATTTGTAGACACATCGTCAGAGATTTGTAGACGCACAGAGACATATTTTCTGAGAAAACTGTAGATACATAGTCAGTGGCAATTGTCGATATTAAATAATATTGTTTGTTTTGTTCGATTCTGTTAATTATGTATCTTTTAGTAAAGTTTGTTTATTTGTTTTTTCGGTTTATCGTCCCACCATTATTATTTTAGTTATCTGGAGACGGTGTCCACTTGAAGCAGATATAGTGCTGCCTTCACTGTGTATAGCATACTGTGAACACCTGGCATGATACCACACCCAGTCACATTATCCTGACACCGGGCCAACCAGTCGTGGAACTACCCTTATATTTGCTTGAGCATTAGCAAGGGAGCTATGCCACTACCATTTAGTAAAGTAAATGGTATAACTAGGTACATACCGTGTTGAATATGATAATTATTATTTAAACTTATTAGGGTTTCAATCAAGAATCCCTAATGTTTATTATATTTATTTCTATTCCAATTTATTGGAAAAGTTTATGTCATAAACGAATCGCTTATATAAAAAGGTATTTTAAGGGACGTGTTGGTACTAATATTTGCTTGTTGTTGTATATGTTTGGTGATGAGTCTTGTATATGGTGATGGCGATCATAAACTATACATGAATTAGTGATGCCGGTGATGCTGGATGTCTGTACATTTGCAGCAGGCAGAATCACTCCATCCACGTGGTTTCTCGTGATGGTTCAAGGCTTGCCGTCATATCACAGAGCGAATCCGGATTACAACATCCGGAAGTTTTATTTTACAACTGCCTCAACAGAACCCTGTATGTGTCCTGTTGTGAGGCCGGCAATCGCAACTATATCAGTAGGCTTCGTCTGCATTAACGTGAGCTTATAAACGGTTAACGTCTATGCGCCGGCTTGTTTTTTCCAACTGCCTTGACCTTGCTCTACTTAAAAATGTTAAAAGCGTTGATTTTAGTTTTGTTCTGGACTAATATACACTGAAACTATTTTATAATTGGTCGGTCATTGTGTGCATTTTCTTCCAAAGCTGTCACCATGAAATTGAATATGCCGTTTTCTCTTCATCCTCGATTTACATTTTACCGATTCAGTCCTATCACAAACTTTATTGATAACACCGGCTCAAGAAATCAATTATAAGTCTAATCTATTTACTGATGTTATTGATTTTCTCACAGTATTTCTGTTTGTTTATTAACTTAAAAATTTGGACTTTGATCCAATGATTTTCTTTTTTCTTGAACATGTTTAACATTTGTAGATGGTTGATTTGGGCATTTGTTTTGTAATGTTGAAATTATGACATCATCTGGTGAATTAAAAATGTGGGGGTTACTTATTGTAACCGAATCTGAAAGCTGTATGTTTGAATCAGCATATGCTTTTGGATTGGTTTGAATTGACAAATTTTTAATAACAAAGCTATGGAATGAACAAGTGTGTAGACCCCGGCTTATTTGGATGTTAAGAGAGAATCTTGCTGAAGTTGTT
Organism: Sinonovacula constricta; assembly: GCA_007844125.1. Classification (NCBI taxonomy): domain Eukaryota; kingdom Metazoa; phylum Mollusca; class Bivalvia; order Cardiida; family Solecurtidae; genus Sinonovacula; species Sinonovacula constricta. The sequence goes on along the minus strand of CM017560.1, from coordinate 48,612,166 downwards.
TAGGTGTGGTTGTCTCCCTTTGACTGTTTTTATATTATTTGTTGCCCGCTACATTTTAATATGCAATACAGGTGTATTATGTTGACATATATGACAAAGGAAACATATTCTGTTTATTTTTTAAGGGTTTCAAAATTGCTTTCTGATCCCCAGTCGGAATTACGATAATTTTAATTAATTAAATTATTTTAACAAAAATATGACATCGAGTATTTAAAAAATCTTAAGGTGTCTATTTATATCATTTAAGATTGGTTTGGTCCAAAACATGTAAGAAATGCCAGAAAGAAATCAAGTTTGTAAAACTGTCCTTTGAACATATTTAAGCCTGAGAAGCACAGATCGATTAGGCCTTGGCAAATGTTATAGATCCAGAATTGTAAACTCTTGCTGCAATAGGTTTTACACTGTTAATTTGCAAATGTTAGACAATAACTTAAAAATAAGTACTGAGTCTGGTTATTAACATATTTATATGACTTTTATATACCGATTATATATTTTGTCATATATATTATTGATAAGGGTACATCAATGCAGTATTTCCTTAAAGCAATACATAGTTTTAATACAGCAACGAGGACATTTAATGGCTCAATTAGAAGTTAACCTTCATCTATAATTGTCACCTTTGCCTGATAAGATATAGATATATAGAGATATAGACTTAACAACTTAACAAGTAGTTCAAACATTGCTGTATTGTTACTATTATGGGTAGGTATCATTGCTTATAAGCACAACGCAAGATGCCAGTGTTTCTAACAATAATTTTTATATGAAGTATAAAGATGTGGTGAATACAGGTCTTTAAATATTTTTTCTTTTTATGTTTTGATTAGCAGTGGATAAGCCCCTGTGACTGACATATGTCATGGATTGTTCATACTCTAACATTCTTTCTGATGAGGTCTGAACATTTCGCCCATGTATTGTATAGCAAATAGTGTAGACATGTTGTTGTGTTTTTTATTAAAAACTTCCATATCTAATCTGGCTTTCATTGAAACGTAAAAAGATATATTTTGGCCTCTTATTTATTTCAACAATATCTGCAGAGAACTTACTTTATTCATGACATATAATTTAGCAATATGATATTTGTTACGTTGTGCAAATGTTATTGTGGTTTTGGCTTTCACGGAATACAAAGCAAATGTTGTATTTTATTTGGCTTTAATTTCGCGCCAAATTACACACACCGACACAACCATTCGTTCCATGTTTTCCCCGCTAAACTCATTCAACCGCGTAGAACCGTGTTCCCATGTGTACTCGACATGAGATCCAAATCAATTGACATGCTTATCAAAGCTTTCACAACAATGCTCGTTTGCAAATACGTTTGACTACATTAGGAAAAATGCAAGATCGAACCGAGAAAAACTTTACACACGCTGAACTAATCCTCTGAGTTTGGATCACCAAATTAAACGGGTTTTCTTTGTCATATTTGTTAGCTGATTTCCGATATTATTGCAGTATTTAGGTTATTTATTTATGTTTTAAAATGTTTTTTCTCATTCCAAACATAAAAAATTGAAAGGTCTTGCTTATATATGTAATCGCTCGTGTTACAAAACGGATGTAATAAAATTAATTTGTTCATACTTTGTCTGAGAAAACTACCACATTCCCTACGTATAAATTTAAAATGTCATAAAATGTACGTTGTCAAAATGTTTGACTTTACACCATGAGGGAATACACTGTCATGTACAAATGCCAACAATACAGCATTTCATCAACAACTGTCGATTCCATTTTCTCAAACATATAACGTCAAGACTTTTGTTGTTTGTTTTATGAATGAAACAGATTCCATCGGGTTGAAATCATCGATGTTGTTTTCAAAACAACGTCGTTTGCAGTGGTTGTCACGACCATTTCATATCTATTTGTAAGACAATCTCATTCACTGGTAAACGGCAATTGTCAAGACCGGAGATCAAATTATATCGCGAACAAGCAAAGGTAAAGGGCAGAGTGAAAACATCTATACTGACTTCTGTTTACCTTAAACATTGACAGGGAAAATGCCATCTATGGTCAGACTACGTGCAGCCAGAATCTCCTTACCTCAATAGGCAACTTGTTGATCTTAGTAGATGCCAGAGGACGCTTTATAATATCATATACGTCGGAGACATTTTTAGACACATAGTCGGAGACATGTGTAGATACAGTCAGATACATTTGTCGATACACAGAGACATTTGTAGATACATAGTCAGTGACAATTGTAGACACATAGTCAGAGACATTTGTAGGTACATAGTCAGTGACATTTTTAGACACATAGTCGGAGACATGTGTAGATACAGTCAAAGACATTTGTAGATACACAATCAGAGACATTTGTAGACATATGGTCGGAGACATGTGTAGATACATAGTCAGAGACATTTGTAGGTACATACACACAGACATTTGTAGACACATAGTCAGAGGCATTTGTAGATACACAGTCAGAGACATTTGTAGACACATAGTCAGAGACATGTGTAGATACAGTCAGATACATTTGTAGATACACAGTCAGACATTTGTAGACATATGGTCGGAGACATGTGTAGATACATAGTCAGAGACATTTGTAGGTACATACACACAGACATTTGTAGACACATAGTCAGAGACATTTGTAGACACACAGTCAGAGACATTTGTAGACACATAGTCAGAGACATGTGTAGATACATAGTCAGAGACATTTGTAGATACAAAGTCAGAGACATTTGTAAATATATAGTCAGAGACAATTGTAGACACATAGTCAGAGACATTTGTAGATACACAGTCAGAGACATTTGTAGACACATAGTCAGAGACATTTGTAGATACAAAGTCAGAGACATTTAAAAATATATAGTCAGAGACAATTGTAGACACATAGACAGAGACATTTGTAGGTACATAGTCAATGACATTTGTAGACACATAGTCAGAGACATTTGTAAGTACATAGTCAGTGACATATGTAGATACACAGTCAGAGACATTTGTAGTGACACAATCAGGGACATTTGTAGATACATAGTCAGAGACAATTGTAGACACACAATCAGAGACATTTGTAGACACATAGAGACATTTGTAGATACAGAGTTAGAGACATTTGTAGATATATAGTCAGAGACAGTTGTAGACTCATAGTCATAGACACTTGTAGATACATAGTCAGAGACATTTGTAGATACATAGTCAGATACATTTGTAGACACATAGTCAGAGACATTTGTAGACACATAGAGACATTTGTAGATACAGAGTTAGAGACATTTGTAGATACATAGTCAGAGACATTTGTAGACACATAGTCAGAGACATCTGTATATACATAGTCAGAGACATTTGTGGACACATCATAGAGACATTGTAGATACACAGACATTTGTAGATACACAGTTAAAGACATTTGTAGATACATAGTCAGAGACATTTGTAGATACATAGTCAGAGACATTTGTAGATACTTAGTCAGAGACATTTGTAGATACATAGTCAGAGACATTTGTAGATACATAGTCAGAAACATTTGTAGATACATAGTCAGAGACATTTGTAGATACATAGACAGAAACATTTGTAGATACATAGTCAGAGACATTTGTAGATACATAGTCAAAGACATTTGTAGACACATAGTCAGACATTTGTAGATACATAGTCAGAGACATTTGTAGGTACATAGTCAGAGACATTTGTAGATACATTGTCAAAGACATTTGTAGACACATAATCATAGACATTTGTAGACACATAGTCAGAGACATGTGTAGATACATAGTCAGAGACATTTGTAGATACAAAGTCAGAGACATTTGTAAATATATAGTCAGAGACAATTGTAGACACATAGTCAGAGACATTTGTAGATACAAAGTCAGAGACATTTGTAAGTACATAGTCAGTGACATTTGTAGATACATAGTCAGAGACATTTGTAAGTACATAGTCAGTGACATTTGTAGATACACAGCCAGAGACATTTGTAGACACACAATCAGGGACATTTGTAGATACATAGTCAGAGACAATTTTAGACACACAATCAGAGACATTTGTAGACACATAGAGACATTTGTAGATACAGAGTTAGAGACATTTGTAGATATATAGTCAGAGACAGTTGTAGACTCATAGTCATAGACATCTGTAGATACATAGTCAGTGACATTTGTAGACACATAGTCAGAGACATTTGTAAATACATAGTCAGTGACATTTGTAGATACACAGTCAGAGACATTTGTAGACACACAATCAGGGACATTTGTAGATACATAGTCAGAGACAATTGTAGACACACAATCAGAGACATTTGTAGACACATAGAGACATTTGTAGATACAGAGTTAGAGACATTTGTAGATATATAGTCAGAGACAGTTGTAGACTCATAGTCATAGACACTTGTAGATACATAGTCAGAGACATTTGTAGATACATAGTCAGATACATTTGTAGACACATAGTCACAGACATTTGTAGACACATAGTCAGAGACATCTGTATATACATAGTCAGAGACATTTGTGGACACATCATAGAGACATTGTAGATACACAGACATTTGTAGATACACAGTCAAAGACATTTGTAGATACATAGTCAGAGACATTTGTAGATACATAGTCAGAGACATTTGTAGATACTTAGTCAGAGACATTTGTAGATACATAGTCAGAGACATTTGTAGATACATAGTCAGAAACATTTGTAGATACATAGTCAGAGACATTTGTAGATACATAGACAGAAACATTTGTAGATACGTAGTCAGAGACATTTGTAGATACATAGTCAAAGACATTTGTAGACACATAGTCAGACATTTGTAGATACATAGTCAGAGACATTTGTAGATACATAATCATAGACATTTGTAGATACATAGTCAGAGACATTTGTGAACACATCATAGAGACATTGTAGATACATAGACATTTGTAGATACATAGTCAGAGACATTTTAGATACATAGTCAGGGACATTTGTAGACACATCGTCAGAGATTTGTAGACGCACAGAGACATATTTTCTGAGAAAACTGTAGATACATAGTCAGTGGCAATTGTCGATATTAAATAATATTGTTTGTTTTGTTCGATTCTGTTAATTATGTATCTTTTAGTAAAGTTTGTTTATTTGTTTATTCGGTTTATCGTCCCACCATTATTATTTCAGTTATCTGGAGACGGTGTCCACTTGAAGCAGATATAGTGCTGCCTTCACTGTGTATAGCATACTGTGAACACCTGGCATGATACCACACCCAGTCACATTATCCTGACACCGGGCCAACCAGTCGTGGAACTACCCTTATATTTGCTTGAGCATTAGCAAGGGAGCTATGCCACTACCATTTAGTAAAGTAAATGGTATAACTAGGTACATACCGTGTTGAATATGATAATTATTATTTAAACTTATTAGGGTTTCAATTAAGAATCCCTAATGTTTATAATATTTATTTCTATTCCAATTTATTGGAAAAGTTTATGTCATAAACGTATCGCTTATATAAAAAGGTATTTTAAGGGACGTGTTGGTACTAATATTTGCTTGTTGTTGTATATGTTTGGTGATGAGTCTTGTATATGGTGATGGCGATCATAAACTATACATGAATTAGTACTAATTAGTGTTGAGCGTGGCTGTAATTACAGAAACCAACACATCTTTTATTTCACTCCACCATAAACTCTCACAAATAATGCACGACAGGAAATGATTACTCGATTAAAATTGATAGCTCTTCTATTGATTAAAATATCATTAACATAACGAAATCAGAAACAAAATGGCTCTAACATAGTTGGAACGTCGGTCGTTACGACCTCAGCAAATGGCGTCTGCAACAAAACCACAATTAATGACCTCAACAAAAATATAATCTGTGGAAAGGAAAAGCTTTTCCTTAGTGTTTCAGGAAGGAAACAAACAACAAACTGAATTTAGTTTAAATCTATGTATTTATGGTATATCGGGAAACAACTTCATCCAACGACTTCCCGCGTATTTCTGGGTAGAACCAGTACTCTGTAGCAATATGTAGTAAATAGTCTAGCTCAAGGATTAAAATCACGTGACCAGTTTCGGGTTCCAACCCAGGACCCTACGATCCTGAGTCCAACGTAGTAATCACTAAACCGCGGACGCCCACAAACTAAATTTGACACATGGTGGTCAGATGACTATGGTCAACCATTCTTGCTATGTATATGAAATTGTTTATACTAGACACTTTGTAATTAAGTATGCAGGGCATGAACCACGGTGTCTATTAGAATAATTTCAACAGTTTACTTTCGAATTAATTAAGATGACCATTTAGAATTTAGACTATCCCACCGCTGCCACCAATGTAACGCAGGCCGACGCTCTCCAACGGTCACCGATCCGCACACCAGCCACGACAATCGTTGCTTAACCGCGTAACTTTGTAAGCCGATTAAACATCGTCGCTAACCCAGCAGCCAGGCTGGTTTGAAGAGCTTTTATAATTATTTACCTCTGCGGTCGTTACACTTGGGTACATCGATATCGGTGTCTGTAAATTGCGATGAAAATGCATTAAAATCATTCCCATTTATTTTTAAAATGTTAAAATTTCTAAGACTTTACCTTTTAGAAAATTATTTTAAAATATTATAATCTTGTTCTAATCTCGCTCGTCAAGGCCACTGACGAGTTTTCTGCTTGAAAGCAGGGGCTATATTTATCTGGAAAACACGTGACCTGTGACGTGAAGATTGGATTGTGGCAAAATGTTTACGTAGAGATCTGCGTGCGCAATTAGACTAAACATCCGCTCACTTTATTCATCGATGAGTACTTCACACACAGACTTCAAATGTATTAACAACTTAAATGTTTTTACCATGTATCGATTTGGCAGCAGTGTATTTATTGGTAACACGTGGTTACATTGACATACCTACATGCAGTAGACCTATGGGCAGTGATCACAGAACTAAACAGAAAAGAAAGGAAAGGACCAGAAGAAGGTGTGTTGATATTTATTTGTTATGTAACATTATAAAAAAAATCCATTTCATTATAACACCCTCATTTAAACAACAGCTGTAATTAGGTCACACTTACACTTACCTACATGTATTAAACTAACAGTTTAAAAGTGTATCCTATGTTCCAGATTTTTTTTAAAACAAGGTCAAGTTGATGCAAAAGTTCAAGATTGTGTTCGTTTTTCATGAATTGGGTGCTTATCGATGTTATATAAAAATTAACACCTATCTATTTAGCAATACATTACATTTGCATTCGTTAGTTCTGAAATACATAAAATGATTTTCTTCTACTTTCGTTTTCGTGTTTCGGAAATTCCAAATCAATTGTTAACGGGCGGATCTAGAGTTGGGGATGGGAGGCGATATTTATATCACTTCCAGTATTATTGCCACATATGTGTCCTGTGCGACAGATAAGACGAGTAAGCACTTAATTATTACTAAGATGTCTTAATAAAACGCATTGAAATCAAAATATTTGTATAAAACATACATGCCATGAAAGTCCTTTAAGCAACTTATATGCAGGAAATGACACTGTTTGGCTTATATATTTAAATGAACTTAATTTGAAATTTAATAAATAGTGTAAGTAAAATTGTGCATTTTATGCACACTTATTGCACTGAAATTGATGCTATGCACGTAATGATAATAATAAAATAAATAGACATTTCTTCTGATATTGCTGTTTATTTTTCACTACATTGTATATAAACACTACAGTTTTAACATATATCTTAGGTATCGGTAAAACATGGATTCATTCAATATTGTTTTCTAACAAGTTCATATGTAAATTTTCAAGTGATAACCTATAGAGATAAGATTGGATGATTATTTTGTGAAACTGTGCACTTCTTGTATCCGGTTTATTTCCATCCTTACGTCTTATGGCGTGTTGCTGAACATCGTCATCGATTACAGATGAGTTTAAGATGATTTAATTATATAAATTCTGTAAATTTAATTGACGCATTTTTATTATACAAACTTAAAAGCGAAATTGCAATTGTCTTACACGTGACACTCCTACACACGGATTAAAACACAAGAACACCTGGCATACCAGTGAAAAGCATTTTTGGAAATTATATGACACTGTCGTAGGTCAATCAACTCTTCAAAGATTCCCTGAAGTTGCTTATTGGCTCTTTTGAATAGCTTTATTAATAACAAACATATAAGCATTTTAAGTAGTTGTTCTATTCAGGCAATTGTTCTATTTAGGCAAGAAATATGAGAAACTTAATAAAATACATTTAGGATATTATATTATATATGTTACTACAAAAGAAGTTGGAAAATAATTTTGTAAAAAGGCGACAACACGAAGCCCCAGTTTCAAAACTAAACAGCACTTCAGACAATAAAGACCAAACCCATATTGATTCCGTTGCTTAAACTTTTTTCTCTCCAAAAATGTAAAATTCTTTTCAATATGAACCACGAAGATAAATATCACGGAAGTGGCAGATCTTTAGCATATATCTTTTACAATACAATTCAAAACCGCCTTTCGTGTGTATAAGTCAGTCCGATTGGACGCGTTTAAGCAGATGAAACTAAAAAAAAATGCAACATGCACATGTATAACTTGCATACGTTTCAATCAATCGGAACACCCCGAATAATTCACGAATCATCATTCGGATGTATGTAGGTTGTCGGATCGACTCGGCCATTTCCCAAAACTACTTTTGTTGCAGACGTCAAAACAAAGATGGCAGTTCGGATGACAGCTCATTACAGTACGATGCCTCTAAAACTTCAATTTGTGGCGGCTTCAAATTTAATCATCCAGTTTTAATATACCCAGCTCAGCAGATACACAGCTGTCAAACAATGGCATTTTTTATGCTTTGTGCGATCTAATTTTAGGCATACAGTAGAAACTCACAATGCGGGCAACTCGATAATACGGCCATTTTTATATTACGGCCAATTTTCTCGGTCCCGAACAGTTTACTATTTGATTCTATATACTTGAAACTCAAAAATGCGGGCAACTGGCTATTGCGAATTACGGCCATGTGTTTCGGTCCCGAACTGGCGTCTAAGCGATAAACGAAACTGACTAATGCGGCCAAGGGAATTAACTCTTATTGACTGTTGCCAGACTGGTTGCGTGAATTTTACTACCATGCAGCGCAGCCTATTCATAGACATTCATCAGCATATCGTACACCAGTCTGTGTTTACTTAGAGGCGGCCGACATTTTTGACACTTTCTTTTGTTTAGACTGCATTTCACAAAGGATTAACAGACATCATAGGCATGTGTCAGTTAATTACAAAAAACAACAACAAAAAAACAAAAAAAAAAAAACAGTGGCGGATCTTTTCATCGTAGCAGATGCGCATTATGATATTTCGCCCCATTGTCATTATGGCTTAATTAGTCGCCATAATTACACTTTGTACGATAATGCCGAAATCAAACTGTTTTAAGTTGATTGGGTAATTTTAATGGTCGTAACTATTGATACGAATGGTTAGAATCTAGGACAGTTGCCCCCCCGGACGTTTGCCCCCCGGACGTTTGCCCCCCTATTTGTGAAGGGCGGACGTTTGCCCCCCAGCTGAAATTACAAGGCGGACGTTTGCCCCCCAGCTGAAATTACAAGGCGGACGTTTGCCCCCCAGCTGAAATTACAAGGCGGACGTTTGCCCCCTCTACTAAAATGTCAAGGCGGAAATTGCCCTCCCTTTCTTCTCAAACTCTGTATCCCGCCTGTAAATGTCTTCCCGCCATATTAGAAACATACACAAACGGTACTACATGGTGCTACAGTACATGAAATGTGTTAGGTGTAACAAAATTTTCTATAATTTTTTTCATAGGACTGGAATTAAGTAAAAGTTACAATCTAGTTTGCCTTCATATCTTTACATCGCATCAGGTTCCGAGACAATTTACCCGTTCTAAAACTCTCGCCGTCGAACCCGCAAGACTTCGGCTTTAACAGGTTGTTTGCTACACATTTCCCGCGATTTACATTCTTTGTAAAATTAATAAAATTGACAGATTGATTTTTTTGAAAGTCCGCCCTTACGTTATGGGGGGGGGGGGCAAAAGTCCGCCCTCAAGTTTTGTTGAGGGGGCAAACGTCCGGCTTTGAAAATCGGCAGGGGGGCAAAAGTCCGGCTCTGAAAAACGACAGGGGGGCAAACGTCCGGCCTGCATTTAAAAGAGGGCAAACGTCCGGGGGGCAAATGTCCGGGGGGGGGGGGGGGGGGCAAATGTCCGTACACCGAATGGTTAATTGACAATCGTTAGGTGTGAAAAACGCAACGTCCTTATATACTTGAAGGTTTGGTTTGAAAACGTATGCTTTATTGATTCTGCACTTCATTTTATGAATCATAATGCATATTATATTATTGATTTAAACTACTACTATTACACTAACAAAACAAAATATGATATTGGTTTAAACACAAATATAAAGTATACAACACGTATATAAAAAGAATATAAACACACATGTAGTTCATTATGTCAAAGGGGCATAACTTGTTACAGCTTATATCAAAACTCGCTATTAAGGCCAAACTTTAAATTAAGGCCACTTCTTGCCGGTCCCAAAAGTGGCCTTAATAGCGAGTTTCTACTGTATTCTTCTTCCGACTTCCGGCGAACAAAACGATCGTGATTTCAGTAAGTATCATTGCACCAGAAACATCCGAGGGATGATTGTCCCGGAGACGGAATTACCCGAGGAGTTCCGATTGACGTTTCAATGTAAGCGACGTCATTTTGTCATTGTTTGTCTTACTTAGTTACACCGAAGGCCCGTTGCTGTGGTAGGTGTGGCTACAGCCCGTCTGTGGAAGGATCAATTAGCAGGTAGGTCTGTAGCTAGCTCAGTAAGAAAGTCGGGAGGTAGGTATGTCTGTCGGTATGTAGGTCAGAAGGTAGGTCGGTCGCCTGGTCGGTAGGTCGGCAGGTAGGTAGATCAGCTGGTAGGTAGGCTGGAAGGTAGGTAAGTTATTAGGCAAGCTTATAGTCAGGTGGGTAGGTAGTTGGGTAGGTCAATCGTTTGGTCGGTCGGTTGGTAGGTAGTTGGGTTACGTAAGTTGATTAATCGTTTGGTAGGTTGGTTGGTCTGTCGGTCCGCAGGTCGGTCGGTTGGTAGGCAGCTACATGTAGGACTGTAGGTCGGTCGGTTGGTAGGTAGGTAGGTCAGTATGTATGTTGGTAGGTAGGTTGGTCCGTAGATCGTTCGGTTGGTAGGCAGCTACATGTAGGTATGTAGGTCTGTCGGTTGGTAAGTAGGCGTGAAGGTAAGCTTGAAGGTAAGTGGGTAGGTGGTTAGGTCAATTGTTTGGTCAGTAGGTTGGTCAGTCCATCGGTCTTTTTAGTTTTTAGTTGAAATCCCCATCATGCTTCTTTATAGATTTAGAAATAATGGACATTTAAAGCGACATTTCACGATTTGTACTGTATAACAATAAAGGTAATGTTATAAACAGCTTGCACTTACACTTAACTATAAGTTTATGCAGCATCTATGCACACATTTGCCAAAACAGAGGTAAGATGCTGTTACAAGTATTAGATACAAACAAACTGTAGGATACCACCTGTAACTTTTGAAGTTAAATAGTGAAATTACGTAATCTGGAATTCATGAAATTTAGGTGACGTAATTCTTTATTTATATGCTAGCTCGATGTTGACCCGCATCAACCCTTATGTAAATAAACGTTTAGCAACTTCATGGTGTGTTCTTTTCTTCAGCTATCATGGACGAAGTTCAAGGCCAGGGGGGGTCAGGTGACAGGAAGCCTGGCAGACAGGTCTGATCACCATAGCAACGACATCTCGTGTGATCTTTGTGCGGAGTCAGAACAAGTTACAAGCGCTTCAGGCTACTGTCAGGACTGTCACGAGTTTCTGTGCAGCGTTTGCATTCTTTACCATAAAAAGTTTAAAGTACTAAATAATCACACACTTCTGGGGGCTGAACACATGCCAAATGAACGACTAACCATTGGCAATATAGAGAAATGCTCCAAACACCCGGACAGGCCAGTAGAAGTCTATTGTTCAGACGAAGAGGACATTGGATGTACACTTTGTTTCATCGAAGGACACAGAACCTGTCAAAATGTTGCTATGATTCATAACGTTCTGAAAAATGTAGAACAATCAGATTATATTGAAGATATCCAAAAGGAATCGAAAAAGCAAACGACCTTATTAAACAAATTAAGGGAGGAAATACAAGAGTATCGATTAAAAAACGAGCAATGTCACGCGAGTTGTTTAGAAGACTTTCGAACTTTCCGGGCAGAGATTGAAGCTGTTCTAGATGTATTGGGAGAGGAAATATCACAAGAGGCTGAAAAGTTACAGAAAGAGAACACAGAAAAACTGAATAATCTGGAAGAGATGATTTCATCGCACGAACAGCAGTTAGAGTCATGCATGCAGGAAATCGACAACAAATTGGCCCACAATCAGCAGCAGCTTGACCAGTTGTTTATAACCGTGAAGAAAAGTAAGAAGCGGATAATTGAAAACATCCAACAACTAAAACAACTTGATGACAGTACAAATGTGTCAGAATATTACGTTGATTATGATGACTCCATCAAACTGTTACTTGAGAATGGATGCACGGTCAAAGTGAAGCAACCCGCCACTAAATGTACCGATGTATCTAAGGTATACGTCAAATCACCAGAAGACACAGAAGAGTGTAGTATCCGTGGTATATTGGTTATAGCAGAGACAAAACTTTTCGTGACCGATTGTAGAAATAAATGTCTCAAGTTGATAGATATGGAGAGTAAAAGTATAATCCAGAGACGGACACTTCCATCAGCGCCATGGGATATTACTGAACTTCCTGGTACCCGTATAGCAGTGGCTCTGGTATCTAGTAAGCAAATATTGTTTTTCACAGCGGACCAGAACATGAGTCCTTGTGGCGATATATGTGTGACAGGCGATTGTCGGGGACTGTACTGTACCCAAAACAGACTTTTTGTTCTGATATGCCATCCAGAAGCACAGATTCAGGTTTTTAACTTGGAGGGTAAAGTCCTTCAATCAATCCAACAATCCAATTTGTTCAAAGATCCTATGTACCTTAAATTAGATTATAAAAACAATTACATCTATGTAAGTGACCATAAAAAGCACACCGTTCAGTGTTTAAATACATCTGGAGTCGTCCAGTGGGTCTACGACGACGAGGAACTAGAAAACCCTGCAGGCGTAGGAACCGGTGATGATGGATGTCTGTACATTTGCAGCAGGCAGAATCACTCCATCCACGTGGTGTCTCGTGATGGTACAAGGCTTGCCGTCATATCACAGAGCGAATCCGGATTACATCTTCCGGAAGTTTTATTTTACAACTGCCTCAACAGAACCCTGTATGCGTCCTGTTGCGAGGACGGTAATCGCAACTATATCAGTAGGCTTCGTCTGCATTAACGTGAGCTTATAAACGGTTAACGTCTATGCGCCGGCTTGTTTTTTCCCAACTGCCATGAGATTGCTCTACTTAAAAATGTTAAAAGCGTTGATTTTAGTCTTGTTCTGGACTGATATACACTGAAAATATTTTATAATTGGTCGGTCATTGTGTGCATTTTCTTCCAAAGCTGTCACCATGAAATTGAATATGCCGTTTTCTCTTCATCCTCGATTTACATTTTAACGATTCAATCCTATCACAAACTTTATTGATAACACCGGCTCAAGAAATCAATTATAAGTTTTTAATCTATTTACAGATGTTATTGATTTTCTCACAGTATTTGTTTTTGTTTATTAAATTAAAAATTTGGACTTTGATCGAATGATTTTCTTTTTTCTTGAACATTTTTGACATTTGTAGATGTTTGATTGGGCTGTTTGTTTTGTAATGTTTAAATTATGACATCATCTGGTGAATTAAAAATGTGGGGGTTACTTATTGTAACCGAATCTTTTACTGTAATTCTAACATTGACTGAAAGCTTTATGTTTGAATCAGCATATGCTTTTGGATTAGCTTGAATTGACAAATTTTTAATAACAAAGCAATGGAATGAACAAGTGTGTAGACCCCGGCTTATTTGAATGTTAAGAGAGAATCTTGCTGAAGTTGTTTAGGTGTGGTTGTCTCCCTTTGACTGTTTTTATATTATTTGTTGCATGATACATTTTAATATGCACTACAGGTGTGTTATGTTGACTTTCGATGTTGTGACAAGCTGTTCTTTTTGTGTGTGTTTCATAACAAAGAAAAACTATAACATTAGTATGTTCTCCCGTTTGGCTTTCTAAGTCTGCTAATTAATACAGGAATATCTTTTTGTTTCTTTCTTAAAAATAAATTGTTGTATTATTTAATGCCAAGTTTAACAATACTATCAAAACCTTAATGTATGTGTTAATATATCAAACATATATGACAAAGACAACATATTATGTTTACTTTTTAAGGTTTTCAAAAGTGCTTTCTGATCGCCAGTCGGAATTACGATAATTTTAATTAATTAGTTTATTTTAACAAAAATATGACATCGAGTATTCAAAAAAATCTAAAGATGTATGTTAATATCATTTAAGATTGGTTTGGTCCAAAACATGTAAGAAATGCCAGAAAGAAATCAAGGTTGCAAAAAAATGTCTTTTGAGCATATTGAAGCCTGATAAGCACAGATCGATTAGGCCTTGGCAAATGTTATAGATCCAGTTCGGTAAACTCTTGCTGCATGATGTATGATCAGGTTTCACACTTTTTATTTGCAAATGTTAGACAATAACTTAAAAATAAGTACCAAGTCTGGTTATTTACATATATGACTTTTATATACCGATTATATATTTTGTCATATATATTCTTATCGATAAGGGTACATCAATGCAGTATTTCCTTAAAGCATAACATAGTTTTAATACAGCAACGAGGACATTAAATGGCTCAATAAGAAGTAAACCTTCATCTATAATTGTCACCTTTGCCTGGTATGATATAGATATAGAGATATAGACTTAACAACTTAACAAGCTATTTCAAACATTGCTGTCGTGTTACTATTATGGGTAGGTATCATTGCTTATAAGCACAACGCAAAACATGATACTTAGATGCCAGTGTTTCTAACAATAATTTTTATATGAAGTATAAAGATATGGTGAATTCAGGTCTTTAAATATTTTTCTTTTAATGTTTTGATAAACAGTGGATAAGCCCCTGTGACGGACATATGTCATGGATTGTTCATACTCTAACATTCTTTCCGATGAGGTCTGAACATTACGTCCATGTATTGTATAGCAAATAATGTATACATGTGTGTTTTTTTAAGTTATACTTCCATATCATTTCTGGCTTTCATTAAAAAGTAAAAAGAGATATTTTGGCCTTTTATTTATTGCAACAATTTCTGCAGAGAACTTACTTTACTCATAATATATCATTTAGTAATATGATAGTTGTTACATTGTGTAAATGTTACGGCTGGCGGTGTTTTAATTGGCTTAATCACCAGGGCAGCGGATGAACAACGAATATTGTGGTTGAGAGTTTCGCGCCAAATTACACACACATGCACAACCATTCGTTCCCTGTTTTCCACGGTGAACTCATACAACCGCGTAGAACCGTGTCCACATGTGTACTCGACATGCGGCCCAAATAATTTGACATGCTAACCAAAGCTTTCACAACAATGCTTGTTTGCACTTACGTTTGACTACATAGGGTTAAACTCAAGATTGAACCGAGAAAAACTTTACACACGCTGAATTTGAGTTTGGATCACCCAATAAACGGGAGTTCTTTTTGTCGTATTTGTTAGCTGATTTCCGATATTATTGCAGTATTTCGGTACTATATTTGTATGTTTTTAAAATGTTTTTTTCTCATTTCAAAAATTAAAATGTGGTCAGCAAAATGTAAAGGTCTTGTTTTTATTTGTTATCGCTTGTGTTACAAAACGGATGTATTAATTTCAGCGTACTTTGAGAAAACTCCCACATACCATACGTATTAATTAATTTAAGATGCAATAACATGTACATTGTCAAAATGTTTGACTTTACACCATGAGTGAATACATTCAAATATACAAATGCCAACGATACAACATTTCGTCAACAACTGTCGATTTTATTTTCTCAAACTTATAACGTCAACACTTCTGAGGTTTGTTTTATGAATGAAGAAGATTCATCGGGTTGAGGTCCTCGATGTTGTTTTAAAAACAACGCCGTTTGCAGCGGTCGTCACGTTCATTTTATATCATAAAAGGACATTTCTAGACACATAGTCAGAGACATCTATATATACATAGAGACATTTGTAGATACATAGTTAGAGTCATTTGTAGATACATAGTTAGAGACATTTGTAGAAACATTTGTAAACACGTAGTCAGAGATATTTGTAGATACATAGTCAGAGCCATTTATAGATACATAGTCAGAGACATTAGTAAACACATAGTCAGAGACATTTGTAGACACACAGTTATAGACATTTGTAGACACACAGTCAGAGACATTTGTAGACACATAGTCAGAGACATTTGTAGATACATAGTCAGAGCCATTTGTAGATACATAGTCAGAGCCATTTGTAAATACAAAGTCAGAGACATTTGTAGACACATAATCAGAGACATTTGTAGACACACCTCAGAGACTATTGTAGACACATAGTCAGAGACATTTGTAGATACATAGTCAGAAACATTTGTAGATACATAGTCAGAGACATTTGTAATCATCAATCAAGAATCCCCAATGTTAGTTTATAATATTTATTTCTTTTTCAGTTTTATTGGATAATTTTATATAATATAAATATCGCCAATATTAAAAGGTATTTAAGGTACCAATATTTCCTTGTTGTTTTATTTGTTTGGTGATGAGTCTTGTATTTGGTGATGGCGATCATATACTGTACATGAATTAGTACTAATTAGTGTTGAGCGTGGCTGTAACTGCAGAAACCAACAAATCTTTTATTTCACTCGCCCATAAGCCCTCACCAATAATGCACGACAGGAAATGATTACTCGATTGAGATTGATAGCTGTACTATTGATTGAAATATCATTAACATAACGAAATCAGTCACAAAATGGTTCAAATATAGTTCGACCGTCGGTCGTAACGACCTCAGCAAATGGCGTCTGCAACAAAACCACAATTAATGACCTCAACAAAACTATAATCTGTGGACAGGAAAAGCTTTTCCTTGGTGTTATAGGATGGACACAAACAACAAACTGAATTTAGTTTAAATCTATGTATTCATTGTATACCGGGAAACAACTTCATCCAACGACTTCCCGCGTATTTCTGGGTAGAACCCGTAGTCTGGAGCAGTATGCAGTAAATAGTCTAGCTCAAGAATTAAAATCAAGTGACAAGTTTCGGGTTCCAACCCTGGACCATCCGATCCTGAGTCCAACGTAGTAATCACTAAACCGCGGACCCCCACAAACTAAATTTGACACATGGTGGTCAGATGACCATGGTCAACCATTCTTGCTATGTATATGTCATTGTTTATACTAGACACTTTGTAATTAAGTATGCAGGGCATGAACCACGGTGTCTATTGGAATAATTTCAACAGTTTACTTTCGAATAAATTAAGATGCCCATTTATAATTTAGACTATCCCACCGCTGCCACCAATGTAACGCAGGCCGGCGCTCTCCAACGGTCACCAATCCGCACACCAGCCACGATAACCGTTGCTTAACCGCGCAACTTTGTAAGCCGCTTAAACATCGTCGCTTACCCAGCAGCGAGGCTGGTTCGAAGCGCTTTTATATCTCCCTCTGCGGTCGTTACACTTGGGTACATCGATATCGGTGTCTGCAAATTGCTATTTAAATGCATTAAAATCATACCCATTTATTTTTAAAACGTTAAAATTTCTAAGACTTTACCTTTTAGAACATTATTTTAAAATATTATAATCTTGTTCTAATCTTGCTCGTCAAGGCCAGTGAGGAGTTTTCTGCTTTGAAGCAGGGGCTATATTTATCTTGAGAACAAGTGACCTGTGACGTAAAGTTTGGATTGTGGCAAAATGTTTCCGTAGTAATATATCTGCGTGCGCAATTAGACAAATATCCGTTCACTTTATTCATCGATGAGAATTTCACACACGGACTTTAAATGTTTTAACATCTTTAATGCTTTTTTTACCGTGTATGGATTTGACAGCAGTGTATATATTGGTAACACGTGGTTATATTGACATACCTACATGCAGTAGACCTATGGGCAGTGATCACATAACTAAACAGAAAAGAAAGGAAAGGACCAGAAGAAGGTGTGTTGATATTTATTTGTTATGTAACATTATAAAATCCCTTTCCATTTCATTATAAAACTTTCATTTAATCAACAGCTGTAATTAGTTCACACTTACACTTACCTACATGTATTGAACTAACAGCTTAATAGTGTATCCTATGTTCCAGATTTTTTTAGACACGTTCAAGTTGATGCAAAAGTTCAAGATTATGTTCGTTTTTCATGAATTGGATGCTTTTTGATGTAATTTTTTTATTCGTAAAAAAATTAACACCTATCTATTTTAGCAATACATTACATTTGAATTCGTTGAAGGTATGTGTATTAGCTCTGAAATACGTTAAATGATTTTCTTCTACTTTCGTTTTCGTGTTTCGGAAATTCCAAATCAATTGTTACGGGCGGATCTAGAGTTGGTGATGGGAGGCGATATTCCAGTATTATTGCCACATATGTGTCCAGTGCTACAGATAAGACGAGTAAGCACGTAATTATTAGTAACATGTCTTGATAAAACGCATTGAAATAATACAACTTGTATAAAACATACCCCCCCCCACACACACACACACCTTACACAACTCGTACCTACGGTTCTCGCTCAGTTTGACCACTGCCCTTATCCCATAAAAATAAAATAAAAAAAATCATCTTTGTCACTGAGAATACAGTCTGAACTCATAAAAAGTACTTATGTCTTAACACCTTTGGTGCTTGCTCAATTAGGACACACCAAAAAAATATGGATCCACCCCTGTAGTTTACAGGCGTAGAATCACTCTCTCACAATGTTTGTTCATTACATTTATTAGAGATAAGAACGATAAGTGTGTGAAGGAAGATGTGAACGCGTGTCAAAAACATCCTATAGGTTGGTGTCTATTATGTTAGAAACGAAGACCCAAGTACCAAGCGGTGGGTTAGTGAATGAATCGATTGGTGGGGTTGGTGGATAAATTGGTGGGTGGGTGGCTAGGTAGGTAGAAAGGTAGTTATGTTTGTAAGTTGGTGGGTAGATCAGTCGGTTGGTAGGTAAGTATGTATGTAGATCGGTCGGTCTGTAGGTTCATGTAGGTATGCAGGTCGGTCGGTCGATAGGTAGGTAGGTTAGTCAATAGGTATGCTTGTCAGTACATCGGTCGGTAGCTAGGTAAGTCGGTCGGTAGGTAGGTGGGTAGGTTGTTCATTTACTCGGTCAATTGGTTGGTAGGTACGTTTGTAAATATATTGGTAGGTAGGTCACTAGGTAGGTAGTTAGGTAAGTGGCTAGGTAGCTCTATAGGTCGATAGTTAGATCATTCGGTATGAAGATATATAGGTAGGTAGGAAGGTATGTAAGAATGTAGTTATGCAGACAGGTATGCGTGGGCAGGTGGACGGGTATGTAGGTTGCAGGGATGTATAAAGATAGTTATGTTTGTAAGTAAGTAGGTAGGTCAGTCGGTCGGTCAGTAGAAAATGTAGGTCGGTCGTTAGGTCTGTAGGTTGGTAGGTCGGTAGGTCGGTAGGTTGTCGTCAAGTATGTCGGTCATTAGATCGATTGGTCGGTAGATGGGTCGGTTGGTATGTACGGAGGGGGTAGGTAGGTCGGTAAGGTAGATAGGTGGGTAGCAAGGTTGTTGAGTAGGTTGTTCAATCGGTCAGTCAGTCAGAAAGTCGGTCAGTTGGTTGGTAGGTATGTTAGTAGGTAAGTGGGTAAGTCTTTCGGTATAATGTTCAATAGGTAGGTTGGAAGGTTGGAAGGTTGGCAGGTAGGTGGATAGGCCGGTCGGTCGGTCGGTTGGTAGTTTGTTGGTTGAAAGTTAGGTCAGTAGGTAGGTATGTAGGCACTATTGCATGGGTAGGTAGGTGGGTAGGTCAGTAGACTGGTCAATTGACCCTTTCTCAGATGATGACTGGCAGGACCCTTTTGCCAATCAGGTTACGGGTTTTCCTCACATCTTCGCGATGACCAGCAAAAAGTTAGACAGTTGTAAGAGAGGGGGTGAATATTTCTTTACACGTTTTGAATGTTTCAAAACAAATTAACGCTTTAATCACCAATATATAAATTTATATGAATTAATTTGGAAATTTAAAAAATATTGTAAGTAAAATTGTGCATTTTATGCACATTTATTGCACTGAAATTGATGCTTTGCACGTAATGACAATAATAAAGTAAATATACATTTCTTCTGATATTGCTGTTTATTTTTCACTACATTGTATATAAACACTACAGTTTTAACATTTATCTTAGGTATTGGTAAAACATGGATTCATTTAATATTGTTTCAAACAATTTCATGTGTAAATTTTCAAGTGATAACCTATAGAGATAAGATTGGATGATTAATTTGTGCACTGTGCACTTCTTGTATCCGGTTTATTTCCATCCTTACGACTTATAACGTGTTGCTGAACATCGTCATCGATTACAGATGCATTTTAGTTGATTTAAATAACATAAATGCTGTAAATATAGATGAAGCATTTTCATTATACAAACTTAAAGCGAAATTGCAATTGCCTTATACGTGATACTCTCCTGCACCCGGATTAAAACATTACACAAGAACATCCGGCATACCAGTGAAAAGCATTGTTGGAAATTTTATGACACTGTCGTAGGTCAATGAACTCTTCACCGAGTTTAATAATTAATACATTTAAGATGTTATATTATAGATGTTACTATAAATAAAGTAGCAAAATAGAAAAGTAAAAAAGCGACATCACAAAGCCCCCGTTTCAAAACTAAACACGCACTTCATACAATAAAGACCAAACATTTTCAAAATGCTGTAAGTGCATCACGATGTAATCTCTATACTGTTTTAACCCGAATATTCATTCCTCTGAGTAAGAAACCACCCCAAAACCTCTTGTTATTATTTTGTTTAAGATTTACATATACCCATATTGATTCCGATGCTTAAACTTTTTTCTTCCAAATATGTGAAATTCTTTTGAATATGAACCACGAAGATAAATATCACGGAAGAGGCAGATCTTTAGCATATACCTTTTACAATACAATGCAAAACCGTTCTTTCGTTTTATCTATAAGTCAACCCGGTTAGAGGCGTTTAAGCAAATAAAACTTAATTGCAACATACACATGTATAACTTGCATAAGTTTCAATCAATCGGAACACCTCGGATTATTTACGAATCATCACTCGGATGTATGTAGGTTGTCGAATCACCACGGCCATTTCCCTAAATGGGACTACTTTTGAGACAGACTTCAAAACAAAGATGGCAGCTCGGATGACAGCTCATTACAGTACGATGTCTGTAAAACTTCAATTTGTGCGGCTTCAAATTTAAATCATCCAATTTTAATTTACCCAGCGCAGAAGACACGCAGCTGTCAAACGATGGCATTGTTTATGTTTTGTGCGAACTACATTTTAGCATATTCTTCTTCCGACTTCCCGCGAACAAAACAATCGCGTTTCAGTAAGTATCATTGCACTAGATACATCCGAGGGATGATTGTCCCCAGGACGGAATTACCCGAGGAGTTCCGATTGACGTTTCAATGTAAGCGACGCCATTTTGGCCATTGTTTGTCTTACTTAGTTACCGCGAGGACCCGTTGCTGTGGTAGGTGTGGCTACAGCACGTCTGAGGATCGGTCAATTGTCAGATAGGTCTGTAACTAGCTCAGTAGGCACGTCAGGAGGTAGGTCGGTCCGTTAGTGGTCGGTTGTTCGGTAGGTAGGTCAGTCCGTAGGTAGGTCGGTTGATCGGTCGGTAGGTAGGTCGATAGGTAGATCTGTCGGTATGTAGGTCAGTAGGTAGGTCGGGCGCTTGTGTGGTAGGTCGGTCGTTAGGTAGGTAGATCAGTTGGTAGGTTGGTCGGTAAGTCGGTCGGTTGGTAGGTAGGTAGGTAGGTTGGTAAGTAGGCTGGAAGGTAGGTAGGTTAGTATGAAAGCTTGTAGACAGGTGGGTAGGTAGGTAGGTCAATCGTTTGGTCGGTAGGTTGGTAGGTAGTCGGGTTATGTAAGTTGATCAGTCGTTAGGTAGGATTGTAGGTAGGTAGGTTGGCCGATAGGTTGGTCCGTGGGTTGGTCGGTGGGTTGGTCGGAAGGTAGGTTGGAAAGGTACTCTGGAAGCTTGGTAGGTCGGTATGTAGGAAGATAGGTAGGTAGGTAGGTAGGTCAGTATGTAGGTCGGTCGGTTGGTAGGTTGGAAAGGTAATGTGGAAGTTAGGTACGTTGGTCGGTCGGTCGGTCGGTAGGTAGGTAGGTCAGTATGTATGTCGGTCAGTATGTATGTCGTTAGGTCGGTTGGTCCGTAGTTCGTTCGGCTGGTAGGCAGCTACACGTAGGTATGTAGGTCGGTCGGTTGGTAGGTAGGCCGGAAGGTAAGCTTGAAGGTAAGTGGGTAGGTAGGTAATTAGGTCAATCGTTTGGTCAGTAGGTTGGTCAGTTCATCAGTCTTTTTAGTTGAAATCCCTATCCTGCTTCTTTATAGATTAGGAAATAATGAACAAATAAAGTAACGTTATAGCACAATAGAGGTAATATTATAAACAGCATGCACTTACACTAAACTATAAGTTTATGCAGCATCTATGCACACATTTGCCAAGACAAGGGTAAGATGTTTTTACTTGTATTAGATACAGACAAACTGTCGAATACTACCTGAAACTTGTGAAGTTAAATAGTGGACTTACGTGATCAGGAATTCATGAAAGTCACTTAATTCTTTATTTATAGGCTGGCTTGATGTTAACCCGCTTCAACCCTTATATAAATAAACGGTTATCATCTTTATGGTGTTTTCTTTTCTTCAGCTATCATGGACGAAGTTCCAGGCCAGGGGGATCAGAAGACGGGCAGCCTGGCAGACAGGTCTGATCACCATATCAAGGACATTCCATGTGATCTTTGTGCGAAGTCAGAACAAGTAACAAGCGCTTCAGGATTCTGTCGGGACTGCAACGAGTTCCTCTGCAGCATCTGTATCCTTTACCACAGAAAGGTTAAATCACTAATTGATCACATAATTCTTGAAGATGACCAAATGCCCGATGAGCGGCCAGTTACTGTCAATGTAGAGAAATGTTCCAGACACCCGGACCGGCCAGTGGAAATGTATTGTACAGACGAAGAGGACATTGGATGTGCACTGTGTTTCATCGAAGGACACAGAACCTGTCAGAATGTTGCACTGATTTCAAATATTTTAAAAGATGTGGAACAATCGGAATATATTGCCGACATTAAACAGATTTCAAAGAAACACAAAGAACTGTACAACACATTTAGGGGAGTAATACAAAAGTACCGAATGATAAATGAACAATGTCAAGCGAGATGTTTAGAAAGCTTTCAAACATTCCGGGCAGAGGTTGAAGCTGTTCTAGACATATTAGGAGAGAAAATATCGCAAGAGGCTGAAAAGTTACAGAAAGAGAATACAGACAAACTGAATAATCTGGAAGAAATGATTTCATCGCACGAACAGCAGTTAGAGTTCTGCATGCAGGATATCGACAACAGATTGGCCCACAATCAGCAGCAGCTTGACCAGTTGTTTATAACCGTGAAGAAAAATAAGAAATGGATAATTGAAAAAGCCAAACAACTAGAACAACTTGGTGACAGTACAAATATGTCGGACTTTTACGTTGATTATGATCAGTCAATCAAACGGTCACTCCAGAATGTATGCACGGTCAAAATAAAGCAACCCGCCACTAAATGTACCGATGTATCTAAGGTATACGTCAAGTCAACAGAAGACACAGAAGAGTGTACTATCCGTGGTATACTGGTTGTAGCAGAGACAAAACTTTTTGTGACTGATATGGACAATAAATGTCTCAAGTTGATTGATATGGAGAGTGACAAAATAATCCAGAGACGGTCACTACCATCTGCGCCATGGGATATAACTGAACTTCCTGGGACCCGTATAGCAGTGGCTCTCCCATCAAGAAAGAAAATACTTTTCTTCACTGCAGACCATAATATGGATTCCTGTGGTAGTATAACTGTGACGGGCAAATGTCGGGGTCTGCACTGCACCGGAGACAGACTTTACGTAGTGTACAAAAATCCAAAAGCACATGTTCAGGTTCTAAACTTGGAAGGCAAAGTCATCCAGTCAATCCAGCGTGATCGTTCAGGATGTGCCTTGCCCGGGTATTTGACATTAGATTCTAAAAACATGTGGATCTATGTTAATGATCAGGACAAACACATTGTTCAGAGTATGAATGCGTCAGGAGTCATCAAGTGGCGATACAAGAACACGCAACTAAAATGTCCAGTGGGCGTGGTTGGCGGTGATGCTGGGTGTCTGTACATTTGCAGCAGGAAGAATCACTCCATCCACGTGGTGTCTTCTGGCGGTACAAGGCTTGCCGTCATATCACAGTACGAATCCGGATTACGTTTTCCTGAAATTGTATTTTACAGCAGCCTCAACAGAACCCTGTATGTGTCCTGTTTCGAGGACGGTAATCGCAACTATATCAGTAGACTTCATCTGCAGTAACGTGAGCTTATAAAGGGTTTATTCCTTACGTCCATGCGCCGGCTTGTTTTTCCTAACTGCCATGAGATTGCTGTACGTAGCTAGGTTTGTTTTGATAAGAGATTGCAATCTTATTTTACCATAATGTTATGTAGCTTTAAAATGTTAAAAGCGTTAAATTTTAGTTTTGTAGTGGACTGATATACAATAAAACTATATTATAACTGATCAGTCTTACGTGTGCATATTTTTCCAAAGATGTCACCACGGATTTTTATAGTCGTCTTCTCTGTTTGACTTTTGTAGATGGTTGATTGAGCAGTTCATATATGTTGCAAATATGAAATCATCTGGTGAAATGAAAATAGAGGGTTACCTATTGTAACCGAATCATTTACTATAATTCTAACATTGACTATAAATTGAATGTTTGAATCTGCATAATGCGTTTGGGATAGTTTTAGACTCCGGCTTGTGTCGAGGTTTAGAGAGAGTTTGCTGAAGCTTTTTAGGTTTGGTGGTCTCCCTTTGACCGTTTTTATTTGCTGCATGCAACATGTTAATATGTACTACAGTTGTATTATGTGGACTTTCGATGTTATGGTAAGCTGATATGTTCTTCTTGCTTGTATTTCATAAAAATGCAATAATTAGTCATTAGTATGTTCTCCTGTTTGAACTACTACGTCTGTCAAGATAGGAATATCTTCATTTCTTTGTGTGTCTTGGTTCATAATAAATAATTTTATTATTTTATATGGAGTTTAACAATACTATTTTCATAACCTTAATATATTTGTTAATATATCAAACATATATGACAATGCCAACATATTCGTTTGACTTTTCAAGGGTTTCAAATTTGCTTTTTGATCACCAATCGGAATTACGAAATGCCAGAAAGAAAGAAAGTTTGCAAAAAAAAATCTTTTGAGCATATTGAAGCCTGATAAGCACAGATCGATTAGGCCTTTGTAAATGTTATAGACCCAGACCGGTAAACTCCTGCTGCAAGCTGTTTTAACAGGATCTACACTTTTTATTTTCACTCGTTAGGGATTGGGATTGGGATTTGCCGGCATTTTTTGCGAACCTGTGCAGCGACATTTCTATCAGTATAGCAAAGGTGCACTTATGAGGTGCCCAGAGACTAAACCCGACCGCTCCATTGCACTGACACCGACGAGTCAGGCTTAATTCTGTCCCCTTAGCCCCGAGCGTTAAGAGGGAAGCCACCTTCAGCTATAATTGTCACATTTACCTGGTATGATATAGATATATAGAGATATAGACTTAACAACTTAACGAGCTATTTCAAGCCTGGCTTGTTACTTTTATTGGTAGGTACTATTGCTTATAAGCACAACGCGAAACGTGATAGTTGTATGCCAGTGTTTCTAGCAATAATTTCTATATGATGTATAAAACACAGGCCTTCAAATATTTTTCTTTTATTTATTGATAAGCACTGGAAAAGCTCTTGTGACTGACATATGTCATGGGATGTTCATACTCTAACATTCTTTCTGATGAGGTTTGAACATTACGTCTATGTAAAGTAAAGCAAAAAGTGTATACATTTTGTTGTGTATTGTTGTATTTAAATTAAATCTTTCCATATATTTTCTGTCTTTTATTAAAACGTGAAAAAGAAATATTTTGGGCTTTTATTTATTTCAACAGTCCCTGCAGAAAAGTAGTTCATTCATATTATTTAGTAATGTGATAGTTGTTACATTGTGTAAATGTTACGGCTGGCAGTGTCTTTCCCAGAATACAAAGCAAATGTTGTATTTGGTGTTTTAATTGGCTTAAACACCCAGGGCGGCGGATGTACAAAAAATATTGCGTGCTTGAGAGTTTTGCGCAAAATTACACACACCTGCACAACTATTCGTTCCCTGTTTTCTAGGAAAGGATTAAGTCACATTTAATTCCTTCTTGTTACACAGACATTTATAAGTTTGATTTTGTTTAAGAATAATATACATCATGTATTATATACCATCAAACAATCAGAAAAAATATGTAAATTGAGACTGTGTTTCAGAAGAACAGTCATCAGTGATAAAAAATGTACTGCTTTCAAATTGTTATATATCACGAGTTAAATAAAACAAGATAATATCAAATGTGTGGCAATAGCCCCCAATTAACATTACGCCGAAATTTGATTGACAGGACAAGACGCCTAGCGTTAGCTAATCAGCGCGCTCCATTTGGTCACGTGATTCTTTTGTTTTTCGGTCGCCATTTTCCTTGGACAAGCTGAGTGCATTTCGTTGACCAAGAAACGGAGGAATAATTCTGATTTTAGTAACAAAAAAGCGAGAAAAAAATGGTTAAAAGATGTCAGTGGGGTCTCTGTGATTCAGATAGTCGATATCCGGAACGTTTGACAGGCGGCATCGTTTTTATTCCATTTCCAAGGCCGAAACGTAACTTGGACAAATGCAAAAGATTGATAAAATCATGAAATCGTGAACACCACCAGTTGAATGTTGAAAAAGTCGACGGAAATTACAACTTGTATCGTCTAACGCATTCTCGTTTTAATATATATGTATATATTCCATCTTTGTTATGACCTACTGCAGTAACTTCTACTCAGATCAAAGAAATAGATCCCCTTTATCTTGAGTAACATAGGACGATTTCGTTGTGATATATGGTAACAAAAATAATAAACACATTATCAATGGTTAACTGCATTACAAACGGTGGATTTAATGTAATAATGAAAATTACCCGGATTTACACGAACAGTATGCGTCTGTAACGGAATCTAGGCCGATCGTCATGTGCACACTGTGTGGCTTCTCGCTCTTTCGTTGTGATCGGAAAACACTAGAATTAACGTCAATTTCTTCCTTCGATCTAAAAGTCAACCTGACTGAATGAATGTAAGATTCATTTGCGTATCGTCTGGCTTGAATTCTTTGCCGAAGTGACGATTTTCTTAGCATAAAATGCTCACCAAAGTTCGCTGGTAGATCGCTTAAACAGGCAGCCATGTTTGTTGACAATGGGTCCTACTAGGATTAACATCCGATTAAAATATGGTGCAGAGTATACTTTAACATTACATTTTATAGCATTTCAAATCTGGTGTTAATTGCAAAAATTATTGAAGTTTGCTCCACTTACCTTTCAACAAGGAAGATGCCGCATAGGTGCGAAATGTATTGCTTTAATTTCTTAACCTCCCGCTTTTGTTATTATGGATATTCCACATTAGGTGTTAATTATATGTTTTGATCAAGACAAATAATAACCACTTCAATTTTCAACACATTCGTTTCAACTGCACCTGTGTTATTCAATTTTCTTACCGACAAAACATAGAAAACATTTATCGCTTGAATTGTGTTTATTTTCAAAGCAGTCATAATTATTTGACATATCTCGCTCACAAACGGTTATACATTGGTCATGCTTTGTAATTTATGTTTTAATGTTCATATCTTACATTAAATATTTCATACAAGTAACGCACACAATATTTAGTACATACAATAATATTTTCATTGGAGATGATGTGAATTGTATTGACACATGTTTATTGTTATTTATGCCCCTATCAACGAATTGTTGATATATATTATGTAATATATGAATACATATATACATTAAAATCGTTTTTTATGTCTTTGTGGTGTCTTTGTATGTCTTTGTGGTGTCTTTGTTGTGTCTTTGCATGTCTCTGTGTGTCTTTGCATGTCTTTTGCAGTGCGTCGTAGGACCGCTGACAATAGAGTATTGACCCGATCGACGATAAGATGTCCAAGGTTATTAGATAGTGGGTCACGTGACTCGGTGGTCGGAGCAATCTACCCGCGAGCGTAATATTAATTAATCATGCGTATATTCGATCTCGTACACATATACCAACTATACACACACGTCGTTAAAATGTCACTTCAATGTCTTGACTTACTCTTTACGAACTTTTTTGTAACTTCTCAATTTCCGGAAGGGTTTGCGCAAAGACAAATAGTGTAAATAAAATAAAAATATCAGATCAAAACGAAACATAAAAAAACTGATTGTAACCACCTGCATTGGAAGTTAGAGTTCTAGGAATTGATACAATTTATAAATAAACAACATAAAAATAAATCTAATAAGCTATCTGACATCTGTATAATATGTACTGTAAAAAATTTCTTCGGTAACTGTATAGTTAAAAAAAAAGAGAAAGATCAGTTTGAGATAAAAAAGAAGCTGTTAATGACGTCATATAGCACATTTTGCGGGATTAAGCTTGATCAGAAAAGTTATTGGGACCCTTGTGTTTGTTAATCCTTTATGCCTGATTAGTGCTAGGTACACTTGGCGTTCAAAGTGTAAGAGTACTTAGTACTAATTCGGAGAATCGAATATACAAAGTTTATCAATTACCTCGTGTGGTATTTATATACGTGTATCTTAACTTACAAGGCATTAATTATACCGCCGAATTATTACCAATTGGTACTCTTGGTGAACTCATACAACCGCGTAGAACCGTGTCCACGTGTGTACTCGACATGCGATCCAAATCAACTGACATGCTAACCAGAGCTTCCACAACAATGTTAGTTTGCTCAAACATTTGACGCTACATTAGGAAAAATAGAAGATCGAACAGAGAAAAAATTTGCACACGCTTAATTTTTCCCTGAGTTTGGATCACCCAGTTACACTGGGATTCGTTTTGTCATATTCTGATTTCCGATATTATTGCAGTATTTTGGTTCTATATTTATATGTTTGAAAATGTGTTGTTGTTTTTTCATTCCGAAAATAAAAACGTGGTCAGCAAAATCGAAAGATCTTGCTTTTATTTACAAAACGGATGTAACAAAATTAATTTTAGCATACTTTGTCTGAGAAAAACCCACATACCAAACGTATAAATTTAAGATGCCATAACATGTAAGTTATCAAAATGTTTGACTTTACACCATGAGTAATATACAAAATGCCAACAATACAACATTTCATCAACAACTGTCGATTCCATTTTCTCAAACATATAACGTCAACATTTCTGTTGTTTGTTTTATGATGAAAAAGATTCCATCAGGTTGAGGTCATCGATGTTGTTTTCAAAACAACGTCGTTTGTAATGGTTGTCAAGGCCACCTCATATCTACTTTTAGACAATATCATTCACTGGTAAACGGCACTTGTCAAGACTAGAGATCGAATCCTATCGCGAACAGGCAAAGGTAAAGGACAGAGTGAAAACATGTGTACTGACTTCTGTTTACCTTAATCATGAACAGTAAAAATGTCATCTATGGTCATGTATGCAGTAAATAGTCTAGCTCAAGGATTAAAATCACGTGACCAGTTTCGGGTTCGAACCCCGGACCCTCCGATCCGGAGTCCAACGTGGTAACCACTAAACCACGGACCCCCACAAACTAAATTTGACACATGGTGGTCAGATGACCATGGTCAACCGTTCTTGCTATGTATATGTCATTGTTTATACTAGACACTTTGTAATTAAACATGCAGGGCATGAACCACTGTGTCTATTGGAATAATTTCAACAGTTTACTTTTGAATTAATTAAGATGACCATTTAAAATTTAGACTATCCCACCGCTGCCACCAATGTAACGCAGGCCGGCGCTCTCCAACGGTCACCGATCCGCACACCAGCCACGATAACCGTTGCTTAACCGCGCAACTTTGTAAGCCGCTTAAACATCGTCGCTAACCCAGCAGCGAGGCTGGTTTGAAGCGTTTTTATATCTACCTCTGCGGTCGTTACACTTGGGTACATCAATATCGGTGTCTGTAAATTGCGATGTAAATGCATTAAAATCATTCCCATTTATTTTTAAAATGTTAAAATTTCTAAGACTTTACCTTTTAGAAAATTATTATTAAATATTATAATCTTGTTCTAATCTCGCTCGTCAAGGCCACTGACGAGTTTTCTGCTTGGAAGCAGGGGCTATATTTACCTGGAAAACGCGTGACCTGTGACGTGAAGATTCGATTGCGGCAAAATGTTTACGTAGAGATCTGCGTGCGCAATTAGACTAAACATCCGCTCACTTTATTCATCGATAAGTACTTCACACACGGACTTCAAATGTATTAACAACTTTAATGTTTTTTACCGTGTATCGATTTGGCAGCAGTGTATATATTGGTAACACGTGGGTACATTGACAAACCTACATGCAGTAGACCTATGGGCAGTGATCACAGAACCAAGCAGAAAAGAAAGGAAAGGACCAGAAGAAGGTGTGTTGATATTTATTTGTTATGTAACATTATAAAAAATCCATTTCATTATGACACCCTCATTTAAACAACAGCTGTAATTAGGTCACACTTGCACATACCTACATGTATTGAACTAACAGTTTAATAGTGTATCCTATGTTCCAGATTTTTTTAAAACAAGGTCAAGTTGATGCAAAAGTTCAAGATTGTGTTCGTTTTTCATGAATTGGATGCTTTTCGATGTTATTTCTTATATTCGTAAAAATTAACACCTATCTATTTTAGCAATACATTACATTTGCATTCGTTGAAGCTATGTGTATTACTATTAGTTCTGAAATGCGTAAAATGATTTTCTTCTACTTTCGTTTTCGTGTTTCGGAAATTCCAAATCAATTGTTAACGGGCGGATCTAGAGTTAGTGATGGGAGGCGATATTTATATCACTTCCAGTATTATTGCCACATATGTGTCCAGTGCTACAGATAAGACGAGTAAGCACGTAATTTTTACTAAGATGTCTTGATAAAACGCATTGAAATCATAATATTTGTATAAAAACATACATGCTATGAAAGTCCTTTAAGCAACTAATATGCAGGAAATGACACTGTTTGGCTTATAGTTGACAATACGTGTCCTGTGGGAGCATGCCCCCCAGACACCCTTACACAACTCGTACCTACGGTTCTCGCTCAATTTGACCACTGCCCTTATCCCATAACAATATATTATACATCATCTTTGTCACTGAGGATACAGTCTGAGGATACAGTCTGAACTCATAAAAAGTTACTTTTGTCTTCTGAAATGCAGGAAATGACTCTATTTGTCTGCTACATTTCAAAGGTTTCCTGGCCGCAGACCCCGTTTGCACTGCTAACACCTTTGGTGCTTGCTCAATTAGGACACCGCAGAAAAAAATATGGAACCGCCCCTTTAGTTTACCGGCGTAGAATCATTCTCTCACAGTGTTTGTTCGTTACATTTATAAGAACGTGAAGCTTTTCAGGCATCGTACTATAGTGAGCTGTCATTTTCGAGAGATAGGAACGATAAGTGTGTGCAGGAAAATGCGAATGCGTGTCAAAAACATCCTATAGGTTGGTGTCTATTATGTGAGAAACGAAGACACAAGTACCAAGCGTCGGGTTAGTGAATGAATCGATGGGTGGGTGATTAAGGCGATAGATTGGTGAATGGGTTGGTGGATAAATTGGTGGGTGGGTGGCTAGGTAGGTAGATAGGTAGGTATGTTTGTAAGATGGTGGGTAGATCAGTCGGTTGGTAGGTAAGTATGTATGTATTTGGTTGGTATGTAGGTCAGTGGGTAGGTATGTGGCTAGGTAGCTCTACAGGTCGATAGTTAGGTCATTCGGTATGAAGGTCGATAGGAAGGTATGTAAGAATGTAGGCATGCAGCCAGGTATACGTGGGCAGGTGGAAGGATAGGTAGGTGGTGTTATGTTTGTAAGAAAGTAGGTAGGTCAGTCGGTCGGTCAGTAGAAAATGTAGGTCGGTCGTTGTGTCTGTAGGTAGGTAGGTCGGTAGGTTGGTCGTCAAGTAGGTCAGTCATTAGATCGATTGGTCGGTAGATGGGTCGGTTGGTATGTACGGAGGGGGTAGGTAGGTCGGTAAGGTAGATAGGTGGGTAGCAAGGTGAGTAGGCTGTTCAATCGGTCAGTCAGTCAGAAAGTCGGTCAGTTGGTTGGTAGGTATGTTGGTGGGTAAGTGTGTAGGTCATTCGGTATAATGTTCAATAGGTAGGTTGGAAGGTTGGCAGGTAGGTGGATAGGCCGGTCGGTCGTTCGGTTGGTAGTTTGTTGGTCGAAAGTTAGGTCAGTAGGTAGGTATGTAGGCACTAATGCGTGGGTAGTTAGGTGGGTAGGTGGGTAGGTCAGTAGACTGGTCAATTGACCCTTTCTCAGATAATGACTGGCAGGACCCTTTAGCTAATCAGGTAACGGGTTTGCCTCACATGTTCGCGATTGCCAGCAAAAAGTTAGACAGTTGTAAGAGAGGGGGTGAATATTTCTTAACACATTGTGAATGTTTCAAAACAAATTAACGCTTTAATCACCAATATATAAATTCAAATGAATTAATTTGGAAATTTAAACAAATATTGTAAGTAAAATTGTGCATTTTATGCACATTTATTGCACTGAAATTGATGCTTGGCACGTAATGACAATAATAAAGTAAATAGACATTTCTTCTGATATTGCTGTTTATTTTTCACTACATTGTATATAAACGCTACAGTTTTAACATTTATCTTAGGTATTGTTAAAACATGGATTCATTTAATATTGTTTCTAACAAGTTCATATGTAAATTTTCAAGTGATAACCTATAGAGATAAGATTGTATGATTATTTTGTGAAACTGTACACTTCTTGTATCCGCTTTGTTTCCATCCTTACGACTTATGGCGTGATGCTGAACATCGTCATCGATTACAGATGCATTTTAGATGATTTAATGATATAAATTCTGCAAATTTAGAGAAAGCATTTTTATTATACAGACTTAAAAGCGAAATTGCAATTGACTTATACGTGATGCTCTCTTACACCCGGATTAAAACATGACACAAAAACATCCGGCATGCCAGTGAAAAAGCATTGTTGGAAATTTTATGACACTGTCGTAGGCCAATCAACTCTTCAAAGATTCACAGAAGTGGCTAATTGGCTCTTTTGAATAGATTTATTAATAACAAACATATAAGCACTTTATGTAGTTGTTCTATTTTGGCAAGAAATGTGAGAAACTTAATAAAATACAATTAAGATATTATATTATAGACGTTACTATAAAAGAAGTTGCAAAATAATTTAGTAAAAAAGCGACAACACAAAGCCCCCGTTTCAAAACTAAACACGCACTTCATACAATAAAGAACAAATATTTTCAGAATGCTTTCATTGTATCACAATGAAATCTGTACACTGTTTTAACCCGAATATTCATTCCTCTTATAAAAAAAACCCCACCCAAAACCTCTTGTTATTATTTTGTTTAAGATTTACATATACCCATATTGATTCCATTGCCTAAACTTTTTTCCCTCCCAAAATGTGAAATTCTTTTGAATATGAACCACGAAGATAAATATCACGGAAGGCAGATCCTTGAGCATATACCTTTTACAGTACAATGCAAAACCATCCTTTCGTTTTATGTATAAGTTAACCCGGTTGGACGCGTTTAAGCAAATAAAACTCAATTGCAACATACACATGTATAACTAGCGTAAGTTTCGATCAATAGGAACACCTCGGATAATTCACGGATGATCACTCGGATGTATGTAGGTAGTGGATCACCTCGGCCATTTCCCAAAATGGCACTACTTTTGTGACAGACGTCAAAACAAAGATGGCAGCTCGGATGACAGCTCATTACAGTACGATGCCTGTAAAATTTCAATTTGTGGCGCTTCAAATTTAAATCATCCAATTTTAATTTACCCAGCGCAGAAGACACGCAGCTGTTAAACGATGATATTGTTTATGTTTTGTGCGAACTACATTTTAGGCATATTCTTCTTCCGACTTCTGGCAAACAAAACGATCGTGATTTCAGTAAGTTTTATTGCACTAGATACATCTGAAGGATGATTGTCCCGAGGACGGAATTACCCGAGGAGTTCTGATTGACGTTTCAATGTAAGCAACGCCATTTTTGCCAATGTTGACCTTACTTAGTTACTGCGAGGACCCATTCCTGTGGTAGGTGTGGCTACAATTGCGTCAATTGTCAGGTAGGTCTGGAGCTGCTCAGTAAGCACGTCAAGAGATAGGTCGGTCCGTTAGTGGTCAGTTGTTCGGTAGGTAGGTCAGTCCATAGGTTGATCGGTCGGTCGGTATTTAGGGCGATTGGTAGGTCTGTCTGTATGTAGGTCAGTAGGTAGGTCGGTCGCTTGGTTGGTAGATCAGTCGTTAGGTAGGTAGATCAGTTGGTAGGTCGGTCGGTCGGTCGGTAAGTCGGTCGGTTGGTAGAAAGGTAGGTTGGTTAGTAGGCTGGAAGGTAGGTAGTTTATTAGGTAAGCTTGTAGACAGGTGGGTAGGTAGGTGGTAGGTCAATCGTTTGGTCGGTAGGTTGGTAGGTAGTTTGGTTATATAAGTTGATCAGTCGTTAGGAAGGTTGGTAGGTTGGCCAGAAGTTTGGTAGGTTGGTCGGTCGGTAGGTTGGTCGGTACTCTGGAAGCTAGGTAGGTCGGTATGTAGGTAGATTGGTAGGTTGGTAGATAGGTCAGTATGTAGGTCGGTCGGTTAGTAGGTTGGAAAGGTAATGTTGACGCTAGGTAGGTTGGTAGGTCGGTCGGTCGGTCGGTAGGTAGGTCAGTATATGTTGGTAGGTCGGTTGGTCCGTAGGTCGTTCGGTTGCTAGGCAG
This sequence comes from Sinonovacula constricta, assembly GCA_007844125.1. Lineage (NCBI taxonomy): Eukaryota > Metazoa > Mollusca > Bivalvia > Cardiida > Solecurtidae > Sinonovacula > Sinonovacula constricta. The sequence continues at coordinate 48,576,729 of CM017560.1, read as the reverse complement.
CTACATGTGGGTATATAGGTAGGTCGGTTGGTAGGTAGACCGGAAGGTAAGCTTGAAGGTAAGTGGGTAGATAGGTGGTTAGGTCAATCGTTTGTTCAGTAGGTTGGTCAGTCCATAAGTCCTTTTAGTTGAAATCCCTATCATGCTTATATAGAGATAAGGAAAAAAGGACTTTTAAAGCGACATTTCACGATGTGTACTGTATAACAATAGAAATAATATTATAAACAGCATGCACTTACACTAAACTATGAGTGTATGCAGCATCTATGCACACATTTGCCAAAACAGGAGTAAGATGTTGTTACATGTATTAGATACAGACAAACTGTCGGATGCCACATGTAACTTGTGAAGATAAATAGTGAAATTACGTAATATGGAATTCATGAAATTGAGGTCACGTAATTCTTTATTTTTATGCTGGCTTGACGTAAACCCGCATCAACCCTTATGTAAATAAACGTTTAGCAACTGTATTATGTTCTTTTATTCAGCTATCATGGACGAAGTTCCAGGCCAGGGGGATCAGGTGACAGGCAGCCTGAAAGACATGTCTGATCACCATATCAATGACATTCCATGTGATCTTTGTGCGAAGTCAGAACAAGTTACAAGCTCTTCAGGATTCTGTCGGGACTGCAACGAGTTCCTCTGCAGCATCTGTATCATTTACCACCGAAAGGTTAAAGCACTTAATGATCACATAATTCTTGAAGATGACCAAATGCCCGATGAGCGGCCAGTTAATGTCAATTTAGAGAAATGTTCCAAACACCCGGACAGGCCGGTGGAAATGTATTGTACAGACGAAGAGGACATTGGATGTGCACTGTGTTTCATCGAAGGACACAGAACCTGCCAGAATGTTGCACTGATTTCAACTATTTTAAAAGATGTGGAACAATCGGAATATGTTGTCGACATTAAACAGATTTCAGAGAAACACAGAGACCTGTGCAACACATTTAGGGGAGTAATACAAAAGTACCGAATGATAAATGAACAATGTCAAGCGAGATGTTTAGAAAGCTTTCAAACATTCCGAGCAGAGATTGAAACTGTTCTAGACATATTAGGAGAGAAAATATCGCAAGAGGCTGAAAAGTTACAAAAAGAGAATACAGACAAACTGAATAATCTGGAAGAAATGATTTCATCGCACGAACAGCATTTAGAGTCATGCATGCAGGATATTGACAGATTGGCACACAATCAGCAGCATCTTGACCAGTTGTTTATAACCGTGAAGAAAAGTAAAAAATGGATAACTGAAAAAGCCCAACAACTAGAACAACTTGGTGAGAGTACAAATGTGTCGGACTTTTACATTGATTATGATCAGTCAATCAAACGGTCACTCGAGAATGTATTCAAGGTCAAAGTGAAGCAACCCGCCACCCAATGTACCGATGTATCTAAGGTATACGTCAAGTCACCAGAAGACACAAAAGATTGTACTGTCCGTGGTATACTGGTTGTAGCAGAGACAAAACTATTTGTGTCTGATATGAATAATAAATGTCTCAAGTTGATTGATATGGAGAGTGACAAAATAATCAAGAGACGGTCACTACCATCTGCGCCATGGGATATAACTGAACTTTCTGGGACCCGTATAGCAGTGGCCCTCCAATCAAGTAAGAAAATACTGTTCTTCACCGCAGACCATAATATGGATTCCTGTGGTAGTATAACTGTGACGGGCAAATGTCGGGGTCTGCACTGCACCGGAGACAGACTTTACGTATTGTACAAACATCCAGAAGCACAAATTCAGATTCTGAACTTGGAAGGTAAAGTCATGCAGTCAATCCAATGTGATTCTTCAGGATGTGCATTGCTTCAGAATCCCTGGTATTTGACATTAGATTCTAAAAACTCGTGGATCTATGTTAATGATTATGACAAACACACTGTTCAGAGTATGAATTCGTCAGGAGTCATCCAGTGGATATACAAGGACACGAAACTACAGTGTCCATTTAGCGTTGTTGTCGGTGATGCTGGATGTCTGTACATTTGCAGCAGGGAGAGTAACTTCATCCACGTGGTGTCTCCTGGCGGTACAAGGCTTGCCGTCATATCACAGAGAGAATCCGGATTATGTCTCCCTGAAGTTGTATTTTACTGCAGACTCAATAGAACCCTGTATGTGTCCTGTTTCGAGGACGGTAATCGCAACTATATCAGTAGACTTCGTCTGCAGTAACGTCAGCATATAAAAGGTTAATTCCTTACGTCCATGCGCCGGCTTGTTTTTCCCAACTGCCGTAAGATTGTTGTACGTAGCTAGGTTTGTTTTGGTAAGAGATTGCAATCTTGTTGTACCATAATGTTATGTAGCTTAAAAATGTTAAAAGCGTTAATTTTAGTTTTGTAGTGGACTGATATACAATGAAACTATAAAATAACTGATCAGTCTTACGTGTGCATGTTCTTCCAAAGCTGTCACCACGGAATTTTATATGTTGTCTTCTCTTCATCATCGATTTCTATTTGAACGTTTCAATCGCATCTCAATCTATATTGATAACAGGGACTTAAGAAATCAATTAAATCTTTTTTTCATCTTTGTATTGAGGGTATTTGTTTTCTCATAGTATGTTTGTGTGTTTATGTACTTGAAAATTTGAACTTTCCTCGAATGATTTTTGTTTTTCTTGAACATGTTTGACTTTTGTAGAAAGTCGATTGAGCATTGCGAGTATGTTGCAAATATGACATAATCTGGTGTATTAAAAATGTGAGGGTTTCTTATTGTAACCGAATCTTTTATTGTAATTCTAACATTGACTGAAAGCTGTATGTTTTAATCAGCATATGCTTTTGGATTGGTTTGAATTGACAAATATTTAATAACAAAGCAACGGAATGAGGAATTTTAGACTCCGGCTTATTTGGAGGTTTAGAGAGAGAGAGAGAGAGAGAGAGAGAGAGAGAGAGAGAGAGAGAGAGAGAGAGAGAGAGAGAGAGAGAGAGAGAGAGAGAGAGAGTTTTGCTTAAGTTGTTTAGGTTTGGTTGATTTTCGATGTTATGGTAAGCTGATATGTTCTTATTGCTTGTATTTCCTGTTTGGCCTACTAAGTCTGTCAATTAATACAGGCATATCGTCATTTGTGTGTCTTGGTTCAGAATAAATCAGTTTATTATTTTATACCAAGTTTAACATTACTGTTTTCATTACTGTTTTCATAACCTTAATAGATTTGTTAATATATCAAACATAAATGACAATGCCAACATATTCGTTTGGCTTTTTAATGGTCTCAAAATTGCTTTGTGATCACCAGTCGGAATTACGAAATCTTATTTTTACAAATATATTACATCGATTATTTCAAAAATCTCAATGTGTCTATTTATATCATTTAAGCCTGGTTCGGTCTAAACATATTAAGAAATGCCAGAAAGAAATAACGTTTGCAAAAATGTCTTTTGAGTATATTGAAGCCTGATAATCACAGATCGATTAGGCCTTGACAAATGTTATAGCTCCAGACCTGTAAACTCCCGCTACAAGCTGTTTTATCAGGATATACACTATTTATTTGCACTTGTTAGACAATAACTTTAAAATGAGTACCAAGTCTGGTTATTAACATATATGACTTTTAGATACCGATTATATATTTTGTCATATATGTTATTAATAAGGGTACATCAATGCAGTATTTCCTTAAAGCTGTACATGGTTTTAATACAGCAACGAGGACATTAAATGGTACAATTAGAAGTAAACTTTCATCTATAATTGTCACCTTTGCCTGATAAGATATAGATATAGAGATATAGACTTAACAACTTAACAAGCTATTGCAAACATTACTGTATTGTTACTATTATGGGTAGGTATCATTGCTTATAAGCACAACGCAAGATGCCAGTGTTTCTAACAATAATTTTTATATGAAATATAAAGATTTGGTGAATACAGGTCTTTAAATATTTTTTTCTTTTAATGTTTTGATTAGCAGTGGATAAGCCTATGTTACTGACATATGTCATGGGTTGTTCATACTCGCTTATGTATAGTATAGCAAATAGTGTAGACATGTTGTTGTGTTTTTTTATTAAATACTTCCATATCATTTCTGGCTTTCATTAAAACGTAAAAAGATATATTTTGGCCTTATTTTTATTTCCACAATTTCTGCAGAGAACTTACTTTATTCATGATATATCATTTAGTAATATGATAGTTGTTACATTGTGTAAATGTAAGGGTGGCGGTTGTCTTCACGGAATACAAAGCAAATGTTGCATTTGGTGTTTTAGTTGGCTTAATCACCCAGTGCAGCAGATGTACAAAAAATTTTGTGCTATATAGTTTCGCGCCAAATTACACACACCTGCACAACCATTCGTTCCATGTTTTCCACGGTAAGCTCATACAACCGCGTAGAACCGTGTCCACATGTGTACTCGACATGCGATCCAAATCAATTGACATGCTAACCAAAGCTGTCACAACAATGCTAGTTTGCTCAAACATCTGACTCTACATTGGGAAAAATAAAAGATCGAACCGAGAAAAACTTTGCAAATGGCGCTAACATAGTTGGACCGTCGGTCGTAACGACCTCAGCAAATGGCGTCTGCAACAAAACCACAATTAATGACCTCAACAAAAATATAATCTGTGGACAAGAAAAGCTTTTCCTTGGTGTTGGAAGGAAACAAACAGCAAACTTAATTTAGTTTAAATCTATGCATTCATGGTATTTCGGGAAACAAATTCTTCAACCGACTACCTACGTATTTCTGGGTAGAACCAGTACTCTGTGGCAGTATGCAGTAAATAGTCTAGCTCAAGGATTAAAATCACGTGACCAGTTTCGGGTTCCAATCCTGGACCATCCGATCCGGAGTCCAACGTAGTAATCACTAAACCGCGGACGCTCACAAACTAAATTTGACACATGGTGGTCAGATGGCCATGGTCAACCGTTCTTGCTATGTATATGTCATTGTTTATACTAGACACTTTGTAATTAAGCATGCAGGGCATGAACCACTGTGTCTATTGGAATAATTTCAACAGTTTACTTTCGAATTAATTAAGATGAACATTTAGAATTTTTAATATTTACTTTAACTCATTGAGCCCTACAGCTAATTGACCAGTCATACCCTAGAGGCATTTCTCCAGTCATCCCCTACACCTGGTGGGGGTCTTATCTGCCCCTCATGCCGAGACACATCTGGTGTGGATTACCGGTCAGTGGAAGATATCGGGGATGGTTGTATACACAACACAATAAACATGTCATTTTGGAAATACTCTAAAGGGATATTTTCACATACATGTACTTGTAGCACAGAAATTGCTTTACACAACAATGTAATTTTTGACACGGTATGAGAAGAAATACTTCAGAAAAGAGTGAAATCTGAAGAACACGTAAGATTGATAATATCAAAATTAACACATTTCAAATTATTTAAGTGAAAAAATATTGACTTTATCAATTTTTTATGTTTATAATGTAAATAACACTGCTTTATATAATATTTTATATAATGAGTAACTTTAAAACAGTCGGCCATCTTTGATTTAAAGTTGCGATTTACCGATAGTTTAAGAAAATAACGCTCTTAAACTTCATATTTGATAGAAAACTACGGAGATTTCCGAGAGTTAGATTGTGTTTTATCATATAATTATTGGATCTGACGTAGGTAATTCCACATATCCGCCGATACATATGCGTATAAGTAGGAATCTTAAAGCTAACAGTAAGGCACATTGCCGTTTTTCTTTGTCTCGACATAATTAATTCATTTGTGTTTACATCCGGGTTACATGAAATTCCAATATATTATGTAACAAGGTTTCTGATTGGCTGAGGTCGAAGTATAAATTAATCATTTGAAAACTGCTTTTACCATCGTATTTCAGCCGAGAAATGTTTCAAATTAGATGTGAATCAGAGAAAATATCGCCGATTTTTCTGTTGCTCGCTACAATAAATGAAATAACAAAAAAGGATTTAAGCCGGTAGATTTAGATTAAGATGACATTAACATTTACGATACTGTGATGTACTTGATTAGCCGAGACTCGAAAGTGATTGAAAACACGAGTTTTAACCAGCATATATGATGGACGCATTAACGCGGCGTTCGGCAGTAGCCGAGACATTTTCAGGTTCGCCTTAATGCGGCGCTCGGCGACATAAGTCGTCTCGGCATGAGGAGGCAGACTTTCGTGCCGCTTTAATGCGTCATTAGGGTACAATGAGTCAATAAATTTACATTTTGAAACTACGAAATAGATATGTTCCTTTTCATTCTTTATATGAAAATAAACCGACCAACGGAGACTAGTTAACACCTCATATTGCTTTTGATTTTTTTAAATAAAAATGATGATTTTTAACGGTAATAAAGATTAACCGTCTGTTTTGTTAATATTGGGCCACTGTTAAAAGGTATATCTATTGGCAGTACAACTTTTTCAATGTGAAATTATAATATGAATTATACAAAAAAAATTTACGGCGAATTTCAATGTTCATTTTTTATTTGTTGCTTTGCAACGTTGCACAATGCCACTTGGTTTCGAAAGGTCAAACATTTTCAGTCCAACGGTCGTCATGACCCAATTTTAAGGACGTTATGGCCTAATAACGTATGTACGAACACACATTTTAAATTGTCATTTATTCTTTCTGAATATAATTACTTATCATATAGAAGATAAAGAAAATGACAAGCATCTGCTTCAGCAAAAAGCATACATGAGTAAGTAAGTCCTGCATACTAAGGTCTACCGCCACATATGCCAAAAGAATACAAGACAAAATAAAGTTAACTGTTTATTGGCAGAATTTGTCCACGGCTTCCCTTATTGACTAGATAGATAAGTATTTATATAAACATACACAAAAATACACAGCAATACTATGAGTTAAGAAATATTTTTCACAAAATTGCTAACTTTGGATTTGTTTGAGTAGATGCTCACTTGGTGCCTAGATGAGCCCTACTCAATAACTACTTAACAAGCTTAAATAACTGATGATGACTATTCTGATGCCTTTTACCCATAACAACGCCACATGCCAGGCCACAGCCTGGCACCGCCTAAAAGCATCAAAAGAAAGTTTAAAGCCTCTCCAACATTCCTTTAGCCAACCTGCCACTAAATGTACCGATGTATCTAAGGTATACGTCAAATCACCAGAAGACTCAGAAGAGTGTACTATCCGTGGTATATTGGTTATAGCAGAGACAAAACTTTTCCTGACCGATATGAAAAATAAATGTCTCAAGTTGATAGATATGGAGAGTAAAAGTATAATCCAGAGACGGACACTTCCATCAGCGCCATGGGATATTACTGAACTTCCTGGTACCCGTATAGCAGTGGCTCTGGTATCTAGTAAGCAAATATTGTTTTTCACAGCGGACCAGAACATGAGTCTTTGTGGCGATATACGTCTGGCAGGCAAATGTCGGGGACTGTACTGCACCCAAAACAGACTTTTTGTTGCGATCGAACCTCCAGAAGCACAGATTCAGGTTCTTAACTTGGAGGGTCAAGTCCTCCAATCAATCCAACATGATCTAGAAGGATGTAATTTGTTCAACGATCCTATGTACCTTACATTAGATTCTAAAAACAATTACATCTATGTAAGTGACTATAAAGAACACACCGTTCTGTGTTTAAATACATCTGGAGTCGTCCAGTGGGTCTACGAAGACGAGGAACTAAAGTACCCGGCAGGCGTAGGAACCGGTGATGCTGGATGTCTGTACATTTGCAGCAGGCAGAATCACTCCATCCACGCGGTTTCTCGTGATGGTAAAAGGCTTGCCGTCATAACACAGAGCGAATCCGGATTACATCTTCCGGAAGTTTTATTTTACAACTGCCTCAAAAGAACCCTGTATGCGTCCTGTTGCGAGGCCGACAATCGCAGCTATATCAGTAGACTTCGTCTGCATTAACGTGAGCTTATAAACGGTTAACGTCTATGCGCCGGCTTGTTTTTTCCAACTGCCGTGAGATTGTTCTACTTAATAAAATGTTAAAAGCGTTGATATTAGTTTTGTTCTGGACTGATATACACTGAAAATATTTTATAATTGGTCGGTCATTGTTTGCATTTTCTTCCAAAGCTGTCACCATGAAATTGAATATGCCGTTTTCTCTTCATCCTCGATTTACATTTTAACGATTCAATCCTATCACAAACTTTATTGATAACACCGGCTCAAGAAATCAATTATAAGTTTTTAATCTATTTACAGATGTTATTGATTTTCTCACAGTATTTGTTTTTGTTTATTAAATTAAAAATTTGGACTTTGATCGAATGATTTTCTTTTTTCTTGAACATTTTTGACATTTGTAGATGTTTGATTGGACTGTTTGTTTTGTAATGTTTAAATTATGACATCATCTGGTGAATTAAAAATGTGGGAGTTACTTATTGTAACCGAATCTTTTACTGTAATTCTAACATTGACTGAAAGCTTTATGTTTGAATCAGCATATGCTTTTGGATTAGCTTGAATTGACAAATTTTTAATAACAAAGCAATGGAATGAACAAGTGTGTAGACCCCGGCTTATTTGAATGTTAAGAGAGAATCTTGCTGAAGTTGTTTAGGTGTGGTTGTCTCCCTTTGACTGTTTTTATATTATTTGTTGCATGATACATTTTAATATGCACTACAGGTGTGTTATGTTGACTTTCGATGTTGTGACAAGCTGTTCTTTTTGTGTGTGTTTCATAACAAAGAAAAACTATAACATTAGTATGTTCTCCCGTTTGGCTTTCTAAGTCTGCCAATTAATACAGGAATATCTTTGTGTTTCTTTCTTAAAAATAAATTGTTGTATTATTTAATGCCAAGTTTAACAAAACTATCAAAACCTTAATGTATGTGTTAATGTATCAAACATATATGACAAAGACAACATATTCTGTTTACTTTTTAAAGTTTTCAAAATTGCTTTCTGATCGCCAGTCGGAATTACGATAATTTTAATTAATTAGTTTATTTTAACAAAAATATGACATCGAGTATTTAAAAAAATCTAAAGATGTATGTTAATATCATTTAAGATTGGTTTGGTCTAAAACATATTAAGAAATGCCAGAAAGAAATCAAGTTTGCAAAAAATGTCTTTTGAGCATATTGAATTCTGAGAAGCACAGATTGATATAGCCTTGGCAAATGTTATAGATCCAGAATTGTAAACTCCTGCTGCAAGCTGTATGATCAGATTTTACACTATTTATTTGCAAATGTTAGACCTTAACTTAAAAGTAAGTACTGGGTCAGGTTATTAACATATATGACTTTTATATAACGATTATATATTTTGTCAAATATATTCTTATTGATAAGGGTACATCAATGCAGTATTTCCTTAAAACAGTACATAGTTTTAATACAGCAACAAGGGCATTTAATGGTTCAATGAGACGTAAACCTTCATCTATAATTGTCACCTTTGCCTTGTATGATATAGACTTAGAGATATAGACTTAACAACTAAACAAGCTATTTCAAACATTGCTGTCGTGTTACTATTATGGGTAGGTATCATTGTTTATAAGCACAACGCAAAACATGATACTCAGATGCCAGTGTGTCTGACAATATTTTTTATATGAAGAATAAAGATTTGGTTAATACAGGTCTTTAAATATTTTTTCTTTTAATGTTTTGATTAGCAGTGGACAAGCCCATCTGACGGACATATGTCATGGATTGTTCATACTCTAACATTCTTTCTGATGAGGTCTGAACATTACGTCCATGTATAGTATAGCAAACAATGTATACATGTTGTGTTTTTTTTATTCCATATCATTTTGGCTTTCATTAAAACGTAAAAAGAGATATGTTGGCCTTTTATTTATTTAAACATTCCCTGCAGAGAACTTACATTATTCATGATTTATCATTTAGTAATGTGATAGTTGTTACATTGTGTAAATGTTAAGGGTGGCGGTGGCCTTCACGGAATACAAAGCAAATGTTGTATTTAGTGTTTTAATTGGCTTAATCACCCAAGGCAGTGGATGTACAAAGAATCTTGTGCTTGAGAGTTTCGCGCCAAATTACACACACCTGCACAACCATTCGTTCCATGTTTTCCACGGTAAACTCATACAACCGCGTAGAACCGTGTCCACATCTGTACTCGACATACGATCCAAATCAGTTGACCTGCTAACCAAAGCTGTCACAACAATGCTCGTTTGCACCTACGTTTGACTATATTGTAAAAAATGCAAGATCGAACCGAGAAAAACTTTGAAAGACACGCTGAATTTTCCTCTGAGTTTGGATCACCCAACTGAACGGGGGTTCTTTTTGTCATATTTGTTAGCTGATTTCCGATATTATTGCAGTATTTCGGTTCTTTATTCATATGTTTTATAATGTTTTCTTTTTCTCATTACAATCATAAAAACATGGTCAGCAAAATCTAAAGGACTTGCTTTTATTTGTTATCTCTTGTGTTACAAAACGGGTGTAACAAAATTAATTTCAGCATACTTTGTCTGAGAAAACTCCCTCATACCATACGAATTAATTTAAGATACCATAACATGTACGTTGTCAAAATATTTGACTTTACACCATGAGTGAATACATTGTCATATACAAATGCCAACAATACAGCATTTCATCAACAACTGTCGATTCCATGTTATCAAACATATAACGTCAACACTTCTGAGGTTTGTTTTATGAATGAAATAGATTCCATCGGATTAAGATCATTTATGTTGTTTTGAAAACAACGTCGTTTGCAGTGGTTGTCACGTCCATTTTATATCTATTTGTTAAATAATATCATTAACTGGTAAACGGCATTTTTCAAGACCGGTGATCAAATCATATCGCAAACAGGCAAAGATATAGGTCAGAGTGCAAACATGTGTACTGACTTCTGTTTACCTTAAACATGGACAGGGAAAATGTCATCTATGGTCAGACTACGTGCAGCCAGAATCTCCTTACCTCGATAGATAACTTATTGATCTTAGAAGATGCCAGAGTGCGCTATTAAATATCATATATATCTGAGGCATTTGTAGATACAGTCAGAGACATTTGTAGATACACAGTCAGAGATTGGTTATTGATTGAAATATCATTTAAATAACGAAACCAGACATAAAATGGCTCTAACAATGATTGACCGTTGACCGTAACGACCTCAGCAAATGATGTCTGCAACAAAAATAAAATAAATGACTTCAACAAAAACAGTATCTGTGTACAGGAAAAGTTTTTCCGTGGGGTTCCAGGAATAAAACAATCAACAAATTGAATTTAGTTTAAATCTTTGTATTCATGATCGATTGGAAAACAAATCCTTCAAAACAAATACTTTTAATAATCCCTCAGGGCTGCCCACGTCTTTCTGGGTTGAACCTGTACTCTGGGGCAATATGCAGTTAATTGCATAGCTCAAGGATTAAAATCACGTGGTCAGTTTCGGGTTCGAACCCGGGACACACTTATTTCTATGTATTTGTCGTTTTTCGTTTTGCGTTTAATTTCTTAAATAAAAAAGATGATTTTTTTAATGTTTATATGTGTGTATGTTTTGTTTTGTTTTTTTTCGTTTTTTACGGCTATTAGGATTGTCCTTGTTTTGATAATATTGGGACACTGTCAAAAGGTATATCTATTCTATTGACAGCATACTTTTTTTCAATGTAAAATTATGATGAAAATTAAAGAAAATATTTCACGGTGAATTTCAATGTTTGCTTGTTTATTTGTTGCTTTGCAACGTTGCTCAAATCCACTTGGTTTCGAAAGGTCAAACATTTTCCGTCCAACGGCCGTTATGGCCCAATTTTAGGGACGTTATCGCCTAATATCGTATTTATAAATACACATTTTAAATTGTCATTTATTCTTCCTGAATTTAGTTACATATTTACGATTTGCCGTTCACGTTTTTTGTTAATATCGATAAAATATTAATCAATACTTTTAACTGTAATTCCCTTTTTGCACAAGTTTTCTCAAAATATCCCATCTATGACGTCATTATGTTATTTTCCATCATGGCATCGTCATTTTCCGTACATGGTTCGGTAATTTTCGTACACGTATAACAACTTCTGACCGTATGGTCTGAAATCAGCGATAATGTTGAACTGAAATGTGGACAAAGTGAGCCAAAAAACGCACTTCTTATTAGAAGTGTATTGTGGCAGTTTATATACCATTCAAAAAAGAGAAACTTATGGACACGGCCTTTTAAGTTGAAAAGTGAGCTTCATTCCGTATTCACTAACCATTCTTAAGCCAAAGTCATGACCTCAAGTCACCATTGTCGCTCTTACAAAAGTAAGTATTTCTTTGTGTTTTTTCTTTAATGTGAGTTTATTCTCAAAAGAAACTCAGATTAAGCACTATGCAAATTTTCAGAAATAAAATAAGTTGTAGATATTGTTTCTTGAAATCCGTGACTTGAGAATTTTTTATTTAAAAAAGGTCGATGAACACAGGTCTAAATCTAGTTTCTGTATAACTTTTAAGATTGAACTTTTCTTTAGTCGAAAACATACAGAACTCAAAAGCATTTACCAATCTAAATTAGAGGGAAAACACAGAAAATGATGTTTTTTTTCAAAATGTCAAGAATTTGTGCATTTTGTTTCTTGTATAAATGTTGTTTTCTTTCCTTTTAGTTATCGTTTTAACGCTTAATGTGATATCAGTCAGATAGTTCTGGGGCAGTATCTTGAGACTGAGGTTGTCTGAGTCTTTCTTTTAAGTGCTACTTATTTGCAAGACTTTCAAGAATAATGCTCTTTTTAACGTTAAGAATACCACAGTGTTGTTAATTTTCATCACAGCAAAGTGACAGTTGAAATTGTTTTTACACGAACTCGTCACAAATATTATATCATACATCGTGTGACCCGGAGCACTCCTACCTGATCCGGAACTGAATGAATACATTACTCTTTACAAAGGTCTTCCAAAATCAGAAAAATCGACTAAATTAAAATGTAACAGTGGGAATAATGTGTTATTATAATATAATTGTATATAATTGCTTTTCCTTTCCAAGCGAAATTGTTTTGTGAAAGCATAATTCGTTCACAAAAGTTATCTGTGACTGACTGTACTTTGTTGCAATGGATATACCGGGTAACACACCACGTATACAGGTTTTAGCCAGTGAATACTAGAATCACTCGAACATAATAATCGTTGGCTAGATAAACATAAATAAATGCATGCATAGAAGATGACGTCGGCAGACACGTTTGCTTTTTATTCACATGTTATAAATCTACAAATAAAAGCTGACATTTCCCAGAAGAACCCAGAACGTACAATATGTACAATATGATATTACAAGCAAACAATGTACGAATCTATATGACATAGTGTCATGGAAACATTTGAATAACATAATATGTATTCTGTTAAATGTACAGTTTACACACACGTAAACATATCTCTTGAACTTTTATAAGATGTTTCCTTTTTATTATTACTTAAACTTCAAATTAGAACAAAGAAACAATACAGCCACTGCTAAGAGCCTCCGCCCCCACCCTGCTCGGGCTGAAATCATACACATAACTTATCACAGATCGAAACCAGTGCGAAGCAGTTCATACCTGTTAGTCTGCTATTATGATACTGCATTCCTCTCGCCTCACTCTGTTATTCCTGCAAAGAATCTAGAATTAATATATACATGTACATTGTGTAAAACACTCACAAATTTTATTGTCCTATTTTAGATATTGCATTTTTTATAACTTTGTTTGTCTTTTTTTAAAGCAATTTCTTCTAAGACCCACTTATAAATTAATAACGGCACTCAACTCAAGGCCACAGTTGTAGATTATCTCTCTAAAGAAATCTTAAATGGAAAAAAGGATGAATACAATATATTATGAATTCGGAACTAACCTTATATATTTTTATATACTCAAATATAAAAGGGCACATTTTCATATTTTCTTTAAGCAACAAATGAACCGATTCTAACTGTTACTAACTCCCTTTCAGATTTAAGTGCTTAACGCTAATACATGCTTTATGCTTTGTTGTTAATTTTAATTTTGTTCCAAGGATCTTTGATCAGACGACATCTCAGAGTGACGACGCCTCCAGCCGGTACGTTCCAAGGCGGTAACTGTCGGGTCTGATCTTTTCGTTAAATGACTCATCACAAATTTGTTCTTACTTTTCACTTGGCTTGCATATGAAGTGCATTTGTTCTGTGCCTTTCTAGAGTTTGGTATATGTTGAATTTCTTGACTGCTTACAGATTTTAAAATTATGATATATCACCCGGGGAGGTCAAATTAAGTCACCAGTCACCCGGGGAGGCCAAACTAAGTTACCAGACAACCGGGGCCAAACTAAGTCACCAGACACCCGGGGAGGCCAAATTGAGTCACCAGACAACCGGAGCCAAACTAAGTCACCAGACACCCGGGGAGGCCAAACTAAGTCACCAGACACCCGGGGAGGCCAAACTAAGTTACAAGACAACCGGGGCCAAACTAAGTTACCAGACACCCGGGGAGGCCAAACTAAGTCACCATACACCCGGGGAGGCCAAATTGAGTCACTAGACAACCAGGGAGGCCAAACTAAATCACCAGACACCAGGGGAGGCCAAACTAAGTCACCAGACACCAGAGGAGGCCAAACTAAGTCACCATACACCCGGGGAGGCCAAACTAAGTCACCAGGCAACCGGGGCCAAACTAAGTCACCATACACCCGGGGAGGCCAAACTAAGTCACCACACACCCGGGGAGGCCAAACTAAGTCACCAGGCAACCGGGGCCAAACTAAGTCACCATACACCCGGGGAGGACAAACTAAGTCACCATACACCCGGGGAGGCCAAACTAAGTCACCAGGCAACCGGGGCCAAACTAAGTCACCATACACCCGGGGAGGCCAAACTAAGTCACCATACACCCGGGGAGGCCAAACTATGTCACCAGGCAACTGGGGCCAAACGAAGTCACCATACACCCGGGGAGGCCAAACTAAGTCACCAGGCAACCGGGGCCAAACTAAGTCACCATAAACCCGGGGAGGCCAAACTAAGTCACCAGACACCCGGGGAGGCCAAACTAAGTCACAATACACCCGGGGAGGCCAAACTAAGTCACCAGACACCCTGGGAGGCCAAACTAAGTCACTATACACCCGGGGAGGCCAAACTAAGTCACCATACCCCCGGAGAGGCCAAACTACATCACCAGACACCCAGGGAGGCCAAACTAAGTCACCAGACACCCGGAGAGGCCAAACTAAGTCACCAGACATCCGGGGATGCCAAACTAAGTCAGTAGGCAACCGGGACCAAAACTGCGTTATATAAGCTGTCCTTTCAATATTCAACACAGCTCAATGTTTATGATTCTCTAAACACGTTGTATTAATTATTCTATCAAGCGTGTACCTTGAATTGACTTAGGTAAAGAGAGTGTTGGCGAAAGGCAGTCTCGAAAAATGCGTAACAACATTAGCGGATGGCGTTGCTTTGGTTACAGGTATGCTCTTAAATAGCAATGACACTGATCCGAATGTAACCGACGATTAGAGAACGACACTACAAATTTGAAATCACTTTTCGATCAAGGATGATAATCAAACGCCATTGACAGTTGTCAATGGACAAGGTTTCATTGATGTTAAATAATTTTAACAATTTGCGAAACATGTATTTCTACGTGCTATTTGTGTTCATGCATATTTAATTAACGCAGTACTTTAGAATATTATAAAATATTGATTCTTTTTTAAAAATAATTAACAAAAATTGAAACTAGTGTAATGTCGACATTGATATTGAACCGTAAGTTAAACTATACACCGTATTACTGAGGTGTTCATAACTATGTTCACAAAAAAGCTTATATATGTTTCATTTTCACTTTTCCACAACCCTTTTCTAGTTCGAAGGTTCTGCATGCCTGGATACAGTCAGTGGTTAAAATAGTACATTTAATCACTAACTGAAATATGTCTGTCAAATATTGATCACAATGTCATGTAGATTACAAAAGCAGACATAAATTATTCGTGCCATAAATAAATAGGCCTGTAGACGTAATGCGAATGGCGTTGTTATGACTGCATATCTGCAAAAAAATCAATATGGCTTAAACACGAACAGAACCAGTAGTTATGAGACAGTTTCGTGATATTCTAGGAAGAAAACAAATAATAAAACTGAATTTGACACATGCTCGTAAGATGACAATAGTCAAGTGTCCTTGACAGCTGTTTATAGCTCTGTTGTTTTTATATTAGTCAGATTGCATCTAAGCAGGTTTTAATTAAACAAATAAACCACGGTATTGAGTCGGATAATTTAAATATGTTACTGTTGAATACATTAAGATGTCTACTTCGAATTTCCAATAATAATAATAATAATAATAATAATAATAATAATAATAATAATAATAATAATAATAATAATAATAATAACAATAATAACAATAATAATAATAATAATAATCACCATAATCATAAGAGTAATATATTTTACTGATACTGTGTTTGCTATAGACATGTACTTTCATTGGTCGTTAATTGGAAACTTAAAATGAAGAGAAGAATATTTTCGGCATAAGTTAACTTACAATAATGTTATTGTAAGCTAAAAGTACAGTATATACGTACAAGGGAAATTATGCCACTTGCTATTTTGTTGTAATTCATCTTGAGTAACAGCAGGGTGTACATAACGTGGGTGAAAATCGTATTGTGTTTCGGTTATTTGCAAGCTCGATAACTAAGTAAATTAAAGCCTCGGCAAAGCCAAAGTCATTTCTAAAATATGTTTTTGTTATATATACTTTTAATTAAAATCAGAACAAAGAAACAGGAAGTAAGAAAACCGTACAATCGTTGCCTCGAGGTCCTCTTCAGCCGATATTACACACATAACTTTTCACATATCATAAAAAATGCGAAGCAGTTTATACCTGTTAGGCGCAATTTTGTAAAAATAATGTATGTCTTTCGCCTCGCTATGTTGTTTAGCAGAGGATTTAGGTTTGATACAGGTTTCATTTAAGACATAAACACATACACACACACACTCACGCACACGCAAACACACACACACACACATACACACACAAACACACACAAAACGTTCAATTTCAATTATTGCAGTTATGTTCCTTATTCTATAATTCAATCAAGATTTAAGACAAAAAATATCATTACCACTTTTTCAGACGCTATGTCTGTAATGCTAAAATATTGTTCTCTTGTCAAACTATTACAAATTCCTGTTGCTATAATGATCTAAGGCCAATATTACCTTTATACTTGTATCAAAGTAATTGACCAAGTATCATCCCTGATTTGTTAATTTTATTGTTTAAACCCCATTGTATCCCACAAACAGTCGCATTTAAACAGCTATAATCAAACCAGGTTTCTTAGTTGTTCACACTAAGTTATCATGAGGGAAACACTTACTTGCAATTAAGTTGGGACTGAAATTACATGTACTTATTATGGAACATCTTTGGCATCATTTCAGTGTAATGATACCGACAGATGAACTGAATCCAGCTATCTTTATGTCACTTTCAAGATAAGTAAACGATAGATAAATTTGCCTTTTTGCTTTGATGTACTTTGAGTTCCAATCATTGACCAGACGAATTGGCTGAACGCTGACGTCTTCAGTTGTGCTGTTTGTTTTAATTACTTATGGATTTTCTCCCGGATAGGCCAGACTTAGGGCACCGTAAAACCATTTCTAATGGCTTCGCATGGATTAAACTGATTAAATATTAATTAAATACCCAAACCAGACCGCAGCAGCTCATGCCTGTTAGTTGGTTTCTATGCTGTTGTTCTTGACAGAGGACTGGTGCTGTGTACATATCAATATATGCGGCAACAATGTATCACAATAAAAATTATAGCTAAATCGTCTAGTGGTTATGGGATACCTCTAATTCTAGAGGTCCTTGGTTCAATCCTTTCAAGGTGCCATTGTTGTATGTTTAATAAAAACAATGATTTTGCAAAAGAAAATAGTTTATTTTACAAATTTATCATAATCTGCATATTTTGTGAATTTTAGGACTTTCTTTCACTGCGAATTTCCGTGTCAATTCTTATTAATAAATATGTTGTTTTGCAATGTTTCGCTATGGCACTGGATTCTGAAAGGTCCAACATTTTCTGTCCAACGTCATTGTACGTACGTTATCGTCAAATATCGTCAAATATCGTTATATATAAAAGTACACATTTTGAATTGTCATTGAATCTCTCTGAATTTAGTTACATTTTTACAATCTGGCGTATACGATATTTGTCAATATCGAAACAATGTTCATCAAAACTTTTCTGATATTCCTTTTTTGCAAAAGTTCGTTTTCTCAATATATCCCGCTTATGATGCCGTAATACCATTTGAACAATTTTGGTATCGGCAATTTCTCCGGTAATTTCTTTATTCATGTATAAAACTTTCTGGCTGTATCAGGTGAAAAAACGACGTTTTCAAATGGAAGAGTCGACAAAGTGATAATAACATGCAGTTCTTAAAAAGTAAAAAGTTTATATAGCAGAATATAGACAAAGAAACTGACGGACAGGACATTTTAGATTGAAACCCCAATCTATTTTCATTATAAAACACACACTATTAAAATGGCTTGACTTATTTAAATAAAATTACACCGTGCATTTTCAAGTTATATTCTAGGGCATTTAGAGAATCCTTACTGTAAGACAATTGCGAGATTTCGGCCCTGCTGCTGAGAGGTGGTCGTTGATCGGGATTGCCTTATTGGTTAGAGGCCACTTAGTTTGTTCTATATTCTATAGTAAATCGCGAAGCATTGGTAATAAATTTCACCATTGTCCAGTTATGATGGATCCAGATAACCAATAAGTAAGATGCGTTATTATTTGTCTATCAGAAATATTCTTTTTAATTTTAATGGAGATTGTGCTTTATTGAAAACGTTAATTTGCCAGTCGGTCACCCAGAAACTTAAATGAAACTCGTACTTCCGGTTACAGAGGATCAGCCCATTATTTTGCATAGGATTTCAAATCTTTTGCTTTATTAAATATTTCATGGTTTCGGGTTGTTTTTTACACCACAAGATGAAGATTATCTTGAAAATATGAAATTTAATGTTTAAACATAGCAATAGACACAGGTTCACAGTCGCAGAGTACAATAAATTTCAGATACTAACGCAAGTAAAAATAAAGACAAACCATACGGTAAAACTTTTTTCAAATATATCACGTAAAATGAAATTAATATAAATTAAACTTAAAAAGTAAACACTTGTAAAATCATATCACTTCCTATTTCGTTAAAACTGTTATATCATGTTAAACTAAGTCAGTGTATATATAATGGTTTCGAACATAACATTAAGCTAGTCAAAAGCAGATAAATGTAGGCTATCGAAGATGATGTTGGCAATCGAGTTTGTTATCATGACTGGTGCTAAATCTACAAATTAAACTTGTATTTCGCGGGTAAATATGGCTAAAGAAATATGTTTACTTTACTTTTATTTAAAAGCTGAATATACAAAATAATAGTTCAAGCGAACAAGTTTCGCATATATGACATAGTGTCATTCCTAACAATAAATAACATTATGTACTGAAAAGTTTAAATTTAAGCTTTGTTCTTACACGTATAAAGTCATTTTTCTTCTTATTTTTTATTTTTACTTCTAATTAAAGTCAGAACAAAGAAACAATGCAATGGTAAGGAAACTGCCCAACCTTTGCCTAGCGCCCCACTTCGGCTGAAATCATACACATAACTTATCACAGATAGAAACCAGTGCGAAGCAGTTCATACCTGTTAGTCTGCTTTGATGATATTTTATTCCTCTCGCTTCACTCTACAATTAATATATACATTATGTAAAACACTCACAAAATACACTGACCTGTGTTAAATAGTTCAATTTATTTTAATTTTATCGATTTTTTTCATAGAACCAATAATGTTTTAGTAGCGGCACGCAAACCAAGTCCACAGTTGTTGTTGATCTCTCCACAGAAAGGGAAAAAGAATGAATACAATATCCTACTAATTTGGGACTAAACTTACATATCTATATTTTACTTATGATTTATGGTACATCTTTCATATACTGGCCGCAATAGCTCAGGTGGTAGAGCGTCGGCTTGCAGATCGGGAGGTCGTGGGTTCAAATCCCGGCTGGGTCAGACCAAAGACTTGGTAGTAGTGGCTTCCTTCCTAACGCTCGGGGCTAAGGGGACAGCATTACGCCTAACTCGTCGGTGTCAGTATAAAGGGCCGGCCGGGTTCAGTCCCTGGGCACCTTATAAGTGCCCCTGTGCTATAATGATAGAAATGTCGCTGCACAGTATCGGCAAAAATGTCGACAAATCCCAATCCCATCCCACATCTTTCATATTAATTTAAATAACAAATGAACCGATTCTATCTGTTACTACATGTAATTCCCTTCCTATTTTAACTGCTCAACGCTAATTTTTGCTATATGCTTTTTTTACCAGTTAGCTCTAGAGATATTGGATCAAACGACATCCCAGAGTAAGACGCCTCCTGCCAGGTTGTTTATCTTGACTGCTGACAGATATCCAAATTGCGACAGATATCATCCGGGGATTCCACTCGAAGTAAACATCCAAGGCGCCACAGAGAGTATACGCTTTAAACAAGAAGATGATTATTCTGTGTTCTAAACACTGCCGATTCTTTACATAAATAAGAAAGTAACGAATCGTAACATGTGAACTAGACAATCTGCTACTTTGTAGTGTTTTTTCCCTTGTTGTCTCTAACCCTGATGTGTACAAGACAATCTGCTACTTTGTAGTGTTTTTCTCCTTGTTGTCTCTACATCTGTAATTAAACGCTGTATTGTTAACATCAGCACACTCGGTTACATTTGTTTTCGCCAAAAAGCTGCGAATTCCTGTAACTAACTTTATATAATTGCAAGCTACGCCTTATTGTTGCAAGCTACACTGTTGAAAACGGAATACTCAGTTCTTTTCTTTAAAAACGATCTCACAGAACAGCTGCGATTTCATGTTATTGCCTGCAATACTATCGTCCAGCTTTCCATAAGAGGCACCGTTTTCCAGAGCTGCATCAACCATACAACAGTTTTCCGCAACATCCAGTCAGCTGGAACATATTACAAATATCCGATCGTAGCAGCAGAGGTTTGTTAGGTTATTAAATCTTCACTTACACGTTAGTGCATCCTACAGCAATAATGTGATATTAAAATATAAAGTGTATTGATACATATATTTATACACTTACAATTCCATACTTATTTGTTTTGCACATTAAGTTTATATACTTATTTTAGTGTAGGTGTTATGAGTATACTTATTTTACCATATATCGTTTGTGCATATCAAATATTTATGACGTGATACTTAATAACAGCCAACCAGTTAGCTTTAAACCTCATGTAGACGTATTACTGTGCGCATAGAAACTGTCTAGATCATGATCAAAAAGCTATTCATGTCTGATCTACTACGGCTGTAATTTATTTTCGTAGAGTTTCAACCTCCATACTCATGGCATTCAAGATATCACTGTATGTTATATGATTAACCAAAGATAACGTAACTAACATCTTTACATTTGTATATTGTATTTTGATGGCGAGAGACAGGAAACAGTCTAAACCTAAATATAATATATGTTCTGTTCTGCTTTAACAGTGTTTTGTCATTGCAATAAGTTTGGTGCTAATTTATTATTATAACATTATAATTTATTTATATTTTAACCGGGTGATAGGCGGGACAATGCAAATGCAGGCAAATTAAAGGACTACTAAGAGCTGCTATCTGGATATTGATACACGGATAAGCTACAGCCGCAGTTCGTTCCAAACATTTTCTTCCTTGCAGAAGCGTAATTGTTTCGTTTTCAACAACAAGCGCTTAGAAAAGGCTCAAGATATCAATGAAATGAAAAGAGTGACGACTGATATTGACAGATTATTAACGAAGGTAAAATGGCAGATTCGCTTAAAAACGTACACACTGGAAGAATGAGGAACAGCTGCAAGTCTATACATTTTATTATATCAACTCAACAACATGAAGGTACATTTAAATCTTACGACTGCTAGTTTCTAGCAGGTACATGTGAGAAAAATCTCTTATTTAGCATTTTGTAAAGCTTTCTTTTAAAACATTTAAAATAAAGTAAACAAACGGGTTAATCCATAAAACTGAGTGATATCAATCGTCCATTTACTATTCAAGACAACACAATGTTTATGATTTTCGAAACACAATAAATTGATTATTCTGTCAAGCGTTTACTATAGATTGACTTAGGAAACGAGACTGACAGAAGAGGGCGTAACAACATTTACGAATGGCGTTGTTTTAGTTAAAAGTCTGCTCTTAAGTAACAATGACCTTGATCCGAATGAAACCGGCGATTAGAGAACATCACTACACATTAGACACATCTCTATTTCGATAAAGGATAATAATCAAACGCCATTTACATTCGTTTCTAGACAATGTCTCAAATAACAAACAAATAAACAAATAAACAATTGTTATTATTTTCAAATCGTGTTTTCTTATGCGCTCTTGTTGTTGATAATTATTTGGTTGACGTTTTACTTTAGAATAGCAACAATAGAAAAACAATATGCAAAGATTGGAAATGGTGCAATATCGACATTGATATTGAAATGGCTCTGTAAGCTGAAAATATACATGGTGTTACTAAGTACTGTTCATAAACATTTTAACAGAAAAACTAATACATGTTTATATTTAAAAATTTTTTTAGACAAAAGCAGACATGAAATAGCCGTATAAAAATATATATATGCTGTTAGCCGTAACAACTTCAGCGAATAGGCACATGGTCGTTAGATGACAAAAGACAACAGGTCTTGACAGCTGTATATAGTTCTGTTTTGTACATTAATTAAACATTTCAAGTATTTAAGCTTGTTTTAATGAAGTGAATAAATCAGTGTTGAGACGGATAATTTAAACATCCTACAGTTAAATAAGTTAAGATGTGTAAATTGAATATCCAATAACAATAATAATAATAATGATGATGATGATGATGATGATGATGATGATGAAGATGATGATGATGATGATGATGATAATAATAATAATAATAATAATAATAATAATAATAATAATAATAATAATAATAAATACTACCACTACTAATGATTACTAAGTATATTCATCATTAACTAGAAATATAAAATAATAATAATAATAATAACAACATCAATAATAATAATAATAATAATAATGATAATAATAATAATAATAATAATAATAATAATAATAATAATAATAATAATAATAATAATAATGATAAAAATAAAAGTGATAATATGTGTACATTTTGATACTTATGCTTTCAAAAAACAATAATATTTAATCAACATTCACACTGTCTAACTGCTTCAATCAATAATCAATTACAAATTGTTTTAGAGGTTTGAAGGTCGGGTCAAGTTGATCTGTAAATGCGAACATATTTTTGGTCATCCAAGTGTCTTATATAAGCGACTATTTTAATACTGCATGTCTATCGCCTCGTTATGTAGTTTTGCAAAGTATCCGGATTTGATATATGTTTTATTTAAGACACAAACATACAAAAACGTTGTTCTATGCCAAATATTACAGTTATTTTCCTTATTCTATTATTCACTTAAGATTTAAGAAAAAAAATAATGTCATCGCTACATTTTCATGCTATGTATGTTATGTTCAAATATTATTCGCCTTTCATACTATTATAAATTCCTATTACTACAATGATCCTATATATATTACCTTTATACTTGTATTAGAGAACATTTTGTATTTGACAAAATATCTTTCCTGATTGCCAATTTATATTCCTTAAAACTCGTTATGTCACACTACCATTGACATTGTAATAGCTGTGCTCATCTCAATGCCATCGTTGTTTCCACGTAAGCATCTAGAGGGAAACACGAGTGTAAACAATTTGCCATTAGGTTAGGACTTAAAATACTTTACTTATTTTTGGAACACATAATGCATTATTTCCGTTAACAAAAAGATAAGCTGAATCCAATTTACATTGTTTCACTTCCCAGCTAAATTGCTAAACGATAAAAATATTATGTTATTATGTTTTCATGTGCTCTAAGTTCCAGTGATCTTTTACCAAACGACGTGAAAGGTCAAGGTATTGAGTGATGGCGTTGTTGTTTATCCTGACTGCTGGTAGATTTCCAAATGAAGACAGATATCTCCCTGAGTGGCTAGACTAAGGAAACCGTAAAGCTATTTCCCAAGGCTTCTGGTCGACTGATATATTGTCAATAATTAAAGATCCAAACCAGACAGGAGCAGCTCAAGCCTGCCAGACAGTTACTCTGTTGTTATTCTTGCGAGAGAACTGATGCTGATATAAACGCAAATACAGGCGCCAAACATTTCTTATGAAATATGTTAATAACAGAAAATTAAGAGTAAAAGTAGTGCAAAGTGGATTATAATTTTAAAAAGATTAAAACTAATTCAACCAAATATTTATCTTTAGACAGTGAAACAATCGATTACATGACGTCAACATTGTAAGCTGCGATCCTGATATTGATACATAACCGCACCAGTACGGGACAGTTACCTCCTGGAAGTTGCTATTCTAGTAATATAATGGTTTCATTTTTTACCCACCAATGCTAAGAATAGGCTCAATGTATCAATTAAACAAGAAAAGTTATTGATTTGAAGCATTAAAGGCGACGACAAAAACCAGAACAAGTAAACAGGTTAAAGGAATATGGGAACAATTAAGAAGACATATTTGAAAAAATATGGTGTTTATTTGATAGCTTTCAGTAAATATAAATCCCCAGAAAAAAGTATGTATAATGTATCATGAGACCATAGAATGGTGTAAAATTAACCCACTTCACGCAAAATAAAGTGGAGTAGATGAAAACAGGAACTGAGAGAAACAGTAAACAAAATTATCTGGCATGTAATCGGTCCGGATGGAAATAATGTTGTTATGAAGCAAATTTATTACGTAATTATGTGCTAATGTGGTTGTTAATTACACAATGAACTGAGGTAAAAAATTAATTTAGCAAAAGTTGCCGTCAAGTGAAAGGTAGTATGTCATTCAATACAAGACATAAATACTACAAAATATCAAATGATTAATTACGAAAAGCAAGTTTTCAATATTATCCAATATGTTGTATGGATACTGCTATTTAGTGCATCTAGGGGTAAGGAAGTGGTCACGAAAGTAACAATTAGTCTGAACATATTCTGTTTTTGCAAAATATTCGCGTTATAAAGAATTGGGCAAGGACTAAAATCTCATGTGGGGTCTTGGATTTGAACCCAGAACACTCCGATCCCGAGTACATAACTTAAACCTTTTGACCAAGAATACTTCAGTCATATTTTAAATGCTTTCTTTTGTGTGTTGGACCTATATAAATGATAATCCAAGCCAATTAAATCTGTTTGAAGACTTTACGGGCCTAGGTTTTGAATTTTGAACCCTCCGATCCGTATAACCTTAACCTCTTACTCAAGAACACTGCAAGCTTCCTGATCATAGACCATTTAAAAGCAAAGTAATTCTGCATTCTTCCTGAATGTTTATTTACGTTAATTAGCGCAGTGCTCCTACTGAGTGTCATTGTTATGGTGACAGTCGTCAAGCAGGCAATAACAGGCAATCGCATCTGTTCGGTGAGACCTTTTCAGAGAAAAGAACCCAGTATAACATGTTTAAAAGTATAGCTTATAATTCTAAAAAGTAGCAGGCATTTGTACGTATTCGCAACTGTTTGGCGAGTTCATGTTTAACAAAAGAAACGGAGTACACCGATGTTAAAGGAAAGCAAAGTATCAGTTGGTCTAGTTCCCATCAGGGTTTATTTTCGTTACTCTCACATATTAATGCAATGAGCTGACAGTGTTCAGTTCCTGCGAAATGTTCAAACTTCTTGTTAACGCATGCCCTCTGCGGAGCATTGGATGTCTCACATCTATGCTCTTTTTATAGCTTGTATAGTTGATATTTAAAATCACGGACAATCCCTTTTCTAGTAGCGTTCTATTTTAAACTTTTTTATTAGTTTTGAACAATAACATGCCATATTTATCCATAATTTGAACTTCATACGCAAGTCGCGTGTTGTCACATTCAGATGCCGAGATGCCTCGAGATTTGACACTACGTGCAGCTGCCATCATTAATTGGCGCGCGGCAACAAACCGGAAGTACCACCGGAAATGATCCAAGTACATGTGCCCTGAAACTGATGGTTGAACATAGGAGCCCTTGTTTCACTAGGGCCGATTGGGTGTGTTTGTGTGTTCAGACATGTGTATAAAAAGCATATCAGCTAATGAAAATGAGATTTATGTTCAGAATTATATTTCGAATAGTAAACATATCAAAAACAATCCATTTATTCATTCAAATGCCCAAGATCTTGATATTTACGACATCACTGGCATTTGTTAAGTAGCCTACATTAGATGGAACGATGTAATTAATTTATGCTAAACGAAGAAAAAAGTCTCCACTGCGGAAGTATTAGGTTCATGACCACTATGACGAAACTTATTAACACACTCCTTACGTTTATGTACATGTAATGGTCACATTCATGAATGAATGTATTAATGAAGGGACTAAGTATTTACACTACACAATGGATTTTCGCAGTTTTGCTTTTCTCGTAACCGTTGTTTTCGTCTTCTTGACGACAATTGTTGCAGCAGGTAACAGTTAACATAATCTCCCCGTAGAATTCTAGAATTCCCAAACAGTTCTGCATGAAGAAACGCTTATTTCTTTCCTCGCAGCATTATCATACCATTCCTTAAACTATTTACCGATTTTTCATTTGTTTATTCTCTCTGTCTTTACGACTGTCTTCTTTTGTCCTTCCAGATTGTTTTTGCTTAAAGTAACTTTTACTTTTAGATTTCAAAAAGTTCGATGAAAAGAGTTGTCCGCATTATCTATACGTTTGATGTATATATATTAAAACAACAACAAGATACACACATAATTTTTAATGGCTTTGATATAATTTATAAATAACAAGTTAAAATTTCCATTTTCAAGTTTGTATCAAAACGATTATGATAACCTCAACAACTATGTGATGTACAGTCTTGTTCAAGCTAGAATGTTTATTTTATGTGACACTATCGCCATTCACCAAAAGGCATTTGGAAATTAATAATTATATACATTGTAAGGGGCTGACTCCTGGTTGAGTTAGAGTCGCCGACTTGTAACTCCATAGCCTTTCACCGCGCAGGTTCAAGTCCCGATCGAGGCGTAAACTTTCAGAGAGCTTGTTTGCAGTGTGCCGGTGTGTCTAACCTGACTGGTGTCTTCCTCCAGCAATAATAGAAGGACGCCACCAATATTATCGTAATTGTGTCCGTCCGTTGTACCAAAACACCAAAGATATACTTTGTGTATTTGTTCGCAGTTTCAGTGGAACTATTTTTACATTAAAATTCTGCCAAGGAATTTTCCAATATCACCGTGGCCGTTCCTCCTTTAACTCATAATAAACATACACCTCAGCCAGACACTTCACACTTCTTGGGTTTATTATTGATTATCAACTCAACTACATTTATTTCACTTTACTTGCTCTTGGCGTTCAATTAGTAAGACAATTTTTGGAGTTCAGTTATCTCCGCAAGAAGTACACATAATTGAAGAAATGCTATCGAAATATATATATATAAGCAACCGAAAATTTCCATTTGTTTGACGACTTTTTTGTTACATTGCACGGAAACTATTATGATCATATTGGCGACGTCCAGCTAATTATCGGATGAGGAAGACCACAATCTAAGTCTGAGTAGAACTACCGGCGGAACGCAGTTTTACTGGAAAACACCCGCGCATGAAAGTCATCGGCCAGGACTCGAACCCACACGGTGAGGGGCTGAGGAGTAATAAGTCAGCGACTCTAACCGCTCGGCAACGGGCACCCTCCTATTACTTTAATTGAATACTGGTCACGTGTATAGTTTATTGGTTAATTATAACTATCAATTTAAAAGTGTTAAATGTATTCATGCTCACATTGAGATTATTATTAGTTGAGACTGAGAATGATCCCTTCGCCCCTAGCCCCATCCACCCTGGCATATGCTTGGACGATCTACCCACAGTGTTTTAACTTAATTACAATACTATTAAGTTTAATTGTATATTTTTATCACAGTATGTTTTCTTTCAATATCGTACAATTTCCCTGCAAAGCGAAATGATTTGCTAAATTGAGAGCATGCGGGATTAAAAGGTCGGTGCACTAAGCATAATAATAGATGACAGGACATTAATTTGATTGATTATAACCGTACATTGTAATGGCAGCATTTGCATCCAGTACAATGTGCGTGTGCATGCTGTTGGCCAATATGCGTAAGAATTACCGATCCGTTTACTGTGGTCTATATCTCAGAAGGTATTTTATTCATCAACATTGCAAAAACTTTCAGTTGATCAACTTTATAGTCACTCATTTCTGTTATTTCTTTTAAAAAGGTCCAACTTTAACCTCAATCAGTCAGATATAATATGTTATATTGATGAACAATAATATTAAGTTGTAACATTTTCTAAACTGTATGGGAATATTCCGCAGTAGTTTAAAGGTAGTATCCAAAATATTTTTCTACAATAACCAGATAAGTTGGTACCTGAAAAGGTCCTGCAAAGTGATGTTCATTGATGCAAAAGATGTGTGTGTGTACCGTCAAGGATACATTCGTTATTGCAAACAGGACTTTCCTATCCGAGCCAAGCTGCAGAGATAGCTATTTTTAGACTTAGAAAACCACGTTACCACCCACTTTTATATAATCATCCGGGTAATCCGCTCTGACGTCGATATCTTTTTTTAGCAGACACCACAATCGCGCTTTTGATAGAGTTTAAAAGATTGAACATTTAGAGTAATTCTTTCGGGATTAAAACAGTCTGACAATAAAGTTAGTGTTCAAAATCGTCTTTATAACTACTGAAGTATGGGGACATGTAAAAAGTATGACCAAATTCCCCAAAGCGATGCTTAGATGTGGGTACATGTATTTGATAAACTGTCGGATACCACCTTTAAATACAGGACAGACGACAAAGAGCTTGACAGTGCAATATGGTACGATCATATAGTACTAGCGAACAGAAAGGGAGTGTGTGTACTTTAGTTGTTACAGTTTGTATTATGTCATGCCATTGGAATATCTTGCATAATATCGTGACTGTGATTCATACCGATTACTTTACATTGACCCAAACCCCAGCACATGATCATAAGTGCATGTAATTTTTCCATGATATTGCAAATAACCCCAACGTGTATATATGTCTCGCTACCTGACGCAATATCAAAACTACTGAAGGTCATGGAATTTCAGGCGCGCCCTCATTGTCATTGAGGTTTTTGCGAAACTGTCCCTCTAGACACTGTGGGTGACATAATTACTGAAGGATTTAAAAGAACGACATCGTAACTTATAAAAGTGTTAGCATACTTTTTAAAGGTGGTATCCGAAAGTTTTCCTATATATACATGTAACAACATCTTACTCATGTCCTATGGAATTGTGAATAGTTTCTGGAAAGAAATACTTAAGTTAAAGTGCATGCTCTTTTTTTAATTGTTGGACAGTTCAAATCGTGAAATACATCGCATTAAATGTCTATTAATTCCAGATCTGAAAATAAGCATAATTGGGGTTTCGGCCAAAAATAGGTATTGACGTCAGAGCTGTTTACCCGTATGATCACGTAATTTAAGAGGTCACATGGTTTTCATAGTTTAAAAATAACTAACTGTGCAGCGTGGTTCAGATGGGATACTACACTAGTAACCCTGCATATACGCTATGGCTGAAGAACGTTATTGTGTTAATAATCTCATGATGCAAATGTCATAGATGTAAGAAAATAAAAGTTATGTTCTTATATTCAGTAAGCTGTTAAAGTCAGATTTTCAAGTTTTCTAACTCGGTAAGATCTGCCTTTATGCCTTCATTTTCAAAGATTTTTAAAAGCAAAATTATTTTCATAAAGGTTATACATATTAATCAAACAACTGCACTGATTGCAAAATAACCATAATTCAAAAGTTTTAAATTTGTTATCATAAATATAAGTTAACTAAAAAAGTCATTAAATGATGTTTACAATCAGGTTTGGTCAGTTGGTTAGGGTGCCTTATTTTAACGTGTGAGGTCGCATGTTCGAACCCAATCTCATTAAAATCATATCCTAATTTCCCTCATCTACTGTCCGTGATTAGGATCTGACTACATCGCATAAGAGGTCGTGTCAAAATGACCTTTGTGTAATTGAATATGCATAGACAAGTGCCCGAATTTCGACCAATGCAATCGCTCCTTTCAAAACTACTATAGAATCCTTCCCGATACACCAGTCAACACATACCACTTTTTAAACCGCTGAATCAGCCATCCTTTCTATTGGCATGCATTAATTTTTACACATTTTGTTCAATCAACAATTTATCTATCGGTATCTACCATAACATTTCATAATTCCATTTTTAAGTAGAATACGAAAGGATTTTCAACGCAACCCACTGCGAAAACGCTTTCGTTATCCCCATGACAATTGCAGCGAGCGAGTTGTGAATGTATTTACCAGTGTTACTAAAATAAGGATTTCTAGTTCAAAACTTCTTTTTGTTGGATGGTTTATACATATTTGTAGAGGTTATATATGTCTCTTTTGAAATATGTAAAGTTAAGTTTAAGAATGTGTGTAGATTGCATGCAATCACGAGTTAAACGCGACCCTTTACCATTAAAATTTTATAGCGTGTAGAACGTTGCTCGCAGTATACCACAAGATTTTGTTGCCGAGAATTTCATTGGCTACTGAAAAGGTCAATTTGAGGTGAACCGTAATGGGAAGTCATCAGATCCTATTACGCGTAATACTGGAGCTGATTTTAATGAGATTGGTTCGAACCGTGTCTTCTTGTTTCTGATGTTTTGATTTCCGTATTTTTACTTTTTTTCCCCATTTTATATGATTTGATGACATTTGTTTGGCAAATGTATTGTCTTGCCAGCTTGACTTTGTGATAATTGAAAAGTGAACCGCAAATTTACGATTGTCTGACATGGCCTTTAATGAGTAGAAATTGTTCAAGAAGACATATCTTACATACCAAATATGGTAAATTCATCTCCGCAAGTCACCCTTTGATCATTCGTAAATGTCACATTAACAACTCAGAAGAGGTCTACAATTAGCAGACTTTTTAAATAGTTGTATCTCATGCGTACATACACAGTGAGACGTTGTGTAAGGTTAGTATACTTGTAGGCCAAGGTCACTTAATGATAAAACGATTACGTCTCCAATGAGAGATTGTTACATACAGTTTACTACATTTTTGATGAATTGTATGTCATTATTAAAGGGGCATTTACCTTTTCATATCACCACTTATATTCTTGACTCTCCGAGAAGTTGTCAACAGCTAAATCACTATGAATATATCTGTCTACGCATGCGTTCTGAACTTACCGCAAGTAGTTACGAATGTCCGTAAACTTTACATGCGTATGATTGGGTGTAAAAGTAGGGCAACGTGAATGTAGCATGCCATCCTGACAATGTATGAGAGATAGGTCACTGATTTGACCCCCGAATTAATTGGTCTCACCATCATCTATCCAAATAGTATACCGGATATGGCCGAGACGGTAACATCCTTATTCATTGTGGTTTAAAGGTAGCACCCGAAAGTTGGAACAAAGATTCATGTTTCTTAAACATCTAAATAAATTAATGTCCCCTGAAAAGATCCAGAAATTATATTCATTGATGCCCTACGTCTATGTGAAAAGTGAAGCAATACACCCAACTTGTTAGTTACAAATGTTTGTTCTACCTAAGCAAAGTTAGCTATTTCAAACTAAAAAAAACAAACAAACAAAAACAAACAAAAAACAACAACAAAACACACAAAAACAACAATAAAACAACAACAACAACAACATACCCACAAAAAACAACAAAACAAATCACTTGACTACTTACTTTCAGATTTCATTATATCCTCATCCGGGCAATCCGTGTAATAACTATTGAATCCCAAACCCCCATCGTGCTTATGGATTTGGAAGAAATGGCTATGTAGGGCGATTTATTTCACGATTTGTACTGTCAAACATGTTAAGAAGTGTTCAAAATCGTTTATAAAAGAGATATGCCGAAATTCCCCGATACTCTGGTAACAGGGGTAAAATAGTGTTACATGCATTCAACCAAGAAAACTGTCAGATACCACCTCAAAGACAGTTACAAAAAGTATATAAAGTAACAAATCCAACTATGTCCAAACCGATTTCACGATTAGCGTCACTTTACAACAAGAGCTATATATTTTAATGAATATGTACGGCGTTAGTGAGGCTTTAATAAATACAATGTATTGATATTTTCTTTCTTCAGAAAATGAGCTTTTTTTATAAAATCTTGACACTACTTTTGGACAAAATTCGCTCGTTCCATTTGCATATCTCATTTTGAAGCTTATCGCTTCATTTACATTAACATAATCAAGTGTCGTTTCATACGGTATACACTCAAATACTGACAAAATTAATATTGGATTGTTTAAGATTTCTTTTCTACATTTTTGTTAAAATGTTACACCCCGGCAACAGTTAATATGAACAATACGGTATGTGGTGTAAACAGGAAATTCTACCAATGCGTGTCGCTCTAATGGGCAGTCGGACCTTGCGTCAGCATTTCTTAGTTTAAAAGGAGGTTAGACAGCTATGCTCATAAGAACAAAAAGTTCACATTTGCAAATTGACTTGTAGCACTCAACTAAGGAATGCAGAGTGAGAGAAAAAAAATCGTCGCTCCTTATTTTCTGTCTCGCCACGACATTTGTTTTATGAGATGTACGTGTATACAAAATGTGTCGCTGTCATTAATATAGCAAGAGAGGTGAGTGTCAGGTCTCGGTGAAGTAAATTTGGATACGATGTTTAACAACTAAAGGTCACAACCAAGGTCAGGATGAAAAGGCCAAAATCTAGACCACATTGTAAAACCTGGGATAGCAAACTGTAAGAAGTCAGAAACGCGCATTCAAATATCATATATTTCCGAAAAGCAGAAAACAACACAACAGTTAAACAGATATAAACCGCATTTTAATTTCTGTTCGATGGTAAATTATGAAGTAGAAAGAAAGGAGTATAAAATATGAAAATCTCCTCGTAAAATCAGCAAAAGAATGTGTCATCAATAAAGAACCTCTTTTTACTAAAAATTACAAATTGCATCATTTAAAATTACCTAGAACATAATAAATTGTTAATTTAAACGGTTAATTAAAGAATTTTGCGAATTTCGGCATAATTTTTGAATAAATTTATACGTTGGTCTTATAAAAACGATTTTGAACACTAATTGAGACAGAACTAATCGCGAAAAAAAAATCACTCTGTGCATTCTTTCCAACTGTATACAAAGCGCGATAGTGGTCTCTGCTAAAAATAGAAATCGACGTCAGAGCAGTTTTCCCGGATAATTATAACTTGATCTCAAAAGTAAGTGGTCAAGTGTTTTTTACTAAGTTTACAAATAGCTATTTCTGCAGCGTGGCTCGGATAGGAAAGTCCTGTTTACAATAACGGGAGCTGATTCATGCTTGACAGATCACAAAGATCTATGACATCAACGAACAGAATTTGCAGGAACTTTTCAATAACAATAACTTATTTGGTTATTTGAGAAAATAAATTTTGGTCCAAACTGATTGATGCCACCTTTAAAGTCTGAAAAAAACTCCTGAGATAATAGAACATTTCTTATTATAAGACTTCATAAATTAAGACTTCATATAATTAAGTAAGAATTTCTTATATCTGAAAGAAATATTTAGAAAATGGAGAAGATTGTCTTAGTGAACAATAACTCAATGTTCTATTGTCACAGCTTCAACGAAACTACTAACAACTAACACTTCTTTTTTTAGATATTTCTTTTTTAGAAGAGTGCCCCTTTAAATTGTCCGCACATTCATGGGAGTGCTATTGCATATTAATGTTATCTTCATTCTTTAAGGATCAACGACATAAATAACGCTGTCATTTAGCGGTTAACCAAGGTCACTCCGAACAGTGGCACAAAAAAGTACAGGTAACTTATTTGTTACCGACCGGAGCGCGTGTACAAAGATGAGAGATTAAGTTCGGCAATCTAAACATAATTGGCTACCGAGAAGCAAAATGAACTTAAAGTAAAAATACAAAAATCAATGAGTCGGCGGAAGACTATATCAACTAAGTTTTTTATACTGTACAGGAGAACATAAACGATTTGATCAGTTTACAAAAAAACACTAAAAAACAAACAAACAAAAAACAAAAAACCGTGTTTTCTTGCATTTGTAAAATATGTAGTTACTGTAAAAAAATGGATGTAAATGTTGTATTTTAGCTTTGTTTCTGAATTTAGTTTTAGAATAGTCTTCCGTTGGTAACTTGTTGATATTATAATATTTAAGAACATAATACACGTATAAATTACGGTATATATCAGTGTACGAAATTCGGATTTGAATCTACTAGCCCATTCGGGCTACCAGATAAGAAATTTTACTAGCCCGACACAAATTTCACTAGCCCAAACTAAGACATTATGAAATATAATATATTGCATGATTCTTTGCACATTTAAAAGAACCAAAAAAACACATGTTTGTCATGTTTTCAAACAATTTATTCGCGGCTTGACAGAATCAAGTCTTATGTGTTCACATCCTTTTACAAAGGATGAATCACTGTCGGGATTCATGTCTGTACACCATTTACAGACCATTTTACCATTTTGGTAAAATAGCCATGGCCTACTTTTCTGCCACGAAGACTGAAATTCCCGTTCACGCTTTGCCTCATACAGCTTTTTGCTGTCTTGCTTTGATCCTTGGCTGTCTACCTTACGCTTTGAACCCGGTTTCGCACCGTCAAAATATTTTAAAAAATTCGCCATATTTGTTTGTTTGTTAGTTGTTGGGCATGCTCGATTGAAAGTCTTTAATGGAAAACCCGGTTTTCTTTCAATTCAAATCAGTGTTTCAGTTTAAATTCGTCTTCAACATGTAATTTTGCATGGATGAAAGTTTCCGTCTATTACACGAGTGTGTCCTGACAAGTACCTATTACTTTAAAAAAAAAAAATGGTATTTAAAACAATACGATTCTTCCTCGACTCTGACTACACAATCGATCAGGTTCATACTATTTAATAAGCGTTCCTCAATCTAGACTCAATCTGGACGCTTATTGAATTATGCACGCACCGTTCATAATTTAATAAGCGTCCATGCATGATGCAATCTTGAACAATAAGCGTCTATTGATGAGAAATCGTATGCAAAACCCGATGTTTTATGCGGTTTTTGGCATGAATTTATGAATAACATCAGAAAAAAAAAACGGTAGCCCGGTCGGGCTAGTATCTGTGGAAAATCGGTAGCCCTTGCTGAAATTCGGTAGCCTCGGGCTATCGGGCTACCGCGAATTTCGAACACTGATATATATTACTTATAAATAGTACACTTTGTTCAATATTTTATTTGCTAGTCTTTACCTCTTCAATTAAATCTTAGGGGCGCCCGTTGCGTAGTGGTAGAGTCGCCGATTTGTAACTCCTCCGACTGCTTAGCCTTTCACCGCGTGGGTTCGAGTCCCGTTCGGGACGTAGGGCTTAATGTGGGAAGGTCTTTCACCTGATGTGTGGTGCACCGTTGGTTCTACCCAGACATGTGTCTAGGGTCTTCCTCCACTATAATGATCGTGATTGGTCGCTGCAATGTATTTCAAAAATAAAACAAACATTAAATCGCGTATAGGCAGATAGGCAGCAAAAAATGTTTGTGTGATTTTTATCTCACGGATTCAATACATTCCTTAAGATTAGAAGTCGTACAATTTACCGACACGAGCTAAGCTCCGTCGAAATTACATTTACTTCCTCGTGTGTGCATAGACATAGAACATTGCGTTTTTACCGAAAGCATGTATTGATATATTTCATTGTTATATATTTATGCTTAACAACAAAGGTTGGAGAAGCCGGACAAACGTTGAGAAGTTACACCTTTTCCGTTAATTATTGAATGTTCCAAACAGCGTGTTGGCATATTTCATATGTAAATAACATGTGTAAATTATAGCTGTATATTGCAATCTTGAAACCATTCATTATGTGTG
Source organism: Sinonovacula constricta (assembly GCA_007844125.1). NCBI lineage: Eukaryota > Metazoa > Mollusca > Bivalvia > Cardiida > Solecurtidae > Sinonovacula > Sinonovacula constricta. The sequence continues at coordinate 48,540,391 of CM017560.1, read as the reverse complement.
TACACTGCATGTATGTTTTGCATTATCTTAATCCACTACAGCACAAACAGGCCTGGAGATACATAATCACTTTGAAGTGAACAGTGCATGCACATTACCTAGATATTTATATATGTACTGAACGTCAATTTGCTATTTCTACAAGGTGACTTATAAGCCCGTTGGGCCGGTGTTATTTTGCTTGCTTTTATGTTAACACCATTGTATAAATTGTATATAATGTAAACACACATCACAATAATAAAATATTATTTTATTTCGAAGTCATAGGATTATATTTTAAAGCTAATTTATGAAGTTACGGCAATTAGACTTGTGTTCGTGATCACAATGATTATTTAAGCACTCTCTTTTCGCGCTGTTTTTCATCTTCTTATATTTTATTATTTTTTTATTATTATTATCATTTTTATTATCATTATTATTATAATTATTATAATTATTATTATAATTGTTATTATTATTATTATTATTATTATAATTGTTATTATTATTATTATTATTATTATTATTATTATTATTATTATTATTATTATTATTATTATTATAATTATTATAATTGTTATTATTATTATTATTATTATTATTATTATTATTATTATTATTATTATTATTATTATATCTTTGACAATTTTAGTTATAGTAATTTTTCGAACTTTTTCGTCTTAGAATTATATTTAATTTTACAACTATTTTTTTTATTTTATTTGAACTATAGTTGTGTATCGCACGTCTCGCCAACGGGCCACTTGGCGAGAGGCGCGTGACCAGTGCAGCATGTTTGGTGGGGAACTGGCGACTTTGGAACAGCTCGGGACTTTCCGCGATGACGTATTGTCTAAAGGAAGTGACGTCACGATTGAGTCCGGCGCTGAACTGTGGGTCGGAGCAACTCTGGTTGTACACAGTTGGAAATGGGAGGGTAAACTCGGAGAGGTCTTTCATGGTGGGTATCTAACTAGCCATTGGGTAGTTTCTTTCGCAAGTGCTCTGTTGAAGGACTCCATGAACACAAAACATGAAGTCCAGCCTGCATCAAGACTGTAAAACGATATTAGAATTAATAAATGAACAATTGATAAACAAACTTGTTGGAAAGATACTTAGATCGACGCAAGGACAATTAAGTCCGTTGTTTGTATATAATTTACGAAATTTCAATGAGAACATAGTTAATACATGTCTTATACAGAAAATGTAATTGTACTGGGACAGTATTAGAAAATTAATAAAAAATACTCCTCAAATCCATCGGAACTTCCGATGATTATGATTTTAGCACTGAAGGTACCCATAATCATTTTGTTTTTCTTTATATTTTGTGTCTGAATGTCAAAAATAAAATATATATTAAAATTAAACATTCAACATTCTGTTATAGAACATCAAACAATTAACATGCAGCATTTATATGCTATTGTGTGTGGTTTCAGAGGCTGCCCAGAATTACGAAAGAGGCGGATGTTTTCAGCAGCAGTTCTGGCACAGCGGCACCCGGATGGACAACATCAGTCCGCTCACCTGTCTGAACCACTGTCAGTGGAAGGGCATCGTTGGTCTAAAGGTAGAAAATGGAAGGTCACTGTACAGCATGAAACATGCACGATTGTACATATTTTTGTTTTCTGAGATTGTCCGTCTGTGACAGGATACGTGTTTGAACCGCATCCCGGGCATCGTCGGTCTCATGGTATTACGCTCAAGGACAGAGTACATCACTCTTTCACTGTCGGTTCATTATATGTACCTCTGTCACAGGCTCAGGACTCGGCATGACATCATGTTTAAAGTCGGTTAGAATATATATATATTCAAATTCTAACCGACTTTATTATATATAGATACATTGAATGTATACAATGAGATACACATTCAACGTGTGAAAAAGGTGGGATGATTATATATTTTTTTAATATAGTTAAAGTATATGATGTTAATTAGTTGTTTTTTTGGCTGTTTTGTTGTTGTTGTTGTTTTCGTTCTGTGTTTTTTGGGGTGGGGGTGGGGGTGGGGTTGCTTCTACCTGTATGTTTTAGATATACGGCGTTGTTGTTTACATTCGCGTAGTTATCTGCTTTGCATAAAAAGTACACAAAAGAATTCCTGGCATTGCCATTGCTAAATTATTCAGATATTCTTACGTTTTCAGACTTAAAGTATCTTTACTTTAAACACCAATTGTCCAATATAAATGAACCCTCAATTCATTACCAACCTCTGTATCTTTGTTGCGTTCAGAATCTTGACATTCACGGCAGGGAGCCTGTTGCAGGAGTAGTATAAATCAAAGTATAGTTGATAATTATTTACTTCTCACCCTAGCTGGACTACTGTATGTGCGCGGGGGATCTAGCCAACGTCTCTCTGACAGAGTACGGTATCTGTAACACCCGGTGTGCCGGGAGCCAGTCTAATATGTGTGGCGGTGTACATGGGCTTTCGGTTTATCAAAAGGCCAAAGGTACGTATGAGGAGAACCAGACAATGTATTATATTTAGTTTAAACCTATTTATTTGTAGGTCGATTGGGAAACAAGTTCTTTGCATTTATTATAATCCCTCGCGACTGCCCACTTCGTGTGTAGAACCAATACTCAGGTACCGAGTACCTGGAGCAATGTGCAGTAAATAGTCTTGCTCAACGAACATTACGTGGTCAGTTTCGGGTTTCGAACCCGAGATCTTCTGATCCGGAGCCGAACGTCTTAACCACTAAACCACGGACGCCCACACGTATTTATTAGAGGGTATATCCGACAGTTTAAATCCAACTTTCTTTTAACGAACAAAAATATATTGTTGCATGAAAATATCTCACAAAATGGTGCTTATTGATGCACTAGGCCTACATGTATGTAAAAAGGGAAGCTTGCCATACTCATCATTACAAACTAGTATTTCCTATCTGAGTCATGCTACACGGTCAGCCATTTTCCAATAAGAAAACCACATGATCACTTACTTTTGAGATCACATTATAAGATCATCCGAGTAATCCGCTCGGATGGCGATATCTATTTTTAGCAAAAATCCCCATCGTATTTAGACTAGGAAAGAATGAACTTAAGAGCGGTTTATTTCACTCACGACTGGTACAGTCAAACAATTGAGGAAGAACTTAAAATCATCTTTATTTAGACTTAAGAACGAGTTTATGAAGAAATTGTGCGCTAAATCCCTATACATGTACCTCGGGTAAAATATTGTTACATATGTTTGGTAGATGTCAGTTGCCGGATACAACATTTAATCTAAATGTTCTTGTTGTGTGTTTTGTTTGTACAAACTTCATATAGTGTATACTAAAAGTTGGCATTCCCAGACGCGTAGGGATGGACCAGGGATTGACGTTTTCCTGTATAGGCCTATATTTCAATAAATATCTTAAACATGCTCAGTTATTCCCTTTGTAAGTCCGGTATTTTCCAGTCAGTGGCTCCATCACGTGGTCGGCAGGGGAGCCGAGGCCGGATAACGATTGTGTATTTCTACGCAAATCAGACGACGGTTCACTTATTGAACTCATGTCGTCCAATTGCCAGCTGCAGATGAGGTACCTCTGTCACTTCGGTAATATGCGTATTTTAGCATTTTGTGTCAATGTTTAGCTCCAAATCTCATCAACGTATTACCATCCCCATTTGTAATAACAACGATAATGAAGTCAGTGACAATACAACAAACTACCCGCCCAATAATCGTAAGAAATCAATTCAAATTACAACAACAACAACTAAACTAACAGCAACAACTGTCATAGCAACTTTAACGAAACAACAACTCTAGTTTTCACTTACACCATTTTCTTTAAATATAGTGAGAAAAATTGAGAGAAAAATGACAGTTGTCCCCCGAACTACGTATTTTGAACACTTTATTGATAAATATCTTGACAAGGAATACACAAATCCGTAATATTGGTGTAAATTTTCCGTACACTCATTACATTTGAACAAAATGCAGGCTTTGAAGTACATGTTAACTAATGAAGTAACTGATATTTGAAACCCACAGAGGATGCTAAGTGTGGCATGGAGAGCACGTGTATCCGATGGTCCACCAGCCAGGCCACGTGGTCTGACTCCGCAGACGGCTGTCATCAGCTTGGGGCATTCTTCGCCGAGCTGTCGCATGACCCGACCGCTGGCCTACCCCACCTCCCACCTGATCTCCCGCCCGGGTCATTCTGGCTGGCCCTCCGTCGGTACCGGACCTGGGAGTGGACGAATGGTAAGAAGACGCTGTGCGTTTTAAGGTGGTATCCGACAGTTTGCCAATGCACGACAACAAAACCTAGCCACTGTTTTAGGGAATTTGGGCATAATTTCCTCATTAACTCATACTGTAGTCTAAATAAATACGAAAATACTTCATTTTTTTTTTAAATATTTCACTCAAATATTCACCCTAAAGCATGAAATAAAATTACTTAATAATTAAACTTCTTACTAATTTCCAGCTTTTGGATGAAAGAGTGAGAAATACATGTGACAAAAAAAAAAACTTTTATCATTTCGCTCTTGGTCCCAAGGGAGGTAATAAGGTTCTACTGGGTGTATGGCAAAACAGCTGATTAAAAATAAAGTTTAACGACGAAATAAACAAGACTTATATATTAATTTTCTATGACCACTCGAGAAACAAATACCAACATACACGAAATCGACAAAAATCCTCTATGTATCTAACCAGGAAGATGCAGAAGTCGCAGTTAACATATAACAAATATGATAAGAAGATGACCTAAAATTGAAGAATTAAAAGTTAATAACGTTTTTCTCAATTTTGATTGTATTTTTCACAGTCATCGTTGTTTTTCACATTTTAAGTTAAATAGTAATATTTTCAACCCATTTCTTCAAGTTCGGAATCAGAAAAAATCTTGCAGTAAAATCCGATATTGTCATTTTTAAGCATTCTTTTAAGGGGTAATATTCGAGGCAAACAAACAAAAGATATTTTTTTTTACATTTACATACTTCAAAATTAAAGAAACAAAACAAATTTTATCAATTACCAAAACATATCAATGCATAAAACACATTTCTTTTTTTTTTAAACAGGAAAGCCTGTATACATGGCGGATTTCTACACGAACGAGCGTGTGGTCAAACCTGATCGCGCATGCGCAGTTTTATCTCGGGTTGGCGATTCCATAGCGTTTGCCGCTCAATCCTGCAAGTCTACAAGTCATTACTTGTGTCAATACGGTAATATATTTTATTCAATTTACTGCAAATATGCAATTCTTGAAAGGAAATGTTTGATTCTCTGCTGATATTTATTTTAAAGTTTTCTTTTGCATGTATTACTTTACTAATGCTGTGTATAAATAAGTTTAAATTCAGAAAATTTGCTAAACGAACAAAGCACTCCTTTATTTGCATCCTAAATCACTTGACATATACAAAGTCAAAGACTTTGAAACTTTACAGAGACGGGGGCACTTTTTAATACTAGGTTCCATTCTCCTCTAGACTTTGACCCCGCGGACACTGCAGATTCGAGCCCCTCTAGGGTGGGCACAGATTTCGGCCTGGAAGTGTCTACTCCGGATCGTGGTGTTCCGAATCCCCACAACCCCTATACTTCACAGTACAACACTAGCAGACCGACCTTCCACGGACCATATGCTGTCCTTAACGTCGGTGCTGTATCTAGTAAGGGGTCGAACAACGACAGTGGCGAGGATGAGGGTTCCGATTCTAATAAAATCTTAAATACATGTGAGTGAGAATATAAGGTATATCTGGATAAAACAATTATGATGTACACTCTTTTCAAATGCATGAATTTTGTAAGTTTTGATTGCAAAATAGAGGCCAATCAAGAATGGTATACGGACTACCTCGTTTGTGACGTAATAATATAATGGCGTGCTTATCTTGTCGTCCTACCCGTTATGGACATACTCTCGTTTGCGAACAGACCGTTTTAAAAGTCATCTAAGGCGATCTTGGTGACACCGTTTTTATTTGAGAGGCAAAATATGATTATTATAGACAGAGCTACAGCAAACTTACAGTTGCAACAGCCTTTTAACGATCATTTTGGCGACGTCCAGCTAAATATTGATGAAGAAATTCCCTGGACATGTATGGGTAGAACCACTGGTGCATCGCGATTAGCTGGAAATCCACCGATCGGAACTAGAACTCACTCGGAAAGACGCTGAAGAGTTACAAGTTGGTGACTCTTTCTGCTCGGCTAAGGGCGGACGATTCAGTACAAATGTAGATATACCTGTTACCTATGTAAATCTGTGTACCTTCAGTCATGTGCGCCCCTATTGCAGGTATGTACGTGATCTTGGGGTTCCTGTCGGGGATGGTGTGTGTCCTCATCATTGGCCTCATAGTCTACCTCGTCTACAGGTGAGGTGGGAGCAGCGTGTGCACAGGACATGTAAATGGTTAATGTACTAATAGTAGTTTGTAACGTAATTAAACAAAGGATCATTCAGGATCAACGTCCATCTGCAATATACAACAAGATGGATTAGGGATTAGGCTACATGTGATCCCTGAAACAAACCTGGGTTGCGACATATAAAGTCGAGAAAATGGTAATGGTATGACCCTCTTGCGGACTTGAAAGCAAATACTCATATAAGGGTAAATCAGTGACTGCCTGGTGTCAGGATAATGTTACTGGATGCGGAATCATGCCAGGTGTTCATGACATGCTATACACAGTTAAGGCAGCACGATATCTACTTCAGATATACAACGTATCTGGTTAATAAAAACTGTTCGTGGAACAGAAAACCAATCAACATACAAACTCTTAAATTGATCCGACTATTAGTACAAGCAAAATTTAACAGGAGTAATCTTCACGAAATAGGTATATGCTGGGAATCTACAGCACAATACCAAAAAAATGTCTGTGATCGGAATATCTAATTCATTAATTGGTCTTTAATCAAATGAATGACGTGACATTAATAATGAGTAGTTTTCCTTGCAATGTTTTTGTTTGTTTATCTTCTATCAAGGTTATCGACTGCGTTCAATTTTCGATCAATATTCCATCAACAAACCTTGTAAACAAGCTATTTTTGAACTTGCTTTTGGACGAGATGCGAAAAGTAGTTACGTCTAACGTATGAGTTTTAGTCATGCCCTCGCCGCATATAGCGTGTATGGGCATACCATTAAATATGGCGTCTGTCTGTGTTCTCAACAGTGCACGCAATGCCCCAGACTCCTTTTCATGAGCTCTATTTCCACACCGATCAATCCGCCCAAGAAGCCCAACGCAATCTGTTACATTTCTGTCTACTTGCAATGTTGTTTATATTGATTAATGCATTACATAGCAAGGCAACAGTATAACAGTCGTTTTCTCCAGAATAGGCCAACTAGTGCTCTTACATGTCTGTCATCAGTGATAAATGTGTACGTGACTAGATGAAACATTCTCTTTGGATATTTTTATTAAATAATCTTTCCAATTAATTACCAATTAAAATTAAATTACCGAATAACATTTCCTATCAAGCCAAAATGTTTCTTAAACTGATTGATGTTTAAATTAGTTGATGTGTTTATTTTTTAGGATATTTAATTACATCACTATAACCCATTTAATTATGTTGTATACGATGCTGTTATATATTATCATTGAAGAAATCCCAGAGTAAAGTTATCCATTTATTTTCTGCACCTTACTAATAATAACGATAGTCGTTTAGTGGGCAGATATCTGTCATAACGTGCCCTCATTTAAATTTCGACTAAGGCATGTATATATATTCATAAATAGGATTTACGTTAATCTTATTTAAAATTTGAATAATGTGGATATGTTGTGTAAGTTTCCCCGTCTTACCACGCAGTATTACCATATCAGTAAGATAAGCAAGGAAAGATCACACTCCCCTTATCTATTTATGATAACCAAGATGCATTTAAATTTTATTTAGAAAAAAAACACCCACATTTTTTGTATGATTTACAAGAAATTTGTCTTACTAAGGTTTCCATTTACAAATATGATTAGTTTTAACATATTTTAATAAAGATTTAAGATGATATGCAAACCTTATTTCAGTACGTTACTTGGGTGATATAAGGCTCATTTATGTTGTTAAAATCCTTATATCATCTTTGCTATTAAATTCTGTATCGGCTGTGTATTAAACTGCAATATAATGTATTATAATAAGAGACAGTGATACAAAGCTAGCAATAAAATATTAATATTCTTTTAAAAATAGAATTTGTGAAAATAAACAACATGTTATTGTAAATGCAAATCAAAGACCAAACAAATGCCAGGTGACAACTTCGGATTTAAGGTGATTGTGATTTTGATAAAGAAACATTTATATTACATGCACAGAGTCAGTTGTTTTAATATATGCAATTCTTTAATAAAAGCACCCGCTGAGACAAAACTTGTTAAAAATTTATGTGAATGTCAAAATATATACAATTGTTAGTTTGGTTACTCTGACACCCACTCACGTAAATGAAAATTAATCTTTGCACTACAAGTGCACACATAGGTACGTGTTTCTTCTTAGTTTACGGTTATATAAAACAAAGCAAAGTATAAATTATAAACTAGGTTTGATCGGTAAGAATATTGTATACATTCTATGCGTTTTAAATTGACAAAAACAAACGATAACCAGATTTTGGGAATAGATTATATGTACAAATCCTTGTTATACGCCCATAGATGTTTTAGTACGTGATTGTCACATTAGGTTACCTTTTTCATCTGCAGTATAACCTGTTTTATTTTCTAATTCTAAAGGTATGTTGATCGTAAGGCGAGATCATATATATATAGCACACATCTAACTCGACAGACTAAATGTTTCAGTACACATAATAACTAACTAATCTGATGGCAACGGTATGGCCAGGTTCTTGCATAATGTCACGTTCAACAGAACGCCATGTATGCTTTTTCTGGTGGATATTTCACAAAACAATAAACAGGTGTGATGTTCAGTAGGGAGGGTCTTTTTCACATTTTTATTTATTGATATGTATTTCCTGTAAGCGGATAAGTTATATTCTTGGGTGGCGCATGCGTGTATAAAGAAATTGCCGTGAGCGTATTATCTTTTGATATGTGCTTTAAGATAATTTTTACTATTGTTGTCAACATATGCCGTTTTATTTAAATACCCAAATGCCAAATAAGCAGATCATTATGAACAATTACAAGTGCTATTTTTACTAATTGTGTAATTACCGCTGCTAATTTGTTATGAATTATAGTATGCCAGTGTAAATCGCATTATTAGTAATTAAGCACATATTTTCATAGCCACAATATACAATATAATGCCTTTTGCATCCTTAATTACACGTATGTTATTTCAGTATCGGAATCCTTATTATTAAGCCATTACAAAAGATAAATTCTCCAAAGTCACTACATCAAAACAAACTGAGGAGTAATTGTTTGTTATATATAAATGGTTTGGGGTATATGTCCTAATTGTCAAATGCATTAGGGATTAGAGATATCTGTCGACCTTGTCAAATGTTTTAGTGATGTCTGTCGACCTTGTCAAATGTTTTAGTGATATCTGTCGACCTTGTCCGGTGCATTAGGGATATCTGTCGACCTTGTCCGGTGCATTAGGGATATCTGTCGACCTTGTCCGGTGCATTAGGGATATCTGTCGACCTTGTCCGGTGCATTAGAGATATCTGTCGACCTTGTCAAATGTTTTAGAGATATCTGTCGACCTTGTTAAATGTTTTAGAGATATCTGTCGACCTTGTCAAATACAATGGAAACATCTGTCGACCTTGTCCGGTGCATTAGGGATATATGTCGACCCTGTCAAATACATTAGAGATATCTGTCGACCTTGTCGAATGCATTGGTGGGGGTTGGAGTAATATGTCGAACTTGTCAAATTCATCGGTATATCTAGCCACCTGGTCAAAATGGGTTTCAAGTATATGTCCCACGTGTCTAAAGCATTATGGGCTATCCTTCCACCTTGACAAATTGTTTCGGGGGATTTGGACCTTTATTAATGCCTTTATCTCATTCCGCGATTGTTTATATATTATAATAATATATCGCGATTTTTCATTTATCATCAGGTATTGCGATTGTTAATATTGTATTATTTTACCGGTAAAGCATTGTTTTGTTTCAATTTATAAACTGCTTGTTGATACCAGGAACACTAGTGTACAGGAAGAGGAAAATATAAAGCTTTGTGTATTTTAGCCTTTAAAGGTTGAATATAATCAGGAATTAATTTTTAACAAACCAAACGTACCTTATGAATACAAGCATTTAAGAAGGCAGCAAGTTACACTACTGTACACACAGTCAGTCGCTAAGAAGCTCAAAACACTTGTAAAAAATAATAATATCAATTCTGTTTCAGGTGGAAAAATCCAGAGGGCGCAAACAAGCATACCCTCTTGACATCGTCAAGCCGAGACTTGGGTGGTTCTGTCAAATACACCACTAACAGTGACTCCGTAAGGATTTCCCAGCCTCGTTCTGGCACACATGATGTGACGTATGACACGGTGTATGACCTCGAAGAGGAATCTCCATTCCGGCGTACCCAGCGACTGATTCGGATGGGGTCAGCCACGGCTTGGCGCCAACCTCCAACAAGACGAGAAAGAACAGACACGGGTGAGTCCAGTAGCTCACGTGACTATACGTGGCGAGGAATGATTGGAGGAAAAATTGAAGTAGTAAACACACAGCTGAGACATACAGGAGGGGATCAGTCTTCGGCTTCCGCTCCGGGCACATTTGAACGAAATTCTGACATTATCAGCAGCCGAAACCCAAACTACACGGCTCAATCACTCGGGAAAGCTCGCCGATTTCCAGGAATAACAATTGAGCCGACACAACATCAACGGGAACCGAACTTTGACATTACTGGAATTTCGACCTATCCGTCTACGAGTCAGGCAGGCACGACAAGAATAAGCGTTGTGTCAACTGGATCTGATAAGAATTTCGCTTTTCTCGAACTCGAAGCAAAAAAGGACGAGTTATCGAATGAGGAGAACATTTATGCAACGATAAAGAAGGCGTTCGATAGGATGAAGGAAAGAGAAGAAGAAGAGCAAGCGAGTTATAACGTTCAGTAATAACGCATTCAACCAATGCGTAGAATTTGTTGACAGAGGCGTGACGCCATGTAAAGGGGGTATCCGACAGTTTGGATCATAGATTTTCTTTCATGCCGCCAAATAGATTATTGTTACCTTAAAATATCCTGCAGAATGCTGTTTATTGGTCCCTAAATCTATACAAAAAGTAAAGAATAGCATTAAACTTATCATTACAAAAATGTATCGCTGCACAGTTAGCTATTTGTAAACTAAAGAAAGAAAACGTAACCACCTACTTTTAAGATTACATTAGATAATCATCTAGGTAATCAGCTCTGATGGCAACATTTTTAAGCTGAAATCCCCAGGGTATTTTATATAGATTTGGAAATAATGGACATTTAAAGCGATATTTTTCACGACTAGCACTGTTAAACAAATGAGATGTTATAAATAGTCTTTACTTAAAGTAAATAATTAATTTATGAAGCAATGGGGTACATTGGTGAAATGGAAATATGAAGCAATGGGGTACATTGGTGAAATGGAAATTGTCGCCCTTGCTAGTTAATATTCGAGGTATTCCAAACAGTAGGTAGGTCCTTTTAGTTGGAATTCTTGGATTTTATTGCCTGTTCATTTGAAGATATTGCAATTACAAACAGTGCAATTTCTTACTTTTGCAAAAATATAAGCTTAAAATACATTTAAATACTTATAGAGATATGTTATATATGAAAGTGTTTGTTGATGACGGTTAACTTGGGTATCAAAAGAAAGGCAGAAATGTCATCATGCACTCCGAAGAGAACAAGCATAAAAACCGTGTAAAACCCACGAAAGAACCTACTTGCATTATGGTTTTTATTCAGGGGAGACGATTTAATGTCTCTCATTATACACATATTCACAATATTGGTAATATAATATATCACAAATGGTCGCTGCAATGTATTTACAAAAAACAAAACAACAAAAAAACAAAACAAAAAAACAATAGGAGTAAACTGATGTTACATGTATTACCTAAAGGTAAACATTCGGTTACTACTCTTTAAACAGTTGATTGTGTTTACCAAGTGTCATTCATGTACGTGTATGGACGAGGCCGCTTTAAGAGTCTATACATAGGCTCCTGTGTTTACGCACGTTTAGTTTGTTGCTGTGGTTTATTCTAGAAAATAGTAAACAAACTGTTGCTTTGTTTTATTGATTATATTATGACAACGCAATACATATGCATGATGCATTTTTATGTTGTATAATTAACTTTGTTTATGTGTTATTTATGGACGTTTTAATCATTTATATATGTGTGCGTAGGATGTGTATGTGCGCGTGCGGATGCGAGTGTGTGTATTATTGTGCGTTTTTGCATGTGAGTAGGCTATATCATACGTGAGATTTTAATGATATTAAGTTTCTTTTACTTAAGTATGAAAATGTATGACTTTTAAGATAGAATGAATAAATATATAATAATAACTGTCTGCTGGAAAATATATTATCTGGAAAATATATTATGCAAACAGTAAATTTGATTTAACCTAAATCAGCAGCTCGAACTACGATCGAAGATCTCAATACCTAAAATGTTACATTAGTGAATAAACGAAATCCAATAGATAAATAACGCCAAGAAGTACTTAGTAAGGCGTTTCCACACCTAAGTCTTAAAAATGTTATCTAGAAGGTTGATACGATGAAAAGTAACTGAATTACGCAATACGACTGACGTTGCTAAATACAATGGTTCTATTTTTAGTGTGCAGCAGTATTTGTAAACTAACCATAAGATTAAATTTGTACGATTAAAGAACGTGATAGATACCGCTGGTAAATATATGGTGCAATTGTACCAAGTATATGTCATGTTTAAAATACCATGTTTACTTGAAAACTCACTGTGCTTATAAATTTGTTATTTAAATATGTGTATGGGATGGGGTGGGATGGGATTTGCCGGCATTTTTGCCGATACTGTGCAGCGAAATTTCTATCATTATAGCACAGGGGCACTTATGAGGTGCCCAGGGACTGAACCCGGCCGGTCCATTATACTGACACCGACGAGTCAGGCGTAATGCTGCCCCCTTAGCCCCGAGCGTTGGGAGGGAAGCCATTACTACCAACATTAAAGTCTTTGGTTTGACCCAGCCGGGGTTTGAACCCGCGACCTCCCGAACCGCAAGCCTACGCTCTACCAATTGAGCTATTGCGGCCGGCAATTATGTGTATGCTTTTTTAATTTGGAGAGACACCAGTCCGATGTCTGGGTAGAACCACGGAAGCGCCGCAGGTCAGCGGAAAGACCTTCCCAATTTGAGTTCTTTGTACAGGCCGAATCTCGAACACGGTGAGAGGCAAGAAGTCGGCGACTCCACCGTTCACGGTCACCCCAAGAAGCGCTGTACATTGGATCTGTATGCACATTCCATGTAAATACAATCGCAGTTTCGTGTTTAACACGAATGCCAACCGTTTTGTTATTTTTTTACAGACAACATGCTTCGATCAGTACATTTTTTTAGAATTTAAAGATTAACTTGGTAAAGGAAAATATAGTACGGTAACGGCCACCCAGGTTGTATTCACGTGGTCACTGGTTCTACCTAGGCAGGAGTTAAGTTAATGCCCCTAGCCACGATCATATTGGGCCCTGAGCGTGGTTATATACAAGTATACGACAATATGAGAATATAAACAAGACAAAACAAGACGATTTAAAAGATAAACAACAACTAGAGACATTCTAAGGGGATCTACGAAATACACATTGTACATTGTATACTCAAACATAGGACGGGTTTTTATCATTGAATATGACACGCCAGCTACGATGGCCGTGTTTTCGTGTATACTAGTAGTACTTATAATTTAAACAATAAAAATGTATGGATTTATATGGATTAAAAGCAGACACCTTTACTCGATTGGGTGGCCGCAAGCAGACTTTAACAATAGTCATGACAAACACATCACATGCATGTTTGTCCAAGTTGGTTGTTGTGTGTTATTATTAACGAAACGGGTTTTGCTTACTTTAACGAAATGAAATATAAATGTTTTTCTTCTGTTCAAATCAAGCTTATAGACAAAAAGGCCTAAACGTGGAGACAAAATCTAAAAAGGCACGTAATTTAATAACAATGAAATGATTGAACTGCGTAGAATGATTTTGACTCAGTATAAGCAACGGAACTGTGTAGAAAAAAGTTGAAGTCCAAAGAAGCGATGCACTGCGCAAAAGGAAGGTTGACTCCAATGAAATAAGTAAATTGCGAAGAAGGTCGTTCAATTCTAAAAGCAGTTTTTGTACAAAGTACAATGTCATGTAGGTTAATTCATATGCAGTATTTGAACTACATAAACAGTATTTTGATTCCGAAAAATAACTGAACTGCGAATAAACTATTTCGGTTTTGGACAAACGACTTGAGTGCGTAGAAAGTATTGTGATTCTAAAGAAAACGTCTGAGCCAAGAGTATTTCGATTCGGAAGGAACTGCGTAGAAGAGTACCGATACCGCAATTCCTGAAAAGGCATCCTTAACGTTCCGGCTGTAAGTCAAGGCCAGAGATATTGACAAATGCTTGGGAGTGTTCGTCTACTTCCATGAAGTGAGCAGAAAAGAGGGATCGATAATTCTGTCTGCGTCAAAGCTTTATCTGTCTTTCCTGGAGATGATGACATATCAACCAGCTTAACAGAAGGACAATATAGAACAGAACAGAACAGAACAGATATTTGCTTAAAGACTTAAACATCAGAGCTCGTTGTCACATAATCAAAAAATATACAATGCATGCAAACATGGTGAGTAAATCAGTAAACAAAAGAGTAAATCAAAAATAAATAAAGGTGAAAGAATCATACACAAGGTAATGAATATGTTGACATGTGTGTTAAATAGAACGTTTGATCAATACTTATGTTATAAATAAATACCTCTATATAATATTTTATCCATTTACAGTAACTTCTGTATTAAAGTGCGCGTTTACAGTAAAAAGCTAGCCATTTTAGTAATACGTTGTTGCTGGTGTTACGTATTTGAATAAACTTATACATGTTTGTTTCATTTCAAAAATATGTTGTGATATATTTTTAATCTTATTTTTTCATAAAACGGTCAGATCACAACGCAATGAAATTCATCCTCGATAACATTTTTGTTACAATATGTACAATTTCTTTAATGCATTACAATATTATCGCGTCCCCCTTTTTCTTTTGATTGATCATGGGACGACAGCCTTTGTTTTGCGATTAATGTTTCTTAGTTAACTATTTTCCAACGATAGTAAATACTACGAACTTTGTTGTTTTTATTTCCTTTACAAAACACAATGATATGCTACTTCTGACATCAGTTTCCCATTGATTGCAATAAATATTCTTCAATCTATTTGTAAGTATTCGAGTGAATATGTTAAGATTGGGTATAACCAAGCATCGTTAAAACCAGCTCCTTGTAAGATGTCTCCTATTCTAGAAAACCAGTTAATCTCACGTCTTTGGAGATGTATAGTAGTATTTTATAATGCATTCTCATTTTGATACCAAATTTTTTTAACCAATCCTTAATTAGAGGGGATATCTTCCCAGTTCTGTAAATGGAAAGAATATTTGTTGATTGCTTAACATTATTATCCATTTGCAGATTTATTTTACTAAATCGTGACAGTAGCTAGGCTTCACTGTATGAAGAACCGACTGCAACCAGACGTAGCCAATACCCAGTGCCTGGAAGGGCGTAAAGTCTGATACCGAATCTGCACAGATTTGGACCGCTGCCAAGATGAATTGCGTCGTCCAAGAACATTAGTGCGGTGGGCGAAGACGTATATAGCCGCGTCATTGAAAGAATTGCATATGGTTCATGAAGAATTTACGAAAGAACCAATCCATTTGTTTTTCTCGTGAACTGAGTACACTAACGCCATTTCTTTATTTGGAGTTGTACAAGTTATTTCTCATAAAAAGAAGAAGAAAAGGAAGAAGAAGAAGAAGAAGAAGAAGAAGAAGAAGAAGAAGAAGAAGAAGAAGAAGAAGAAAATGTTGTTTTAAACATATAACACGTAAGTCAGTTTTGACAACATTGAAATGACCAATGTTGTTTGGCACTTTTTGTGCACAAAGAAGCGTTTGTAGTAAGCGTTGTATCAGTTCGTGCTTGAATCCCTTTCAAAGTCGTTGGTCGAAATAGTTGTTTAACCATTATTATTAGATAGTAAGTCGTCAAAGACTAAACGTTGTTGATTGTTTACATATTACATTTCCCAAGAACATATGTAAATTAATATTAATATTTATTAAATGGTATAATATACTACTACAACCATTACTACTACTACTACCACTACTACTTCCACTACCACCACCACTACTACTACTACTACTACTACTACTTCTACTACTACTACTACTACTACTACAACTACTACTACCACTACTACCACTACTACTACCACTACCACTACTAAAACTACTACTACTACTAAAACTACTACCACTACAACTACCACTACTACTTCCCCTACTACTACTACTGCCACTACTACTACCACCACTACTGCTACCACCACAACAACTACTACTACAACTACTACTACTACCACCACCATTATTAGTACTACTACTACTACTACTACCAATACTAATACCACTAGTTCTGCCACTACTACAACCACTACCACTACTACCACCTCGACTACTAACACCAATACTACTACCACCACCATTACCATTACTACTACTACTACCACCACCATTATTAGTACTAATACTACTACTACTACCAATATTAATACCACTAGTTCTGCCACTACTACAGCCACTACTACCACCACCACTACCACTACCACCACCACTACCACTACTACTACCACCACCACTACCACTACTACTACCACCACCACTACCACTACTACCACCTCGACTACTAACACCAATACTACTACCACCACCATTACCATTACTACTACTACTACCACCACCATTATTAGTACTAATACTACTACTACTACCAATATTAATACCACTAGCTCTGCCACTACTACAGCCACTACTACCACCACCACTACCACTACTACTACCACCACCACTACCACTACTACTACCACCACCACCACCACCACTACCACCACCACCACTACCACTACTACTAACACCACTACTACTACCACTACTACTACCACCACCACTACCACTACTACTACCACCACTACTACCACCACCACTACTACTACTACTTCTGGTAAAGCGATTCTTGTTTTGTATTATAATACTTCCTCGTCCATAGTGGAATATGGTGGTTCACATCTGTTGTTACCTAATACACATAGAAACCACTATTCAACGTAAGGCTGTAAAAATACTCCGCACGTGTAAGCAATTGAGCACTAAGATGCTTAACAATAGCGGTTATATGGTTACAGAAATGTACCGGGTAATTATATGCTCCTTGCAGGCTGTTATGCTATATTACAGAAAGGCACAATGATGCCAGAGGTACATGTAAATAAAACACACTACCGGGATGTTGATTATATTTACGAATACATTCTGCTGATCACACAAGTGGTTCAGATGCAATTTCGTTAATTATACCGCAAGTTACATTACATAACAAAACACTCATTCAAAAACTGTCCAAGGCAATTCTTTATCTTAATATGTATGCAATTATCATGAGCATAAACTGAACAGAATAGAACAGAACATCGTTTATTAAGATTTGTATATACGTATATCATCTGATACAAACATACATTTACAAAATAAAATACAACAGTCACGTGATAAAATCACATTTTTACAAATATTACAATGAACATGGAACTTTTGGAGAGTAAATCATTAATATCAGTGTAAAGTTGATATTATCTTTATAAAAGAAAAATCAGCATTTACATAGTTAAGTAGTTTTTCTTATATTAATGACTTGCTTTAAAAAAAATAGCAATATTTAAATATTTAACGCTACCACATATCACGGCCTGTGGATTTACTGGTCACTTGGAGCAAGGAAACTGATACATGTACACTATTCATTTGTTTGCTCTGTCAGTTTTAAAGGTGGTATTGACAGTTGGGAACATTTTTTGCTTAAATCACCAAATAAGTCATTTTTAACATGAAAGGTCCTGCAAAATGCTGTTCATCGATGCCCTAGATCTAGATCCTAGATCTTTGTCATGAAACAAAAATTTGCACCTTTTTTTAAAATTCATTTGACTATTATCATTAATAAAACAACAAAAAACAAAACAATAATTTCATAAACAACATCAAAAGTTGTTGAAGCAGCTTACTTTTGTTCTATACGTTGATATGCGTCTTAATAAGTGCAATCAGAACGACTGTAAGCTACAAACACTATTTTAAATTCATTTGATCAGAATCTAAATCAACAACTAACAATATTCATGTATTCTATACATTCTTCTTGTATATATTCTAAACCTTCACGTACATGTATATATTCTATACCTTCACGTACATGTATATATTCTATACCTTCAAGTGCATGTATATATTTTATACCTTCACGTACATGTATATATTCTATACCTTCACGTACATGTATATATTCTATACCTTCAAGTGCATGTATATATTTTATACCTTCACGTACATGTATATATTCTATACCTTCACGCACATGTATATATTCTATACCTTCAAGTGCATGTATATATTCTATACCTTCACGTGCATGTATATATTCTATACCTTCAAGTGCATGTATATATTCTATGCCTTCAAGTACATGTATATATTCTATACCTTCACGTGCATGTATATATTCTATACCTTCAAGTGCATGTATATATTCTATACCTTCACGTACATGTATATATTCTATACCATCACGTACATGTATATATTCTATACCTTCACGTACATGTATATATTCTATGCCTCCAAGTACATGTATATATTCTATACCTTCACGTGCATGTATATATTCTATACCTTCAGTTGCATGTATATATTCTATACCTTTACGTACATGTATATATTTTATACCTTCAAGTGCATGTATATATTCTATACCTTCGCGTACATGTATATATTCTATGCCTTCACGTACGTGTATATATTCTATACCTTCAAGTGCATGCATATATTCTATACCTTCACGTACATGTATATATTCTATACCTTCACGTACATGTATATATTCTATGCCTTCACATACGTGTATATATTCTATACCTTCAAGTGCATGTATATATTCTATACCTTCACGTACATGTATATATTCTAGTCCTTCAAGTACATGTATATATTCTATACCTTCACGTACATGTATATATTCTATACCTTCAGTTGCATGTATATATTCTATACCTTCACGTACATGTATATATTCTATACCTTCAAGTACATGTATTCTCTACCTTCACGTACATGTATATATTCTATACCTTCAAGTACATGTATATATTATATACCTTCACGTACATGTATATATTCTATACCTTCAAGTACATGTATATATTATATACCTTAACGTGCATGTATATATTCTATGCCTTCACGTACATGAATATATTCTATACCTTCATGTACATGTATATATTCTATACCTTCACGTACAGGTATATATTCTATACCTTCAAGCACATGTATATAGTCTATACCTTCACGTACATGTATATATTCTATACCTTCAAGTACATGTATATATTATATACCTTAACGTGCATGTATATATTCTATGCCTTCACGTACATGAATATATTCTATACCTTCATGTACATGTATATATTCTATACCTTCACGTACATGTATATATTCTATACCTTCACGTGCATGTTTATATTCTATACCTTCATTTACATGTATATATTCTATACCTATACGTACATGTATATATTCTATGCCCTCACGTACATGAATATATTCTATACCTACACGTACATTAATATATTCTAAATATTCATTTGACTTTTTTTCCTACAGGCATTCGAACAAAGGAAAAAAATATACATTTACATTTTATTACAACCTTGCTTAGTTCCATCTCCAGACGTGTACATATATTTGTATTTTGTTTATTTAGGCTATTACCACTATATATTACTTTACTAATTGTATCACACGTTAAAAACTAAATTCAAATTGCTACTGTAGTATAAAACATGTGTAACTGAAACATTGTTAAACCATCATAACATTACTTAACATAATATGTCTTTAATTTGGCATGAAACTTTACGAATCTTATTGCCAAAAATACAAATTTACAGAATGCATTGGTATGAGAAAGTTTTAATAAAGACATTGGTAAATACGTTATTTAATTATATGTGTCCATGCGCACAACAGAATAATTATAACATTTCCTTAACTGTTAATATTCCAATGTGTTAGGCGAAGAATGCAACTACATGTATATAAACTTCCTAAAGTTTAGATGAAAAGACTAACAACAAAACAACCACATAAAACACCGAAAACATTCATTAATGCAGAAATCGCCCTTGTATCATATATGCATATGATATCATATTTCGCCAACTCTACTTTTACTTGGCTTATCGACAAACATGATGTTAAAATAAATAATTGAAAAAATAAAATAAATGTTAAAATCAACCAGAGAACATCCTACGAGTCAATGTACTTTGTTAACAAGTATGCTTTTAACAACAATGTGTATACACGTATATTGTGCAAGCAAAAAAAAAAAAAACTCAATTAACCATCATTGTAAAACAATAGAAGCTATACTTCGTTTCATATGTTTATTTCTATGAATGAAAACATATCGCATTTTCAGGAATTTATTGTGCGTTTGATCGTTGTAAGAATACAATATATGCATACTTACTAACGTTGGTCACTGTCTTTGGTGAAGTGCTTGACATTATACTTACGAATGTATTAGTAGTAGGCCAGTGACAATTGCAGGGTTTTAGAAAATGTTGCCTTGGTTCTCCATAGAATGGACAAACAAGTAAAAAATGTATTCCTTTTTCCATGACATACACGCAACAGAAGGCGCACAATCTGTTGTTTCTTGGAATATTTAGATATGTGCCTTTTTCATTTATTAGATAATGATCATGAGATACAAGCCTAAATTTTGTCAGCGTCGATTCTTTTGTGAGCAAAATTATTTATGTTAATATTCTTCTGTATTAACGGGCTTCTTGTCCGATATACGAGTAAAGTTATTCTTCTATTTGATTTCTGATCTAATTTGCTACGTTTTTTTACCTTACAATCAAGCTTTTTCGTAACGTTGCTTGTCTGTCGATGTCTAAATAATAAAAGAGTGTCAATGATTTCTCAATGCCAATAAAACCAATCAAATGAAGCGTTATATATTTCATATTTATAAGATAAATTGAGCTCAAAACAAGCGCATGCTATAACTCGCCCTTTTAACATTGTTTACACGACATTCGTCTTATAAACCCTTGCCTTAACTGACGTTAATGTTGTTGTCAATAGTAACGATAACAATGGCGATGTTGACAATAATGATGATGATGATGTAAATGCTGATGTAAATAATGCTGCTGGTTATAGCGATGAATGTTTGTAACTTTATATGCGGATACTTTTATTGTTGTTGTGGTGGTGTCTGTGGTCAGGAACATATCCCATTATAGCAGTCAATCTTATATAACCGGATTGAGGTAGACAGATCTGTTTTCATATCCGGGTGTTTTTCTCGTATGTTTGAAGTGTGTGCTTATGTTTATTGTCAACATAGCAACGTCCAGATATTCATCGTATTTGCTGTACCCATCTCGTATGTATGCACTTTTATCAATGTATTAATACTCATAACGAAATAATAAGACTACGTGACCGGACCTGGTAGCGCAATCGGTAGAGCGTCGGCTCCAGGAACGGGAGGCCCCGGGTTCGATCCCGGGCCGCGACATACCAAAAGTCGTTAAAAATGGTAGCGGTATAGCTCCCTTACTAACGCTCAAGCAAATATAAGGGTAGTTCCACGACTGGTTGGCCCGTGTCAGGATAATGTGACTGGGTGTGGTATCATGCCAGGTGTTCACGGCATTCTATACACAGTGAAGGCAGCAGTTTATCTGCTTTAAGTGGACACAGTCTCCAGATAACCGAAAAACTGTTGGTGGGACGATAAACCCAATAGATAAATAAATAAATAAGACTACGTGAATTAATTATGTATATTCAAGTAGGCCTATGTGTACTATTAATGCGCAGAATGTTATTTATAACTTATAAAGTTGCATATACCCATAACTCATTTAGATACACAAAGGCTTATTCAGAATCGTAAGACTTCATCGTGACTGATGAGAATGAACAATGGTACATCTTCGCTGAATAACGCACTTAAATCATCCGACCAGACATACCACGTGGTTGTGAAAGCGTGCGACATTATTGAGCAAACTAAACTGCCGCCCTCGAAGTGTATTATTTGTTAAAAAAGGTTTGTAAATAATGTCCCATTGTTCTAGTCTAGATAAAGACCAAAAATACTGTAGTAATCTACCGTTTCAACTGTTATTAAACTAACATTCCAAGCCTTGAAACATAGTTTTAACAAATTGGCAATGTCAATATTTCTGTGCCCACTGTCACATCAAGCTTGCATCGAGTATCACCGGATTTATTAAAAGTAAGCTGATTACATGCATTCAGATGGGCCATTATTATTGATCCCCCAAAAAAGTGCATAGAAAGGAAGTGATCTTGCGTGAGTGGTGGCGATATTAGGCCCATGCGATACAATGCACGTCGCAGTGAAATTGAGCCAGGATCAAACGTTCGCCCTCATTAGATCGACATAAAATATTAATTAAAAAGATAAAAGACGCAGGTGGTCCAATTTTACAGGTCTTCTAGAATGTGAACTGTGCTCACGTGCACTGAAAATCGTCTTGTGAAATACTTACAGCTGAACTGGTTTTTGGCGCCGTTTATGGAATGCTTTAGAAATTTGTGCTGTTGTTGTAGTTATCAAGTCTTTCGTAACTCCTCGGCGGTATCCGGACTAGTCTATTACATAGAAATGGCCGAGGTGTTGCGAGTGTTTATTGGGCGTTATAAATTTGTACATATTCATGTATTTAATAAACGATTTTTAACACAACCTTAATTGTAAGACTGAACAAATTGTAAAATAAATCGCTCTAAATGTTCATTCCTTCCAAATCTATAAGCACGATGGGGATATTGCTATAATAGATTATAGTGTATAATTAATATGACATCTTAAAAGTAAGTGATTGAGTCGCCGAGAACGGCGACCCTTATATTTATAATTGGTTTTGAAAATGTCTATGTACACGCCACAACATATTATTTTTTTACGGTTATGTTTATGCTATTTCAGCAAAAGGTAAAATAACCATTTTGTTAAAAGCCTATTATGGTGTTTGGTTTCTTTTGTTTCTAAAAAAAACAAACTTCTTAAGCTAAAACACTGAACTGTGACAAAAATCCCAATTAAAGCCTTACTAATATCAGTTGATGATTCTTATTTTTATACTAAATGACTGCACTAATTCGTTTGCATGGGCAGACTGCACTAATTATTACAGACATATACAGAAACATTGTAATAGATAGATGCGCAAAATTTATTCGTCATTCAAGTTCGCGTTATAATTTAAACTGTTTTGTTGTACTTTTTATGGTTACTATGTCTTAAATGTCTGCCCACTTTATACAGAAATTATCTGACAATTCGCGACTGGCATACAAGCGAATTCCCTCACATATTGCACTGTAGTTAAGCTTTTCCCATCCGTTTTGAATTTAGGGCACTCAAGTGACCTCAGTCTGACGGCGCTACTGTGCCAAATATGAATTTGCAAGTAGATATCTAGTTTAATTTGTTTCTGAATGAAATTGGTGGGCTATGCATAACAGACAGATACGTTTTTATATGGATTTACATATGTCTACATTTATTTACCAGAAATAACGACGTATATGCGCCCTGACGTACATACTTGAATCAATACATACAAAGTAATTGAGCATATATACGAAACAATATATTTGAGACAGGCTTAGACCAACCGTCCGGGAAAATGTCTTAGGTATTAAAGAGTAAAGTATTGTGTATTAAGAATATTTTATGGATGGTTGATTTCGATGATGATGTATTTATTAAAACAGAACCTGTATATATACCAAATGAGTTAAAGAATAAATTAGTAAATGTTAGTCCGAGGTATAAGATAGTCAAGGCTCATATATGCACTTACTTTTTCTTTTGTTGAATGATCTGTTTACAACAAAATTTACTTTTACATTATTCTCCGACGACTTTGATGCTCTGCATCAACTTTTTCTTGTCAGTTGGTTTTCTCGGTTTAAAAATAGCAGCAGCGTGGCTCAGATAGGAAATACATGTTTGTAATGACGAGTTGTGTGTTATGCTTCACTGTTCACACAGATGTAGGACATCAATTAACATCATTTCGCGGGATCTTTACAGGGTACAACAAGGTATTTGGTTGTTTGAGCATCAAGATTTGGTCCAAACCGTCTGATGTCACCTTTTACAATTCTTCTACATTTTTTCAGCCATCCGAAATCCTTTTATAAAGAGTTCCGTCACTTTGATACCTGTTTATGTCCTTTGCATATTCTTTGTGCATTTAGAAACATAAATGATTTACTAAATTATCTTTGTCTTTTTAATCAATTTAAAAAGATCGCGAAAAAAACACACAACAAAAACAGCAGGAATGTCGGTTATTGTATCCTATAGCATGTCTGAAGAACAAAGAAGGATTATGCTTGCCTTTAAGCACGCATTTCCGCCTACGAGAGACGAGCTCCTATTGGATGAATGTGCAAAATGTGAAATAAGGATGAAATGTATGGTCGCGAAAAGGCACTCTTAAAAAGTACACTAAAATTTAGCATCATTTGAAGATTTTCTTTACATTTATTTTGGCAAATATATACTATCATATGTATTTATATATAGTTAATGACTTATTTTCAGTATTTTTTTTTTCAAACGAAACGAAATAAGACTTCTGCTGATGCTATTATGAACAATTATATACCATATAGTGTTAATTGTTTCTTGGTTCCATAACCTACTAAATAAAAATAACACTATCGCATGTTGGACTTTGTTTCTAACAATGGTTATTTACACTGGTAAGTAGTTAACTGAAATGATGTTGATTTTATAAAAAACAAAACAAACATAATAAATAAAAATGTTGTCAATTTCGTAAAAAAATAATAGGCCTAATGGACGGTCACAAGACAGTATCTTATAAATCACGAGTGTGTGAATTCTAGTCGCTCCCACGACCATCCCTGAACTTTGTTAAAACATACCTTACCCGATTATACAAACCCCAACTACATACACCAGCAGTACCCCACCTTCACATACCCAGACTGTCTACCCTGTGATCGTAGTAGAGTAGTGGTGGGGTCAGCCAGTAAATGAGTCATTCAGGGTTCATTCATGAAAGCAGTCATAAGTTTACCTACGTTGTTACCTGACGTTGTGGCCCATAGACCTGTGTCTATGGTATGACGTATACACGACCCAGATCAATTGGCTTATTGCAACACGAATGTAAATGTATGTAGCAAAGATAGGAGTTTGTTTGTTTGTTGAGTTTATCGTCCCACCAACAGCATTTCTGTAATCAGAAAACGGTGTCTACTTATAGTAGATACAGTGCTGCCTATACTGTGTATAACATGCCGTGAACATCTGGTATGATACCACACCCAGTCACATTATCATGTCACTGGGCCAACCAGTCATGGAACCTCCCTTATATTTACTTGAGCTTTAACGAGGGAGCTATACCCCTATCATTTTTAACGACTTTGGTATGTCGCGGCCCGGGATCAAACCCGGAACCTACCAATCCTGAAACCCACGTTCTACCAATTGTGCTACCAGGCTAGGTAATACAACAGATATAAGTCTAGCTCTTCAGATACACTGGTTCCATTCGAGTCGAAACTCGCCGATTATTAGACACGGTTTTATTCATATTGCTGTAATTTCTTGATAGTATTATTTCTATAATTCCGTTTTCCCTGAATATAATTATCTATGTTCACATAATGGGCCCTCCCTGTAATAAATATCATCGATATGACTCCGCCCTGTAATAGTCACGCACTTAATTAACGAATATAGCTACATAATTATCTCTATTTCTTTTACTACATCTTACTGTAATAGAGATTGTTGCTGAATTTATTTTTACTTTAATTGATAGTTTTGTTAAAAATGCTGGTTTGAAAATATTATGTAACAGTGTGATATGTTGCCATTTCGCCGTAATGTTTTGCTGTATATATACTGGCCTCATGACTTTTACAATTAACTAGAATATATATATATGTATATTTACATATCTGAATTGACATTTGCATTCAATGGCATTTAAAAGTAGCTATAAAAGAGTTATATAACCGTTTATTTGATAAAACGAAATAAGCATACATTGTTTAATGTAGTTTTAAAGCATTCGACATGGTAGAGTCATTATTTTGCGATGACAAAACAACTTCAAACTACTGATGTTTTATTACATAAATCATAGCAAAAATATAACATTTATGTGAAACTAAGTTATTACATTTTATTTTAACATTTTAGCGCCATATTTATCCACGACCGTTACGTGTTGAATTTACATCATTACATAACTGTGCGTATTTATTAATGTATAACCTTTTTTAAGTTCTGGAGACCTTCAGTAATTGGTATGGTAAATGTTATTGTCGTATAGCTAAATCGGAATCAGAATTAATTAGTCTCTATCAAGCAACATCACAACATCTTTTTTATTGTCTTATAGTCTCAGTCTAGTTTTGCGGTTAATTGTGTGTTGAAAAAAAGAGTTAGTCCAGAGATATTCCCAAACGATGCAAACAAGTCAAATATTAAGAAATTTTCATACACGCACACTTTTAATAACCATCTTTATTGTATTCCAATAGATCTTATCGTGCTGCTATCTTTGTAAAATATCTTATCGTGCTGCTATAGATCTTTGTAAAATATCTTATCGTGCTGCTTTAAAGATCTGTTGTCGTTTGTATAATTGTAATTAATTCAAGTAAAAGTAGAATATAAACTCAACTTTAATAAGCTTGTGTTTTAACCACTTAACAGATTAGTTATCCCGCACAACTTATACAAGAGAAACGATTGTTAAGTGCATTTCTTCAAAGACTTAAAGATAGTGAGCAATATCTACATAGGCTGGATAAGTTCTAATTGATTTTTAACGGTAACGATTTTCTACCAGCATTTTCTTTACCATACAAAATGCTCAACTTTTTAAGTATCTTTGACTCGCTTTGAGCGGATACTTTGATTAAAAGTAAACTTTCACAACAATTATAGATCTACATACAAAGTAGCTAGATATTGTTCTTACTTCTCTTTTTTTGAAATTCAAACAGAGCCACTTGTATACCGACTATATCCAGTCTTATTATTCTGCAATAAGAACCGACAACCTTCTCCAGTCATTACTGTATCTAAAGTCTACATTTATATTAAATACAAACAATGGCTTCTAACCGTTAACAGTTCGAATGTTGAAATGATTTTGGCTCCAGAATCTGGCAGAAACTAGTTCTCTTCTTGCATGATCAATACTGTAACCGCGATCACAAGTGAAACACTCGTGCTTCATTCATGTAAAGCACACATTTTCATTGGCTATTTTCCTGACCGCCCTTGGAAGGTATTTATAGAACAAAGTAGTCCGCTAATCCGAAGTATAAAAACAGCTGAAATAAAGGTTTTTCTTCCAAACGGAAGCAAACATTTCATATACAATTTAGCTAACAACCAAATGCTCATGTTTTTTTCAATTTGTGTAACGATTTTGGTGTATTGCATATAATTTGACAGCGTGCCAATTTGGCGGAGCAATATATCTACACATCACTGGGTTACTACTACAACCGTAATCGAGCGGCCACGAGGGTAACATTCTATGGTGGCTAACTGTCAGATAATGGTCGCTACTATACACAGAGAAAAAGAAGTGATAAACATGGTTGGAGGATTACCAGCCGAGGAGTTAGATGAAAAACTCGAGGTAAGTAGACAGTTTCTTAATCTTTTCATTCAACTTTTCATTTAAATTTGTCAAGTTCTTTGTCGCTAACTGTACATTTTGCCCGAAAATGACACCACTCAACTTTCTGACAGGTGCTTGCTAAGTTGGTATCTGAAGAGCCAAAGGCTTGTAATGATGCCGCGTGCCACATGGTCCTGATGGACACAGAATCTGTGACAGATCCTGACGGCTACCAAACGCCAAAGGCAAAGTTTACAATTGGAGGCTCATGCCCAGATGGGCTCTCCTGGGATGATGATGACGATGATGACATCACCGATCTCGCAGCAGCTGGTCAGAAATGGTCCGGTGGGTACCGTATGATCAGTCATCAATCGTTGCGCGAAAAATGTCTTCTACAGACTCTGATGCTAAAATGTCCTCAGTCTCTGTTAGATCAAAATCGTCTGCAACTAGTAGATCTAGCCATATTGAATTCCTCAGCGGCCTTTTAAAATGAGCCCCTGATCGGATACATGTATGCCTTCCTTACTTTTGTTCATGTGGTAAAGAAATTTTGATAAGTATTATTTAACTGACATATTGTTAATGTTAAGATAAGTATACTCTAGATAATTTTATTATAATGTATAGCTGCTAGTAACAAGTGTCTTTGTAGGCCTGTTATAGTTTCCTTGAAATATTAGAATATGTTTGGTGGCCATTTCCTTGTTGTTTTTTTAACTTGATCTCAGGCACATATCTTTTCTCTTCCCATTTTTCCTTATTTGGTAGCAAATAAGACTTCAAAATTAAACTGGATGTGCTGATTTTCCTTCTGAAATATGTTAATTTATGCAAAAGTATTTAAGTTTAAATAAATAAGCTAAAAATTTGACCTGTCTAGAACTTGACATGACAGATAAAAAAATTTAATCTACTTATCTAGATCTAACTGATTTTTCCCCAATCAACTTAAAAATGAATGAGATGTGTGTGCCTTTGATGAATTTATTGTTATATATTATATGCATATATATATTTTCTAGTTTGTGAATAATTACATGAATTTTCTTTCAGAGATTAAGGTAAGTTGGTTTATACAATTATAACTGATCTCTACATGTTTCAAGTTTTTCTTTTATTTGTAGGTCTAGGTATATAAAAACATTTAAGCTAAATATATAAAACTGAATTGGGCCTTAATGTTTTGTATGAATGCTCTTCAGATACACAATAAAGTCTTTATATAATAAATCTAAATCTAGATGGTACCATTTTTTTACAAAGAATATAAGAGGTTATAGATTTGAAATTCTATAAAAAAAAATTCAGATAGCAATTTCACAATAGTTATGAAGAACACATGCAGCAATATTATTTTTTTGAAACTTTAAATGTGTGGGTAGACTCATTAGCATTAATTGTAATTATTATTGATAGTTTGTTATAAACATGAAATTTTAAATTTGAAGAGTTTAATTAATGTTTAAAATGACATCCACTTATAATTATATTATCAAGTACAACTTCAATGACATTTTAATCTTTACCCAAGTATTGTTAACTACACCAAACAAGCTGATATAATAATTTCCTTCCTTTTTAAGTGAGTAATTCTGGAAACACTCATTTTTCCAGTTGAAACTTGATAAAGGTAATGGATGTCTTTTAACCAGATGTATTTCTTATCTAGTAGATTCAAAGCAGATATTGTTTATTATGTCATGATCTGAATTAACTATTAATTAATACTTAAAATGGCCACCAAAATGACTAATGGGCATTATTCATAATAATGTAAATATGTTTTGTTTTAGAAATAAACTTTATTTTGTCGGTTTTTTATTGGTAAATTGCTCATGCATATTTCTTGTTTTGCTTTCTAATCAAATGATAGACATGGTAATTGCAGGTAGTTAAATCAAAATTAAAGAACATTAATTTGAAGGGAACTGGTATGTTAAATAATTTATTGTATGCCCATTAGTCATGCATTAAAATGTTAACAAGTAACACGCATTTTACTTTCAGTTAGTCAAGCGTCAGTTATGCCCCCATGAAACCATATAAGGTGTATTGATTGTTGAAATGTAATCATGAACGTAAAATCTCTTACCTTTCCAGCAAAACCTTTTGTTTAATATATTTTTTTCAGTGACAGAACCTGGTCATGTTGTTATAACACTTTAAGCTTGAGCCCAAGACCAATCTCAAGCATCTGTATTCTGATTGGTTAGATTTGAACAAACCATTTCATGTCCGACCAATCAGATGCTTAAGAATGGCCTCAGGCTTAAGCTCAAAGTTATATAATCTCCAGGCCCTTCAGAGTGCTGAGTTCATGTTATATTCCTAGTTTTAATCATTGTGTTATAATCCTGTCTACATCAAGTACATTTGGTTTGCTCCATTCATTTCAGACCTCAGCGCATGTGGGCGTATACACCGTGTGCTGGTGCAATGGATCGGCAAGTTTGTCGCTCTGGTCGCTCTCCTGTACCTATTTATCTGCTCGCTCGACTTTCTCAGCTCAGCATTCAGAATACTCGGAGGCAAAACTGCAGGTAGGTGTCATGAGAGTCTCATTATATCATAAAATTTCCAACTTAAACCTTGTCTTGTTAAAAGACATCAAAAAAGACAACTCTAATTTGAGAAGGTCTTCCCGCTGACCACGTCTTCTTATTGTTTTATAGTCCTTGTCTTTTTTGCGTGTAATTGTGTGTTAAAAAAATCGAGATATTCTCAATTATAGTAAAACATGTAAGATAATCAAGAAATTACCAAACAAGATGTGTCAGCTGTATGGGTTTTGGGTGAAAGATTAGAGATTTAGCTGTAGGAATGTCTCAGCATCAGAATAAGAAGCTAGCTTCATTGTTTTTATTTAGTATATTACATCAGCTAATCACCATATGGATCGTATGTATCAGACTTACTCCCACACATGAAAGTACCAAACAGTATTATCTCCCTTACATGTTAGATAAGATAGGCATGCAAGATTTATCTCCCTTGTGCTAACAAAGACTCATTCTGTGTGGGAGTGTTATATTGTAAACAAGTTGAGTGTTGGCCAGCTGGTAGATGTTTTCTGACACAGCTTTGAAATAAGAACCTCAATGTATGTGAGGAAATGGATAAATGCTAATCTATCTATATAGCCCCTTGACGGTTGGAGTGTTGTCATTACACACTTTTTATACCACGCTACAAAAGATCAATGTCTGTTGTGTCCTTGAGTATCATGTATCCATAAAAAATAGTCCATGCCTCCTTGTTTACATTGGATACCACGTTAGTTTAAAGTGTTCTGACTCTGACATCTTTTTCAACATTTCCAAAACTTTATTATTAAAGGAAAAAATATGTATAAAGAAATAAAGATTTATAAAAGAAAAAATGAAACTCCTTAAAAACTAATTAACAGGAATTAAGCCAAATTTCTCTGTATGTTGGCAGTGAATTTTTTTACTGTAAGGGCAGTTAAGCCCTGCATGAAGTATGGTTGCCATTACTAATAATAAGTGACAACTGTTTTTGATCATGTGTTGCAGGTGGAGTGTTTGCCAACAGTGAGGTATTGCGTAACCCCCTTGCTGGCCTTATGATTGGTCTTCTGGCAACCGTCCTGGTTCAAAGTTCAAGCACATCCACCTCCATTGCTGTAACCATGGTAGGATCAGGAAGTAAGTATTATAAAGAGAAACTTTTTTTTTAAATAAAGAATCATGATAATCTTTCCTGTGGAGAATAATGAAAGGGGCATTAATTAGAACAGTTTGGACTAATTAAACTATATTACAACTCAGATATTAAAATAACTACAAATAACAACTATACAGACTAGGTAGAAATATGCTTTTTAAATTTGTCTGACACATTTTGTGTTCAGGTTATGTCTGCCATAAAAATTACATTCTGACATATTACAATACAGCAATGACCAGACTGTATTAGTTGTAACGGTTTTAAATATGTATGTTTGATTAACAAATACTCTCCTTTATTCCAGTCTTGGATGTCTCCCAGGCTATCCCAATGATAATGGGGGCTAACATTGGTACCAGTGTCACTAACACCTTCGTCTCTATGGCCCAGTCTGGGAACAGACGAGAGTTCCGACGAGCATTTGCTGCCGCCACAGTCCATGACATGTTCAACTGGCTCACTGTACTGGTTCTTCTCCCGCTAGAGGTCACCACAGGTAAGTTTCATTCTTGTTGTCATGGTAACAATAACTAATAATGGGTAGCTAAGACAAAAATAAATTACTTATAACAGTGTATAAAACACTTTTTATTTTTGTTTCTACTGCCATGATTTTTTTTCCCATAACAATGGAAAGGTGCATGCTTCTGTCCCAAAATAGATATTTAGGTGTATGTAATAATATATTGATATGTTGGCTTATCAATCTTTTTAGGTTATTTGTACCGTGTAACAAAAGCTATAACCGAAGGACTTAAGTTGGAAGATGGTGCTGGTAGCAAGGGAGGTAATACAGAGTTGCTAAAGGCCCTTACAAAACCTTTTACCAGTCTCGTGGTACAGGTGGACAAGAAAGTCATCAGTAAGATTGCAGAGGGTGATGAATCCTACCTCAACAAGAGTCTAATCAAAGTATGTATTTTTTTAAGTTTGTAAGCTTTTAATATGTAATGCACTAAAAGTTTCAATTAAAGCTGTGTAAGAAATATTATTTTCAATATACATCTAGGTTTGTTTCAGTTTGAATGAATAGATCATTTTGAAGAGATCTCGTATTAAGTTTAAGATGGGCATTTGCTTTTCATGAGGTCTAGATTTCAAGTTCTGAATTGTCTTCAAAGTTTTCTCAGTTAAAAGTTTACTCATTAAATCCCTATAAATGTTCACTAAGATGCAAACTATCAAATATTAATGACATTAAAAATTCTTTTTCAAAGGTTGTTAAACTTGAAAAGCTTCTCTTCTTTTTATGCTGGCAGTTGCATTAATTTACCAATTTCATAAATAAATTTTCTATAACAGAAATACTGCAAGTATGAAGAGATCGCATTAATGAAGAACGTTACCACGGAGATGAACATGACAACCATCGTTAATGGCACTACTGTCTACAAGATGGTGAATGTAACTCAAGAGGTGGAAGTTACTGAAAAAGTCCCATTTGAGAAATGTAAGTGTCTGTAGTATATTACTTATATTGACATTTATTATTGAATATGATTATTACAAATTTGTGAAAAAAAGACCCATTTTGATTGGAATTTACAACAAAAGAGCAAGCCTGATGCATATATATATTAACATATTAACATGTAGATTGAATGTACAGGTAGTATTTACTTAATTAAAAGATATTAAAGATAATAAATGCTCATTTTGCTGCCATGGTAATAAGCAAGTCGGTTACTATTGTTCCAGGTTTCTCTGCACTCAGCCGTCTGGACATCAATGAGAACCTGGCAGGTGTGTTATTGCTGATATTCTCCCTGGTTCTACTCTGCACCTGCCTTATACTGATGGTAAAGCTCCTTAACTCCCTCCTGAAAGGATCCATTGCCAAGGTGATCAAGAAAACCATCAACGCAGATTTCCCAGGATGCTTCAGTTGGCTGACGGGTTACGTGGCCATGCTGGTTGGTGCATTGATGACCATCCTGGTCCAGAGCAGCTCTGTGCTGACCTCCGCCCTTACACCCCTTGTTGGAGTCGGCATGATTAAGATTGAACGAATGTATCCTCTAACACTTGGTTCGAACTTAGGAACCACTGGCACAGGCATCCTTGCTGCACTCGCGGCCCCAGGTGACAGTCTACACGTAGCTGTCCAGATAGCTCTATGCCATCTTTTCTTCAACCTATCTGGGATCTTGCTCTTCTATCCTGTTCCTGTTATGCGTCAAATTCCAATCAAACTTGCCAAATGTCTTGGCACGATTACCGCCAAGTATCGTTGGTTTGCAGTCTTCTACATCATAGTGATGTTCCTCGTGTTTCCAGTGTCCATCTTCCTGCTATCACTAGCTGGAAGCACGCCAAGCATCATTGTCTACTCAATTTTAGCACCATTCCTGTTATTCATCATTGTACTGAACATAATGCAGAGGAAATGTCCTAAATGTCTTCCAAAAGTATTGCGAACCTGGGACTTCCTTCCCAAAGTGTTGCGGTCCTTGGAGCCAGTAGACAAGGTTGTTACGAAAGTTGTTGGTGCAATACAAAAACTGTGCCCTTTCTGCGGCAAGTGTTGTGAGCCAAAGAAGAGTCAAAACCCTCAGGTTTTGATACAGAAGGCTGGACTCACGCCCATCATTCCAGTTAGTCATATAGTAAAACGCCCTTCACCTAGTCAATCCGTCGCATCATCTGTTATGTTGTTAAGTCCATCCAAACATTAGCCAGGGTAAATTATTGTCATCCATTAATTTGTGAAATAATTATTAAAATTGTTGTGAAATTATTAAGAGGTAATACCTTCTGTTTTACACAAGAATTTGTAAGGTAAGCTTTACATGCAATGATTATTGTGCCAAATACTTGACTTTCCCAGTTGTGGATCATTTTCCCAAATTTCTTAATGATTTATGTAATGATTGACTTATGTAAACAGGTTGTCTATAAGTTAAGGGAATGCCACACTGGGTTTAAAAATAGTAGGTATTATCTTTTATGCATTGTATATTGTATATAACATCATTTAGTTAAACACTGCCATTTTGTACACTGTTTTAACAGTGTAAAATATGTACACCATTATTATCAATTTGAACAGTTTTGTCTGTGATAGAAGAAAGATATGAATAAACCAACAAAGTCTGTACTCTCCATTCTACTTCTGGTAATTTGTATATACATTTTACTAATGTCTTCTTTTCTATAGCTCCAAGTTTCTAGTCAAGATAACGAAGAATTTGGTAAAATATTTGTAAAAGAATTTAGTATTCTGGGTTTGACATCTTGCCTGTCATTTTAGTGAACATACCTAAATGTTATATGCTTTGATCTTTATCGAATATTACATTTTAAGATTGCACAAAAAAGCAGAAGGTTATTATATGTTGTTGACACCCAAGTCTTCCATTGTTGTTAATGGATATCATCATTTTTCTACATATAAGACTGTTTGGCTATACCTCTGTGAGGGAGATTCCTTCCGTTTTTGTTGATTATCATCATCATTGTCATCAACTAATAGCACTGGAAGCACATTCAAGGGCCATAATGTAATTAACTTGCAGAATTTTATAATAATCTGTATTTCTGACAATAAGAAAATAAATTTTGAACAATTGCTTATGTCAACATTTTCGTCTGATGCTGCAGTTACAAAGACGATATTCTTGTGCATACAATTGAGTTTTAATTCTTTTAAGTTGTCTTACTGGACTTAGGCTTTTTAATATTTACTTCAGAACATGTTAGTATTTTTATTTTGCCATCAGACACAAGGATTTTTCAACTTTTAAATTCCAAAGCAAAAATCTCATTCAAGTTTGTTTTTCTAACTCAGTTTCTTTAGAGAAAAAAATGTAGTAAAGTTTTGTCAAAGCAGAATCTCATTCCTTTTGTTACTTTGACTACCTGTATTTATTGAATCTCTGTTCATATACTCTGTTTTTCAGTTATTGTTCATACTTGGAATCTATTTATGTGACTTGAATCTCTTGTGCTAACTTTGTTTGAAAGTGCTTACTTGTCATATTTTTGACCACCAGTGTGCATGTTCTTAAAGGGCATTACATTACTATCTCAACACGTATTACAATCAAATTGTTGTGTGTTTTACATGTCATTAATATGCCAAGTAGAAAATGTCAAGTGCAGATGCTGAAATATTTATTAGTCTGAAAGACTTGTTCATGCCATTTATATTTATTTTTCTAATAAAACTTGTGAAATGCATCAAAATATTAGTAGTTTTTTCCAATACCTATTTTAAAAAGCCAATCTATGATACTAGTTTCTACCCTGGAAGTACAGCATACTTCTGTCCTTTATCACTAATGCTGCTAGCCAATGTTCCAATCCAACTATATCTTATTCAACTTAATACATTAACTTAACATAGGATAATACATGTACTATGAGATTTCATATATAAGGTGGTAGTCGACAGTGTTCCTTCTAAATACAATTATTTAAACCTTACTTTTGAGAAATTTGAGCATAATTTCTGCCTACAACATGCTTTAGTCACAACAAAGACAATTTTAAATACTACCTCAATAAAAATTGATTAGACGGTACAAATGGTGAAAAACTCTTCATTCTTTCAAAGTCTTAAACACAATGGGGCATTTCTGCTTAAAAAAAGATGCCAGCATTATGTATAACCCAGATGATGCAATTCATATGATTTCAAAAGTAAATGGTGATGTAGTTTTCTTAACTTAAAAATAGCCAAGTGTGCAGCATGACTGGAAAGAAATGCATGTTTGCCATGATCTGTGGGATGCTCAGATCCACTTATCACATAAATGAAGGACATCTATAAACAGCATTTTGCAGAATCTTTTCAGGAAATAAAAAAAGTTTTTTTAATGGATTAAACTGTCGGATTTCAACTTGAAATGTTAAAACTAGGCAACCGTGCAAGGAGTCTGCTTATGGTTTAGATCCAGATAAGCCAATGAAATGCGGCATCATGCCATAATGTTCTTGTGATCTTTAAGCAAGGACCTTCATATTTAACAAATTTTCTTTAGGAAAATCCTAGTTATTAGATTGGGTATTTTGTTGGGCAACGGATGTCAACATTTCATTAAGTTTCTTGTCAAAGTTGTTTCATCTCAGTATCCGTTCAAGGTAGAGTTTTGAAACGTAACATAGTTGTCTGACAGCACAGTAGCAATTATCAGGACAAGTTTTACAACCCCGAAATCTATTTTGCCAAAGTTATGCCCCTTTTTCACTTAGAATTTTTTTTACAAAGTTGTATTTTTATCAGTAACCATTCAATGTAGAGCTTTGAAACTTACTACAGTTGTCTGACATCACAGCAGCAATTATCGGGACAAGCTTCATAACCACCGACTATATTTTGCCATGATAATGCCCCCTTTTCACTAAGTTTTTTTTAAAGTTGTAATTTTTCATTAAAGGTAGATCTTTGAAACTTAACATAGTTGTCTGACATCACAGTAGTAATTATCAGAACAAGTTTCATAATCCCTGACTCTATTTTGTCCAAGTTATGCCCCTTTGTCACTTACAATTTTAATTATGTTTTTTTGTAAAAGTTGTATTTTTCTCAGTTACTATTCAATGTAGAGCTTTGATACTTAACACAGTTGTCTGACATTACAGTAGCAATTAACAGGACAAGTTTCATAACTCTTGACTGTATTTTGTCATAGATATGCCCTTTTTCACTTAGCATTTTCATTAAGTTCTTTGTTTCAGTTGTCTTTTTCTCAGTAACCATTCATGAAAGAGCTTTCAAACTTAACATATCTTTTCACATATCTTCACACAAGTGTTCATTTAATATGACAGTGTCTTATCTAGAAACCATGGTCCTACCTCAAAGGTCAAGGTCTAGAAACCATGGCCCTACCTCAAAGGTCCAGGTCACACCAAGGGTGTAAAGTATCAAAAACTGCCAAAATGTAGCTTCCAGAGTTTAGTTCAGTGCTTAATTAAAAAGGAACTTCAGCTAAGGTGCATAAAGAATGTTCCCCTCAGTGAAACAGTTTTTCATCCAAGAACCATGGCCATACCTCAACAGTCAAGGTCACACTTAAAGAGTTCAAAGGCCAAAATTTGTGCAAATTTATAGTTTCTGGAGCATAACTTTGCAACTTATAAAGGGATTGCATCTACATTACACTGAATTTTTCATCTAAACATAAAATGAAAACCTGGTTTCGTCACGTGGCAATGTTTCTTGTTGTTTTATAGCTAATCATATAATGCTTGTATAGTTGGCCATCATAGGCCCCATCACTTACTGAAATACAGTAAAAACTTATTGAACAGTTTTCTCAGTTTTAAAAAAATTGACCCAAATGTTTTTCAAAAGTCTTTTGATAAATTTTTTTCTGAAAATATGGTCTTATGAATTCTCTCCAAATTCTAGGAAAAGCTACAATTACAGTGAATAGAAGTTAAATACCTGGTTGAGTGTTTTGTGTAGGATGAAGTTTGTCATGCTTTATGGAGTCTCAATGGTATAATATAAAAAAAAACGGTTTGTGAAAATCCATCATTTGAGTCTAAAGTGTATATATTACATTATCACTTCAGTCCATGGGGAACAACGCGCAATAACAGTAATATAGAAAAAATATCAAATGTATGTTCCGGTCCAATAAGAAAATGCCCAGTAAAGAAAGGGTAATTGGAGAATAAATTACAATTAGTTAGGTAGAGGAGAATGAACACATGTCCGAGTTAAAGCTAAACATGAATATTGGGTATCAGCATTTATGTACATTTATTGAATTCAGAATTTCTGCTTTTTTTTGTTGTCATGGTCATGGTAGAACCACATATACTCGACAGACCCATTTTTTTATGGACACATTGGATAAAAAGGATTAAGTAAGAAAGATAGATTTATAACCATTTTTTATTTAACGTAAGAAGCTGCCAAAATTAAAATTATGCAATAAATAATGATAATTATAGATACATTAGCACTTCCAGCATACATAATCATGGGGTTAAAATAAATAATAATAAAAAGGTAGAAACTAAGTAAATAACAATATAAAATGTTAAAACTAAATAATGAAAATGGCTTGTATATCTGTTAAGCATAAATTGATCAAGAAGAAATAAGGACAAATCTAGAAAATTATGAAATTGCATATACTTTTTACATCTTTTTATGAAAAATATTAAAAAATGAAAGCTAAAAGGTTAAATTTGTGATTTTTTCTTCTTTCTAAAAAACCCATGCATTGCAATATTGCTTACTTAAAAGAATCCTGCTATATCACATGTTATATAAGGCATATAAGCAAGGCAAGGCTAAATATTAAACGTTACAGATTTAGTACTTAAGCACCAAGTTGAAGATTTGTTTAGCTGGGCCTTGGCAATCTATTATTTTTTTGCCATATTAGATATTATTTTTCCCTAAAACTCTTTAAAAATGCAAAATGAATACAACTAGATATCATACTTGAAAACTGTGTGGCATTTTCTTTAAAAAATGTTTATTTCAGCTTGGAAATAAATTAAAATGCCTGTAAATAAATGAACAAATGTTTACTTGGTTACTTCAGGAACTACTTCACTACCACGTGATTGTGAGTAAAATGGCCTGCTAAACAACTTTATTTTATAATAAATGGCACTTATTCATTCATTTGCCTAAATGCCATAGTAACAAAGCAATTTTGAAAAAGAAAAGTAGAATACAAACAGCAGAATGAATGTGGAGCATTTTTTATAAACAAATTTTAAAATAACGAAATATAATTTTACAGGGATTTTCTCAATTAATATTATAATTAAAAATAATCCAATATGCCATCGATTTTATAGATGTCTGTACCATAAGTTCAACATTGAAGTTAAAGTCCAATTTCAAAAAAATAAATAAAATTTCTAAATAATTTTGTCTTGTCATGTTATTTCAAAATTAAGCACAAGTAATCTTATAAAGCAATGATCAATAATAGCAATCTAACAACTTGAATCTATAGGCATATACATGTACAACATTTAAACAACAATATTGGACTTGGCAAAAAAAGTTACAATGATATATTCTTTTGTAATGCAACAGTATCAGATTACAGATAATGGTCAAATGATGATAAAATTGTGCTAAAATCGATGTTCACTGAAAAAATTTACAATTTACAATTTTGCATTCATATTTTTTCATAAAGAGTGAAAAATAAAC
Source organism: Sinonovacula constricta (assembly GCA_007844125.1). NCBI lineage: Eukaryota > Metazoa > Mollusca > Bivalvia > Cardiida > Solecurtidae > Sinonovacula > Sinonovacula constricta. The sequence goes on along the minus strand of CM017560.1, from coordinate 48,500,434 downwards.
TCAAATGGCATTGTTTAAAATTTCAAGTTTAACTCTAGGTATATTTTAAGTTTGACTCTATTTAAATTTAATGTTTGACTGTTTTTTAAGTAGTAGTTGTTCAATATCAGGATTTGAAATAGAACTTTCTGTTATTGTTGATTAAAACATAGGGTCAATATAGTTAATACATTAAATATAAAAATAAGAAGGATAACTAGTCAAAGGCTGAAATAGCAATTAACTGATTAAACAACAACAAAAGCAACAACAGCAGAATCTTCATCATTATGATAACAGTCAATCTCAAGTGGATACTAACCATCTTCTAGAGTTTGATATGCAGAGTTGGCCAAACTTACAATTATGCAAGCAGGCAGAGTATTTATATAAACACATACACTAATGAAGCAAAATACCATGGTTTCGGCCTATAAGTTGTTATAAATATACAGGTCTACACAAAAGTCTACAGAAAAAGCAAGGTATAGTCCCGAAATTTGTTTAGATTTATACAATTGTGGTTTAAAACAATGCTGAGTATTCATTACTATGAAAAACTATAGTATTTTTATCCTTGTGATTGTGACATTTGATAAATTAATCTGATGACCCCAACCTATGGGGTCACTCGCATAAATACTCTTTAAATATTTTCACCTGACCTGTTTTATGTACATACACTAACTTTTTTGCTTAGTCAATATTATGAATGGGACTTTCTGACAGATAAAAATTAAATAATACCATGAACATGCACCTTGTGTTGTGATTTTTACAAATAAAGGCAAAAGTAGATGGAGCCATCTCCATTTTCAAAGTAAAATATACCAGTTAAAGATATCCATATATTTTATATATATAATTTTACTTTGGAAATGGTGTAAATTCTTGTCAGGTACATTATGTGTTTTTACTATTAAAAATAAGGAATTAAAGGTTCAATATTATCAATCATTTCAGAAATAAACATTTATTACCAGTATTAAAAAATAAAGAAACATATAAAAACACACAAATCAAACATATTACACACTTTTAAAAAGAATTATCACATGCCATACAAAAGGTACCGCATACTATACATAACACATGTGAAATAAAACAGTAACTAAAAAGTAACACAAAATTGAAATTTAAAACATTTTATATAAAAAATTATCAAAATAAAAAATAAAAAGAACCCATTTACTGACTTAACTGCATAGCAATATTTTACTAATTATATCATATAAAGCTATGCTATTGTTAAGGTCAGCAATTAGATAAAAAATAATCCACAGAAACACCTAAGAACACATCCACATATCTTATAAAGCTTACCAGTAAAAAAAACATCAACATGGGCCAAAAATTGAATTTTAGAAAAAAAATAATACGGTAGTAGCTTAAGATTTCATTGAATAAAAAATTAAAAATATTCCTCCAAGTCATAAATAACAAGCCAAGTTTTAGAGAGGATTTTCACTTATTCATTTTTAATTAAGTTCTTTCTTATTAGTTGATCAAGTATGAGAACAAGTACCAGTATGCAACTTAAAAAGTAACAAATACAGACAATTGGTAGCTGAACACAATTACCACTATAGAAAGAGATACATATATAATTATTCATATATTAACGTGTGTTGAGAAATGTAAAGAAATAAAACAAACCTCTTCTGCAAGGTATTTAAGGGTACCGTAATAAACAATAAATACTAAAATAATACATGTATTTGGAAATGGAAACATTTTCTTACTATTAGGTATATTGTAAGAACCTTCATAAGAAAAAGTGAATAACACTGTGACGTCTAATTGGAAAATGTAAAATACAGAAATAAACAAAGTAATGTAACATACCTCAGATATACCTACACTCATTGTCCTATTCTGAACAAATTAATGTATATAGTGTATTTCACGAATTAATTTTAAGTCTGCTATTTAAGACACAAGGTACCAAAATATGATATGTGATTCTAGGGAACAACTAATACAATTCTGAAAAATGACACTAATAAAATTACAAATTTATTTTGACGTTAAAAGATTAAAAAAAAATATCTTATTACTGAATTGCTTGTGGAAGAAGAGGTAGGAACCTTATTACTGAATGGCATTTAAGACATACATCAATCACAGAAAAAATGGGACTAGAACTATATTGTAACCGCAATACTAAATGATTTTGACAAATAGTATAATGCCTTTTAACCAAAAACAATCTCTAAGCTCTATAAAATACCACAAAAAGTTCTGTTAATGTAATTTCAGATTAAAATCAGGTGTGTTATTCCTCTTGATATTTTTGACAATAGTATGTATAATTATTTATTGCAGGCAGCAAAAAATTCAGAACACAGATTAAAAAAATCATAATCAAATCTTGTTTACAAGAAAAGTCATAAAATGGGCAGTGCTCAAGTGTTTTTAATAAAAGAAATTGTGGTTCACTCATTGGAAAGGCTGTTGCATAAAGTCAATGAACAAGGGAGTTTACTCAAATAGACACTTTCAGAATCACACAGCATAAGCTCCCTTCAGTAAACGCTGTGGGCTCTGAAAAAGAAGAAAAGCAAAACCATATCAACTGTCTTTTAAAATTTCAGTAAGATATAAACATAAAATGTTAATAATAATCAACAGTTTAATGAAACAAAAAAAACTTTCTGCGTTATATGAAACCATATCTTTACAAACAACAAGAGGGCCATGATGGCCCTTAATCGCTCACCTGATGACACGGGCTTTTAGTAGGCTCAAATCTGGCATCAAGTACTTAAGAGTTATTTACTTTAGAAATCTTTGGTGAAGATTGGGCCATTAGTGTGGCCACTGGGTTGGTAACATTTTCTAGATTTTTACCAAGTAACCTACTGAAACCACATGACCCACTCCAAAACATATGTAAGATTTCATACTAACAAACATTCTGGCCAAGTTTGGTGAAGATTGGGCCATCAATGTGGCCTCTAAGTGTTTTTCTAAAATGTGACCTAGTGACCTACTTTTTGACCCCACGTAACCCAATAATATATTCATCCAAGATTTCATGCAGAAAAACAATCTGGTCAAGTTTGGTGAAGATTGTGCTAAGAATGTGGCCTGTAGTGTGTTCACATGCTTTTTCTAAGTTTTGACCTAGTGACCTCTCTTTTGACCCCACTTGACCCAATAACTAACTCATCCACGATTTCATGCAGACAAACATTCTGACAAAGTTTCAATCAATACTTGGTTTTATTTACTCTCGCCCTAACTATTGTTATAGGGCGAGCATTAATGTATAGGAGTTTAAAATAGAATATCACATTTAGTTTTAATTAATGGCGTGAGGGTTGCCTTATGCCAGAAGGGTTAAGAAAATTAGGACTTAAAATGAAAGGATAGTTATTGCATGATTCTGGATTTGGCAATAGGCTCCTATATAGAATGTATGGGTGTTTATGTTTTCTATGAGATATATGTACGTGTGTGATGTGTGTGTCATAAAAATTATGTTTATACAATTATAAGATGTGCACTTTCTTTTCATCTGTACATTTTTGTTTTTGTCCACCTAATTAACATAACAATTATTTCAATATAGTACAATACAGTGCCTCTTCTGGGACATATAATGGTGCTGAGAGCACCTCTTTAATATACACAAAACAATATAAAAACCAAGAAATATAGTTGTTTAAAATAAGTTTAAAAAGTTAATTTAGATCCTTCAATCCGATGCTTGTGGCACATTTTTAGGACCAGTTATGAGCATGTTTTATTAAAAAATCAATAATTTAAATAATAAATGCTATATACAGTTTATTATGTACAGTCTGAAATATACGTTATATCAGGCCTGTCTTATGTTACTAGTCTATGTTTTATCAAATTGTCTAAATAGAAAAGACTGGTTTACATGTGGATGATGGGACTGGTATTTTAATTCTATGGTCCCGTTGACAGTCGGACTTCTTTTATTCGTCCACATGCCCCATAGAAGTAGAGTTATAAGAGATAATACAACGCGAAAGATCGAGAGAAAAGAAGGGAAGGAAGATATATATACCCGTGTTTGACAATTACAAAGGATATCTCCCATTCCCTATAGAGTGAGAATATTATTTAAATTCTTCAGTTTGTAAGGAGAGGGAGAACTTTATTATTCTAGGAGTCTTTAGTGTGTTCACAAGCTTTTTCTAAGACTTGACCTAGTGACCTTCTTACTGATCCCACGTGATCCAGTTATGAACTCATCTAAGACTTCATGAAGGCAAACATTCTGATCAAGTCTGATGAAGATTGGGTCATAAATGGGGCATCTAGTGTGTTCACAAGCTTTTGCTCAGATTTGACCTAGTGACCTACTTTTTGACCCCACGTGACCCATTAATGAACTCATTTAAGATTTCATGCAGACAAACATTCTGACAAAGTTTGGTAAAGATTGGGCTATAATGGTGGTCTCTAGTGTGTTCACAAGCCTTTTCTAAAACATGACCTTGTGACCATCTTATTGATCCCATGTGACACAATAATGAACTCATCCAAGATTTCATGCAGACAAACTTTCTGACCAAGTTTGGTGAAGATTGGGCTATAAATGTGGTCTCTAGTGTGTTCACAAGTTTTTCCTAAAATTTGACCTATTGACCTACTTTTTGACCCCAGGTGACCCATTAATAAACTTATTTAAGATTTCATGCAGACAAACATTCTGACCAAGTTTGATGAAGATTGGACAAAAACTGTGGCCTGTAGTGTGTTCACAAGCTAAAATGTTGACGCAGAAAGCCGAATGCCGGACTGGACGAAGCGGTATCACAAAAGCTCCCCTTGAGCACGTTGTGCTTAGGTGAGCTAAAAAAACAACAACAATTGTTCAAAGTATTTTTTGGAAACAGTAAATAGGCACTTGTGAAAATAGTTATATGCACATGTTTCTGTTAATAGTTAATGGTTTACAAAGTGGCAAAAGAGTCTACGTAAGTCCTTGATTTCTGTGGATTCGTATATAAAAAAACCCATAAATTCTCTGACATTTGACAATTAAACAGTAAACAAGAGGGCCATGATGGTTATCGCTCATCTGAGTGCCATAGACATTTAGCACTTGTGTCTATGCTTTTTGACAGATCAAAATTCTTTAAACAATCTTGATACAAGGCCACCAAAGGAATATATAACAAAATATCAAAGCTCTATCTCTTGTGGTTTCTGCCAAGAACATTTTCTTATATAGCCTTATACAGAAAATGGCCACATTCCTGGCCGCCATGTTTTTTGACTGATCAGAATTCTTTGCAGAAAAATCATACACGCACACCCAAATAACATGCATACTAAATATCAAGGCTTTAGTTTTGCTGTTTCTGACAAGAAGATTTCTAAGTTTTCCTGTATAGCCTTATATGGAAAATGGCCAGGCCACTGGTGGCCATGTTGTTTTATGGATCAGAAAAAATTGAACAATCTTCATACAAGGCAACCCAAAGAGCATGTATACCAAATATCCAGGCTCTAGCCCTTGCAGTGTCCGATAAGAAGATTTTCTAAGTTTTCCTTATATGAAAAATGGCCACGCCCCTGGTGGCCATGTTTTTGACGGATCAAAATTATTTGAACAACTTTTCATCCCTCTGCCTGCTTAAGCTTTGGCTGAATTTGGTCCAGCAGTTTCAGAGAGGATGTCATTTTAAAATGTTGAAGGACGCAGGACGTTGGGCGATCAAACTAGCTCACCCTGAGCTTAAGCTCAGGTGTGCTAAAAACTAATGGGTGCCAGTACCATGTTCCCATCCTATAATATCATCTTGCTTGTCTTAAATTTTAAATCAAACAAAACATCTTCCACATAATAAAGTTGTTGAAATGAAAAAAAAATCATGATGTTAAACACAACGACTGTATTCTCTTCGAAAAAGCTATTTTAAAAATCATTACATATATAAATACATTGACTTACTTGAAGATTGATAAATGGCAAATAAGAAATTATATAATTGCATTTTAATTAGTTTCAACCAATAATAAGTCTTATTAAATAATTGAATAAAGCAGAACTTTTCATGAAATCAACAGACACATTACCGGAACCAAAGCCCCAGACACACAAAGATGACTCGAAAGAGCCGACGCACAAATCTTTCTAGTTTGTGGCAGCAGACAAATGCTTCGCCGAGAGTTTCAGTCAACATTTTTAAATATCTCACATAAACACAATGAACAAGTGAACCCCCTATGCTATTTGCTGACACAAATTCCAAATTGCTTTTATATAATTGCAGAGGGGATGTTTGCCATATGGTTGTGGTGTTGGACCAAGCTTCCAATATTTGTGTGTTTGAGTCTTTGCCAGTATATTGCAAACATTTACCACATAAACCTCAAGCATGACAGTACTGCAAGAGTTATAAGTAAACATAAAAACATTAAACAATGGTAAATAAATCAACTATACCATAAAAACAAAACTAAAATTATTTAAAAAAACATTGGCATTTGAACACTTTAAGCAACCTGTAAAGTGTAAAAGTAAAATAGAAGTAACTTTATTGAAAATGACTTACATCTTCACCAACCCAGAAAAAACCTAACAGATTAAAAATGAAATTCTACAATTCTTACATCACTTTTATTATTGTTTCAAATGAAAAACTGTTACCTATATCTAACCAACTGCAGAGACAAAACAAATTAATAGTACAGAGCATTGTAAGAAATCATATACATGCATGAGAGTTGTCTTGAAAGATCTATCAAATATTTCTATGTATTTGAATAGTTATAAATATCATAGACAATACTTAAAAAATAGAAAATGGATAAACTGAAGAATTTTTACATGCATACAATTAATTATAAATATATAGGTAACTTTATTTACATTTTTACAATTATTACGATCAACATGATATCTAACTCCCAAAATCAACAGAATAATTGACTAAGCTTTGCTTGTCATGTCCATCAATAAAAGAGGGACCCATTCTTTTTATTTTGGATATACCAGATTTGTCAGTAAATTTTACAAAAATATACATTAATATACTAAATTAACATTTAAACAATAAGATTATCACATACATAAAGACTAGTCCCATCAGGAATGTATAAATGCATGTTTACACTTACTAAACAATTCTCATTTATTGCAAATGCTGTCTAACAAAATTTTTACACAATAAATCTAAATATAAAAGGAATTTAACCAAAATAGTTCTAACAAAATTTTTACACCTACAACAAATCTAAATATAAAAGGAATTTAACCAAAATAGGTCTAACAAATTTTTTACACCTACAATAAATCTAAATATAAAAGGAATTTAACCAAAATAGGTCTAACAAAATTTTTACACCTACAATAAATCTAAATATAAAAGGAATTTAACCAAACTAGTTATACTAATAAGAAACCCACATACACTTAACTGTTAGCCTACTGTGCACAAGTTGATGAGGATTAGGAAAATAGTGTAGATCCATGCAATAAACTGTCTGATCAAGCATTGCAATACAGTCAAAATGCCATAGTTCAGATCACAATTTAACTAATTTTATGGGAAAAAACAAATGTAAATCTTCCTATATTTTTTTAATTTAAAAAATGCTATGATTTTTCTGATCGCTATGCATCAGATTATCATATCATATTCAATCAGATGATATCATATCATATTCAATCAGATGATATCATATTCAATCAGATGATATCATATTCAATCAGATGATATAATATCATATTCAATCAGATGATATCATATTCAATCAAATGATATAATATCATATTTAATCAGATGATATCATATCATATTCAATCAGATGATATCATATTCAATCAGATGATATCATATTCAATCAGATGATATCATATCATATTCAATCAGATGATATAATATCATATTCAATCAGATGATATCATATTCAATCAGATGATATCATATTCAATCAAATAATATAATATCATATTTAATCAGATGATATAATATCATATTCAATCAGATGATATCATATTCAATCAGATGATATCATATTCAATCAGATAATATAATATCATATTTAATCAGATGATATAATATCATATTCAATCAGATGATATCATATCATATTCAATCAGATGATATCATATTCAATCAGATGATAATCACAGTCCCTTAAAGCAAACACTTATTTAATTAGGATGCAGATTATTGAATTTTCAATACAAATACAACTGTTTTCACACCTCTGCAAATGGCAACAGCTACTCTCAACCCTCTTTTACAATGATTGACAATTCGGAATGCAACAAACAACAAGGTTACTTTGGTCAATGTTTGAGGTTGTCTTGATATTAAGTGAACAAAAGTCTAGTAGAATAGCGTTGCAGATTAAAATCTTTGAAATATGCCAAAACACTTTAAAAGTATTTATCTAATCATCTAAAAATCTTTTTTTTATATGTAATTCCATTTCACTGAATAATATTAGCTTGGTCATGGAATTTAAAAAAAAAAAAAATTATTTAAGGCACAGCAATGGTTGATAGACTTACTAGGTAATGCCCATCAAATGAGTGAAGGTTTATGAATTCCAAAATTTTACAAACAATATTGGTCTGTCTGATGGAGACTCTTAATATGGCGCCTTGGACTGTATTTACTGACTAGTCTAAAACATAGATCATGTTACCTTTGTGTACATATGCTGACAAATGAATAAGAATGTTATATGAGTTATAAAATTAAGCACGCAAATTATTTAATCTACTGGTATAGTATTTGATTACACACACAATAACCATACCAGCAGAGGCAAGCACACAACTCAGCCACCACTTCCACCAACATACCATGCTCACACCACATGCACGGCGAAGGTACGAGTGGTGGTGTTACCTGCAGGGTTTACCTTACGAAGGCAGGGGTGTCTGGTTTGATCATCGAGCTGTACACATTGGCCAGCACAATCAGGCAGCACAGGATGATGGGGCCAAATATAGCGCCCTCTAGGCCAAGCCAGTACATGCCACCTGCGATAGCTAGACCCGTCACATAGGGATGTCCGCTGTAGTAAAAAATGATGCCATGGTAGTTATTGTCAGAAATGAGATGCAAAACATATATGGTTGCCTTGGAAATAAACATTATATTCATCGTTGCTGTGACAAAAATGACGATTATAGTCTGTTTTACCTCAGCCTTTGACCCAATAACTCCCCCTGTAAAATACTGGTGGTCTTCCTTTCAGGAACATTGTTCACTCAAAGTTTAAGGTTGTAGGCTCGGGCAACCTCTAGATATCAATTTGGTGCCATTTTCACCATAATTAATATAACTGTGACTTTTAAGTCATCAAAATGAAGACTACTGTGATCATTACTTCTTCCTGCTGATTATAAAATTAACAGGATCTTATACCTGCCATGACCAGTGTTCCTACCAATTTTCAGGACTGTAGGCCCATATGTGCTCTAGATATTAATTAGAAATTAAAAAAACAACGTACAATGCTGCTGTGTTGTTTTTGACCAAACCCCAAAACAATCAAATGGGTTCATCACCACAACCCCAACAATAATCAAAGGTGTTCAACACTTCAATCCGAACATGAACAAAGAGGTTCATCATCTCATCATGACCAATGTCCCTCCAACATGAGGAAACTTAATATATATACATGTATATATATTCCAGATATGAGCTGATTAAATGATTTCAAAATCACTTTTTGCATGGAAACACACGATCCAATGTATAAGTTTTTATGGATGTATCTGTCCATAGGCTCTGACTTAAATTGGAGTCCCACTTTTATTCTCTTGATATCTTGCCCATAAGTCGAATAGACTTTTCAGAGCAATTTTAGGACACGTTTTTACTCCACTTATGGGTGAATAAATACGGTACTAAATAATACCTTGTCAACTGAGTAAAAAAAACAATGTCTAACTGAAACAGGACATACAGACCTTGTTATTTCTTGGGTAATGAGCTATGTACTCTAAAATCATGGTTCACTGTATCTGTTTGCATCTACCTACCCTTTAATCTCACTGTAGATGGCAGTATCTACAACGGAGGCTGGCAGCAGGTGACACACCATGAGAAGGACAGCCAAGATAAACTGGTCTTGAACCAGCCACAGCTCCAGTACTGCAGGGATGGCTGCCAGGTACGTCCCCACGAATGGGATGGCGCCAAACACCGCAGCGAGAGCTAGAAAGTAAAGTGGAAAAAGAACAAAAATCTTCCAGAGTGAGTTAGTAGATTTATATTAGTTTCAGGGAAGTATATAAAGGTAAAATGGCCATGGCTGAATACTACAAGAAAATCGTTTTATTTTTGAAGGAGAAAATGTATTGAAGTCTTTCATGTTTATTGTTTAACATGAATAAAATTTGGGTCAGAGGCCATTAACTGCAAAAAAAAGAATTGTCATCAGAATGATTTTTGTTCCCACAAATGGGGTTGGCTCCTAATACAGTTTGACATGGAGGAAGAACCCCGGACAAATGTCTAGATACAACCCTAACCAAAGGCAGGCCAGGATGAAAGTCCTTGCTTCAAACAGGACTCAAGCTACTTGGCCATAGACGCCCACTTCACTGCATTTATTCTAACAGAAGCACCTGGGTGCCATACAAAAGCAGACAGGGGAACATCTATTTAGGCACACCCTTCTCAATACACCAACATCGGTCTGGTTTTATATAATAAGAGGTAATCTGAAAATCAAGCGATTACTAAACTGTGTGTACAAGCACAGATGAATGACATTCTTTTTCACGTATACATGAATCCAACATTCAATTTTTAGAACAAAATATCTTAATTATTTTTTATAATTTGTTGGAGCACTTCAAACAGGAAGGCACCTTAATTAGAATATATAAAGTATATTAAGCGCAAATGTTTTATGTGCAAATACTCATACAATAGCATAAATATTAAATTAACAAAATAAATATGACCACTCACCTGAGGGTATAAAGACAATATTGACACCAAACAGAGTGTGAGTGAGCCAGGTATACAGCCCATAGAACACTGCCATCTTTAGGGATGCTGTGAACACACCCCTGCAAAAGGATGTCAGTAGACTTATGTGAATCATTTTACAATACAGCCAGAAGTTGTAAATAAATTTCTATAAATTCACATTCAAGTTTATCATTAATGTCTACAGACAGGAGAGTCAACAGATTGTGAGGAAGGTATTTTTTTATCTTTTGTGGCAGATCAAAGCCCTACAAAATGGAATACTTAACTTTCTAAAGTGTTGTAACTGTTTTGAGGACGATTTTCTGCAGTTTTTACTGCACATCATATTTGCTTTTTAAGCAAGCCATATATTTGGCTACTGACTTGACTGGAATGTTTGCACATATGTTGGTATAAACCGGGGTTATAATGTCAGTCACACTATGTGGATCAATGTTAGCATTTTTAGGTGGGACAACTAACATGCTTAACCACATTCACCAAGAAACTCAATTACTTGATCAGAAAAATGACCGAGTACTCAAGTTATGATTTTAGTACTGGTTGACATCCCTACTTAATCAAAACAAAACTTTCAATCAAAATAAGAAATAGAATAAATTAAAGTGTCTAAAAATTGCCCAGGAATGACTAATGGATTAATGGGTTTGTTCAACTTTATATATAGAAAACTCCAAAACATGCTCATTTAAAAAAGGAAAAAAAACAAACACAGAGATGTTATGTTTGCTTAAACTTATTTTATAGATAATATAAGTCACATTATCCTGACACTGAGCTGATCAATTGTGGCACTACCCTTATATTTGCTTGAGCATTAGCAAGGGAGCTATAAATTACTATTTTAAATGACTTAGATATGACTCCGGCCTCAGACCAAACCCAGGGCCTCAAATACTTGAAACCAATGCTCTAACAAGGGTTGGTTGCTACCAGGTTGAGTGTTGAGAGAATGAGTTGCTTACCCGACTGCATCCTGCACAGCCTGTCCAAAAGTGTTGGCCCCGGATCCAACAGTAGGGCTCATGGCGGAGAACCACTCTATGGGCTTGTACTGGTCTCGACTGGATGCCAGCAGGTAGAACAGTGTTGTCAGGAATATCACCTACAAACAAAGTTCTACAGGTCAGAATCATCACAGAAAGTTGATTTGTTTATTGGGTTTATTGTCCATTTCAGTTATCTGGAAACAGTGTCAATTTTAAGTAGATATAGTGCTGCCTTCACTGAGTACAGCATACCATGAACACCTGGCAGGATACCACACCCAGTCACATCATCCTGACATTGGGCCAACCAGTTGTGGAATTGCCCTTATATTTACTTAAGCGTTAGCAAAGGAACTATATCACTACCAAATTTTATGCATTGGCATGTCATGGCCTGGGTTCTGACCTGGGCCTACAGTACCTGGAGCCAACACTCTACTGACTGCACTACCAGGTCCGGTGACAGAAAGGTGAATGTGCATTTCTTTATTAATAGTTCATAACTATTATTCATAGAGAAAGACACCCAACATTGACCAGTGGACAACACACCAGATAGGAATTTTGATTCAACTCCTGAGAATGACCAACATGTTATTATTAACAGAAGTGAAAACTCTTCCATTGCTGGCCATTGCCCAAGAATAGAACATTTATCCTGAACAATGTCCAAGAATATAATATTAATCCTGAACAAAAACAAGTCTTAACAGTTTTGTTAACATATTTAATGTTATAGTAATAAACAGTTTCCTATTTTACAAAATTTCAAAATATATTTAGTAATATGCAATTGTTTACACTATCCCAAAACCTTAAAGGAAGTCAGCAAAACATGACAAAAGACACTGAGAAGAAGTAACTAATGCAGAGTTAAATTTTTTTTAATGTTTACCGCCAACATACTTACACAGGAGAAAATTTAGACGGGTGGTATCATCCCCAAACAAAATGGACAGATATAATACAACAAATAACTACACTTTTTTTTTTCAAATGAAATTTGTCCTTAAACAAGGGAAGTAAATTATTTTAATTTTTTGAGTTATTGCATTGAACCTGTAATTATTCCAAGTAACTTGGTACATGTACTTACTGACGAGAGGAGAAAGTTGAGGAGGGCGGTACCACCCCCAAACACAATGGACAGGGTGGAGGTCAGGACGGACAGGACTAGGTTCATATTGCCCTTCAACACCAACCACACAGACTCCAAGACCTGGAAACATAATATGAAATATAGATATGTTAGGGAGTTATAATACAATTATCACCATACTCACAATGACCATAACTATTTTTACCATCAGCATTATTAGAACGATGAGCATCATCACCATCATAATTATTAGAACCATTAATAATGTATCATCATCATCATCATTATTCTCATAATCATCATCATCATCTTTATTTTAATTATATTATTCACCACCACCATCAATACTTTCACAAACCTCATTATATAGCTAAACTTATAAAACTTTTTAGTTTTTTCTTACCACCAATATAAATCATTTATATATATAAACTAACATAAATACCTCAAATAATATTTCATTAAACATAGTTTTTATACAATGTACAATTTATACAATGTACAATTAAATGATCTTGTTTAACTTCTTATCGTTCATTTGATATTTTATCTATTTGCATGTCCTTCTTAAAGTAATCCTCTAGCATACAAATGTCACTTACTGACAGGAAGGTCCCAATGTTCTCCTTGACGAAGGCAATGATGCCACTGAAGTTGAAGCCACTGCCCTCAGACACAAGATCCCAGATGGACGTCAGATTTGTTATGTCCAGCGGCATTGTGTAGCCACCTCCTGTCTGGGTCAAGCTTGTACTTGTCGCATTCTGGGTACAAATATAGAAATACATGTAAGAGATAATAGTGGGAGAATTTAAGAAGCTGAAATGCAGATACTGCATGGAGAATTTCTAAAGCCAAATTGGAGATATTGAAAGGAGAATTTCTGACGCCAAATTTGAGATATTTTAAGGAGAATTTCTGATGCCAAATTAATCTGAAATATTGAATTTCTTTTCTTAATCCTTAATTTTATGTCAAAACCACTGGTCCTTACACAAATATCAATGCTAAGTTTTCAGATCTAAAGGTAAATTGCTGATATAAAACCTCTATTTACTAGTGCCATAGATTAAGCATAGAAATACTTATGATTAATACTTAATTTCTTCTTCAAACTCCACATTGTTGGCCCTTACAGAAACAAATCCAAAAAAGTCACTGGAATTGACATTTGCTCCTAAAACTACAATGACCTTATATTTGACCTTGACTTTGAGGTTGCACTAGCAAATCATTTGTCAGTAAGTTGGTAAAGTTTGATTAAATACCATTAAAAAGTGTCAAATTTATTGTCAAGACACTTCTATATAGCATATTAAGTTATCTATAAGGAATGACCTTCAAAATGACCTTGTCCTTAATGGCTGCACCTGTAAATCTTCAAAGTTATGCCTGTAAAATGGTTAAGTTTGATTATTAATGTGAGTTATATGGAAGTTATGGCTTGGTCACTCCACAATGGGACAGACAAGGCATACATAGTCCCAAGGACAAACATAACTAACTGCTTTGCCCTTCGAGGGCATATAACTCTAAAGCTCTTGGGATCACAGATATGATATATGTAACAATATACATAATATTCCAAACTATATTGCTGCAAGCAATACTTTCTAATAATATAGCTCTGGATTAACAGGAGTATTCTTATTCTAAAATCTGCACTTCTCCTTAAATCCAAATCAGTAGAAGCCTGAATGAGAAAGGAGATAATCATGAAGGATCTGTTTAGCTCCATCAATCTGCGACATTAAGAGTAGCTTGGAGCAAAAAAAACGCATCTTATCTATAAAACGTTACAGTAATATCTGTGAAAATTTATTTTGAAATTTCTAGTCATATAGTAGGTCGACATTTGATATCATTTGCATTCCATCCTGAAACATGAATGTGTATATAATGTTGTTTGTGTTTTCTGTGTGGATTCTGACACCATTTCTATATTGTTATTATTTGTTGATATTGTTTACCTGTATTATAACCTGAGGCATATTATATGTCACTCGAAACTTGAAAACCGTACTAAAGCCCGAACCATGTGGATAATTAGTCACAAATAGTGCAGATTATGATCAGACAGCTAAAAGCTGTTCAGTCATGTTTAACAGATTAACAGTATAGTCAAGTACTGTGTTTTAACAGACTAAAACAAAACGGTTTGAAAATGGAAAAGGAGTGAGGAAATAATGTTACTGTGACAAAACACACTCACAAACATGTTACATTTTAATATAATAAGAAAAACCAACACAGTTTTAAGAAATGGAAGCATCTTTACAATGGTATTGTCTTGTCTGTGCATTTTCATAATACTATTTGAACTTGACTGCAAAAGATCAACTCAACATAACAGAACAGACTATATGAAGGAAGACTATTATGGCCATATATAACAGCAGGCTCACTATACTGATTTTAAAAGAATTGGACACCTAACAAGCATTATTCATCTATCGATACAGTTACGGTCATCAGGGTGACTTCCAGTTATTTTTTGGTGGAGAAAACCCTTAGAGACAATTGTCCGGGTAGAACCATTAATACCTGGCATGTCAGCTGACAGACCTTCAAACAATGCATCTTTCACTCCAAGCGAGATATGAAGTCAGGAGTTAAGATAGCAGATCTACACAATTAGAAACGGTGTCCTTCTAAGCACAACTTACAGTTATGGATACTCCTTTTCAGTGAGTATTTTTGTAAGCCTATGAGACAAACATTTTGGTTTGATTTTTTTAAAATACATTGGGGAGACCAATTATTGTCATTATAGCCATATATAAAGTTCAGCTATTTTTTGTAATGACTTGGACAAATTACAGGGTAGAACCACCGGCTCAAGAGCAGGTCTGCTAGAAGACCTTCGCACATTAAGCCCTTCACCCTGGACAGGACTTAAACCCACAAGATGAGAAGCTAAGCTTGGTAAGAGGAGTTATTGAGTCAGGGACTCTATCCGTATGCTACTGGTGCTCCCAAGACAAAGGAAAGTTTGGGAAAAAGATGCCTGGACAAGTATGCTGAGTGAATAAAAATTATCGCCAATTACAATTTAATATTGCAATGAAGACTCTTATTTGTATTAATTTAAATGATCTCAGAAGCTTTTACCGAAAGAAGTTATTACCCCCTAAATACAGTGTTTTTGCGAGTAAATGACTTTGATATGTGATATTCACAAAATAAATTATTTGTATAAATTCTTTTCATATACTGCAAAATACTATTGCTAATTAAAAAACATACCATGTTGTTTTAACATTTTTACTGTTTAAGAAAAAAATGTTTATAAAAACAACCTACTAGTAACCTACTGAATCCACATGACCCACTTCAAAACATAGGTAAGAGTTTATACTAGCAAACATTCTGGCCAAGTTTGGTGAAGATTGGGCCATCAATGTGGCCTCTAAGTGTTTTCACAAGGTTTTTCTTAAATGTGACCTAGTGACCTACTTTTTGAACCCACATCACAAAATAATATACTCATCTAAGATTTTATGCAGACAAACAATCTGATCAAATTTGATGAAGATTGGGTTATGAATGTGGTCTCTAGTGTGTTCACATGCTTTTTCTAAGATTTGACATAGTGACCTACCTCTTGACCCCACATGAGCCTGTTATTAACTCATTCAAGATTTCATGCAGGCAAACATTCTAATCAAGTTTGGTGAAGATTTGGCCATAAATTGATCTTCTAGTGAGTTCACAAGCTTTTTCTAAAATTTGACCTAGTGACCTACTTTTTAAACCCACGTGAACCAATAACAAACTTATTCAAGATTTCATGCAGGCAAACATTCTGATCAAGTTTGGTGAAGATTGGGCTATAAATGTGGTCTCTATGGTATTCAAATGCTTTTACTGAGATTTTACTTAGTGACCTACTTTTTGACCCCACATGACCCAATAATGAACTCATCCAAGAGTTTATGCAGACAAACATTCTGGCTAACTTTGGTGAAGATTGGGCTATAAATGTGGTCTCTAGTGTTTTCAAAAGTTTTTCCTAAAATTTGATCTATTTATCTATTTTTTGACCCCAGGTGACTCAATAATGAACTCATCCAAGATTTCATGCAGACAAACATTCTGACCAAGTTTGGTGAAGATTGGATAAAAACTGTGGCCTCTATTTTGTTCACAAGCTAAAATGTTGACGGACAACGGACGTAGCGGTATCACAAAAGCTCACCTTGAGCACAACCCTTGAGCACATTGTGCTCAGGTGAGTTAAAAATTAATTCCTTACTTGATAAAACAATATTCACCCCATACACATAAAACATAACATACCCTACTGGTGTTTCAATAACAGAGGTTTAATTATACTAAAAAAGTCTTACTGAAAGTAACAATGCTTTCTAAAGTTTTACTTAATTTAACAAATCTGGTGTTCTTCTCCAGTGCATGCATAAATACAACACACCAATATTCCTTTGTTGAATTCTTCACATCTGTAACAATAAAAACAACCAAGAACCATAACTCTTTCCCTGCTAAAGGCTACCACCCAGGGAGAAAGAAATTCTTACCAGGCTTGGAGAAAACCAAACATAAATAGGGAATGCCTGGTGAATATAGTGAAGAGGTATAAAATAAAAATAATAAAAAAACAAAAGCAAATACAAAATTCTATTTAATTAATTGATAAAATTGTATATTAAATTTGAGTAATATAATAATAACATTTTAGCAATAATTATAAACATCAAGAAAGGAAGTCAATATATATTTTATTTAAAAGTAATTTTACATTTAGAAATATAATATATATATAGTAATAATACTGAAATGGTAAAACCAGCATACTGAAGAAGTAAAGAATTGAACAATAAATAAAAATCTAGCAAACTAAATAATAAATATTTAATACAGCCCTAGTTTGGATGACAATGTTCTGAAGATAATCACAATAATGTTATATTTTTAGAAACTACATAAAAAAGTTTCCAGGATCTAAAAAGAATATTATATCTTTTGGAGACAGATAAAAATTATAAAATTATATACAATACAAGGGATCTAAGTGAAAATACCTATAGTTACAATATCAGTTTCTAGCTATCTTTCCACAGTTCAAGCGGACATGAATACAAAGTGACCAATCAGATGAGAGCAGTTAAACACTCTTATAAATATTTGCGTACTTATTGACTAAGGCAATTTTATCAACCAATCATTAGCCATGACACTGTGCTGGCTGTTGTGGCTATCTTCTTGTGTTTTATGCCAACGGATCAACCATACATCAAAACAGATAAGTACAATTGGAAACCAAAGACATACAACTGTATTGCTAAACCTTCTAGTTCAGGGACTCATTTTAATCTTCTTCCAATGTTAAGGGTTTAATGGTATGTTTTAGAGCCTGTACACACATTAAACTATGGAAGGGGATATCCCCTAATATTCTAATTACTATTTCTAACAATCAATACATGGATTTGTCACTTCAAATGTCAATTTGTATATTGCAACTCCAAGCATGATAAATATCGCAATATAATTACATCCTAACTCTTATAAATCACATGAAAATGTTCACATTTCAACATTACTTTTGAACAATTTCACATTTCCCACATATACAATTTACATGTTACACATTGCTGGGCAAAAATCACAAATACATTTTACATTTCTAGAATCTAATTTACAAGTCACATATCTGGAGGCACAAATCTCTCATGTAAAATGTACACCGCATAACACCAGTTCAACATTAGGATGCAAGGGGGCGCTTCTAACACGGGAATGTCCATCTATAAATAGAATGTACCACTGGAACTGGTCCGCGTTTGTGTGTATTTCAAGTTGTGAGTTTCTTACCTAGAGAATCAGACACATGTATTATTTATTTGTGCTATACAATTTTAGGGATATTATTCTGTACTTAACTGGTGATCATGATATGACTATGTACATATATTTATATATGTGTGATTACAGTAGATCATGTGATAAGTCAGTGTTTGTGGCACATTAACAAAAATGCTTGATACATGTATTTATAATCATTTTAATTAACATGTACTGGAGACATGCACCAATAAAAGTTGGTCCATATTTACACGTCTCTATTTTTTCCTCAAACTGTATGAATCGGTTCAAATGCTGTTTGTATAATATAACCCTCACGTCTGAGAGTCCCTAACCTCCCTCCACTCCTTTTAAACCTCTATGCTCCCACCCCCTTTTATTTAAATGCATATATCCTGATTTAACTGGAAGTTATCTGACCTGGCAAAATTCTGTTACCGTACACAGTACTGTGTTTGAACCCAAGACCTCCTCTGTAATCAGGTGCTCTACCACCTGGTCTACCTGGGCAGAGAGCGTTTAACGGTTAACCAACCTTATTTTTACTTATTTTTAGCCAGGCATCAACTGAACAGAACCACAAATGCCTAGCCTGTTCATGCTCCACAGGGTTCTCTGAAAAAACCCTTCTGATGCCACTAATAAAAGGTGGAAAAATCGCATTACCGAGGGCAGTGGTTGAACCCAAGACCTCCTGCTCTTGAGGTAGGTGCTCTAGCAACTGAGCTACATGGGAACCTGACTCTGGGGAAAGCATACTCACTACATCACATACCCCTGTTGATGTAGTTCAATTCCAATGCATTGTAAACAAATCCGAATGCAAAAGAGATAGTATGTTATTCTGGAAAAGTCCGATACATATATTAAATTGGATTGAATGTAAACAAAGATGTATATGGTAAAATTACTAGCAGAATTTTAATATATACATTAAAAACTACTTTTGGCAAAAAATAACGCATTCTTTATCTATATATGACGTCTATATTTATGTGGTACCGCCACCTATGTTGTCAATTCTTAACTTGTACATTAGTAATTTGTGAGTTGAGAATTGTGACTTTGGGATTTGTAACTTGTAAATTGTAAGCAAACATAAAATTTGTGACTTGATAATTGTGACTTGAGATTTGTAATTTCCAAATTGTATACGAGAAATATGAATTAGATACATGTAAAAACGAACGTGTGTGTGCAAACAAATAGCAAATTTAAGCATATGCAGTGTTGCAATTTGCAAATTAGAAATTGAATATTGGCAGATATCGCCTTACATATTAAACACCTATGTCTTTGTTTGATAGAGGTCTAGATATATCTCAGAATGACACACTTTAATAAAGGAAACCACATGCTTAAGGTCTATCTATGCACATAGGCAGGTTTTTCCTGATGAAGTCAATGATTATCGCAGGGTCCTATTATATTACCATAATGAAATTTTATCAAAAAGATAGACAGATCTCATTTAAAGCAACTTGGCAACTTTTCATTTTATTTTGTTTAATTAAAATGATGGATAAAATATTACATGCAATTGAAAGAGTAAAAGTAAACGTGCTGTCCTTCCAAAAACAGTGTTATATCACTTTAGGAGAATTTAAAGTGTCTCATACCTTTAATTAACTATTAATTTTAAACCATTTAATCCCAACAACCTAGCATGTCTTTGAACTGCACATATGATACTATACTACTCAAAATTTGCTAAGGACCACATTTTATAACGTATACTACTTTTATTAAGTTGTGGCGACATGCTTCTAGTGCAAAGTGTACACATCAAATCATGAAGTTCACGTATATAAAGCCTGAATACTTGTTTATTTTTTATGTAAGCAAACTGATTTTATATATTGATAATATGAACAAAAAATCTAATAGTTTCCATGTGATGTCATCGACACTGATAAGACAGTTTAAGGCAGCCATCTTTGTGTGAAAAAGCTGATGCAGGCCAAAATCGGGAAATATGTGCTGTATTAAACTCACCACTGTGTTTTTATTTTTCAGTCTATTTTACTGAATTTTATATCAAATTTAACAGCTTTTATAAAGTATTTTAAATATCAAAACTATATTTTGATAGTTTAAAAGGTTAAAGAAATATATACAACTGAAAATGATACACTGTTCATTTTGTTTAAAGTATGAGCCAATAGTTTTATTTATTTCTGTGTATTAATTCTGTGTGCATTTATCAATTGTTAAAATAGTGTATTCTAAAAATATAAATTGCAAGAGCTTTTCAATGGTGTATATCTTTTAATTTTCGGACCACAAATGAAGAAATTACAAGAAAATAAAATTTACCCTTCTATACAATTCATCTGAAAATCCCTTGAAGTTACCATCAAAGATGGCTGCCAAGATAAGGGATTTTCACTGATGTGGAGACTATCTATATGTCACTCATAAACATGGCATTGGTTCTTTATGTGATCACTGAAGTACACATGCCATGTGCATTGTGTAGTTATGTGTGTCCTATACCTATCCAAAGCTATTGTTATAAGTCAGATTTATTACTTCCCATTACAATGTTATTCACTCTGAAGTGATCATGATAAAAATATCTATACCTCATGTTAAAAATGTCAAATCTGTAAGTATTTTATGCCACAAAAAGTGTTTGTTTTGTTGTTGTTTTTTGTTACTTCACATTGACACAGTTATTGTCATATTAGTGACATCTAGCTCATTATTGGTGGAGGAATACCCCAGAGTTAGATGTCTGGGAAAAACCACCGCTGCACCGCAGGTTAGCTGGAAAACCTTCCCACATGAAAGTTCCCACCCAAACCAGGACCTGAACCCACGTGGTGAGCGGCTGAGAAGTTACAAGTCAGCAATTCCAACCACTAGGCCACAGGCACCCCCTACAAAAATTGTTAAAGCTTCTTGTCCCCGAAGTCTTAATCTTGGAATGAATTTCACCAGGATTGCATTTATAAAAATAGTGGTAGGGAATAAATAGGAATTCACAACTGTTTAGCGCAGTCATTTTATTTAAAGACATCGAGCGTGTTGGTATTAACATTGCAGCTTGAAATTACAATAAAAGATGTAGCAGACAACACAGTAGAAAGTGAAGTAGTAGTTAGTCTAGTTCCCATTGGAGTTACAGTTCATATTTCTCTCATATATTTTGTTCAATTCTCATTATATTTATCTTGTTTAAAGAGCATGCTCTATAGGGGACTTTGGATGTCTCACGCTTGAGCTCTTTCTTGGCCAAATTATCAAATTCTATTCAAGATATATTTATTTAATCAGACATTTTAATCATTATTCCTGATGCAGGGTTTATGGTGTCAATTCAGTAGCAATGTCCTTGGCAGAGAATCCAATATACAAACATGCATTTTAGCCCTTAGCTTGCTACTTTTTGTTAAAAACCCATGCTAATTACTCAGGACTATTTGCTTTAATATTATATATGATACATGTCAGGGTTGATATACTTATAAACAGAGACTAAGCAGCAAATTGTGCAAATCCTGATCAGACAGCTCCCAGCTGGCAGCTGACTGATTTGGATCTAAACCATTTGCCTAAGCTTGATAAATATGATAAATAGCAGCCTAAGAGTTAAAGGCAGTTATGTCAATTGACACGCTATCAATATTGACACGCTATCAATATTGACACGCTATCAATATTGACACGCTATTGATATAAAGTGTAAAAGGAACAAAACACACGCACACACACACACAAAATTTTCAACATTGTGCAAAGACTGTACATGTACAATGGATACATTCACGCTAACAGGACACTTTGTGAATTTTGAAACCTAATTTATACAATCAAAACTGATTTAGTTTCATTTTAGCCTTTTTGAGACAAGAGGGCCATGATGGCCCTTAATTGCTCACCTGAGGACACAGGCTTTTAGTCGGCTCATATCTGGTATCAAGTCATTAAAGAGTTGTTTACTTTAGAAATCTTTTGTGAAGATTGGACCATTAGTGTGGACACTGAGCTGGTAAATTTTCTAGTATTTTACCTAGTAACCTACTGAATCCACGTGTACCACTTCAAAACAGATTTCATACTGGCAAACATTCTGGCCAAGTTTGCTAAAGATTGGGTCATCAATGTGGCCTCTAAGCGTTTCCACAAGGTTTTTCTAAAATTTGACCAAGTGACCTAGTTTTTAACCCCACATGACCTTGTTACAAACTCACAGAAGATTTCTTGCAGGCAAACATTCTGGCCATGTTTAGTGAAGATTGGACCCAATAGGGTGGTCTCTAGTGTATTCAAAAGGTTTTTCTAAGATGTGACCTACTTTTTTTACCTCACGTGACCCCAAAATGAACTCAGTTAAGATTTATATGCAGACAAACATTGTGACCAAATGTGGTTAAGATTGGACCCTAAATGTGGCCTTGCTTACTTGGATTTATTTACCTAACTACTGTTATTGGGCGAGCATTAATGTCAAAGAGGTTAAAATACTATCACAGATGTTTATGATTAATGGCGTAAGGGTTGCCTTTTGTCATGGAGTTTAAGAATAACTAATTTAAAATTTTAAAGGTGATTGGAAATTATCTGTGTTTGGCAAAAAGCATTTAAATTATGGAAGTATTGGTGATTATGTGTTCTTTGTTCTATTTATATAATATATATATATATATATATATATATATATATATATATATATATATATATATATATATATCCCAATAGCGGGATGGTAATAGTTTGGCTATAAAAATGTATAGCTTGTGCACTTTCTTTATTACACACTTGTTTCAGTCCACTAGTGGCCTCTAGTGTGATCACTTTTTCTAAGATTTGACCTAGTGACCTACTTTTCGACCTCAAGCGACCCAGCTATGAACTCATCTAACATTTCATGAAGACAAACATTCTGACCATGTTTGGTGAAGATTGGGCTATAAATGTGGCCTCTAGTATGTTCACAAACTTTTTCTAAGATTTGACCTAGTGACCTACTTTTTGACCTCACATGACCCAGCTATGAACTCATCTAACATTTCATGTAGACAAACATTCTGACCAAGTTTGGTGATGATTGGGCTATAAATGTAGCTTCTAGTGTGTTCACAAGCTTTTTCTTAGATTTGACTTATTGAACTATGTTTTGACCTCACGTGACCCAGTTATTAACTCATCCAAGATATTATCCAGGCAAACAATCTGATCAAGTTTGGTGAAGATTGGGCCATAAATGGGGCCTCTAGCGTGTTCACAAGCTTTTTCTAAAATTTGACCCCATGTGACCAATAAGGAATTCATACAAAATTTCATGCAGACGAACATTGTGACCAAGTATGGTGAAGATTGGGCTATAAAGGTGGTCTCTAGTGTGTTCACAAGTATTTTCCTAAAATTTGACCTTTTGTCCTAGTTTTTGACCCCAATTGACCCAATAATGAACTTATCCAATATTTCATGCAGACACCAGATGCCGGGATATCAGAAAAGCTCCCCTTGAGCACTTGGTGAGCTAAAAATAATCCACTTATTTCACAAACCCATAAAATACATGTATCATATAACACACTACTTTATCATAGGACGTAATCAACTTCAAAAGAGAATGTTTTGTCAATTATTAACTACCAGAAAATCACTTTTTCATACAAAACCATGTATTTACTAGAACTGTCACAGAGGTGACTTATCTCTATATCTACCATTTTAAAGCACTGCTACAGACTCCATAGTAAACAGTGCAGATCCTGATCAGACAGCTACCAGCAGAAGGTGGCTGATCTGGATTGACACTATTTACCTCTGCCTGATTAATTCATGCTTACCAGGCTTTAAATAAGTAACAATGGCCTTTGCCCATTATTTTCCAACAGCTACTACTCTGGCAAAGAATACATCCCATAATTCTCCATTAAACCTGATACTGAAGTTTCTCATATAAGTTGTCCCACTACGCTGATTGTAATGAGCATCAACAGCACAAAGGTAAAATCTTAGCTTGCTTAACACATTTGAATGACTTTGGCAAATATTGTAGATCCAGATCAGCCAGCACTATGTTAGGTGCTCTAATCATAATCTGCACTATGTGCTGCTGAACATCTAGTCAGCAATGCACGTCAATGTAACAAGATAACTAAGAATTAGTATGGGTTACTAACACTTAAAGCAAGCAAGGCTTTTTAAGGTAGTATCCCACAATTTGTCTATATCAAATAAATGTAACAATATATTAACACTGCTTTGGAGAATCTAGACATAATTTCTCTATAAACCCATTCTTTTGAGTAAATAAAGATGATTTTGAACACTACCTATATAACTAGATAGTACAAATAACTCTAAATATTCATTCTTTTCAAATACATATATAAGCACAATGGAGATTTCAGCTGAAAACAGATATCAACATCAGTGCTGATGACATGCAAAAGTAAGTGGTCACATGGTTTTCTCAGTTTTAAAAATAGCTAGCTGTGCAGCATGG
This sequence comes from Sinonovacula constricta, assembly GCA_007844125.1. Classification (NCBI taxonomy): domain Eukaryota; kingdom Metazoa; phylum Mollusca; class Bivalvia; order Cardiida; family Solecurtidae; genus Sinonovacula; species Sinonovacula constricta. Next base: position 48,475,123 of record CM017560.1, on the reverse strand, counting down.
ATCAGGATAGGAAATACATTTCTGCAATGACAAATTGGGTGTTATGTTTTACTTTCACAGGAATGTAGGGCACCAATAAACAGCCTTTATCTTATCATGTATTAGTTTATTTTGGATTCATGATAGGAAAGAAATGGTCCAAACTGTTGGATACAATCTTAAGGGAGAAAGAAAGGAATAACTATGACAAATACTTTCCTTATAATATCTCTGTACACAAGCATATCAGTCTACACTGAGACAATATTCTTATGACTGAAAGCCAGGACAGAGCATAGCATGAAGAAAATATTGGCACTGTCGCCAAGCAAGATTTGAACCTTGACCAACAGAGCAAGAGGTTTATACCATAACCACTGAGTTAAAAAGTCAACTTCTTAACCCAGCTGTTAGGTATTGGTTATATACACAGAAGCATGGAAAGCTATGCATGTTAGGAGTTAAATGACTCCAGAGACAAGACAATACAAACTTAGGTATTAAGCCCAATAAAGACAAACAATGCATGCTTTGTTGTCAAAATGTGAATAACAATCAGATTGAGGCAAGTACAGACAATAGTCTCAGTACCATAGAATATCATGTCAGTATTGGTGATCTGCTGTCTTACGTCTTAAGCTACAGTTCTACCTTTAGCTACTTGAGAGAACCGATTACAATAATTACATACTTCAAGATAATTAGACCTGTTTATGATAGAAGTAATAAATTCAGAGTTGCTTAATGGATTTGTTTTGGTAATAAGAGTATGTTAAAGCTAGTATGCATGCCATAATAAAGTGAAAAGATTGGAAAGATTCAGAAGGAAAATACAGTTCAATGTGACTTAGACAAGGAATAAGAAGAAAATACACATGATTTTGGTGTTCAACTTTGTGGCATTATAATTTGAGGTATGTTTATCAAATATTTTACATCTGTTTATTTATTACAGTGCTTGTAATTGCATAAGACTGATCTTATTTACCTTGTACCTTGTGTAAACATGTTTTCATTTGTATATAGTTTCCATTGTTACATTGCTACAACACAATAAAGTTAAATTGGTGAATTCCAGCTAATTGTTAGTGGAGGAAGATCCCAGACAAAAACAACTGGCACATGGCAGGGCAGTTGAAGGACCTCCTCATATGAAAGCTTTGCCCCCTTGTCCACGACTAAAACCCACATAGTGATGGACAGAGAATTTACATATAAATATATCAAGTAACAGTCTTCAAGTTTTCTATAACTGTCAAGAACCCATACCAAATTCTTAGGTATTTTCTTAGAAATACATGTCCATGCAAAGCAGCAGTGTTTTTCCTGATCAAATGTTAGACATTTTCCCCTATGGAATAATTCTGGAAGAGCAATGTCTTATGTACAGTTCTCAATAATAATTCAACAATAAATATGTTGGCATCTGTGGTGTAGTGGTTTAGACTTTGGCTAGTAAGGGTCGCAGGTTTGAATCCCCCAACAACCACTCAATATTGGTCCTTGAGCATGACTATTTACTGCAAATTGTTACAAGCACTCAGTACCTGTGTACTTATTCTACACATAATCCAAAAAGTGTTGTGGAGAGGGACTAACATAAGAAACTTTTTTTCGAATCAACTACATGTACAAATAAATAAGTTGAAACAACACAATAAATGCAATAGTCTTTCTATTAAATGTCCACAATAGAAAACATTGCGTTATCTTTAATAATTATATAATACTTGTATTTATTTTTAAGGTTGTGGTGCAAGATATTATCAAGAGAAAAGCTGACATAACTGTGATGTAAATAATTACTGCTGTTGGAGCCAATCCATACATAACTAATGCAGACATGGGCAAGTATCACAGATATACTAAAACCATGAGATGAATTTTTGTAAAATTGCATTTAATTGTTATTTCTTATTTATTAGGTTTTAATGGTGATCAAATTATCTACTTGGTTGGCTATTAAAAACAACATATTTAATGTGGTATAACAGTTTCACATTTAATGCAAACGTAAACCAGTGTTTTTTATAAGGGGAAAAAGTGCATAAACAAATATCATTTTTATAATATTTTTTTAAATGTTTATGTGCAAAGACCATGTTAAGCTCAGGTCTAGTTAAGATTAATAAAGCAAGATAACTAAAGCTAAACAGGCAAGATATAGAGTTCTTGCATATTGAATTATCTACATATTCCAAGTATAAAGTAAAACTGACACTTAGTGACAAAGTAAAAAAAAACACTTTAAGGCAAAAGTCTGAAAAAGCCTGGCCAGCCATCTGTGTATACCCTAGCCTGGGTTTTCCCCAAACATGAATTTTTTGGACAATTTTACTAAAAATCCATACATATCAAACCATTGTATTTCAGGTCTGTTTGAGGACGTCCATTCCAACTACACCAGAATAGCAGTCATCCTGGCACTGTTGACAGCTGCACTACTAATTCTCAGTATTACTGGTGTCTTTACATACGATGATGAAGTTGGGGTGCCTTACTATATTGGTGGATTCTTGACAATAATCTTTGTGAGTTAAGACCCAACTTGTCACATTTTTTAAAATGGTTCGAGTATTTCTTTTCTAGTAAGTTTCTTAGTAGGAAGTAAATGCAATAATGTTTGGATATGATGAAAGAAAGTGTCTAAACACAGGTGTATGTCAAAAACACAAGTACACAAGTATATAAATTTTATTAACCCTCTTAGTGAATTGAAAGTTGCATCTGACAGTTTGCAGGTACCAAAATCATACCCCTGTTATGGGAAGTGTATGCATAATTACACCAAAAACTTATACCTTAGTTTAAGCAAAGGCTTTTTATAGCATTACCTCAATTGCTTAAGACAGTACAAATTGTGAGAAATATTGTTTAAAATGTCCATTATTTTCAAATCTATAAATAAGCATGGGGATTTCAACTAAAAATAGGTATCTATGTCAGAGTTGATGATCATGTAACTTGATCTCAAAGGTAAGTGGTCACATGGTTTTCTTAGTTTAAATATAGCTAACTGTGCAGCTTGGTTAGGATAGGAAATATATTTTTGTAATGACTAGTGTGGTATTATGCTTTAAGTTTTTCAAGGATTTGGCAGTATTTTTTCAGGTACCATTAATTAACTCACTTAATTAGTTGCATGAGAGAAAAAAAATGACGTAAACTGTTAAATGCCGCCTTTAAGAAATCCATGCACACACTAAAACTCAGAATTCTATTCTAGTATCACTCTGAACAGAACTGTTTAAACCAGATTTTTAAATGTATCTTGTTACTGATGCAAGTAATAATCACAATTTACAATTGAACTTCATGTAAAGTGTTCATGGAATGCTATACACACTGAAGGCAGCACTGTATCTGCTTTAAATTGACGCAGTCTCCAAATAACTGAAAAACAGTTAAGGGACAATAAACCCATTAAACAAACAAACAAGTGGACACTGTCTCCAGATAACTGAAAAACTGCAGGTAGAACAATAAACCCAATTGACATAGAAACAATTGAACTTAAACATATTGTATGAAAGAAAAATTGTGCAAGAATTACATAAACCTTGTGTAAGATTATAGAAAGCCTAAAGATTTTATTAAAAGCAAAAATAACAGTACTGGCAATAAGAAGAATTAGTAAGATGTTGACAATATCACCTTGCCATAGGTAATTTGTTTCCAAAGATATATCTATTATCAGGGCTTTTTCAGGGGTTTTTGGGAAAAAGGCCCTAGCCCAAATTGGGAATTTTTGACGCGGTAAATAGTCAAATTTGGGAAAAAAAGTATCGACAAATCAAACCAATTGAGAAATTTCAACATTTATTTTTCTGCATTGAAGCTTAATCTGCCGTGTTTTTGTGTCCCTGGAAGAGTTACAGAGCTCTTCCAGAGTTTGTTCAGAAAGCTCTGCAGGGCCTTCAATACAGATTCTCATTAAATTGGAGAGTTTTTCCTGGCCAAGGGAGATTCAGACAGATTCATAGCTTGACCGGATTCTCTGAAATATTAATTGTACAGTACATTTTACTTGCTACTATCAATGCATAGTAAAATGATGTATTTTGTACTCTCTGTCAGAATTGATCACCGATCAAAAGTAAACAAACGATTCGCTTAATTGGAAAAGTCTCTTGATTTCATGGTTTCTTGGTTATTTATCTTTTATAAATAAAAGGCATGTTGGCTCAAATGGGAATTAATTTATGAGATTGGGAATTTTTTTCTTAAAATTGGGAAAAATGGTTGCTATTTGGCACTGGGAATGGGGCCGAATATCGGCCCTGTAAGACAGGCTGAAAAAGCCTTGATTATTTAACACTTTATTTATTGGAAGCACCATACACCTCAATAACATAAAACATATCTCACCCTTTCATGGTGTATCTGGCTGGTAACAGGTTAGAGAGATCTTAGTAAAACAGTCATATCTACATCTAATTACAGACTGTTTGCCAAGCTATTGCCTGTGCCAAAGTGGCAGTTCATGGCCAGAGGCCTGGAGCCCAAGACACACGTCTCACCACCAAATGGGTAGGTACCATACACTATATTTATCTTAATACTTCTTTTTAAAATGTTGTTTAAAGCTAAATATGTGGCTGAAAATTCACAGACTAATCCTTATTGCAAGGCACTGTGAGTTTTAAAGCTACTTTTCAAGTTAGATTATGTCTGTTAGTAGTGTAAGAGGTAGTTGTATCCTCCTAACACATGATATGTTTTCATATAGACAGAATTATTGTCCAGCTAAATATGGACGGAGGAAGACCTACAGACATTTGTCTGGGAAGAACCACCAGTCCACCGCAGATCAGCGTGAAAAACTCGCTACATGAAAGTTCTTGCCCCAACCAGGACTTGAACCCATGTGCAGAAGTGCTAACAAGGTTACAAGTCGACAATTTACACTAACCGCTGGTCCACAGGTGCCTCTCCTAACAAGTGCTGGCGGTGTTAACTTACGATTACAATTGTTGCTAGTCACCAGATTTAGTAATTTAAACAACTTATTTCAATATACAACAGGATACACAAGCATGTTGTGTTTTCAATCATTTCCATTCCTTCTTTAAGAAATAGCTCTGCAATCTTGAAACAAGCAGAAAATGAAAAACAACACAAAGTATGAATAAAGTTAATTGATAAGGGTTGATATTGCATCAAAAAGAAGCTCATTTACAGCAATAACAATAATGTCAGATTTTTCAATCAGAATGTTTTGCGTTATTATGTTGGTTCATCTAACAGAAATAGCAACTGCTTTGGCAATGCTAGTATTTAGATTTTTCTGATTCAACCATTTTATCCATATTTGTAATTCACCAGTTTAGCAGTTAGCGGTACAAGGTTGTTACTAGAATAGATTATGATTTAGGCTTTATTTTAAAATGCCGAAGTCAAATGGTCTATAAATGACAAATTTAGGTAGCACTAAGATACATAGTACAAAGGAGTCCTTTAGTCATTCAAAGCACTTTACTGGTAATATAACTTATCTGACATATTAATTCTTTTCTGTATTTCAGATGAAAATTCAGTATGTACTCTCAATGGTTGATATTATAGCATGCTTCATATGCCTAATCATTGTGTCCATCGCAAGTGGAAGGTATGATATTGAGGAATATAACAACACTGATAATTACATTCACAACAAAAGAATCACTATTGCTATTTTATCATTCTGCCTCCTTGTTGTCTTGGTGACCCTGTATGCCATGATTTCTGTCTGTGAAAGTGGACCTAAGTATGGTGTGCATGTGATGAAAAAATCTGCTAGAATATCTGTCACAAGTAACTCAAATGGACCAGAAAACGAACCCAATGGAAGAGCATCAGATCTGTTCTTTGTGACATCAGATCATCAATTAAATAGACATATTCATGGACAACCAAACAGGTTGATTCTCCCACCATTGGAAAACAGAAATTATCCAATAGGGAACCAACATAATTATGAACAACATCCCCAGGACAACAACAACATTGAGACGACACATCAGAACAGAAGCAGAGAAAGGAACCAGTCTGAAAACAACTTTCGTACCAATCCTCAACAACCAAGGAGCCAGTTAGACTTAGGTGGAAACCAGGCAAATATTCAAGCTGGGAACCAAGTTAACAATCAACCAATCAGATCAATGCAGAACTTGGGGGGGAATGTCAGAAATCAACCCTATGATGACCAGCCACCTCCATACTCTGTCCTGTATCCAGACAGATCCATACAGCCCTCAGCACCACCCCTACCATATTAACACTAAACTATCATACTTCCCAATGACCTTAACTTATTTGAGTTACTGCTAATTTTGGCATTGTTTGTCTACAGCCCTTTCTCAGAAGGTACAAGATTTTCATAAATGTCACAGATTGTTGAATCCTAGGGAAGTTAACTGCATCATGTTATATTGTTATTTTTTATTTCACACTTTATAATGTTTATTCTTTCAATTTTACCCATTATGTTGTTTAGTTTTCTATACATATTCTACAAGGTCAGGACTGTATATGTACTTAAATAAAGTTAACAATGATGTTTCAATCTATGTCTAAATATATGTCCTGGTATGAACCCACCACTGCTTGTATTAGGATTGGTATTGATCTATTTATGATAGCATTATTGAAACTTTTGTTATATTATAGTTAATATCAAGACTGCAGAAATAATCAGTGTGATTGAACTGCTAATACTTATGTATTAAAAACTTTTTATTTATCTATTTGTTGATTACAAAAAAAGATTTCTATGATATAAGTTGTTATTGTTAAACTTGTGTATTAATTGTCTCCTTCCTGCCAACCAATCTTAATACATAGTTACATACCCTTTAATTTTTTTTTTATAATTATAAACGTGAAACACCCTGATATTACCAAGTTTCAGACAAAACAAACTGTGCATTCAGCAGAACATAACTCAGCGAGTCGGATATGTCGCCTGACGAAAATTTTGTTAGTTGACATAAAAAATGTTAATAAGTTTTTTGTTGTACAGATATTAGCAATGTATTTGCACAAAATTCACATATAAAATAACTTTTTAATTGTCTCATTGCAAAAAACATGCACAACAAGTTATGCCCTTCGCAAAAAATGCACTAAAAATTAATCAAAGGGGAATAACTCAAAAACGGAAGAAGCTAGAGTTACCCTTCTTGTGCACTGTACTTTGAGTCATTGCCAGAAACATGCATACCAAGTTTGGAGTCATTTGGACCTACGGTGACAAAGTTAGGCTCCGGACAAGGAAATCCAGACGACGCTGCCGCCGACGACAAAGTAATCAGGCGACACAAAAATGAAGAGGTTATGCATATTCTGGTTCTTATGGTTCTTCATAAACAATGACAAACAGTTGTAAATGAGACTTAAAAGTTGCAGAGTAGGAAGAGAATAGCTGTCTTTCAACACAAGGTACCAGCCGCAATAGCTCATGCCGTATAGCGTCGGCTTGTGGATCGGGAGGTCGTGGGTTCAAACCCCGGCCAGGTCAAACCAAAGACTTTAAAGTTGGTAGTAGTGCCTTCCCTCCTAACGCTCGGGGTTAAGGGGACAGCATTACGCCCTACTCCTCAGTGTCAGTATAATGGACCGGCTGGGTTCAGTCCCTGGCCACCTCATAAATGCCCCTGTGCTAAAATGATAGAAATGCAAAAATGCCGGCAAATCCCATCCATCTCAACACAATGTAAAAGGTTTGAATAAAATAATATTGCACCATGCAATTCCAGGAATTATTTCATATGGATGCCACATTCTTGGCATCAACAATGACAGTGAAATTTTATCAACCTGAACGAAAAAATTTCTTGTGAAAAATATTTAACTTCAAACTTAATAACTTTGATACCAGAGGCTAGACAAAAATATGTGGACTCAGGCTCTTTACAGAATGAAACATTTTTCATATATTCAAGCCTGATATGGTATATAAGTATGTTTCTAAACAACACCAAAATTTTAATTGCTTGTCTTAATAAATGTTTTGTGTACCTTTGGCATGGTGGTATAGTCAGCAACTATGACAAAACTCCTATATAACTCGTATGACAAAATACAGTCTACATCATCATCTACAGCAGCAGCCAAGAAAAAAACATCTGACTTAACAAAATTAGCCTAAAACATTAGGTTTATCTATTATGAAGTATATTTTTCAGACAGCCCAGGGTTGCGATGATATGTTTTATATAAAACTGTGTTTGTAAAACTCATAAAGACAAATAAACAAAATTTCAGTCTGGTTCAAAAACATGTCACAGATTGTTATTTTAAAAGTTCTACAGCATATTCTAAATATACTTGACAACATGAAGAAAATTAACTTTTTTGTGTTTTCACAAGATTTTTCTAACATGTAACTTAGTGACATTCTTTTTGACCCTATGTTACCTAATAATATATTCATCCAAGATTTGATGCAGACAAACAATCTGGCCAAGTTTGGTAAAGATTAGGCCATCAATGTGGCCTCTGTTTTCACAAGGTTTTTCTTAAATGTGACCTACTGACCTACTTTTTGACCCCACGTGACCCAGTTATAAACTCGTCCAAGATTTCATGGAGGCAAACATTCTAGTCATGTTTGGTGATGAGTGGGCCATAAATGGGGCCTCTAGTGTGTTCACAAGCTTTTGCTAAGATTTGACATAGTGACCTACTTTTTGACCCGACATGACCCAATAATAAACTCATCCAAGATTTCATGCAAACTATCTGATCAAGTTTGGTGAAGACTGGGCTATAAATGGTCTCTAGTGTGTTCACAAGCTTTTTCTAAGATTTGACCAACTGACCTACTTATAGACTCCACGTGACCCAGTTATGAACTCACCCAAGATTTCATGCAGGCAAACACTCTGATCAAGTTTGGTGATGATTGGGCCATAAATGTGTCTCTAGTGTGCTCACAAGCTTTTTCTAAAATTTGACCTAGTGACCTACTTTTTAAGCACACGTGACTCAATAACGAACTCATCCAAGATTTAATGTAGACAAACAGTCTGACCAAGATTGATGAAGATTGGGCTATAAATGTGGTCTCTAGAGTGTTCACAAGCTTTTTTTCTAAGATTTGACCTAATGACCTACTTTTTGACCCCTCGTGGCCCAATAAATAACTCATCAAAAATATCATATAGACAAAAATTCTGACAAAGTTTGATAAAGATTGGCTTTTAAATATGGTCTCTCGTGTGTTCACAAGCTTTTTCTAAGATTTGACCAACTGACCTAACCTACTTATAGACCCCACGTGACCCAGTTTTGAACTCATCCAAGATTTCATGCAGGCAAACACTCTGATCAAGTTTGGTGATGATTGGGCCATAAATGAGGTCTCAAGTATGTTCACAAGCTTTTTCTAAAATTTGACATAGTGACCTACTTTTTGATCCCACGTGACTCAATAACGAACTCATCCAATATTTCAAGTAGACAAACATTCTGACCAAGTTTGATGAAGATTGGGCTATAAATGTGGTCTCCAGTGTGTTCATAAGCGTTTTTTTAAAGATTTGTCCTAGTGACCTACTTTTTGCTCCCACGTTACCCAGTTACAAACTCATATAAGATTTTATATAGACAAACATTCTAACCAAGTTTGGTGAAGATTGGGCAATAAATGTCGTCTCTAGTGTGTTCACAAGTTTTCCATAAAATTTGACCTAGTGACCTACTTTTGACCCCAGGTGACCCAATAAAGAACTCATCCAAGATTTCATGCAGACAAACATTCTGACCAAGTTTAATGAAGATTGGATAAAAACTGTGGCCTATGTTTTGTTCACAAGCTAAACTGTTGACGACGGACGCCGGACGAAGCGGTATCACAAAAGCTCCCCTTGAGCACGTTTTGCTCAGGTGACCGAACGAAACATGTAAAAATCATCTATATACCACAGTAGGAGAGAAAGAAAGGTATAGTAAGGGGTGGGGTAAATTTTTGTATCAACACATTGAGGAGAAATTTGTCTTGTGGAACGTGTGGTAGTGCCGGCTTCAAGGGATCATTCTTGCATGTATTACAACTATTTATTGAGACGAACATTTTGAGAAAAGGACAATGCAATACCAGGAACTGTAAAGGAATTCAGGGTATTGTGGGTATTCACAGTCGTAAAGCAGCCTGAGCACAGTTAAGCATAGGCACATGGGACAAAGACACACAATCCCCACTACATACCTATTTCAGTGCCCTCTTTCGAATGGGTAGAGTCACTGCTTGCCCCTTACCATTTGGGTTTGAATCCTGGAGAAAGAACTTTCTTGTGGGAAAGTCTTCAAGTTGAGCTTTGGTGTAATTTCAACCCAATCATTTTCTACAGTCCTTGTCCACCAAAAGAAGCTGATCATAATTGTGCCATGATATATTCATTTCAAGGACAACTTGTTCAAAGAAAACCCTTACAAATGAGTGATCAGATGTTATTTTCTAATCTACAATTCCGCGTGGTTTTATCATTTTTTTTTTAAGAAAAGTTCTTAAAAGTGCTGACTGGGCCAAATGTGTCTTGGCAGCTTTAATAACTTTCACCTTTTAACCTCATTTGAGACTTGAAAGATCTGCTCACATATCACGGGGCACTTGCTTAAGACAAAACGGATTCAGTTTATTCTATCAAGGAACATACAAATGCGACATTAAAAGTAAGTACAGTCAAAGTTTATTTAAAACAGCTATCTTAAAAATGTTTTGGGATAATAGTTGATCATACTATGCTTCATACCATTTCAACGAGTAGTTTTCATATTTCATATATATATATATATATATATATATATATATATATATATATATATATATATATATATATATATATATATATATATATATATATATATATATATACACACACACACACAGAACAATAATATTGAAACTGTATAAATATATTCTCACTGCGGAGTTTGAACTACAAACAAACAAAAATTCCGGAAAAGGGATAAGACTTAAGGTATAAATACAGAATTCCAGAATTCTATTTCAACAATTTGTATTAATGACTCAACACACAATGTGAAGGATTTGGTCTAGAATTCGTTATCCAGGATTTTTTGTTCATCTAAAACATCATATCTTTTGTTCATCTAAAACATCAGATTTTTTGTTCATCTAAAACATCAGATTCTTTAAGTGATAGCAGTTGTACATGTAGAATATGCTTATCACACCATTTTGAAATAAACTGATACTACACCGAAACATATCGGCATGCTTCAGTTTTAACTTGTCAACATTTGGTTTGTTTACGACCATTTACTGTGGTAATATTGGACACTTTTTGTATAAATATGTAGAAGGCATCAGTATAGCATCTATTGTTGCATACATATCATAGATATCTTGCTAAAACAAAAAAGTTCGATATCATAAATATTTTATTTGCTACACTGGCTCAAATTCTTGGATAATTTTCAAAGAAAAATTGATTTTTCTTAATAATAAAAATACATTGGCGACCTTATCTTTGGTGTCCATGTTGTTTCGTCGCGTAATGAATTAATTTACTGTACTAAGTAAGTTGCTCTGTGTTTGGAGATTTTTGTGATAGTTTTAGGACTTCAAATATATCTTCACTATTATAATACCAGAAGTTTTCAAAAAATAAGTTTTAATTTTATTATGGCTTTTCATCTTCATTTTTTTGTCCCTCAATATGTTATGTTTTAAATAAATGCAACACGCCTTGCACCTCGTTCCGATCAATTACTAATTCCATAAAAGTGTATACCATACGCACACCTCTTCACATAAACTGATGACGTAGTACACATTAAACCGTGCATCATCCGATTTTTTTTTTTGCAAAAATGGCAGCGAAGAGCTGTAGGATGGTACACATAAGTTACATCTCAATAAAGGTAAGCTGTCCACTTTAACCACAATCTTTTCACTAAATACATAAGATAACACACACCCATGCCATTGTTTAAAGCTTATAATACTGTGATAACTGAAATGATAAAAGGAACAATGTCAAATGCGTGCAAGAGCAACAAATGCTCCGTAGGCTAAGTGTAAGGCCACAAAGTGCGGTCCATATTGCCGACTGACCGTTCCAAGGTGGTAACTGTCGGGTTTGCTCTTTTTGTTAAATGACTCATCACAGATTCTTACTTTTACATATGTCTTGCATGTAAATACCGTTGTCCTGTGCCTTTTCAAATTTGGGTATATGTGTCAATGCTCGTAGGACTTTGTCATATATATTCGTATTCGTATTTCTTCTCTTTCATTTTATTCGAGACGTATGAAGATTAAGAGATGTTGAGATGAGACACAACTTACTCGTGACCGGAAAAAAGAACGCTGTTTTACCCCAGTAGGGCTGTAAAGTAATTCTTACCGCGCATGTGCGGCCTCACTATCATAGTTAATTAGACGATCGTAGAGAAAACTACATTGTAGCTTGGGGGAAAGAGGGACTCCCTTTCACAGCAGGTAAGTGTTTCTAACTTAAACGGAATTTACTATAAAAATCCAATTTTAGCAGCAAAATACCTATAAAATATGCAGACCTTGTAGCAAAGGTGTGAAGGTAGCTACCTAGCCAGCGGGTCTAAGAGACAGGGCAAGACCGTAGGGGATGCCAACAAGTGAAAAACTACAACTATCCATAAATTCACCATGTATATACATGTGTACATATATACCAGTAAGGGTCAATCGCATGCAGGTTGCCAAAAAGCAGCAGCAAATAATAGAAAGTGAAAAAGGTAGAATAGTTTTTCCATGTAGCTGCATTCAGAATATCCTCAACAGGAGAGTGGTTAACAAAAGACCCATTACGAAGAAAGAGCTCTAAGTTCTGAATCTGAAAGACGGAAAGAGTTTATCAGACGTATAGTAAGTCGATGCACTCCATTTAGAGATGGAGGCTGCGGCAATGTCTTTGGATCATTTAATAGGAATAAAAATATAATTCCAGCCAGATCTGATAGGTGTTAGCCTGTCCAGATAAAACTTCAACGCCCTGACAGGATAAAAAATCTGTCAGGGTCAGAAGGATTCAGGCCTTTAGAAAGACTTGGGACTGTGAAGAAGCCAGAAGCCACTGAAGGAAGTTTACTCTTGGCAAAAAAAAACCCAACTTGACAAAGAAGATTATATGAACCATTAGAGTTTAGGAATAAGTGAACGTCTAGGAAAATCAAAGAAATATAAATACTTTCCGATAGGTCTACTTCTATGTTCTATGTTCTTAAGGCCGCGGAATTTGAGGGTATTAGACAGCATGGATCTATAACACCTAATGGTACTGAATGTTAGAGATTGTTCTTCAAAGAGAAAGAGAAGCAAGTCAGCTATTTGTTGTGTAGACAATCAATTCTTAGCCCACTTCACCAGTCGGAAAAGCTCTTTCACTTTGTATTGTACACTGTGAAAGTGGATAAACGCTTTGCCTTGGCGATACTTGAGACAACCTGCGGAGACCATTCTGCTGGAAGAATCTGATTGCGACGGGACAGACTGTCCACAAGAGCAATGAGCCTGTCCGGTAGAAACTTCGCCTGAAGATCTGTCGTCTCCTTGTAGAGAGAGATCAAATGAGCCCCGCCCCGTGTTGTTGTCTGCAGTGATTCGTCAGATGGGAGCGAAATGACAGGATGGCACGATGTACCACTATCATTTCCAGAAGGTTTATGTGTAACTGATACTCTTCGAGACGCCAGAGACCCGAGATCATAAGACTCAGGAGTTCCAGATGAGGAAAAGCGAGGGGAGAGGAGGTAGCAACGGTACTCCCCGAAGAAACAGGTCCTCTTGCGTCCACCAAGATAAGGCTTAGTGAAAACGAGGCTGAGGGGAGAGAGTAGCGTTGAGATAGTTGCACCTGGGTCGCCTCAGGGCCATTAAGTAGAACTGAAGAAGGCGCAGGTGGTGAAGACGACCTAATGTAATGAAGTCCGAAACTGAGTTGATGATACCCAGGAGAGAAGGAAGAGATCTCGCTGAACACTGTGACCGGTTTAGAAAGAGGGAGACTTTAGTACGTTCGTAGATTACAATGGAGGAACCCAAACAACATTGAAGTTGTTTGAAAATTCATCCCTAGGAAGATGAAATCCTGAGAAGGGAGGAGATCCGACTTCTCTGGATTTACCAAGAGACCTAGGTGAGTCCCGATCGACAGACAACGTCTGATTTTGGAGGAAGGAACTTAAAGTTTTAAAGTTTTTAAATTTTAAAGAATGTGTGAGCCTCACATACACAAACGCACTGCCATCATCCTCATGATATTTTGTAACGACTCGAGGGACCATCGATAGACCGAACAGGAGGGCTCTGAATTGATAAGTCAGACCCCGTGACACAAACGACGAAGATGTCTCGACGCAGGATGGATGAGTACGTGAAAAGGTGCGTCCGCAAAATCGATCTACACACCCCCATGGTCTGGTTGAAAAGCCAGCGTTATTGAGAACTGTGTCTCCATCCTGAGCGGATCTATTATTAGAAAGTCATTCAGCGTGGACAGACCTATGATAGTTCTCCAGGAGCCGTCCTTCTTGGGAACAAGAAAGAGGCGGCTGAAGAAGCCTGGAGAATTTGGAAGAACTACTGCTCATTCCTCTAAAAGGTCGTTTAATTGTTGAGACAAGGGACAATGGTGATTTGAGCACAGATCTAAAGGGTTTTGAGATAATGGTGGAGGAAATTCAAGAGGGATGCGACAACCTTGCCTTATAATCGACAAAATCCAAGGGTCCTGTGAGATAAGAGACAAGGCTTGGAGAAAATGTTTCTGCCTGGCTCCCACAGGAAGATCTGGTCGGGCCGTGTGAGGGGTAGAAAGGGCAATGTCCTAGGGCTAAGTCTTAGGGGGGCGCCCTTGGACCTAAGAAGTCTCCTAGACCTGCCTCCCCGACCCTGACTTTGGGCACAAGCAGCTTGCTTAGGAGCTTGTTGCCTAGCCAAAGTCACGGGAAAGAAGGTACCAAAATAGAGATCTTTTGGGGCTTTTTAGTGGTGCTGGGGAAAAAGAAGGGGGAAGGAATGTTTTTGCGGTCTCTTTGAATGGGGAAGAGAAACATTTCTATCAATGTGCTCATCCTTTTAACCATACATCCAGAAAGAATGATAGACGAAAGACGCAGCGCTTCTTTTTTGAATTCAAAAGAATAGTAGTTGTCACCAAGGCAGCGTCCTGTCTGATGCAAAAGCTTTCAGCAGAGTTAGTCAGGCCCAGATCCAGACACAAAACGGATAGACCCTTCCATTCTGAAAGGCAAGATGTCTAAAAGTCTGGAAGGAAGGTCTCTCCACATCACACTCCGACAACATAGTTATGGTCAGAAATTCTATATTAGACAAAAGACCTAGTTCCTGTCGTCGCCTCAACTCCCAATTTTCAAATAAAAGGTTGAGGTAACAAGATTTAAATATCAGGACGTATCTTAGGACGGAATTGTGTCTTTAAATTTGGCACAGAACAGCTGGGTAGAATGGGCCGGCACATTTTCTTTGATAACCTCTGTGAAGAAGGGAATTCTACGTTAGCAAGTACGTCCGTCTCGATAGTTGCAATAGTAGAGACGGATTAGACGTTTTAATTGCCAGGTGGTCCTCTGCCAACAAAAGAAAGAGTCAAGGACTTGGTCAAGCGGTATGCACAGTGAGCCATTAGTGTGGCAACTGGAGTGTTCACAACATCTTTAACCTAGTGACCTTCTGTTGATCCCATGTGACCCAGTTATAAACTCATTAATGATTTTATAGTGGCAGCCAGTGTCAGCCATTCTAGACAAGTTTGTTGAAGTTTGGGCCATACATTTGGCCTCTGGGTTGTTGACAAGATTGGGTCATAAATTTTGCTTCTGGTATGGTCACAAGGTTTTTCAAAGATTTTACCTAGTGACCTACTTTTTTAACCCATGTAAACCAGTAACGAACTCCTATCATATTTCAGGCAGTCAAACACTGTGGTCAAGTTTAGTAAAGATTGGACCATAAATTTGGCTTCTAGTGTGTTCACAAGGTTTTTCTACAATTTGACCTAGTGACCTACGTTTCGACCCAAGTGACCCAGTTACGAAATCATCCAAGATTTGATGCAGGCAAACATTCTGGCCAAGTTTGGTAAGGATTGGTCCATATTTTTTTTATATTTTTTTCTATGATTTGACCTAGTGACCTTTTTTTAAAACCACGAAACCCATTTCAGAAATCATCCAGGATTTTAAGCAGGCAAATATTCTTGCCAACTTTGGTAAAGATTGGGCCATAAATGTTGCTTCTGGCATGGTCACCAGGTTTTTATTTAGATATTACCTAGTGACCTACTTTTTGACCCCACGTGACTCTGTTGCAAACCTGTCCAAGATATCATGCAGGCAATCATTCTGGCCAAGCTTGCTGAAGATTGGGTCATATAAGTTGCCTCTATCGTGTTCACGAGGTGTTTTTTTTTTTAATTTGACCTAGTGATCTAGTTTTTAAACTCATCATAGATGTCTTACAGACAAACATTATGACAAAGTTTGGTGAAGATTGGATAATAACTGTAGCCTCTAGCATGTTCACAAGCAATGTTGACGCCGAACGAGACACAATGGACAAAGGGGTATCAAAAAAGCTTACCATGAGCATGCTGCCAGTTTTTTTCCTAAATTATTGCATATATCTTATGATAACATGTCACAACGAAGATGGTATTTAAGATGGCGGTCTTAAAAATAAATTACATGTCGAACTATCACTGAGTGTGACTAATACCCCCACATGGCTGCTTGATACTGAAATTGGTAATATTAATTAAAATCAATGGCATAAGGTAACACAAAAATAGACACATGTAAAAGTGACCTTTACCTTGACCAAATCCGCCCCATTTTTAATCATAAGCATCAAAGCAACCTATACAGCAAGTGTCAAATAACATCTCACTCCTAACATTCCTAACAACTATACAGCAAGTGTCATAATAACATCTCATTCCTAACATTCCTAACAATAGTTATTGAGCAGAAACAATTTTTTCTGTTTTTCAGTAACAGTGACCTTGACCCCATTTGCCACACTTTCAATCCCAAGTGTCGCCTTCACGGACACTTACTACGCAGCAATATCTCATTGCTGAATAAAGTTATTGCGTTAAAGTTTTTTTCTGTTTTTAGTAACAGTGACATTGACCCAACCGGCCCAAAAGTCTTATATAAGCTGTTTCTTGTGATGTTACAGCGGTGTACCATTTTTCCAATCTATAAAACCTTTCATGAAGAATCATCCTGAAACCTTTTTTTAAATTTAGTAACAGTGAACAGTGACCTTGACCCCACCAACACCATTTCCAATCCCAAGCGTCACTTTCATAGGAGCTACCTATATAGCAAGTTTTACCTAAATATCTTATTCTTATCTTATTCCTATTTATAGTTAATGAGCAGAAACCGTTTTTCTATTTTAGTAACAGTGACCTTGACCCCACCACTGGCACTTATAATCCCAAGCTTCTTCTCCACAGAAGCTACCGCAGCAAACTTCATCACAATATCTCATTCATAAAGTTATGGAGCAGAAAAGTTTTTAATCATCAGTTATCGTCCAGAAACCATTTTTCTATTTTTAGTAACAGTGACCTTGACACCTCAAGCCCCAATGTCCAACTTGACCTGTATCTTGTGATGTTACACATTTGAACCAAAGTTGTTTTAAACTGTGAAGCCTTCAAAGGTTTGCATCCGGAAGCCATTTTTCTAGAGTTATCGTCCGGAAACTATAAAGTCAGACAGACCAGACAACCGACAAACTCACTCCTTTATACACCCTTCAAACTTCGTTTGTTGTAGTATAAATACCGTATTAATAAATATGTATGGATGCACTACTATAGGTTTACAAGAAAATTCGTAAATGCAAAGCATCAATGGCGATGCAAAACTGGAATAGGTAAACATGTTAAAGAAATATGGGAGCAAGTACGAAGATATACTTGAAAAGTTTTTTTTATTAGAAAGTTTTCAGTATACTATAAAATATGTATAAAGATAATTCCTGAGACCACAGAAAATGGTTTAAAACAAGAGAAAAACAAACCCGACACCATTTAAAAGGTTTTCAAAAATGTTACATGTGCAGAAGAAAAAAAAAAGTTGCCAACATTATTACAATTAATTATGAAACTAAAATGTACAAGCAGAAAATGCACATGTGCAGCAGCCTAACATTTCACAGATCATTAATGTATTTTTCTGGAACATGGTATGTTTTTTCTTTCTCGGTATCTTTTTATTTTCAAAGTTGTTTTGTATGGAAGGATTTTTGTATCGGGATTATTAATACAAAGAACAATGTTTATTATTTCCTAAACTTTAACTACTTCACGATTTAAAAGTGAAATGGGTGAAAACAAACTGAGAGAAAGAGTAAAAACAGAACAATCTGCTATGTCATTAATCACGATGGAAGTAATGTTGTAACAAAGCAATGCATTTACGTGAGTTTGTGCTACTGTGGTTTAAAATTACTCACTAAACTAACATTTAGAATACAACCTAACAAAAGGTGCTGTCAAGTGAAAAGGTTTCATGTAATTTAATATAGGACCAAAGTACTACAAAATATCAAATGGCTTATTATAAAAAGCAACATTTCAATAGAATCAAAGACAGATACTGCTATTTAGTAACCCTGTGAGAGGAGAAGCAATTATTGGTTTGAACTTATTCTGCTTTTGCAAAATGTAATAAAAGTCTTGGACAAGGAACAAAATCGTTTGTCAGGTCAAGGGTTTGAACGCAGAACTGCAGACTTAGAGTCTATAACTCTACCCTTTTGACTAAATGCTTTCTTGGTGTGTTGCACGTTTCAGGTGCTTACTGTTAATTGTTTCACTTTGACGCTATGTTGTTATTTACACTGTTTGTTTGAATGAAAATTCCAAACACACAAAAATAAAATAAACATAAAATAAATAAATAAAACAGAACGCCGTTTACCGAATTAGGACCCACATTTCATCCAAGATAGAAAGTCCGCTAAACAGACTTTCCTCATGTGCAAATTTCATTGACCATTCCATATATAGGCGTCGCGCTTCAGCGCGTCGCCAGTACAATAATTTGTCAGTGGTATCAATATATCTTCACACGAACCAGTAATAGAATCCTAGAAGAAATACTGTACGAGAATGGTATTCACATCACCTATAGCAGTGATCCTAACCCAACCATAAGATAACACCATGCAGGAAGGTCACACTGGGAAGTGTCATAAACCAATTAATAGGTGTAGTGTATAGGGGGCTGCCATAGGGAGTAATGTCATAAAATAATTAGTCTCGCGTACCCCTTTGCTTGCTGAAAACAAGTCTAGGGAATATTTATTTAAAATAGGGTAAATAGTGTTTTCAGATAGTGAATGGTTAATGCAAATGGTCTTATGAACTTACCATTGGTCTGCAAGTGGTTTTTATTGAATAAGAATATATAACAAAGTCCTATAAACACTGCAACATATACCAAACTCCGAAGAGGCACAGAACAAAGGTATTTCACATGCAAGCCAAGCGAAAAGTAAGAACAAATTTGTGATGGGTCATTTAACTTAAAGAGCCAACCCAACAGTTACCGCCTTGGAACGGTCAGTCGGCAATATGGACCGACTGGGGTGCTTAAACCGGTTTTACAGAGCTCTACCCTCGCACTGTCTGACGAGTTTCTCAAATGCAAGCAATGAAAAGAAAAACAATCTATTTTAATACAAAATGTCCAAGCGCTGATGTTTACTTTATTAAGTTATGATGAAAGTAGTAACGTCATTGAAAAATAATGTCCACATAGTGTTTAAGAATACAGTATTATTTCGATTTGAAAAACTACACAAAAATGGTTGACTATAAATGAAATTAACTCTCCGAATCATGAACAAACATGACCAGAGACAAATAAAAGGTTGTAGCATCCTGTTCTTGTGAAGATGGAATTGAGGAACCAAAGTTCAATGTGGAAAATACAAATACAAATTAAAGAAAAACACGTAACAATCCTTATAGGATGAATTAAAGGACAACATAGATCACATGAATGGAAAAACTCAATGTCCTATGACTCAACTCTTTCCCTGAGTCTACAGTAGCTTGAGGCTATGTCCAGCCTAGGAAAAAAAATTTCCCTTCGTACCTCAACCAAACCAACTTTCCTCCTACTGCAGGTCAGTTGAAATTAAGTCCTTCACAGTGAGAGACTAAGAAGTCTGAGGAATTACAAGTAGGCAACTCCCGCACTACCCTATGGGCTACCCTCAAGATTTAGTAATCAGCCAATATATGACCTAGCAAAGCATATGTAGTGACATATTTTCTGCAAACAACTGATAAACAGGGCAGTAAAGCCTGCTGCCATGTTTGCTTTTTCAAGAACTTCAGACTTTGAGCTGTACAGCCCTTGTTTTTTTGTTTGATCTATCAGCAATTACAGGTATTTCATATTCCAACCATCTTTTATATGTCTAAATTTAATAAAGGATAAGTATTTATCACAAATGGTATTTACTATATTAAACAAATAAGACAAAGCTTTTGGAGCAAATGTGACACCGATTTTTGGCAATTTAATTTTCTGAGGTAAACATCTAGTCTAAAGCATGTCAACCTAATTTAGTTGATTTAAAAGTCAGATAAATATTTGTTTCTAAAATCCCTGCATTTATGCCAATTATTTCTTAACCATTACTTTCCACAGCAATCTTGGAAATCTTCCCATTGTATAACAACAAGGCTGAAAGGTGGTATATATGGATTGTAAGAAAATAACTATGCTAAAATCTGAGACACAGAAAGGGTTTAGTTTGCATTGACAAATATTATATTTCGTGTACATGGCATTGGCAGCACTCTTAAAAAGCTGTCAACTTTTTTAAATTTTTGTGGCCACTTGTGGGCAAGCTTTTTTCTTTCCAAAAGTGAACCATTTTTGCAAAATAATGTGATGTTTCTTTATTGGGATTTAACTTCATACAACGGGTATTTAATTATCTCTTTAATTAAAGCAGATACAGTTATGCCTTCTTTGTGACAACATGCATCAAACATCTGGCAGGGGTTGTTTTTAACAGCGATTCCATAGCACAGAGCCAAATTTCTGAGAGATTTACTTGATTTCATGTGTTTGCATTAGTCCAAACTGCTGGTTTGAAAAAAGTTAGTCCATCAGGTTCCTTTGTCAATAGTTGTAGTGCAAGTCCTGCTAAATGTAGTAACCTTACCCCAAATTTTCCTGACACCAGGTTGACTGGTATAGAATTAATCGTTTTTTAAGCTGAAAATAAGTAAGGGAGCAACCATGTTTATGTAGCTATTAAATGCCTTGACCTGATATTGAGCCTGTGGCATTAAACTAACAGCATTCGGGATCTCAAATTTTGCTAAACTGTGTCATTCTATAGATCCCAATAAATATGGTAGTATAAAAGCTCACACCACAAATGCTATGATTGTCTTAAAAATTAAATTTCTACAAATGAATAAACTGTGTCACCAATGATAAAATATTGTATTCAATATTAGCTCCGAGGATCCACGATTTAAATGGGAGAATCACAGACTTCGATGTTAACAGTTGATACTACATTATTGGTGCTGCTATAATTACTGCTGCCACTACTGCTGCTGTTTCTGCTAGTGCTCCTGATGAGGCTCCTGATACTGTTGACCGAACAAAGTCCGACATAACATAAATCCAGAAATGAGTAAGTATTTTTGGACGTAAGTATTTTTGGGACAAAAATATCATCAATAAAATCCCAAGAAAATTACTCTTTAATGGTCCGAAATATTGCCTGCCAGATAAAGTAGAATTTAAACATTTTTGCAAAGAAATAGCTGATGCATTTAATCTGTTGGCCGATCGCTGGTGTTAGAGAGAAAACACGGATACAGTAGCTCTCAATAGTTGGAAGAAAGCCATTTTTAAGATAATAAAAAAATCCGTATAATAAAAAAATCCGTTAAATTCTACCGCTCCCATTCTTCTAGATTACCTAAGAAACCTTTTTATCACTTAAATTACCTATAACAGTCCTTTCAGAACATTCACGATAAATTTGTTATTGTACCTGCAGACAAAGCTTCAAAAAACATATTTTTTGTCTAATGACTCTATTACAAAAATGTACTGAGTGCTTAGTTACCCACCACCAGTACTTACACTAGCACCAACCTTGACTTTCAGACAATCATTGACAAACATAAACAGATTTTGAATAATTTCAAAAACAAGATAGAATCAAAGCAAAAACAACTTCATTCACTGTACTAGATTCCTAAGCGTCACAAAACCCCATACTAGTGACGATTCATAGCTAATGCCAGCTCTATCACCACCACTCACACATCTAAACTACTTACGTCTTGCTTTACAGCCGTTCGCAATCATGTTAAATATTGTGAAAAAGTGTATGAAAATTCAGGAATTAACATTTTTTTGGTCTATTAAAAATTCTTCAGAAGACAAGTTTTGTACTTAAAACTTTCATTGCTCTGCAGTTAATAATTACGATTTTTCTATGCTGTACACTTCTTTACCCCATGATTTAATTATGACCAAATTGATCGCTCTTTTTGAGAAAACATTTGCTCGAGAGCAACGTCTTTACATTGCATATCATGAAAGTAATGCATTTTTACATCCTTTTTATTTACAATGTTTGTTTAAAAGAAAAACCTTCTGGAAGTGCGAGGTGGGAGCGCTCCACAAACAAGGTTTAAGCACCCCAGTCGGTCCTTTTGCCGACTGACTGTTCCAAGGCGGTAACTGATGGTTTTTCTTTTTGTGATTTATGTCTCGTCTCTGTGTTTTTGTCACATTTACATTTTCCCTGTCCACCTTTGTCTAGAGGTAGATTAGATTTAAATATCTGTGGAAATCATGTTAAAATTACCATCTAAAAAAGATTGATTTTTGTAAAAAAAAAATTATGAAAGCCTTTTTAAACTAAAACAATCTATTGGATTTCAGGTCTATTCAAAGATGTCCAATCAAACTACACCAAGATAACGGTCATGCTGCTGGTTTTGGCAGTTGCACTACTCTGTCTCAGCATTTCTGGTGCCCTCATAGATGACGACATTGGGTTGCGTTACTATATCGCAGGTTTTTTTACAGTATTGACAGTAAGTATCCATAAAATGCCTCATTTGTGTTTTTTTAATTGACTTGAATTGAAATTATCCACCATCATGTGGCTGATACAGTCCCAAAGGCCTATATAAAAAGATATAGGGAATAATAAGTCAGTAGCAGATATGATTATAGTTTATTCAGCAAGGGAGAAATAATTTTTTGTCGAGCCTTGGCGAGACAAAAAATTATTTCTCCAGAGCCGAATAAACTATAATAATATCTGCTACTGACTTATTATTCCATTTCTCCCGTCACTTTTCAATTTTAAATAACACTTTTAAACTTTATGCATATAAATCATATGTTGTTGTTTTGTAATTTGTAAAAAAAAAATAATAACTGCTCCCTCAGAAAGTTTCTAACGGCCGAAGTACCACATAAAAAAAGAGTCCCATAAGTCATTGCTGTTTTTATAAATGTAAGTCATCAAAAAGAAAAAATATCATTTGAATTGAGAACAGACAGTATGTATTTTTTTATTTTTTAATATTCCATATATATATATATATTTTTTAATATTCCGTATTTATCTGTAGAAATAAATACATCATCTGACACGATAATAAGCAGCTAACGAAATAGCTCAGTAGGATCTGTACTTTAAAGTACTTCAAAGTTGGAAAGTAGCGGACCCAGTTCAGATCCACCTGAAGACAACTTTTTTTTTTTTCAAAACTTTTTTTTTTTTTTATTAAATCCACGTAAATTATTATAGGTATTAAAAATACATCTGAATTGACAGATTTTCAGCAAAATGAAAACAATATCAATTATAATGAATAAATTAAACTTGACGAAACGTTCTTTTAAAAGTAGTTCCTTGACCTTACATATTCATACACCTACTGACCTAATAAACCTAAGTTTATTCGACCCCCCTTTATTAGGTCAGTAGAGGGCGTAGTGAGGGGATAAAAAGATAAAAGTTACCATTCACAGCAAATGTTTAAATTGAGAAATCTGGTGATTTGCTGGTATGCGTATTGGCTGATCTATCTTGTTTTTACCGCATCTGAATAGAAATTTTGCAAGTTAATGTTAAAGCTTGGATAAGTGAATTTTAAAACTTGGGTAAGTTGATTTCAAAAGGAGTCTAATTTATCCCAATCTAGCCAAATGTACTAAATAATGATAACAGTATTTGGACTAACAACATGGTAAGTATCTACATGAACAAAAAATGTAGATGTTAATAAATCAGACATTTAAACTATTATTACTATCAACAAGTTTACATGAAAACAAAACTGATTGTGACAAGACAATTGTATAACCCTGCTAGTGTTCTTGCAGTGGATCATTGACCCCTGATAATCAGTAGATACTGGGGAAATAATACAAAAATTTTATCAATTCATTGACGTGTTGATAAATAAGATTAAAGAGATTAGAGTGAATAAGTCAATTATGACCCTAGCTCAGATAAAATATTCATTGCTAAACAGGTGATAAATACAAGTCTGACTGTATAAATATGCAAATATCTGCATTTTCAGAAGAACAAAGTATTCCTATGGTATACTTTTAATGATATTTCTTCTGAATATTAAAGTTAATTAAAGTATATAATAAATTATAATGATGCTCCAAACTCAGGGTTGTGAATAATTGTCATTGTGCAGCAGCTGATGTGGTAGTCATTGTGCGGCAGGTGCTAGGGTAGTTTAAAGTAGTCATTGCACAGCAGCTGCTGGTGCTTGGGTAGTTTAAAGTAGATAGTGTGCATAAGCTGCAGTGAAATAGTCACTGTGCAACAACAGCAGCTGCTGGGATAGTTCAATGTAGTTATTGCACAGCAGCTGGGTAGTTGAAAGTAGCCATTGTGCACCAGCGGCTGAGGTAGTTAAAAGTTGTCATCGCACAGCAGCTGCAGGGTAGTTGAAAGTAGTCATTTTAAAGCAGGTCTGGGTTAAGTTGAAAGGGTTAGTTAA
The DNA here is from genome assembly GCA_007844125.1 of Sinonovacula constricta. Taxonomy (NCBI): domain Eukaryota; kingdom Metazoa; phylum Mollusca; class Bivalvia; order Cardiida; family Solecurtidae; genus Sinonovacula; species Sinonovacula constricta. The sequence goes on along the minus strand of CM017560.1, from coordinate 48,450,086 downwards.
AGATTTATATTTTGCACTTAACTTGTAATATAAAACAAAAGTTTCATGCCCTAAGGTTACAACAGTTAAGGGGGTTGGGTCTGGGCTAAATAAAGGATTAAATTTGTCAGATTCAGTGCACACATGCTCCTAAATTAACGTCACTTTAATATCTTTAAAAACAGGATCTGTACACATTCCTGTATTTTGTGTTATGTAGTTATAAATTAGACATACAATATTTATTTTAGCAATGCTTTTATTAATACTACATGTGTATTTGATTATTTGACAATTTTGTCAAATTTTGTCAAATGTTTTGTTGTTTTGCATACATATTCTCCTAAATGATCTATCAAAAACAATCACTGTTTATCATTTCATAGACTGGTTTACAAGTATTTGCTTGTGGGAAAGTGGCTTTAAATGCCAAGACATCAAAACATCGCACCACCAAATGGGTAGGTATCAAAATTTCTGATACTTTTTCAGAATTTATTTTTATCTTAAGCTGTATCTCTGGTCACTGACTTATAACCTTAAAATAAATACTCATGAGGGATCAGAACAAAATGTTACTGTATTTAATGCTGTTAAATGGATTATAAAGTAGATAAAATCAGGCATAATAATCGGATGGAACATAATCCAAAAAGTCATATAATACGTACATCAATATGATATAAAAGATAAATAATAGGAACAGCCAGTCTACTCATAATAACTATAGCACATGTTAAATTTACATAGGGGCTTGAGGTTTAGTAATCAACATGTTGAATTCAGCAGTAAAACTGCAGGAACAATACCATTTTCATATGGCTTTCAATTCTATTTCTACTTCTTGACAGCAACTACTTATTAACCTATTAAATATTTTGTCAAGCAAAGACTTCTGCTGTATTTTGCAATGGAAGTGTTGATATTTTAAACAGAACTACTGAGGCCATTCCATCATCACATATGAGTTTGGAGATAGGCTTGGCAACTCAAATGAGGTTTAGCAACTTAACTGAGGTTTGGCAATGTCATGAAACTGGGCAATGCCACTGAGGTTTGGCTACACAATAATGGTTTGACAACATAGTTAGGGTTAGGCAATATCACGTAGGTCAAACAATATTGAGGTTTGACAATGCTGCTTAGGTGTTACTATATATTAATGTTACTATGGTTTGGCAATGTTACTGAGGTTTGATAATGTTAATGTGGTTTGGCAATGTTACTGAGGTTTGGCAATGTTACTGTGGTTTGGCAATGTCACAGAGGTTTGATAATGTTACTGAGGTTTGGCAATGTTACTGAGGTTTGATAATGTTACTAAGTAATGTTACTGAGGTTTGGCAATGTTACTGTGGTTTGGCAATGTTACTGAGGTTTCGCAATGTAACTGAGCTTTGGCAATGTTACTGAGCTTTGGCAATGCAGCTGAGGTTTGGCAATGTTACCGAGGTTTGGCAATGTTACCGAGGTTTGGCAATGTTACCGAGGTTTGGCAATGTTACTGAGGTTTGGCAATGTTACCGAGGTTTGGCAATGTTACTGAGCTTTGGCAATGTTACTGAGGTTTGGCAATGCATCTGAGGTTTGGCAAAGTTACTGAGGTTTGGCAATGTTACTGAGGTTTGATAATGTTACTGAGGTTTGGCAATGTTACTGAGGTTTGGAAATGTTACTGAGGTTTGGCAATGTTACTGAGGTTTGGCAATGTTACTGAGGTTTGGCAATGTTACTGAGGTTTGGCAATACAGCTGAGGTTTGGCAATGTTAATGAGGTTTGACAATGCAGCTGAGGTTTGACAATGCAACTGATGTTTGGCAATATTACTGAGGTTTGGCAATGCAGCTGAGGTTTGGCAATGTTACTGAGGTTTGGCAATGTTACTGAGGTTTGGCAATGTTACTGATGGTTTGGCAATGTTACTGAGGTTTGGCAATATTACTGAGGTTTGGCCATGCAACTGAGGTTTGGCAATGCAGCTGAGGTTTGGCAATGTTACTGAGGTTTGGCAATGTTACTGAGGTTTGGCAATGTTACTGATGGTTTGGCAATGTTACTGAGGTTTGGCAATATTACTGAGGTTTGGCCATGCAACTGAGGTTTGGCAATGCAGCTGAGGTTTGGCAATGTAACTGAGGTTTGGCAATATTACTGAGGTTTGGCAATGCAGCTGAGGTTTGGCAATGTAACTGAGGTTTGGCAATGTTACTGAGGTTTGGCAATGCAGCTGAGGTTTGGCAATGCAACTGAGGTTTGGCAATGTTACCGAGGTTTGGCAATGTTACTGAGGTTTGGCAATGTTACTTAGGTTTGGCAATGTTACTGAGGTTTGATAATGTTACTGATGGTTTGATAATGTTACTGAGGTTGGGCAATGTTACTGAGGTTTGGCAATGCAGCTGAGGTTTGGCAATGCAGCTGAGGTTTGGCAATGTTACTGAGGTTTGGCAATGTTACTTAGGTTTGGCAATGTTACTGATGGTTTGATAATGTTACTGAGGTTTGGCAATGTTACTTAGGTTTGGCAATGTTACTGAGGTTTGATAATGTTACTGAGGTTTGGCATGTTACTGAGGTTTGGCAATGCAGCTAAGGTTTGGCAATGCAGCTGAGGTTTGGCAATGCAACTGAGGTTTGGCAATGTTACTGAGGTTTGGCAATGTTACTGAGGTTTGGCAATGTTACTGATGGTTTGGCAATGTTACTTAGGTTTGGCAATGTTTCTGAGGTTTGGCAATGTTACTGATGGTTTGGCAATGTTATTGAGGTTTGGCAATGCAGCTAAGGTTTGGCAATGCAGCTGAGGTTTGGCCATGCAACTGAGGTTTGGCAATGTTACTGAGGTTTGGCAATGTTACTGAGGTTTGGCAATGTTACTGATGGTTTGGCAATGTTACTTAGGTTTGGCAATGTTACTGAGGTTTGGCAAGGTTGCTGAGGTTTGGCAATGTTACCGAGGTTTGATAATGTTACTGAGGTTTGGCAATGTTACTGATGGTTTGGCAATGTTACTTAGGTTTGGCAATGTTACTGATGGTTTGATAATGTTACTGAGGTTTGGCAATGTTACTTAGGTTTGGCAATGTTACTGAGGTTTGGCAATGTTACTTAGGTTTGGCAATGTTACTGAGGTTTGGCAATGCTACTGAGGTTTGGCAATGTTACTGAGGTTTGGCAATGTTACTGAGGTTTGGCAATGTTACTGATGGTTTGGCAATGTTACTTAGGTTTGGCAATGTTACTGAGGTTTGGCAATGCTACTGAGGTTTGGCAAGGTTGCTGAGGTCTGGCAATGTTACCGAGGTTTGATAATGTTACTGAGGTTTGGCAATGTTACTTAGGTCTGGCAATGTTACCGAGGTTTGATAATGTTACTGAGGTTTGGCAATGTTACTGAGGTTTGGCAAGGTTGCTGAGGTCTGGCAATGTTACCGAGGTTTGATAATGTTACTGAGGTTTGGCAATGTTACTTAGGTCTGGCAATGTTACCGAGGTTTGATAATGTTACTGAGGTTTGGCAATGTTACTGAGGTTTGGCAAGGTTGCTGAGGTCTGGCAATGTTACCGAGGTTTGATAATGTTACTGAGGTTTGGCAAGGTTGCTGAGGTCTGGCAATGTTACCGAGGTTTGATAATGTTACTGATGGTTTGGCAATGTTACTGATGGTTTGGCAATGTTACTGAGATTTGGCAATGTTACTTAGGTTTGGCAAAGTTACCGCGGTTTGATAATGTTACTGAGGTTTGGCAATGTTACTGATGGTTTGGCAATGTTACTGAGGTTTGGCAATGTTACTTAGGTTTGGCAATGTTACTGAGGTTTGGCAATATTGCTGATGTTTGGCAATGTTACCGAGGTTTGATAATGTTACTGAGGTTTGGCAATGTTACTGAGGTTTGATAATGTTACTGATGGTTTGGCAATGTTACTTAGGTTTGATAATGTTATTGATGGTTTGGCAATGTCCTGGATGGTTTTTCAATGTCACAGACGGATTGGCCATGTTGATGACATTAGGTAATGATCACTAAGCTAAATTTAGATTTTCCTTTTATGGACCTTTAATTTCATGATTGACTAACCAGTTAAATTGGCATTTAATGCATAGTTATTATATATAATTGACACATTTATTTTTGTTCTTATTTCAGTTGAAGTATCAGAACGTATCATCCATGTTGAATATAATCGTATGCCTTGTAAGCCTGATCGTTGTTCCCATTGCCAATGAAAAGTATTGCAGTTTAGAAAAAAAGAGCACAGACACTAACATTCACAACAATAGAATCACCAGAGCTATTATATCAATTTGCATACTGATCTTTATGGTGACAGTGTATACAATGATTTCATTTCATGAAACTGGTCCACGGTATGACATAAATGTAAATGCCATGTGGTGTAACGCAATTGACCAATGTTTTTGTCCTCGTCATAGAAATCGAGCAGTAGATGTTCGCATTGAAAGTGAAACAAATTTGTCCAATAACACACGTAATCAGCAACCAGTCACTTCATTGCAGGGTGGAAGGGTGCAGGGAGAGGGAGGATTGCAGGGAGAGGGACATCAGGGTGGGGAAAGAATGCATGGAAGGGGAGCAAGAACACAGGGAGTGGGAAGCAATACAAGAAACCAACCAAATAATGATATGCCTCCCACTTACTCAGATGCGATCCATGGTTTACAACCTCCACCCTCCGCCCCACCACTACATAATAATTATTATTTTAATTAATTTGCCTCACTTGTTTTTAACTTAAAATCTGATGAACCATGACAACAAACACTATAATTTGGTTTGATTAAGAGTACACAGTTGGACAAGAAGCACTATCTTTAAACACTATATAAGCACTATATTCCTTTTCTTTTAAAGTAACATCAAATTGATTGACATTGTAAACCATCTTTGTACATGTATGTCCATTATTGTAGTAATGAAAATGGCTACTCAGAGATTGCACATAAAGACAAATCCTGCTAATTTTTTAGAGTTTGGTTTTGCATGATATATGACATACTATTAGATGTGCAGTAATATAATCACAGGTCTGAGTGATTATTATTAATATACAGAACAATCTGGAATATACAGTACTTATTCCATGTATTGGGATATTCAATGCTTAAGACATCCCCATTTTTTAGCAAAAAATTATTTTCTTCTTATCTCAAAGGTTTGTAATCCTTTTAGAAAAAAAACCCTGGTAACTGCTCTACTGACTGAACTTACTTAGACACTCAACACCTTATCTTCCCATCTCCCTGATTGATAACTTATATGCCACTATGTATTATCGACTATTTTCCTCTGTATTTTTACAGCAAGAAACATATCACACATCATAACACATCATGTATTTGTCTATGCAGATTGTTTCAACTTCGACAATCTGTATAAGTGAAGGCATTCTTGTGTCGACAAAGAATTAATCCCGAAGCATAAAAGTGCAAATTATTTTAAAAATATGCTCACATCATATTATGACATAGACAACCTTCTTAAACTTGATCATTAGAATAAATTTATAATAGTACAATACTTTTTAAAAACTATATCAATATATTATAATTCATTAAAGTCTTGTTTCCCTATATCCTTTTGTCATTATGGTGGCAGAGGTTACTGTGGTGTGAAAGGTACATGACCTCTGACATAGAGATTATCACATGGTCTTTGCCACTACCTACAGCCCATCATCGGAACGCATGTGCACTCATACTGCTCCCCTTTATTGTGGCCTTTATTGTGGCCATGGGATATTAGGCTAGCCAAAGTTTGTTTTCATTTTCATGACTATTCAAAGCAAGCTGTGGTCCAATGAAAATGGGCTTCTCTTCAATAGAAGTAAAAAAAAAGATATGTGTCAATGTCCAGATGGCCGCACTAACTTGCGATGCCTGTTGTTTACAAATTGCAATCATTTCATGGTATAAATATCCCTGCCGTTTTGATCATGGAGCCATTCAAATGTTTCATGCATATATTCATGAAAACACATTTTTTCTGGCTAAGTAAACCAAGGTATATGTATGTGGCAATATTATAATGGAAAATTTATTGAGGGTTCTGACCATGCCTACAGCCAGATCTGTCTCAGTTTACACCATGTACTAACATACAAAAAGGAAGTTACTGAGTCACAGTTAAAACCCCATAGCAGAACAGTCATTAAATGTTTACAATAATATGCTAGCTTTTGCAAAATATTATTCAAATTTTGTTATAAAAGACATAAACAGCCAATAAGGCTGTCACATGAGATGATTTCTAATTATGCTTACATGGGGTGTCAAACAGGTAAAAAACAGGTAAAAAACAGTGAACATGCCTTAAACTATGCAAACAGTGTGTACACACTCTGCCAAGAATATAACATACAGCTGATGCATTTATAGCTGTTAATATATATTATTAAAAGGTGTGCAAATGGAGAATCAAGAGTTTCAGGATACAAATATGTATGTTGTTTAGTGTGATTTGTAGGATTGTTGGTGTTAATTGTTTGGTGTAACAAAATTTTAAGTTGCTATTGTTTTTATTAATTTGCTTACATTTTTTTCTGCAGTGTAATAATATATTGTATAATAAAATATATGTAGCTGCTGATGCTAAAGTTGTCCATGAATGTACATAGCTGAGGTTTTGGCAAAGTATCTGTAGCAGTGTCAGATAGACTGTATACATGTATAAGGAGAAGTTTTTTGACACAGTGTCATTCTAGCTCACTCTTTGTTATCAATGCTTGCTTTTACAAGTGTTGTACCCTACTGTAACAGTAAGGGTATGGAAAGCTTTTACTTTGTCAGATCTTGATTGTTTATTAGTAAGGTTCCGAATGCTAGATTTCACTGTCCGAACCCCAGAGTACTTTCAATGCATTGGTAAGAAGTTTATAAGTTCATTCATCTGCCTGAAACCCAAAACAATCTTACATTCGAAGTGCTCCAGCTTAACTTCCTGTACAGGGTAAATTCATTAATTAATTACACCAAACCAGTGCATACATTGTATCTAGCATTAGAAGTGCTCCAGCTCAACTTCCAGTACAGGGTAAATTCATTAATTAATTACACCAAACCAATGCATACATTGTATCTAGCATTAACATTGAGATAAATAGCATCCTGATCATATTGAAACAACCACATAATAAATATAATCATAAAACACAATAAATGTACTCATACACATTAAAAAATCTTACAGAATTTATAGAATTGTGATATTAAAACAGATTAACAGATTAAATGTGATGTCATCATTAACAAGTGATAATTAGTTGTTTTCTTACAAGTGCTCTTAAGTTATTCTTTTTTACTATTTAACTTTGTCTATGTTTTACACCATTGTTACTCTATTTTGCATCAACTAAATTAAAGTTCAAGACCGATGAGCGGTCAGTCTGGCATAGATCATGATCACCAATCAAGGTGAATGGTCTACTGACCGTGCTAACCTGGTCAACATTGTCGTTTACCACATTTTCCTTCTGTCATCATTATATGTTGTTTTATTAACCTTTATTTGAAGTTTACCTGCTACATTTGTAAATAAATCATAATCAATTCCTAGTTATCTGCTAAAACTACTACAAGCAAACAAGAGCTGAAATATTACTAGACACTTTAGAAACAGTGTAGATCTGGCATCACTTCATAAAGCATGTTAGCTATTTTTGTCGGACTAATACTTAAATTTTTTTATTGCTGAATGTTAATAAATATATATATATAATAATATATTAATATATAATACATTTTCTCAAATTAACAATTACCGTGCTTTGCGGAATATATAAGAAATTCTTCGGATTTTTTTCCCAAATATAAGAAAATATCTTTGTTTAAGTAAGAAAAAGGTTATTTTAGATTCTTTATGAATATGAGCCCTTGATCAAACAGTTCTCAGCTGGAGATTGCTGATCTGGTCCTGGTTTCCTGAATAAAACTTCAGTACGTTGTCATGCTCAAGTCTGAGCACTGTGCTCAAATCCTTGCTCAACTTGAGAAATAAAATTGAAATAAAATTGAGTTCCGTTTCACTAATGTTCTTATACTCAATGACATTCTCAAATATCTGAGTTGAGCACACAGTTATGAGAATGCTATGGGGCATTCTCAACTCATTTGAGCATGCTCAAATAGGGCTGACCTCAAATGCCACAATTAAATGTTGAGAATGAAAATTGAGTATGTCTTTAAGTTTTTTTTGTGAAACCGGGACTTGGGTAAGACTATCTGCCTCTGCTTGAACATGTGATATTAGCAGGTTCAGAGTTATATCCCTTTTTGTTATCTCACTTGTTGATATGTCATAATTATTTCACAGTCATGATTATTTTACAGATTTTTTGTATAACAGCATTAGTTGTTAGTGTGTTATGCAGTGAAATTTTCCTTTTCTTATCAATATGTTGACTTTGGAACTAGATCAATTTCACAACACTGGCTTGGATAGTTTATTGAAACTGTTTAATAAATTTATCAGTGAAAGTGACAAATACCCCCACTACCCAGATTTTTCGGCAAAAATTAACCGTTTATGGGGATAGCTGGACAACGTGACTTCAAAATAGCACAACAAAGTGGGAGTAATATTAAACTAGATTTGTCAAGCTATTATTGTTTTTAAAATGCTGTTGAATTATATAATCATTATTGCTGAAAATTGTCTTGTTTATTTTGTTTGCCTTCCATCTTGAAAATGGTATCGCATTGTAACAAAGCCTAAACTGTAAGGATGACAATGAAACCACAAGCCAGGAACAATATAATGTTTTTATACATCTCAACTGTGAGAACACCTATATAAAATATATTGATATGTTCCTCTGTGCTTTTTGAAAAGGCCATGGATGCCAATCCAGGGCTGGAAATTTTTTTTTTTTGAATGGCTAGTCCCGGACTAGTAACGTGGACAAAAATTACTTGTCCAAATTTGTTTGTTGTTTTCAATTAATGACCACAACAACATATTTGTCATATCTACAATTTACAAACAAGGTTTAACAACAAGTTGCTTCTTTTATTTTTTGTCTAGAAGCATTTATGTATCGCACATTATGATTGGCTGTTTTGAACAGGTGCATGCACTGTACATGTACCGCCTTTACAGTTACATGTTATTGCTAAATGCTCCTGGTATGAAATTGACTGTCTTCTTTGCTAATTAGAAACCACTGTTTATTTGTCACTTGTCCGACTGCCGATTTATGACTTGTCCGGGATTAATTTAATATGGTATCTGAAAATGAGGTATAAATCAACATGTTGCAAGAAGACTATACTAGCATGAACTTAGGTCATTTGCAAGCAACTTAGGAACATTTTCTCTCATGTATAATGGTTGAGTATTATGATGATAGCATGCAATTAATATGTGTGCAACTATATACAAAAAAACCTAGATCTACCGGAAAAAAGATGTAAGAAAACAAAGTAGATAATCAGTGACAAGCCACTTCAGACCAAACCAAATTTTCAATAGGGAAGAAATGCCAGGGTTACAGATAGAGAAATCAATGAAACTTATTGGATGATCAAGGCAGTATGGGACTTGACCTTTTGACTTAAAATATTCAACATATTTGTTTTGTAAATAAATTTGGCACTCCTTATTAAATTCAAAAAAATAAATTAAAAAAAAACAACCTTTGGTTTTTTAATTATAAAACAAGTTTTAGTGATACCATTAATCAAAATAAAGTGCTGTAAAATTAAATAGTTGGACACAAACACTAAACATTTCATTTCCAAGAGCTTAGAAAAGAGATGGATTCTTTCAAGTGTAAGAGTTAGGAAATGAGTCACTATAGCTATGAAAGTTTTTGCTAAAAAGAAAAAAGGCACCAAGTAGGGACTCATATGTCTTTTCCCAGAAGATATTATTTTTTATTTACATTATTTAAGTTGCAGAGGGTAAAGATTAAACTGTAGGTTAAGTCTACTGCAATGGTTTCCATGGTAGTGCTCCCCCTACAACTGAATTTATATTGGTTATAACCATACCCTTAAATAATCCCCAATTTTAAAATACTGGACCCCTCCTATTTAAAAGGAAATAAACATACTGACTTTTCTTTTTATATAAGAACATAAGGTGTTTCTTGCACCTGAAATGTCACTGAAACTCTTCACACTTAATTTTTCAACAGCAGATCTTGAGAGCTGTTGAGTTCATGGAAAACTTATCCCTAACTGTTGTTTTAGGCTGAGAACACTGTACTACAAAAAAGGTGAAAGGTCAAGTTTCCATATAGCCTTGCATTAGTAGAGTTATCTATGACAGATGAGAGTCAGTAACAGGAGGATAGATAGACACCAAGCTCAGATATAGTTACCATGCCATGTGATCCTCGAAATGTAAACTTGAAAGCAACAAAACATGCACAACTGAGGTATCCAAAGGAAAATAATCATGTAAATCTGCGCAAAAAAAATCAAGGTAGTAGAATAAACTCTGTAAGTATGAAGTTCTGCTTAGTAAACTAATTAATTTTGAGAAAATTTACTTTTATGAAAGATAATATTACAGTTCGTAAGTTATATGTTGTTTTGCTTTGCTTCCAATTGTATGCAGAGTTTTCTAGATGTATGCAAGTACTGTAAGACAATTTGCAGCAAAAGGGCTGATCCTTACCAGACATTTGATATGCCACTATCGGATAAAGTTAGGCTTATCAAGTAATAATTAGTTTTGTTTAAATGAAGTTCATTTATTATTATTATTATTTCTTGTGTTTAGCCTTACCTGATTCCTATTATATTACCTTAATAATATCCCAAATATACAGACAGGCAACTTTTCTCTGAGCAATATTATTTAATTTTTTGTTTTTGTTAAACCATGCAGACACAATTATTATCATGTTGGCTATGTCCAATTACTAAATGGTGGAGGAAGATCCTAGACATATGTCTGGGTAGACCCACCAGTACATAGCAGGTTAGCTAGAAAACGTCCCTACATGAAAGTTCTCGCCCTGACCAGGACCTGAACCCATGCCGTGAGGGGCTGAGAATTCTATTTATGACACCGCAGGTAAGCTATCTAAATAAAACTGCTCTGTCACATTTTTCAAAGTTTATTAATCCCTTTTTTAAAAGACCCAAATTTTGCTTTGAGGTTTAATAAATTGTTTTAACAAAACACTATTTGAAAACTAAAAGTCTACAATGGCTGCAAAGAGACATTTTAACGTTTTCAAATGTATTTTAATTATAAATAAGAGAGAAAATCTTAATAAAATGTGGAAAATTAAGTGGTAAAATACATACAAAATAATCGAAAAGTGCTCACTAGATTCAAATAGTATGCAGAAACATTTAGAAACATTTGAAGAAAAAAGGAAAAACAATAAAAATTAAACACAAAGCCAATTTTGCACCATTTCCAATGTTACCAAAATAAGCAGTGAAAGATGTGAATATTTAAAAGAGGTTATAAACTATATTTAAAAGTAGAATAGCTGCACCTCTGCCTAAATTTAATCCAATCATTTTTTTATGTGCATAAATTAAAAAATTTCAGTTATTTTCTACCTGTGCTGTTGACAGTATTACATAACTTAGTGTTGTCTTTTTTTTATCACACATGCCTTTCTGTGTATTCAAAATACTAAAACACATAAACAGTTCTCACATATAGCAAACAAACAATTCTCACATACAGAAAATCACAAACCTGTGTTAACATCAGTGATTTTCTTTTTATCTGTTCAATTAAGGTTATATATCCTGACAAAACCCTCATATAAAACCTGTAACATCACCAGTTATCTGATTTGTCTGTAAGTTGAAAGAGTTAACTAACCTTATTAAGTTCAGATGCCAGTTTCAACATCAAAAATGATCTCCAATGTCTCAAAATTCAATTAGAGTTACTTAACCTGAAAAACTTCAGATATATCTTGCTGATTCAGTACAGTGATCTTATTTTGTAAGAAATTCCATATGAGATACCTCACCTGGAAAAAACTCAGATACATTTTCCAATACCACTAGAAATATGTCTTGTGTAGAAATTCATTAGGAATAAGCTGCCAACAAAAGCTTGACCCTATCCAAATATCTCCCAATTCTCAACATTCCATTAGAGTTACTTACCCTGGCCAGCCAGCTGTCATATAGTCGGTCCCACATGTCGAGTACCTGGGTTTCTATCTGGGTGTTGTTGTTACTAGGGCCATTTACCATGTCCCTCACCTGAAAAGAGGCCCATAAAAACATACACTGTTTTCAATGAGTTCTTTGTGAATATTTGTAGTGCATATATAAATGAGGCTGAGGTTGTTTGTTGAATAGTTTTAAGATGTAACTATCAAACGCATTCCTCAAAAGAGTCGCATACAAATATTAAATATTGAACCTTATATGCGGCTTAGGATTGGACTACTATTTTTGTCAAATTAAACAGGTATGTATATACCTAAACAAGAAATTTTCAACTAAATTGATGTTGTTAGAACAAAGAAGAACTAGAACTTCACCCTTTGTACCGCAAAAAAGGTAATTATTCCCAAATTTGTTAAGATTACCACATATTATCAAGTTGAAAATTTTACTCACAGGTGCAACAAGTTACTTTGAACTTATTAGTGCTATAAGAGTTACCTTGGATGCTATGTAGTTGCGGCCATACAGATAGGCATTACCAACCATTGAGTCCATAGCTTGCTGAAGATCTTCATTGTTAGGAAGCCAGCTGTAATACATCAACTTAATATATAAGGTAAAATATTGACTACAAATAAACTTTTCCGAGATATATTCTTGCAAACAGCCACAACAATACAACTTGAATCTTGAATTTCATTGACAAGTTATTCAGATCATTTAAGATCAATACTTGTAGTTGCTTTCTTTAATATTTTGATAATCAGTAGTTTAATAAGCAGTCAAGAACACAAAAAATACTTTTGATAAAAATGTCAAAAGAAATACTGTTTGAATAGAAACTTAAGATAGAACATATTGTTTGAACTTGGTGCTGGTAACATCTAATGAAAGATCTATATATGTATATAATGTGCTGTCGGGACAATATTTATGTACTACCTTATATTTAGACTTATTCTTCTGACTGGTTGGGGCAAAGTTTTTAACGTTAAGGTCTTCCAGCTGTTCTGTGGTGCACCAGTAGTTCTACCCAAACATTTATCTTGGGAGGCTTCCTTTCAAAAATAGCTGTACTTCGCTTCAATGACCATAACTGTATCACTGCGACAAACCTTACGGTTAGGGATAAAGAGGTTCATAATTAATAAGCTTTCTACACTGGTTAATAACCAATACTTATGACCTTTCCACCATGCCATTTGCCCCAAACCAGTCTAGAACCCAAATAGTAGGGGTCTAAGCAGTCAGAGGAGTTACAAGTCGGTGACTCTACCACTATGTCATGGGCCATTGAAGCAACATTGACCACCCAGCCCCACTGGCTGATCTAGATCTACACTATTTGCCAAAGTTGTAAAAATACATGGTTATAATGGAGCAATTGTACACACTTGGCCATCTCGGGGTGTAAGGTGTTGTTCAGGAGGTTGCTAGGTTGTAAAAATACATGGTTATAATGAAGCAATTGTACACACTTGGACATCTTGGGGTGTAAGGCGTTGTAATGGAGGTTGCTGGGTTGTAAAAATACATGGTTATAATGGATCAATTGTACTCACTTCGCCATCTCGGGGTGTAGGGTGTTGTTCAGGAGGTTGCTGGATTGTAAAAATAAACTGTTATAAAGGAGCAATTGTACTCACTTGGCCATTTCAGGGTGTAAAGTGTTGTTCAGGAGGTTGCTGGGTTGTAAAAATACATGGTTATAATGGAGCAATTGTACACACTTGGCCATCTTGGGGTGTAAGGTGTTGTTCAGGAGGTTGCTGAATTGTAAAATTACATTGTTAAAAATAAGCAATTGTACTCACTTGGCCATTTCAGGGTGTAGGGTGTTGTTCAGAAGGTTGCTGGTTGTTTTCACAAGATACATGCTCTCCTGTTGAACCTGGAACCAATCAACAGGTGATTTAACTTTAAGAAATGGATTGGAAGCAGGTTTTTGGAATAAAAAGAATCACAAACCTTTATACACAGGTTTTATTAATTCTACAGTAGTGTTTGAGCCATCCTTGAACCCTTAATTTTCAATATATAGAATCATTACAAATCAAGGAATTCGACTCTTGAGCTAAATGGTTAAGGTGATACTGGTTCTTAATCAGTACACCTGGGTTTGAAACCCACTGTTGACTGACATGTTCTTAGCTATACTGAGGTATAAACTTTCGTTAGACAAAGAATATAATAATTATAAAATAAGAAAAATAATTTCTAATGCAAGAATAGACAGTCAATATTTTGCTTTAATAACCATATCTGTTTTCTGGATATTTATTACCCTTGATTATAATAATATTGTTTCTCTGCATGCTTAAATTAACTTTATCACACACAAACACAATTAATTAAAAACCCTTTTAAAAAACTCAGATGAAAATAAGATGTATTTACCTGGACAGCGAAGATAACACTGCCTAACATACTTCCAATGATAAGGAGAAGGATAAAGAGGACACTGGTGGCACTGTCAAGTGAGGACTCCAGGATACTGATCACCTGAGCATTAAAAACATCACCTGAATCAATAACTAACATGCATAACAAAGGGAAGCTTAAGGACAACAGTGGTGAAACTATTCTGGGAGCTCCAGGATGGCTATAATATGTATAGTTGTTTTGTTTAAAGTTAAACTTTCTTGTCATTATCAGTTGGGTAACAAATCATTTCAACTTACATTAATCCTTTTCAACTGCACACTTCCTGGGTAGAACCAGTGTACAGAGATAATATCCACCTGGGGAAATGCGCATTAACAGTCTTGCCCAACTACCTGAAATCTGAGTTAAGCTTAATCAATGAACCCTTAAATGCCAAGTATAGCGACTTAACCAACAAGTACTACTGATGCTGTGACATGTAGTGTTAAACAGGTGTGCTACAATACTAAAGTGATTTTTTATTGCTATGTATGTCATCAGTGGAATATAGGTCCATACCCTCTTATCTGCCTTCATCACTAGCCTCAGAACGCCGCGCAGCCAGTTGGGCATAATGACATCTCGTCGCTCCTTGATCCACGTACCCACCGCACGGCGCACAACCTTTACTTTGTCTCCCATGTAACCTCCTGGGCTGCTTAACTTCACACCTAGGGCAATATCAGAAATACAGATATAAATACTGCTGTCATCAGAATGAATATTACATGCTTCTTACTAGTAAACATTAGGGAATATATGTTTTGTTTGTTTTTTGTTACATCACACTGACATATTAGGAAATTTATTCATATTGCTAGTACAGTTATAAATTAAGTATGAAATTTAATCTTCAACTTTCAGTTAAGTTAATAAAACATGCCTTTAAAACTGTTCATCAAGAGGAATATAAAAATTCAATGGATACTAGACTCTGAAAAGAAATCGCTGACTGTCACCTGAACTCATAAAAATTGCTTTCTTAACAGAACATATGGGAGAATAATACTGTGAGTATTACTAGGACGAAATATTAGGGAAATTTGTCTAACTAACATCAGGTATAGATCATAAGATTTACAATTATAATACTTTATATTTTTAAGTTCCCATAGATGCTGCCATAATTTTTAATAATGCCATCTGACAAAAAGAAGTTGCCTTGTATTGTCATCAAATTGCCTTCATGCATGTCTTAAAATAGAAATGTGTGCTCTTCCAAAGTCAATAAATGCCTTAAGATCTTAAAGTGATACAAGAGTCCGAATCAGAATAGGTTGTGACTATGAGTTTCATCCCTCTCAAAGGCAGACTAAATGAGTCAAGACCATGCCAAGAACTCAACAAATCAAAACGTAATTGGTGTTAAAGAATTTAATACAGGTTAAGTGTAACCAGTTTTGTTATTTTACAAGTTATTTCTGTATGATTAAATAAATATCACATTCCACAGAGGGTGATATACCATATTATCAACCCCAAGGCATAACTGATGACCAACGTCTGGTTGACAATAGGTGCTCTCACTCTCTGAGCAATGGGATACTTATATAATGTTGGTGAAGCTAACACCTTTCTGCACTAAAACTCCCCTTTTATCCTGATGGACTAGCCAGTAGAGGCTTGAAACACAAGGTGCACACCTCGCATATCAACATATATCACTAATCAAAGTTCTGATATAGAAATGACACAATACAGAACATACTGAGTTTCTTGAGAAGCCAGATGCCCAATGGGAGTGGTAGGAGGGCGGCGACCAGCCAGATATGCAGCCAGATGCGGGTCAACATGAGGGCCCAAAGCAGGGCAATAAAGCACTGGTCACTGAGAGAACGTGCCTTTTTGGGTAGTTCCACAGGGGTGCGTGCAGGGTGACGCAGGGAAACATTCTCAACATTCAGCGTTTGTGGCTTGGTGACCTCTGGACGATCTTCTGAGGATGCCTTGGCTGAAATATTGCCAAAGAACATGATTAAGAGCTAAGGAAAATTAAATGTATGCATAATCCTCCATAGAAATGTTCAGGAGTTGAAATCAGATAACTAGTTTAAAAAGTGAAAAATGCACAATTAATACAAGAAGAATAGCATGTTGTTTTTTCTTTAATGATGACCTTTTGAAAATTTTAAATAAAAGATCTTAAAAGATATTTGCGAAAATGTACCTGTTCAATTTGAGAACACATGTACAATAATTTATTTTATTAATAACCAAGGTTGCATTAACAACAGCACTTAAATTGTTGTTCTAAATGCTTTATTTTGCTGAAAATTTAACTTACTTGTGTCAAAGTCAAATATGTTAAAGACACTTATAACAGAAAATAACATTAACTGATCAATGACCTCACAAATATCATATTTTATTTATTTTGTATTGTTTGATTTGCTAAAGAACATTTAATTTATCATAATTTGTCATGTTTAGACAATAGTTACATATGGTCTCCACGTCGGCTTTGTCTTCTGCTGACTTCACTGATTCTGACTGGCTGTCTGGATCAGCTGACTCAGCTGTGGGAGATTCTCCCATGAGGAGAGTCAGGGCACTCTCAAACATAGACTTCCTGCCTGTATCTGGGGGTCAAATGTACAAATATTGAGACAGACATATAGAAGCTACATCTAGTTAAACAAGAAAATGAGTTTAACTGAACTTAGGTAAGAAATTGTTAACAATTCAATTTGCTGCAGTAAATTAAATGTAATTAGAAAATGTATTAATCTGTGGTAAGTAATTTAAAGCCAAAAAGCAGGTATAACTAAAGAACAAAGTAATGTTTAAATTAACGTTTTTCATTGTTTCTATATAAAATAGCTCAATATAGTTAGTGTTACATAAAGTCCCCCATCATGTAGTATTTGACCTTATGATGGTCACATTTTAGTACACTGCTGACATCATGCTTATGTCACTTATTGATAGAATTGTCCCCATCAAGTAATATTGATTTGTAAATTCTGAAATATTTTTAATGAATGACACATCTGGTACATTCTTAAATATTATTAGCTATTATAAATGGGGTTCTTTCTTTATTTTATGCTCAACCTGATTAGACTTTTAATACCTATGAGACAGTTGTGAATGCATTATTAAAACAATTTTTTTGAAATTGCAGCAGTGTGGGAACATACTTTTGGAAGAAAGCTTTATTTATACCAATAATATCACCATCTTCAAACATTATTTTGGATTTTAAAAATTAAAAATAATTTGAACTTACATCAAGTAAGATGGCAAATGTATTAGGACTTGGATAAGTTTGACTTTATTATTAGATTATTAGATTGTTATAAATTGTAATGTGTTTGATTAATAAAATTTATTGTGTTTAAACTAGCTGGTTTTTATTTTTATTGCACTTTTGATTGTTACATCAGACTTGGAAATTGAAAAGAAATATGTAGTTTGTTTTTTGACTATGGTTTTCTTAAAGAATGATCAAGTAGCAAGATAAATAAAAGAAGCAGAACAATATTTAACTTGATGCTGTTAATAAAGTGCACATCCTATCTGACATAAACAAATGTTTATTCACTGTTTCAGTATATTTTGGTTATGAAATGTACAATTTACAGTGTAAAATACAGCATATTAAGGGTAAACTAAGAGATTATCCAAGACACATCCAACCTCACCACCTACCTGCCCCCTCCTCTTGCACTCTAGCCATCTCTTTTCTCTCCTCTACGAACCCGACCACAATCATCACCCCCATGATAATCAGCAGTGGCACCCGCAAGATTCCTGTAAAAACAGCAATGGAACAATATAATATCCCAATTTTACTGGCCACAGGCCTTTCAAGTACATACATTTACTATTTCAACAAAGATTTTTTTTTCAATTGTAATGAATTAAAGTTGTACTAAATAATGCTTAAAGGATAAGAATTATAATAAATAGAATCCATATATGGTCTGTGATATTTGATAACTTGTGTTTACATAATATTTTGACTGTGTTATTTTTGTAAAAAATACAAACAAGACTGTATTCAAGGTACATAGTTTAACTTCTGTCAGCCTAACTGTGACTGACAATAAAACACAGACATTAATGACTTGGGAGATAAAAAAACACAAAAAAGATGATACAGTTCTATCTTGAAAAAAGGGTTAAGGAATTAAGTGTAATTGTGACATACTTCGCCCATTTAACAGTCTGCTTTTACAAAATCAAATAGGCTAATGGAGCAAACACTAACTAGACATTCAATTTCTTCCATGTCCAGTACATGACTCTACGGGTATATAAGTCAGATGATAATGACAGGATAAAATCAAAGCACTGAACAGCAATTTCAGGTATGCAAATAAGGGTCAAAATTATTTTATGGGAAATCTAAATTTAATGCATAATGCATCGGAAAGCAGGCAAGACTTCAGCTGCAAAAAAACAGCTTCAAAAACTATAGATCCAAAAATATAGATAGTATAGCCCTTTCCCATTAAAACCAACTTCTCAGAGCCATGGATTCCAAAATAATAATGCAACTGCAACAAAATAGCCTCAATGGGTCCCCAGTACCTGCTGAGGACGAGACGTGCAGGATGACAAGGAGCCAGACAGGGATGGACAGTCTGCGAAGGAAGGTACGAGATTCATCACTCCAGTAGAAAACCAGCGCTGCCAGGTATGCGATAAACAGGCTCCATATCTGTAATTATAAACATAGTTCCACAGGTAACAATAACCTTGGGAGCCTAAAAATCTGGACAAATTGTAATCAATGCTAAATTCAAAATAACAAAACATCTGATAGGGAATATTCTTCATTTAAGGTAATATGTAAAAATTTGCCTATATCAAACTCATGTAATAACATCTTCCCAATGTTTTGGGGAAACAAGAGAAAAAATGCTATTTCCAAAAGAGCATTTTTAAAAAAACATATTTTTCAATGTGTGTTTAAATAATTAAAGTATGAAAAATAACACCAGGGAATAACTCCAAAACTATGCAAATGAATTTATAAAACTTGTACACTGCACTTCTCCTCAATGAGATCTCTTTACCAATGAAGTTTCATGTTGATAAATCTTAGTTTTTGTGTTTTGTTCCGGAAAATAATTAGTATTGAAAATAACAAAGGGCAGTAACTCCTATACTATGCAAACCAGAGTAATGGTTCTTGTACACTGCATTTCTCCTCATTGAGATTCTATTTCTACCTTTTAAGTTTCATGATAACCCTTACAGATTTTGTGTAATACTCTAGACAAAAGTATTAAATATAGAAAATTATGAAGGGCAATAACACCTAAATTATGCAAAACAGGGTTATGGTACTTGTATATTGTACTTTTTCTCATTAAGATCTATCTACCTGTTTAGTTTCATGTTGACATCTCTTACAGTTTTTGTGATATGCTTCAAAATTATGACAGACAGACAGGCAAATGAACAGACAGATGAATGAATGAACGAAACCTGATGGATGGACGGTAAAAGCGACTACTATATGTTCGCCCTTCCAAGATTTTAAACACTACCTATGTTGTTAGACAGTACAAATTCTTTCTAACTCTAATAATAATGATTTTGATTTCTCCTAAAATGGATATAGAGAACCAGCCGCAATAGCTCAATTGGTAGAGCGTCGGCTTTCGGATCGGGAGGTCACGGGTTCGAACCCCTGCCGGGTCAAACCAAAGACTTTAAAGTTGGTAGTAGTGGCTTCCTCCTAAAGCTAGGGGCAAAGGAGACATTTCTATCATTATAGCACAGGGGTACTTATGAGGTGCCCAGGGACTGAACCCGGCCAGTCCATTATACTGACACTGAAGAGTCAGGCATAATGCTGTCCCCTTAGCCCCGAGTGTTAGGAGGGAAGCCACTACTACCAACTTTAAAGTCTTTGGTTTGACTCAGATGGGGTTTGAACCCCTGACCAGTCCCTAAAACATGTAACTGCATCTTAACCCTATTGTTTGGAGTTAGGACATTATTATTGCATAAGCTCATACTTTATGTAAAGGCTGTTTATAACATTACCTCAATTGTTAGACAGTACAAATCATGAAATATATTGCTTTCAATGTTCATTATTTCCAAATCTATAAATAAGTACAATGGAGTTATTAGCTTAAAATAGATACAGACATCAGGGCTAATTACCCGAATGATTATGTTACATGATCTCAAAAGAAGGCACTTGGCGTTCTATGTTAAAAAAAAGCTCACTGTGCAGTGTGACTCTGTTAGGAAATACACTTTTTATTTCAACATCAAACTGGGTGCTATGCTTAACTTTCACATGGATGTAGGGCTCCAATAAACTGCATTTAAGGGGACCTTTTCATTTCACAATAATTTATTCAGGTGCATAAGAGAGGGAACAATGGGTCCAAACTGTTGCATACCAGACTTAATTTTTCACAGCAATGTCTCTCATCAGTTGAAGTACCTTTACCTGTGACTTGTTATATGCCAGTCCATCATTTTTGCATTAACAAAGTAAGCACTGAAAGGTAAGTGTTGTGCTTATTGGCATATTCTGATGCTTTGTATTAAACGAAAACATCCCCAAACACAGATCGTTTACGTTTGTTCATATAATGTATCAATGAAAATTAATGTCTGCTTTGCTCACAGTGTCTTGACTAATTGTTGCAAAAGCCAAATGCTGTTTTTACATCCATTCATTTGGTAGCGAACTTAACTTAGCATTGATGGGGTTATATGTTCATGAAGGTGTGAAAAAATCAAGTTAACCACCAACATAACAGTCATTCTTAGAGATGTGTGATGTGAGAGGTGTGAAAAGCCCATTAAGGCAACATCTTGTCATATTTGTAAAGATTAAGGTTACTGCCCACAACTAAAGGATGCACTTTGTGCCCGCTTTTTTGAGTGACAACTAGGAGTTGCATTTATAAACACCACCAACCATTTGTGTATTCACTCACCATGTCTACCAAAATTGATTAAAGACTTCTTTGCCAAATGTGTGGACAGATAAACCTAACATCCATTAAAAACTCTCCTTGCCAAATGTGTGGACAGATAAACTTAACATTCATTAAAAACTCTCCTTGCCAAATCTGTGGACAGATAAACTTAACATCCATTAAACCTCTCCTTGCCAAATGTGTGGACAGATAAACTAAACATTCATTAAAAACTCTCCTTGCCAAATGTGTGGACTGATAAACTGAACATCCATTAAAACCTCTTCTTGCCAAATAAGTGGACAGATATACTAAACATCCATTAAAAACTATCCTTGCCAAATGTGTGGACAGATAAACTTAACATACATTAAAAACTCTCCTTGCCGAATGTGTGGACAGATAAACTTAACATCCATTAAAAACTCTCCTTGCCAAGTGTGTGGACAGATAAACTTAACATCCATTAAAAACTCTCCTTGTCAAGTGTGTGGACAGATAAACTTAACATCCATTAAAAACTCTCCTTGCCAAATGTGTGGACAGATAAACTTAACATCCATTAAAAACTCTCCTTGTCAAGTGTGTGGACAGATAAACTTAACATTCATTAAAAACTCTCCTTGTCAAGTGTGTAGACAGATAAACTTAACATCCATTAAAAACTCTCCTTGCCAAATGTGTGGACAGATAAACTTAACATCCATTAAAAACTTTCCTTGCCAAATGTGTGGACAGATAAACTAAACATCCATTTAAAACTCTCCTTGCCAAGTTTGTGGAAAGATAAACTAAACATCCATTAAAAACTCTCCTTGCCAAGTTTGTGGACAGATAAACTAAACATCTATTAAAAACTCTCCTTTTGTAAATGTGTGGACAAATAAACTTAACATCCATGAAAACTCTCTTTGCCAAATGTGTAGACAGATAATCTAAACATCAATAAAAAAACAACCTCTCCTTGCCAAATGTGTGGACAAATAAACTAAACGTCCATTAAAAATTCTCTTTGCCAAATGTGTAGATAGATTAACTATACATCAATAAAAAGACCCAACTCACCTTGCCAAATGTGTCAACAAATAAACTAAACATCTATTAAAAACTCTCCTTGCCAAATGTGTGGACAGATAAAACTAAACACCCATTAAAAATTCTCTTGGCCAAATGTGTAGACAGATAAACTAAACATCATAAAAAAAACTCTCCTTTCCAAATGTGTCGACAAATAAATTAAACATCCATTAAAACCTCTCCTTGTCAAATGTGTGGACAGATAAACTAAACATCCATTAAAACCTCTTTTTGCCAAATGAGTGGACAGATACACTAAACATCCATTAAAACCTCTCCTTGCTAAATGAGTGGACAGATAAACTAAACATCCAGTAAAACCTCTCTTTGCCAAATGTGTGGACAGATAAACTAAACATTCATTAAAACCTCTCTTTGCCAAATGTGTGGACAGCTAAACTAAACATCCATTAAAACCTCTTCTTGTCAAATGTGTGGACAGATAAACTAAACATCCAGTAAAACCTCTTCTTGCCAAATGAGTGGACAGATAAACTAAACATCCATTAAAACCTCTCCTTGCCAAATTTGTGGATAGTTTATAGCCAAGTTTGTGGACAGATAAACTAAACATCCATTAAAAACTCTCCTTGCCAAGTGTGTGGACAGATAAACTAAACATCCATTAAAACCTCTCCTTGCCAAATAAGTTGACAGATAAACTAAACATCCATTTAAACCTCTCCTTGCCAAATGTGTGGACAGATAAACTAAACATCTATTAAAACCTCTCCTTGCCAAATAAGTGGACAGATAAACTAAACATCCATTAAAACCTCTCCTTGCCAAATAAGTGGACAGATGAACTAAACATCCATTAAAAACTCTCTTTGACAAATGTTTGGACAGATAAACTAAACATCCATTAAAACCTCTCCTTGCCAAATAAGTGGACAGATAAACTAAACATTCATTAAAAACTCTCTTTTGACAAATGTGTGGACAGATAAACTAAACATCAGTAAAAAAAACCTCTCCTTGCCAAGTATTTGGACAGATAAACTAAACAACATCTATTTCACATGTGTTTCGTGGCTGTGCTTCAGTACAGTTTAACTTAAATACTTTTTGTTCCAAAGTGCTTTATTTGGATATCTAAGGTTTTGCAATCAGCCAACTTGTGCAGCCTCATATCTATACTGAATCCTTCAGTGTAAATTGTCCATAAATATTACATTAAATATAGTGTCATATAAAGACACAACATAATTTTAGGCTCTACTTTCATCTTATGTAACACAAGGTAAAATACAAGTCAGTAAGCTGGAAGGTTTCATGACTGCTATACGAATATCAATTTATTCTGTCTAGATGTTGGTATTGATTTAAGGTTACGGTATGTAATACTGTATATGTACATAGGGCAATGCACAGTAAATAGTAAAAAAAAATGTTTAATATCCAACATCTCTTGTTAACTGTTAAGTATGGGACTTAAACTGGGAACCTGACTCCAAATGCTTGCAAACCTAGACCACTTGCTCAATATAAATTTAAATTTCATTAAAAAAAAAAAAATACACTTTACATATTTGGAATATGGTTTAAAATAGTCATGTTGTAATTTAAACATACTTGCACTCATTGTGAAGATAAAAATTCACAACATATTTGAATAATTACAACTTTAAAACTTTTTTTTATCCTTAAAACACATACAACATGTAAATGTCAATTGAAGTCTGCATGAAAAAAACACAGACCAGAATATGTGTAATGGACATGTTGTTCTTTTTTCCTCTGTATAAAACTACATAACATCAGCAATTCTCCTATCAAGGTCATGTTTTAGTATAGTGTTAATGAATAAATAATTGTCTACCAATTCCTATGTACCAGTATCCATCCTGACACTTCAAGTATCTGTGATTGGATTTATATTCTGCAAGCCACACAGCCCTACAGTAGGCCTGACTACACACACATACTCTCTGCCAAACCTTGAATGATTTGATAGTCTACAGTCTGCTTTGTATATACAGTCAACTGTTACCATAGAAACTGAATTTTGTGCAGTTAACTGATGATGTAGCACTTAAACATGAAAATGATATGCATTTGCAAAATATAAATAGCCTGCATAATGGTAAGTACACCTGTAACTCAATATTTATCTATGGAGGCTAGAATGGTACGTAAGCAGTTTTCTAAGAAAATATGTAATAAATATTTATGTCAACCCCATTAAGTTCTGCCTTCACAGTGATAGCATGCCATTAACATTTGACATCTCAAGAGTCACATTTACTAGATATGGGATCAGATTTAACTTTTAACATGTTAAGTCACCAATTGACAAATTGGGCAAATAAAGGTAAATATAAATCCCTGGATCAGCTGGCTCCCTAATAGATTTGAACCGATGCTGGATTTCTACTTTATGTCTGTTTTTGGTCTTTTTCGGCTACATCAAACTGACAAAATTATGATCATATTGTGACGTTCAGCGATGTATTGGTGAAGGAAGACCCCAGTCTTAATATCTGGGTAGAACCACTGGCACAGCAGCTTTATGTCTAGTTACCATGATAAAATAACTAAGGATTAAGTAACTGTTGTGAACAACTATAGCATGGTAACCTTGATGGCATGGTAACCTTGATGGCATGGTAACCATGATGGCATGGTTACCTTGATGGCATGGTAACCTTGATGAGGATTATTGTTTATAGATATTAGCCTGACACTCATTATCTTTGGTGAGTGAACATAAGAGACTTTGGGATATATCACATTATTCTGTTCAGTATCGGATAAGCAATGACATCAATTAGTGCTGAATAATCACCAGGGAAGGTGGTAAAACATATTTCTTTAATAAACAAACATGGTTGATTCAAGGTTTTTGATTGCCAAAAATTATTATCATTTTATAAGACATCCCAATTTATTAATGATGATACTTTCTTCATGTTAATTACATGTACTTCTCCTTACCTGTTTAAATTGTACTCATTCTATAAGATTTTTGCTTCAATAGTGCAAATCTAAATGTATTTAAAGATATTAAAAAATCTTTTTATTGCAACTCAATGATCTCAGTTCAGCTAGACATGACCGAAACACAAAATTATCATCATATAAAATGTAAAAATAAGACAGTGTATAACTATTCGGGTTCGTAAAAATTTAAGGTTATTTTGAGAATCAAACCAGTAGCTGGTATATTTTATTCACATGGCCAATGCTCTACTGATTTTACTATCAAGCAATGTGATGCATGTAGCAGTTTTATTCATATGAAATCTGTAATAGCCTAGATAGAAGTGTATAAGGTGATATGTCTGCCCATATTAGTAAAGGTCTCAAGTTCACTAGAATATGAGATATATTAAAGTCTAAAAAGTATTACAGGTCTAGCATATTTATCCAGAGAATAACTTGATGAGGTGCTACAAGGAACCCAACTTAAATGTACATGTGTATAAGTTCAATGTGCACCCATTTCTGAGACAGCTGAAAAGCATGTGGTTTATGTACAGATACTATAAATAGCTATGACCCATTCAAGCAAAAAGTTACACTTATATGACCATGAGGTGTCAGTTGCTAAAGTGTAACTGAATCAAAGTTTAAATGATAACCTAGTGTTCTCATTAGATGCTATAACAAAAACACTTGTTAAAGGTGGTATCCGACAGTTTGCCTATATCAAATACATATAACAATATCAAACCACTACTTTGGGAAATTTGGGTATAATTTTTGTATAAACCTATACCTCTGTCTTAATAATATGATTCTGAACAAAAAATAAATTGTAAGAGACAACTTATCATGAAAAGAAATCAATCTGAATGCATATACTTTCCAGCTGTACAAAAAGCTCAATAGTGGTTTTTAACAAAAATAGATATCGACATCAGAGCCCCTGTCTATACAATGTGATCTCAAAAGTAAGTGGTCACGTGGTTTTCTCTATTTAAAAATAGCTATCTCTGCAGCGTAGCTTGGATAGAAAATATCTGTTTGCAATGATGAGTGGTGATTTATGTTTGACTATTCTCACAGATCTAGGACATCAATAAACAGCATCTTGCAGGACCTTGACAGGTAATACCAACTTATTTGGTTATTTGATCAGATATTTTGGTCCAAACTGTCGGAAAACACCTTTAACAAAAGTTTGTGTGCATGTAATTTTTTATTTTTTGGGGATGTGAGGGGTGGGGTGTATGTTGCTGCATTCCATACTAGCTGATTTAAGTAAACTTTTTGATAATGAGTCAATTTTTAACTTCCCACACAAAATTTATATGTTCATTATGGCAACGTTCTAGTATGATTTGTGTACACAATTACTAAGACACGTTGACAGAACGGTATATACAAGACATCAACACATATCATAAAAGAATAACTGTATATTATCATAGTTGTATATGGCTGCACTTGTCAATGTTTGTATTACTTGTATTCGTCTACTACCCCAGACAAACTATATTTCTAAACACAGGTACACCACAAATCGACTATACTTAAGTTAATGCCCCAGGTTTCCAACTTAAACACAAGAGTGAGACATTAACCAACTCAGCCTTATTGCTGAGAATTAAAACTCATCTTCTTGTCATCAGAAATTACAATGTGCATTGAAATTTTACTTTATTTCACTTACCCAAAAAGAACTGAAATATCCAAGCAGATCATAGGTAAATGAGAAGAGTCCAATTATGAATTGCAGAATCCCCTTTATGGGACCGAAATGCCATAGAACATACAGCCCTGGCACCAAAACTGCTGCTGTCAGCAAAAGTTTTATCTTCTGATACAGAAAGTTGCCCACACATTCTATTCCTTCATCCACACATTTGATTGGTGTTATCACAACTCCCAACACAAGCGGCGTCCCTGAATTCTTGAGGCCATTTAACCAAGATCGTAACCATCCTGTCAGCGATGTTTTGAAAGGACTAAGAAAGGCACCACACAGCACAGCCCAGAGCAGGGGCTTTAAAAATGCCTCGAGAATAAAATAAACGGCAACAGTTGCAGCACACGCAAAAAGTACGAAAATGTTTGCAGCAGTATTGTAAAAAGCATGTTTGATCGCCTTCTCGTGCTCCTTTGGTAGACTGTTAAGGAGATGCAAAGGCGATCGCGTCTCCATCTGTGGATGAGCCATCTTTGTTATTGACGGATATAGCCAGGTCTGACGTGTATTTAACACGGGGAAACTACTTCCGGGAAATTCCCATTGTCTATTTTTAGACACATTTTTGAGTTGCTTCCCTTCATTGATCCCAAAATAATTAAAGGTGGTATCCCATCAAACATAAGTCAACGTAAAGAGAATTGTTATCCAAATTGTTAGACACCGCAAATTGCGAAAAGAATCACTCTAAATGTTCATTCTTTCCAAATATATAAATACGCAGGATAGTGATTTCTGCTAAAAGTTGATATCGACGTCAGAGCAGACAATCCGAATGACAGTAAAATGGATCCCAAAAGTAAGTTGTCGACGGTTTTCTGACATTAAAAGTGGCTCTGATAGATAACTGTTTGCAGTGACGAATGCGGATTTATGCTTTGTTGTTCACACAGATCAGGGGCATCAATGAACAGTATTTTGCAGGACCATTTCAAGTAACAAGACTTATTTGGTTGTTAGAGAAAAAGATATTTGGTCCAAACTGTCGGATACCACTTTTAATAAATCTTGAATAACATTTGAATAATTTTAATGCGATTTACAGTCCACTCTTTTATGCTTCAGTAATTTAAACAATTTAAATAATCATGTTTATTCATACGTTTGTAATAAGTTTCAAGAAATTACTTTTTATTAAAAAAACATTTTTTATAAATTTAAATATAGTGTATTGACTAATCCTTTTGTTCCATATTTTGTGAACCTTCTCAGTTTCAGTTTGTATGAATCAATACACCTCCTGGGCTAAACTTTGGAAATATAATTTAGTATCTTTTTTAATGAAGATGAATGCGAGTCAACTAAAGCCAAATCACTTTGCACTGGGTAAGATTCAAACCATTATTTGACAATTCATCCCAAATACATGCTGTAATGTATACATATTGTGGACATGTGATGATGTTGATCATTTAAACCTCACATGCACGTTGTTAACTGTTAGTTTTTAACTAAGTATGTCATTTACATAAACAAATCAGACATTATCTGACAAAATAAAATTATGCACTTCTAAATTGTAGTTAATAACAATGTTAACAATATGCATAATTTTCAGATTAAGTGTTTGTTTTGATAAAAATTGGAATTAAAAGTGTATATAAAACAATAAAACCTTAGGTTAGGATGGCCTGTTATGCAAACTTTTGGCTAACGTTTACTTATTATTGTTGTTTCTGTCTTCCAAACATATGAAAATGGACTTAAACCATCAAAAATCAATAACCAGCTCAAATAATTGGAGCATTTTGATTGTATGATCAATCTGCGGAGGAGAGATAATACTTGTAAAATTAACACGTTTTTCTGGTAACATTATAGGTTTTGGCGAAAAAGAAACCATTGACAACAATAACATCTATGTACAATTTATTAACAATATACATTTCAAGGTTACATTTCCAGCACTCGGCTAAAACCAGTTACTAACACCCTACCCAAACACAAACTTGTTATCTCTTCAAAGGTACAACAAACACACAATTAGGTTAAATCCTTTCTCAATTTTTTGCTTAATATTTAATTAACTCAAAATTAAGTTATTAAAGCACTTCTAAAGTCTTTCACATGCAGGCATATAGATTATACAGAAAAAGTATTAAGTTACAATTTAAAAAACAACATCACAAACAACATAATGATAGAAAAAACAAGTAAACCTGTTTGTGAGTACGAACATGGTGCTAGTTTTATGCATATGTACAAGTGATGTCTAATTTATGTTTTCGTATTGTGTTCATCATAGCCATTGCAGGTACATATATGTCCAATGACTTATTAAAAAAATGTACATGTCCAAACATAGCACATATAGATGACTGTTTCAAACCCATGGCACACCAGCACTTAAGCAAGCCTACGAATGTCGTAGATTTAATTAATATCAACATACAATGACTCAATAACTTGACTCAAAATCAATATAAGCAAAAAGTTTTGGATGTAATGTTAAATTTAGAATAGTTTTCTAACAATAAAAATACTTCAATTTTTGGAACAATGAAAAAATATTTGGCCTTTTTTCCTTTTGCTCATTTTTAACACAAATTTTTAATCAGTAGAAGTTACCATGTTTATTTAATACATGATTGTTTAATTTACACAAACATTTAAAACTCATAAAAAAGGAGGTAAAATTTAAACATGTTTTTTATAGTATTCGACATTGTGATGTTAAAATGTTTGTTTGTTTTGTTTATCATTAAATACATCGCAGCAACCAATTATAGCAACATCAAGCTACTTTGTTAGAGGAAAAACCCAAACATTTGTTTAGGGTACAACAAATGGAATACACCAGGTCAGCTGAAAGACCTTCCCACATTACGTCCTTTGACCCGAACGGGACTTGAAACCACGTGGGCGGTCAGTGGAGTTACAAGCCGTTGACTCTATCACTTTGCTACAACACCTCCCCTGATATTGAAAACATCATTTTGATAATTAGAAGAACCGTACATAACATTAATTAACAATAGAAAAAATAGTAACTCAATACTGTCCATCCATGCCAATCACACTTTATATTAAAACTTAATAAAGTTAAACATGTCCATCAAAACATTCATTATATCATGATTAAATTAAGATTACATTTCATTCTAAAAAATACAGTAATGGAGACATTAACTAATAAATAACATATCATTAAATGTGCTGATAACTGTATACACGTACATACTATCAACATACAGCCTGAACGAATATTTTCAAATTAAATTTCAACAAAACCTCTACTGGTAATTAATTCCCATCAACATTTAAACACATTCTTTCTCAAGACAAGAAGGCTCATAATCATCAATATTTCTGAGCATTTTTCATGCTACATTTGTCACTAAGGAACACAAAAACTTTGATATTGGCTAAAAAATATGTCTGAAGATAATAGGACATATTGCTAAATACTCTGCAGCAGAAGTTGTAGATCCTGATTAGACAGCCACATTGGGGGCTAATCTGGATGTGCAAATACTGCAGTCTGATCAGTTTGTGCAAAGGATATGAGTTCATTAAGCATCATTCAAGTTAGGTTTTTCGGGATTAAATACCCATATAGAATTTTTCAACAAATGCCTGAAATTTTGCACGATTCATCAACCATCCAACATAATGTAAGATTGCATGGATATGAAATTAACAAAAAAAATTTGTGGTTTGTTCGTTTTGTTCAGTTATTTTTACACTTTTTGACACATATTATTGTGTACTACTCTTGAATTTGACCTTAAAAATGATTTAGCTAAAAGTGTGTTTTTGCCAATATGAAGAAGGGTGACTTTAAAGTCATGACTTGGATCTAAGAACTGTTGGTGACTATGGGCCTTTTTATAATGCCACAACTATACTGTTCACAGCTTAAGGAAAATAACATTGGCAGATCAGATATGGTCAAACCTATACAAGAGATCAATGGCAAATTTGAAATAATCGGTAAGTAAACATCAAGGAAAAGAAGAAAAACAATTCACATTAATCTCACAAAAAACAACTCACAGATTCACAAGATACACATATCAGTTAAGGGCTAAAGCAGCCTGGTCACAATAAAGCCTATGCACGTGATGCAGAGAATCACACAATCCACACTTCATATTCTTAACAATAATTATGTCACTATCGCGTCAATCAGTTTATTGTCTAGGATAAACATATACACATGACATTAAACACGTGCATAGTTAGATGCAATACCCAGCTATTGTGCTTAAAAGGGCTACAATAGAAGACAACATTTGCAGTTTGATTCTCCCATTCTTAAAACAATACAATATTATCATCTGATTAAATGATTAAAGGTAATTGATTCTACCCAGTATTATTCACTGCGGTTTTTAAAATTTAAGCCTTGCTGAAAATGCAAAATTGATTGGCTGTGACCAATTTGTTTTAAACCAAAACACCATTCAGACAACAGGTACAGAAAGTTTTAATGTTTAAACGCATGCTCAAATCAAGGTCTACAAAACAAGTCTATGCTTAAGGCTAGAATGTTAGAAAGAAAAAAAAGATATGACTAAATATTGAAGACTTTTTTTGAAGTATGAACGATAATGTATGTATCAACTCTGTAAGAAAGGTTCTGTTTGAAATAACACACAATAGGAAGACAATATGTAATAAATTGAAACATGGACCATCTACGTAGAATGAAAACAACTTCTTTGGTATTAAAAAAGATGGAATTAATAAAGAGGGATGGTGATTGTGGATTGTTCCACCAATTTTTTTTATTTTGCTTATGTATTAAGAGTAATGTATTTTCACAAATATTTATCAGCAAAATTCATACATGCATTTTTGAAAACTGTGTTATATTGCAAAACTTGACTGAGATGATTTCTTTTATGAAGAAGAATGGCTGGATAAAATGTTTAATGTTGAAAGGGTCTGTAAAATAGCAGACGTACATAATTGGTAGAGTATTTATAGTCAGAGTTTGTTTACATATCAGTATCTGGCAGTCAAAGCAGTATTCATACATTATTGTCTAGTAGTAGTAGTAACATGGTGTTTGTGTTAAACTTAAAAAAAGGGTAAACTCTATCTAGATCTTTATCAAAATATTTATTTTCCTTATTGGGTATTAATATTTAAAGACAAATACACAAAACAATAACAGAAAATAATACTGTCTAGAAAGCTTTGTGTAAAACGGCATAATAAATAAAAAGCCAAATAAGACCTGTTTATCATGTCACTAAAAGAATTCAGCACATGTTTTTAAGTGTTTTTTTTTGTCTTACCATATTCAAACTATTAATGTTTGTTGACCTTGATTTACTTTTTCATATGAGAAAACAACAACATGAAATAATTCTAAACCCTGTGTAAGTTACCTGGTCAAATCATGGTAAATTTCCATTTAGGAACTGCATATTAAAATGATATTAATAAATTTTGTTGAACAAAGAACCTTTTCAACTGATCCCCCCCCCCCAATCAGTACCTCTGTTTTTAAAATCAAACAAAACCCAGGTCTAAATTATCAATATTATAACGTTCTGAAATGCACTGCTATCAATAGTGACCAAATAAAAATAAATCAGCAACAATGCATTACAATTACAACTTCCTTACAACAAATCTGGACTCAAAGATCCAATAATAAACCAATAAGTAATCAATTAGGAACCACTTAGCAGGTGCAATTGCAGAGCCCCATCAATTTAGGGATGTTCCCTTGATGACAGGTAGAAGCTATGAGAGAACACAGCCGTTCTTCTCTGGCACGTTACCAGAAGCCTTCTCGATTGTTGCAACTATCTCTTCAAACACCTTTGCTACACTCTGAAAGAGGAGGAACAATATATGTTGATGAGGACAAATGTATGTTGATGCAAAATAATATTAAATCATAATATTATGTTCATAGCTAGCTTCATTAAAAATGTCCTAAATATATAAGAGATCTACCAGACACCATGTAAATAGCAAAATAGAAATGTTAATTATCATCATAGACATTATGCTAAATTTGAGAAAAACACATCAAAAATATATCACTCGGAAATAAAATGCATGAATTTATCTTACGCAGCTAGGTGGAAGAGTACAACATTTAATCAGTCACCATAAAATGGTTAGTTATTTGATATTTTCTCAGCCTTAACCATTACATAATAAGTTCTCTTGATACCTGGTACTCCTTAGCTGAGGCCTCGAGAAACCTAACCTTCCACTTGTCTGCGATTCTTTTCCCAGCATCTGTGGACACCTCTCTGATGGGATATGACACAAACATTAGACATTTTATTACACAGCACAACAGGGTGAAATACTTATTGCATGAACAGTTTAAAACAATCTAAGTCAGTGGGCATTAACACAAACATAGAAAGAACATTTATATTGCAGAAAGCACAAGTTTCAACCTAAAGGCACCTAATAATGAAATGAAGCATACATCGTCTATTTAATACCCTTTTAACACCAATCTACCCCAATAAGATTTCTTTTTGGCAAATGACAAACAAGGCAAAAGAACCACAAATACTAATTAACACTTCATGAGAATTAAAACCAAATATATTTTACCCTTACTGAAACTCAAACCCATGCAGTGAGGCTTAGAAAAATTACAAGTCAGCAACATTATCTTCTTGTCCTAGATCCCCAGCCCAATTCAATTTTATAACTCTGTTTTTAGTCTGTTAAATGTAGGTGAATTTAATGGCCTAGGTTATATTGTGATGACTACCACTACCAGTCCTACAGCCTTTGATGTCAACTTTATTTGATAAATCTGTACAATAATTTAGAAGCTGATGAATGACAAAGGAATGCCTTTCCAATGCCGGATAGCAAGTGTTGCTGATAAGCATCACTTGTAATAGGTAGACTTCCAGTGTTCCCTTATATGTTGATTTTATTTGATAAATCTGTACATTTATCTAGAAGCTGATATATATGACAAAGGAATAAAGAACCTCTTCATTGCCAGATAACAATTGTTGCCAACATGCATCACTATCAAAATGTATACTTCCAATATGTTTTTTAATCAATTTTATTTTAAATAATCTACATGCATATTTATCCAAATAAAAGACAATCCAAAGGTTATACCTCTCCATAGCCAGATCACATTTGTTGCCTACCAGCACCACAGGTATACTGCCTATGTTGCCTTTCATATCTAGCAGCTTGTCGTACACAAACTGGATCACATCGAAGCTGTAAAAAAAATTAAAAGGAATTGTTATTTAGTAAAAAAGCAGAAGTCAAAACATTTTAAGATGTACCAGTAGAATAAAAAGTTTTAATTCTCAAAACGATCATTTTAAGCAGGGGGTAATTACAAAAAAATCACAACCTGCACGCTCTTCATAAATAATCAGCATCTGAAATATTGTTTAAAGTAAATTACTAAATTACTACAGCAGTTTTCCTTTGATAGTATTGAAAAAATTGCAGGTGCACACGTTCCTATGGTACATGAGATAATTGTTAAGTTTCAACAAATTTGATGCAAATTTGATGCAAAACTGTATCAAAAGAACCCTTGACAAATTGTGTGCATGGACCGACAACCTAATTCAGTATAACCTCTTGAACTTTGTGTTGTTTTTTTTGAAGCTATAACAAGAAATGCCACAGAAATTGACATTTTCCCAAAGATGCAATGAAACTTAAATGTGACCATGGTAGTGAGATGTGCGCAAGAAAATGGTATGCAGAAC
This sequence comes from Sinonovacula constricta, assembly GCA_007844125.1. Taxonomy (NCBI): domain Eukaryota; kingdom Metazoa; phylum Mollusca; class Bivalvia; order Cardiida; family Solecurtidae; genus Sinonovacula; species Sinonovacula constricta. Next base: position 48,415,251 of record CM017560.1, on the reverse strand, counting down.
ACGCTCTTAAATGTATGTCAGTTAAGGTAGCATGGGGGTATAGGTTTCAAAGCCATAACTGATTACAATCCATTATCAAATAATCAGGTCCAATTGATGAATGGTTACATAATCAATTAACGTAGTGATCTAATATTTGGACATTTTGTATTTGAACTAGAGTTAATTTACTATAGTTTATATGAGCACTAGATGAACAATTACATTTTTTAAACATGTATAGGGTAGTGCAAATAGATAGATGTTATGATTTACCATAATATGCCTGTTTGGTAGTAAAAATGGAATCACTACCAGCCTTCATATGATTCAATGTTATGACTTAATAAGCTTTGTAAATAAGCATGTTTTTATCTAAATTGAATACATTAAACATTCCACTTTTCTTTTTGTTTCTTTATGCAAATAACAAATAAACAACAACAAAAATGTGTAAATGTCCATCGATATTTGTTGTTGGTGCATGAATATGTGTAGTTTCTATACTTTCTGACGATCCCTCTTGTTTTTGAACAGCTGGGGTGAAAATTGCTCCCTCATTATTTTTTTTACTTACGAACTCCTAAGTTTGATTAAATATCAGTAAAAATGGCAAAGTTATGACTGAGAGTCATAAAGCAGGCCATTTATACAGAAATATCCAAAATATTACCTTCACCTTATTGGTTGCACTTGTGCATGCTATGTGCAACATACCATCAGGTGTATGCCTATCAGGTTATGAAGTTTGATTGAAGTTTTGTAAATATTATGGAAATTATGATCGAGACCCAGAAATGGGGCGGCTGCACTAACAGACTGATGTACAGTCAGACAGTGTGAATGCTATATGCTTCCCTCTGGGGACATTAATTTGAACTGACACAACATTTATATTTCACAAGAAAAAGACAAAATGATTTTTTGAAAAAAAGTTATTCTTAATAAAAATAAAATAAAAAACTTTTTACAGACATGTTTACCACTCTTTGTTCCCCAGCCATTTTTCATTGCCTGTTACATGGCATAGACACAGCAATGGTCATTTTCGCAATATCTTGCTAAATACTGTGGTATCATTTTATTTAGCGATGGCTTAATTTTCGCACATTTCGTGCTCGGGCCAGTTAAAACCAACTATATGGATCAAACGGGTCCCGTGTCAATTAGCGCCTGCGAATAAACAGCAGTCCGATAATTGACTACTAGTAACAAAGGAAGTGGTAACTGACAGGGGCCTACTGACACATAATTTGCTGGAGTGTTTAAATAAACAATATTGATAACGGGTCAGTCAATTACCGATTATAATAATGTTTGTTTCTTATTATTTGCGCGAATTTACGTCCGAGCAAAAAAGTATTTTTCCGCGATTGCGCGAAATTTCGTGCCAGCGAAATTAAATGATACTACAGTATTGGTAGAGGATACAATGGTATGCAGGTCACAGTCCAAACTTCTACTCATGATGTACCTGTTCATATTTAATAACATTTAATTTGGACTTGTCAATTAGTATGAATATTTTTTTTCCAGTAACATGCTCATTATGGTGAGAATAAGAAGAATCCAGTTAAATTTACCTTTTCTGGGAGTTAACTGAGTATACAAGTATATATCCATCAATGTTCATGAAGTATGACTGAGGTAGAATTGAGTACTCATCCTGGAAAACAATAATTAACATAAAGCAATTAGTTTCATAAATTAATAGTCACATTAGGCGTAAAACAAAACAAAAGTTAGAGAGCAAAGGTTCAAATAAAGATATTGGCTCAATAATAATGTCAAATAAAAAAATCTTAGGTATGGCATTTATGGATATAGATAAAAGTTGTGTTTGTTTGGTTTATTGTTCAACAAACTTTCTGTTATTCTGAAACGGTGTCCACACAGAGAAGATTAAGTGCTGCCTTCACTGTGTATAACATGCCATGAACATTTGGCATTATACCACACCCAGTCCAATATCCTGACACCAAATTGGCCATTCGTATTTGCTTGGGCATTTGCGAGGGCACTATACCACTACCATTTTTAAAAACTTTGGTATGTCACGGTCAGGGATCGATTCCAGGGCCTTCTGTACCTACAGCTGAAGTTGTATCAATTATGCAACCAGGTCCGGTCGGAAGTTTTGTATGACAAGGTTTGTTAGCTTAGGTGTTAGCGCATTGGTCTAAGAAGATGAGATCAGAAAATCAATATCCTTAACTTTAAATACTGCCCCTTAGCTTAGAGTAATGTTAGTTCAGGTACAACTTAGAAGCTGAACAAGCTTGATGATATTTCATCACATCAGCAGTGTATGGGACCCCTTCAATGGACCACAGAAAGACATTTGCCTGATAAATGAGAAGCAGATACAACAACTGTTTACCTGTCCTGCTGTGTCTACAAGTTGCAGAGAATACTCCTGGCCACTTATCTTTACAGTCTTGGAAAATGCTGAAAAGGTTGAAGCACATTAAAGAATTAGTATACTATTTAGCATATTTGTATTTTTTCATCTAAATGTCAACCTTCAAAACAACTTTGCATGCATTCATTTATACCTGATTATAAAATCCACATAATAACAGGAATGATTACAAAATTTGTTTATTGGGTTGTTTAATTGTTCCACCAACAGTATTTTAGCTATCTGGGGACAGTGTCCACTTGAATCAGATAAAGTGCTGCCTTCACTGTGAATACCATGCCATGAACACCTGGCATGAAACCACACCCAGTCACATTATCCTGACACCTGGCCAACCAGTTGTGGATCTACCCTTATATTTGCTTTAAAGTTAGCAAGAGAGCTATACCACTATCATTTTTAATGACTTTGGTATGTCGCAGCCTGGGATCAAACCTGGGGCATCCTTTACCTGGAGTGGATGCTCTACCAGTTGGGCTACCAGGTCTTTTCAGATTTAAATAATTACACACACAAAATTCATTATAAATTTAATTTAAAATAAACTAAATGTACAAACAAGTTTTGCAGTAAAAAGATTTTTATCTGGTCTTTAGTTGTATTGGCACAATTTTACTAATATATACACTAATATATCTTTTACAATAGTATTGTACAGGATGGGTGCTTGAATCATCTCCTTGTTAAAAATTGCTGTCACAGTTGGTAGTCTTACATCATCGGACACCCACGGTTTATTCTATTACGTTACTCTCCATTCATCATCCGTGTGCAAATTGCTGTCGTAAGTTTATTCACGCACAAATTACAAGCAACGTCACTGTCTTCATGGGCAAGGATACTGATTTCGTTTAAAACCGATGTGTATTTTTCAATACTTGCTGGAGTGCCCAAAGATCTGTAAGAACATTTGTCGCGGATCGCTGACAGACATATTTTACACTTGCGATGCAATGTACCGGTCGCCATGTTTACGTTCTCAGGTCACCGTATTGATCTTCCGATTGAAGAGTATTTAATTTTGTAACCTATCATCTGATTGGAAAATGTCTGTTCTGTTCTATTCAAACAGCACGACGAAATGAGTAGCAATTTGCCCACGGGTGATGAATGGAGAGTAATGTAATGGAATCAACACTGGGTATCCGATGATGGTAGTCTTAATTTGTTTGTTTAAACTCTTTAATATTTTTGTGAACAGGAGGGAATGTTAATTTACAGAGCAATTGTGGAAAACTGGTAGATGCTCTGCAATACTAGTACTAGGAGGGCTTCATGTTTTAATTCCAGTAAGGTTTTTTCTCTGCTTCTGTTACATCCTGTTCTTTTACTTGAAGAAATAACTAGAAATGTCAATGTAATTGACATATGCCTCAAAAAAAGCAAGACCTTAAAAGTGACTTTGACGATGACACTTGCATACAATATGTGGCACACACTTTCAAGTGTATGTAAGTTAGAAGGTCAACTTTAATTGATGCTAAAGCAGAGACATGAGTAGCTACTTACAAAGGGATATCTTTAAATATGACCATGACCTTGTAAATGTGACTATTACATGCTACTCTTCAGGGTAATAGTAAACTATTCAAGGAAGATAAAGCTGTAGTACATACAAGTTGGTTTACATCATACTTACTATTTTCAATTGTTGGGTCATAGGAATCAACAAACTGATTCTCTACAAACTGAATAGTCAAACTGGACTTGCCTGAAAAAAGAACAAAATAATAATCATCTACTGCTTCATATATAGTTTGACCTCCTCTATTCTATTTTTTTTTTAATTTTGGGGATAAAAAACAATTGTAAGTCAAAGGTCTTCATGTAAAAATGTGTCCAGAAAATTAAGAAACAAAAATTCAAGAAGTGCTGAAAATAAGAGAAACTCTACATCTACAGCTTGTCATTTCAGTGTCAGTTTCCGGACAAAAAACCCTCCCTAAATTTAGGAAGGACCGATCAAAAACACAGTGACCCATTCATGATTTTTCTGACAAAGCAAATTTCTACCACTTTAACAACAAAGGTAATTTATTAAAACTGCTTTTAAACATTCTGCATTTGGAGGGTTTTTGTTCTGGATGAAAGGAAAGCTTTCCCCCCTGGCTATTTTTAAGGTGTTCCTGTTGCACATATCAGATATTTCAGAAACACTAAAAACTTATATTCACGAAACATATCCCTATACTTCTTTAATGGGTAGTAATTTTATGACGGTAGGTATTAGAAAAGAGTATTATGTATTTTTATTAAACTTAATGATTTGATTTATTTTACCAATGTACAAATAAAGAGTTCAAACTAAGCATCTTGTCTTGTAATTTAATTGATGTATACTATATTTGTGTATGTTTATTGTAGTGTAATTTACCATGCGGTCTAAGATGGATCCAGGGATCAGGGGATATATATATATATATATTCAATTCTTTATTTAATGTTTAAAAATAATAAAAAAAATAAATAAAAAACACAACATGAATTAAATATAATACCATAATAATATAATTAATAAGAACAACATTAATACTAACACTGTCGTAAAGCTAGCCCTATCAATTTTCTTTAAGACTGTGCCATAAAAATAGCAACTCTGGATATGTTAGGGGGGTATGACTATTTACCGGATATGAATTCATATCCGCGGATATGAATCCTGGGTACGGATATGAATGTAAAAATCATTATTTACACCCATTTATGTTATATTTATGTCTTTTTTAGTAACATTAATGTATTTTATATAAATAAAATTAATTAACATTACGTATTCTTGTATTAATTGTAATTGTGATTGATGTAATAAAAACCGACAAATGGGAATTCATATCCGTGGAAATACAGGGTACGGATAGGAACATTAAAATTGCCATCTGCAGTATTGTTTGTTTTATTTCTGTTAATTTTGACGAAATGTAATGAATTTTATTAATTACTTTACCCCCTTTTAAAGAAGTATAACTTTTGTACACATTTGCTGTTAATTAATATTTCGATTGCCGCACGGAAGTTCATATCCGTGGACACAATGGGTACGGATATAAACGTAAAAAGCAACATTTTCACCTATAGTTAGTGTATTTTTAAGGTAATATTTTTTTAAAAATTAATTTAACAAATTTTATGAAGTTCTACTGATCTTTACAGAATTATTGGCAATACATAATATCCGTGGACATTCGGGGTATGGATATAAACGTAAAAAGCAATATCTTACTCTATAATTGGTGTATTTTTATGATAATAATATTATTTTTTAATTAATTTAACCAACTTCATAAAATTCTACAGATCTTTACAGAATTGTTGGCAATACATAAACCCATAATCGTGCCTGAGTTCATATCCGTAGACATACGGGGTACGGATATGAACGTAAAAAGCAATATCTTTACCAATAATTGATGTATTTTTTGCATTTTTATGGTAATAATATTATTTTTTAATTAATTTAACCAATTTTATTAAATTCTACGGATCTTTACAAATTGTTGGCAATACATAAACCCATAATCGTGCCTGAGTTCATATCCGTAGACATACAGGGTACGGATATGAATGTAAAAAACATTATATTCACCCATGTATGTGACATTTATGTGTATGAAAGAAACAAATCTATAAGTAAAATAATGTAACTTTTTGTCGTGTAACATACAATCGAGGTTGATTAAACGAACATTTTTATATGATAATTCATAACCGTGTACAAACAGGGTACGGATATGAACAATAAGATTGCAATCTACAGCACTTTTTTTTATAATTGTGTGAACTGCAAAGAAATATAACTAGTTTTAATGTTTTACATCCTTTGATAGAAGTACTTTTACACACTTAGTAATAATAAATATACTGACAGTCGCACATGCCCTCATATCCGTGGAAATACAGGGTACGGATATGAAAACTAAACTTACTATCTTCAACTCTAAATGCTGCTGTTTTTGTTTTGTTTGTTTGTTGTTGTTTTTTTCTGTAAATTTTGTTGTTATTTAATTATTTTTAATCAAGTCACTTAACCATTTTGATGAAATTCTACGAGTCTTTACATAATTGTTTTTATTAAATAAAACCATAGTCGCGCCAGAGTTCATATCCGTAGACATAGTAGCTATGGATATGAACGCAAAATTCATTATTTACACCCATTTATGATATATTTATGTGTTTGTTGGACATTTATTGCATTCTCTTTCAGTACAGTAATTTTACTTGGGTATTATTATATAACATGCAACTGTGATTTAATGAAAAAAGCTTTCAGGTAAGCCGTATCCGTTTCGTGTTTAGCCAAACCGAAATTCATACCATTGTACATATGGCATGGACACTAAACACTGAAAATCGTTATCAACAGCATTGTTTCTGTTTGCATTGCTACATTTAATTCTTCAGACCATTGTTTAAAGGTCTTAACGACTCTTCCTTACAATATAATAATCGGTATGTATCAGTTTAGGTACATGGCAAATTACAGACCCATTGAATGAGGATAACAAACGTTAAAAAGACTGTCTACAGTATTGTAACTTATATTTGTGCTCTTTTTGTTAAGGATGATAAATTCTTTAATGAACCAAAAGGTTGTATAATAAAAGCTATATAACCGTCTTTACCCAAATTCTTTCTTGTTTATAAATATACAAACATAGGTACACAAAAATCAGCGGCTACTAATAAGGGGTGCGAATATGTACTCAGACCAATGTATGTGATATTTCTGTAATATGTATGCAAACCGAGTTGAGCAATACAGTTCTGGTAAACTGCCAGTCGCCTTGACTTAACTGGTTTAAACTGCATCCTAGCCCATGTAAAAATAAAAGCATTGCATCAAAGGAAACAAGAATATTACAACATTCATATCTGTAGGCCTACTCCTCTATGACAACGGATATGACCTCTGGAGCGGCTATATTTATATGAAATAATTATGTAAAGGCATACTTTCATGAACATGAGTTTTATTAATTAAAAATAATAATTTTGCATCAAAGTAAACAAGAATCTAACAAATTAAATTGTAGATAATGATTTTATCGTTCATATCCGTACCCCACAAGACCACGGATATGAACTCTGGTGCGGCTTTATTTATATACAATAATTATGTAAAGGCGTTTATACTTTCATGAAATGAAGTTTCATTAGTTAAAAATAATAATATTGCGTCAAAGTAAACAAGAATATTTTACAAATTTAATTGTACATAATGATTTGAACGTTCACATCCGTACCTCCCCAGCCCTGCTAACGATCCATATGAACTGTGGTGCGGCTATGTTTATATGCAATAATTAAGTAAATATGAGCATACTGTCATCAAAGTTGTTAAATAAATTGAAAACGTGATCATATTACATAAGACTTTACATATATAAAACAAACAATGCTCTAGTTTGCAGTTTCGGTGTTCATATCCGTACCCTTATTGCCCACGGATATGAAATCACATAAAGATATATACATAAATATCTGTATTTTGGACTATATGTTTTTAATTATTAGAATACTTGATCTAATTTTTTTCATTTACCACCAAATACATTTAAGGGCATCTAAACACAGAAAAATCTAAAGAAAGGCTCGTAAATATTGATTTTTACATTCATATCCGTACCCCAGATTCATATCCGCGGATATGAATTCATATCCGGTAAATAGTCATACCGTATGTTAGGGCACTAAGAAGAAGAAATTTCTGCAAGACTGAGATCCATGTTCTGAGCATAAGCAACATTAACTGCCATAACAGTAGCCTGTGTGAAATCATTTATGGTACTGTAAAAATAGACACAGCATTCTCCATTAAAGTTTTTTAATAGTGACTCATTACCTCTAGTCAATCTACTATATGCCAGAACAGATATATTTATCTTCAGGTAAATGGTCCTAATCAATATGAATCAACTGTTATTCTGGCCATACAAAATAAGGAGGTTAATTCCAACAGTTGCATTGTTTAACTGCCTCATACTGGTATTACATTGTTTTGAAACGAGATCCCATCCCCACCCACGCTTATAGACCTTCAAAAGTAAAAACCTTACCGACTGATCTGTATCCCATCAAGGCGATTCTCCTTTGCTTAGGTGGCATCTTAGATGTTTAAACTTTTTATTTTGCGAAGAATTTACGTCATTCTTTCAAACACTTTAGAATTAGAAATAAATCAACGATTAACAGTTCAGCGTGTCTGTTGACTCTGTCGATCGAGTTATTGACTTCCGGTTAAACTGGCATTACGCGGATCTATAAATATCATGGTTTCGGTGAAAGAAAAAGTTTACTGGCTGAAGCCGGATAGAAACCTGTTCTTATTTACCAACTCTTGTAGTATCAATGCATATATAATATCTTGAAGCAATTGAGATGAATTAAACAAGTAAAAGATGTATATAACAAGTAAAAAAAACAAAAAAAAACAGAGAAAACAAAGTACACAAAAACCCAGCAGCAGGGCCGGTGTGTGTGTGTGCGGTGGGGGGGGGGGGGGGGGGGGGGGGGGATCCTCTCTTTGGTGCGGATGTGGGGGTCCGAGGGGTATGCTCCATCCAGATATTAAAGCGTTAAAGCGAGTCGCATTGATAGAAATTCCGATACCAATCATCATACATTAAAATGAATAAATGTAATATATAAGTTATCAAAACGAATCGCTTAAATACAAAATGTATGTTCATAGGTATAAGTATATAACTGACGCGCACCTGCTAGTAATACCCGAAAGGGGCGTACAGCAGTATAAACAGATAGATAGATATAAGTATTATACTTGTATTATACTAGCGATGAATAAGTCGAATGAGCCAACACTTACTGCCACAACTGCCCTAGCTGTCTGAAAACCTTTTATATAAGATTTTAATAATCTCTGATAAGAATAAGCGCAAGTGTATTGACAGAATTTGGTAGGCAATTCTACATTTTGTTGTTGTTGTTGTTGTTGTTTCATTGGTGCCGCTCCTGAGAGCGGTGCCTCTTCAGGAATGTATTGTTTAATGGGACGATAGTATAGCAGTCAATAACACAGTGTCGCAGTTGTTCTGTGGGGCCCTTTTTCAGAGAAAAGAATCAAGTGTTCAGTTTTTAACAGTGTAGTTTGCAACAATAAAATGTAGCTTGAAATTATTAAAAGAAGCGAGCATTAATAAGAATTCGCAGCCGTTTGGTAGGGTCTTGTTTAAGAAAAGAAACAGAGTATGCCGATGCTAGCAATGCAGATTTCAATTACAGATGTAGCAGACAAAAAAGAAGAACGCTATGTAGGAGATAGTCTAGTTCCCATCAGAGTTACGGTTCGTTACTCTAAAATATTTATGTAATAAATCGACAGTATAATTAGTGTTTAGTCCGCAGGATAGACATCTTATTGTTTTTAGCGCATGCTCTCTACGGCGCATCCAATGTCTCACATCCGTGATATTTCTTGTTCCTCTTATGGAATGCATTTCTTATGGCGACGATAGTGTAGCAGGAAATGACAAGAAATCGCAGCTGTTCTGTGAGACCCTTTCATTTTAAAGAACCGAGTATTCCACTTTTAACAGTGCAACAATAAAGTGTAGCTTGCTATTATAAAAAGGTAGCATGCATTAAACAAAAGCTTGTTGTTAATGTCTTTTATTTTGATTGCTTAGGCTTGCTTATTATGCAATAACGACTTCAAACAGCTGCCGGTCAAGGCGGAATACCACATAATGCTAGCCTGCGTTGGGTAGTCGTCCACATGTAACCGACATTGTAAAATAGTGCCACAAACATGTAATAATAGTATCAATACACTTTTTTTATGATTTGGAAGCCAATCAAAAATACATAAACTTGTATGAATGTACTGACCGCTACAGATTTTATTTTACTAAATCAGATAAGCATCGTGTTTCATTCACTTATTCTTAATAGTCTTTTGTTTGTGCAGACACGATGGCTCAGGAAGACACGATGACCCTTCAGGAAGTGGAAGGCTAGAGCTCTGTAAAACCGGTTTAAGCACCTCAGTAGGACCATTTGCCAACTGGCCGTACCAAGACGATAATGTTTGAGTATTTTTCTATCTAATATAAAGTCTCGTCACAGTTTTATTGTAACTTTTACATTTGACTGGCACGTGAATATCTCTGTCTCGTGCCATGTCAAATGTTAATATATGTTGCAATACTAACAAGACTTGCGTCATGCATGAACAGAAGGTTAGACTTTTTAGACTATTTAATTAATTTAAAAATAATACACTATTGACCAGTCCTTACTCCAATTACTTTATGTCTCAAGAAAATAACAATCTAGGTACAAAAAAACTAAACTCATTTATGTGTTTTTTTAAGAATGTTAATATGTTCTTTAAGTGTTTATCTAAAAGTTAAAAAAGATACCGTCTCCGCGTTAACTTTTTTGTTTATATAAATTCTGTAATTAAGTTACCTTCTCTACCTCAGCCGCCATAGTTGTTTAGGAATTTGCCCAAGACCAACAACATAACTACATTTTGTCATAGAAATAGTTTGACAAAAGTTATATTTATACTTGTATCAAACACAATGACATATTTTTCATTCAATAAATTCTATTCTGTCAGTATACTTAACACTTAATATAATACTAATGCATGTTTTCTTTTTAATTACAGAAATATTTTAGTCTATAAATCCACGTAACCGTGTGGAAAATATCACATTTATGATGTTTTGGTGAATACAGATATTTCTTATTGCATATATCCGCCCCGAGCTTTTTATTATTTTTCTTTTCATTTTCTTTTCCATTTAAGAATCACAGACGTCCAAAAAGTACCTGTTAAACCCATCGGTGAAACCACTTTGCCTCACCTTATCAGATAAGTACCGATTCCACTACAGACGTAGAATACCATGAAGTCACATGTCGTCAGTTAAATATTATAACAGCCACTGGAACAGACCCCATTTACCATTTATATAATTATAATTACTTTGTACTATATGGTTTTACTTCTTTTAACACAACATGTGGCGTAGATTAAATAATTATGCTCTTAAAGAAAAGACAAAACAAAGTTAATTTTATTTTCTATCATTATTCACCATATGAGTTCAGTTAAAGTTATTGTGAGATGAAATTGTGTCCCATAAAGGTCAGAGGATGAGCTCCATAGTTCTGAACAATTGGAACTCCTCGAGTAATTCCGTCCTCGGGAAAATCATCCTTTGGATGTATCTGGTGCAATGATACTTACTAAAATCACGATCGTTTTGTTCGCCGGAAGTTGAAAGAATAATATGCCTACAATGTAGTTCGCACAAAACATGAACAATGGCAACGTTTGGCAGCTGCCTGTCTGCTAAAATAAAACCGGGATGATTAAAAATTGAAGCCGCCACAAATTGAACTTTTACAGGCTTCATACTGTAGTGAGCTGTCATCCGAGCTGACATCTTTGTTTTGACGTCTGTCACAAAAGCAGTCCCATTTACTGAAATGGCCGATGTGATCCAACTACCAACATACATCTGAGAGATGATTCGTGAATTATCTGAGGTGTTCCGATTGAGTGCTGAAATAACACACCGGACGCCGCGAACGTTTGTGGATAAAGTGAGCTGAGAGATTTTAATTACATCCTCGATGACAAAAGTATGCTTGACTGTTAGGACATTACTCACAGATCAAAGAAAGGTATTTTTTTTACAAATGAAATGTTATCAATCTCATCTGAATATTTGATACAAAATGTTTATTTCTTAATAAAATGCATTGGCCCAGTTTTGTTGATTATGTGTAATCTATATTATAGCAAATTACGATTTTACGATTTTTTATAATATTTCATATAATTAATTTAAACAAACGTATGTATATGTGTGTATGCTATTTTAGCAGAAAAACGACCACATTGTGATATATTTATTTATGGTGCTAGAATATTGTTTCTTAAACAAATACCACTTAAAAAATAAACGTAATAACTGTGTAAAATCACAATTAAAATCTTACTAATATAAATTGTTGATTTTTATTTTGATATTACATGATTGGACCAATTCGTCTGCAATGGCAGACTGTACTTATTATCAGTATCACAGAATTCTAAAAAAACATTTTAACAGACCGATGTGTAAAATTTCTTCGACGATCAAGTGTTGTTAGGATTTTAACTGTTTGGTTGTACTTCTTACGGTTTCTATGTTCGCGATTAGTTCACAAGCTTATTCCCAAGCACATTGTTCTGTAGTCGAGCTTTACCCATCTAGTTTGAATTTCCAGACACTCATGTGACCTCGGTCACACGGTGCTGATGTAAAATGTGCCTAATATGAAAGTACAGATAGATACCTCGTTCAATTTGTTTCCGATTGAAATTGATGTGCTATATAACAGAGGGATATATTGTGTACGGTTTACATAGGTCTATATTTAATGACCGGTTATAACAATTTAAATGTGTCCTGAAGTAAATATTTGGCTAAATACAAGAGTGAGCAAAAACGAAACAATGTCGGTACGAATTAACATTGTAATGACTGAAAATAACCAACAAAGGCAGGCATGGACCAACTGTTTGGGAAAACCTCTTAGGTATCAAAGAGTGAATTATCGTGTATTAAGGATATTTATGGATGGTTGATTTGAATGATTATTTATTCATTAAAACAGGACCTGTATATATACTGAGTTGATTTGTTAGTTAATAATGTACATGTTGGGCCGAGGTATAAGATTGTTGGTCATAAACAGGTGAAAATCAAGGCTCATATATGCAACTGCATTGCGAAAACATTTTCTGCTGCTGAATGCTCTATGTATATTTTGTTTTTGCAACTTCCGGCGACTTTGATCAATTTTTTCTTGTCAAGAAAGGGGGGAAGGGGGTGGGGGGGGGGGCATTTCACCATCCGAACCGACGAGGCACACCACCGGGTCGTATAAATCATACGCTGTCATCCATGAAACCCACTTATAGAGTTACAAGAGGTTACAACAAACAATACTTTTGGCGTCGTATGACCTATTAAGTGTCGGTGTGCCGTAAAACCCAAAATACAAAATACAAACAATACTAATGCATTTCGATAAAATAAGCAATTATTTAGTAATATACCATGCACTGTTGCAGTTTTTGAAAAGGTCAATAAATCAAATATTGAGTTCTTCAATCTTATATAAAACTTCATTTGGACATAAAGCTATATGGAAATATAATATACTGGCGAAAAAAAAAAATAACAAGGTAAGCGAGCGATACAAAAGTAGTCAATGATATATAACGGATACATCCTCCCACAGAAAAAATGTTTCGGTCACCTCTCATAACTGGCAGGGCCATATCGCTTGGCATTTCAAACTTTTCTTTTCATTAGTCGTTATTACGGGTAAAGAATGTACTGTGCAATGGCAAGATTATAGTCAATTAAAATTATTTATTCATGTATATCAAGCACCAGTAAATGGCGTTGTTGGAGAAATTATTCACTGGCTAATTATACTCAGTATGTTGGCAGCTTATGGAAATGGTTGATATAGAGGATATTTGACGATTTCGGTATATAATTGTTTTTCTTTCATGAGAGATCAGAGAAAAAAAGATTTTCATGAGTGGTGCAGATATAATGTTTCTATGGACACTATGCACAAAGGTGTGTTTTTGTCGTTTTTGTATATAAGTACCATAAACCCATACAGCAATGTGGTGATGCAGAGATACAGATGAAGAATTGTATTTCATAAGATACAGAAAATACACCAAACACGTGTTTATAATACCAAGACAAAATATTTATTAAAAAAGGTTTACCTAATAATCTTTTTGAAATTAATCTTATCTTTATTGGACACGTACTTAACACACCTATCAAAATCACTACTTCCAGAGTTCTTTCTATTCCAAGGATCATTAACTGCGATGATCATATTTCCGACCTTAAATAATAATATGAAACTCATTTTAACAATTCGTAGTTGATTTTGCAGACTTTTAGTTACATATTCTTGTGACTCTAGATAAATGTGCATGAGTTCCTGTTTCAATGGCGATTGAATATTTTAGCCTCGAATTCTTGTAGTGTTTTTTTCATTACCTTCAGTAATGTGATTTTTATATACACTGCAATTTTGGATAGTACATTTAAATTAACGAAGAAGACAAACAACGGCATAGGTTTCAATTTATGACATGTATAATAGGAAACAAGTTACACAATAGCAATTAAAGTAAAACGTATGACATTTAGAGAATTTTACTTCAGAGGTGAATGCTACAAAATCTACATAGGTCATACAAGTGAAACTTTGGCTTCTTTTTCTGGATTCATGATTTATATATATTTTTTAATTTTATTGTTTATTTAATTTTATTAACTCACATTTTATTCTTAGAAGAAAGCGTGATTGTGCAAACTTTACAGCAGTACTCTAGTTAAATTATTTAACTTTTATTATGAAAACAAAACATCATTCCAATAAGTCGGATATCTATAAATAATATTTTGAGATAAAACATGATTATTTACTTTGGTGTAAAAACAACCAACAACATATCGTTTTCTACATATAAGATGTACAATATGACTTGTTTCGACGACTTTGTCGATATGCATGTGAAATAATAAGCTATTTATCTATGTTCCAATAAATTAAATAGCAGAACGCTAAAAAGCACTGGATGTTAAACAATTATTTCATGGCAATAACTTCAAAAATAAGAAACACACATCCGAAATATGCCAGCCTAAGAAGTCCATTTGTCGTAGCCCCATTGTGTTCAGCTTGTAAAATGGTTGTCACTGTATCTCGGTTTAAGTTGCACAGGTTCGAGTTGCAGCAATACATTATCGCAGAATCGGCCAACCGGGAGATGCCTTTCTTACATGACCGAATACAGCCGAACCTTAACGATGGTGCTGAACCGGCAACTTGTTGTGAGGTTTCCATCTGAGAATGGAAAGTTGAATAAGTGTATTGTATATTTATTTTCATTGTATATTTATTAGTTTCTTTGAAGTTAAACAGGACGCCGAATACTCGATGAAACTCAGCACTGTTTTTGATTACGTTGGCTCTTGTTTAAAATATTGCAGTGCTTATTGCAATCACCATTCATCTATTGTTGACACGGAGCCCTTAATGGTGGTATTCGACGGTTTGCCTACATCTTATATATGTAACAATATCAGGAAAATAAGAACGATTGGGATTCCTGCTAAAAATAGACATCGACGTCACAGCGGATGACGTGGATGAACAAAGACATTAGTGGTCACATGGTTTTGTTGGTTTAAAAATAGCTAACAGTGCAGCGTGGCTAAGATAGGAAATACATGTTTGTAACGACGATTGTGGCCTCATGGTTCACTTTTTACACCAACAGACAGCATTTTACGAGATCTGTTCATATAACAATGGTTTACTAAGATGTTTAATGAAAATATGTTTGGTCCAAAATGTTGGATATCACCTTTATCACCTTTGATAGAATGCGTTAGAAATTTGTGTCTGGGCTGTTGTTGTAGTTATGGGCCGCTTGTAACGACTTGTCCGTTTGTAATCGAACAAGTCAGTTTCGTAGAAATGACCGATGTGTTGCGAGTGGTTATTATAAATGCGTTACAGTTTCGTACTACTTCCAACTTTACAGAACATATATAACGTACCCATTTTGACAACATCAAACCACGTGTGTTAGGCAGGTTTCAGTCTCACCTGTTAGCAGTACTGTACAAGGGTTTTATGATTCTTATTCGTTCAATATTTCTTAAATACCTGTAATGACTTTCACTTTTAAATGAAATGTTTGATACTTTTATACAATGAGTGCTCACTACAACTGGTGCTACATGTGTTACGTTCATGAGAAGGCCACTTGTTTGAACGTATGTTCAGTTCACTTTAAGTCAAAGTACTGATCGGATGTCCGTCGTACTCGTGTGTCAAATGACAAATTGTTTTGTTTAAAACATGAATTGGACGCCCATTGATGCTTTGCATTAGTGCTTTTCTTGTCACCATATAAGAAAGGAAAAGCATTTTTGCAAAACATTAAAAAAAGACAATATGTTATCTGACGTACGACATTGCCGGATATCTGATGAGAACTGTGACATAAAGAGAGCTTAAAATAGGATCGAACAATTGGCCTTCACATGGACATAACATATTCTGCACCATTTGTATGGCATATTGTCTAAATAACAAACAATTCATTTATTAACGCAACTTATCTTTTAAGAAACTCATTTAAGAAATATTAAACGAATGACAATCTTAAAACCTCGTACATCACTGCTAATAGGTGAGAATAAAACCGGTTTAACCCACGTGGTTCGAAGTTGCCAAAGTCGGTACGTTTTATACGTAGTAAGAAGTTAAAATGGTACAAATCTGTTATATCTGTTAGCCACTCTCTAAACCTGAACCATTTCTATGAAATAGAATTGTCCGGATAACCCTGCGACATTACGAAAGACACGATAACTAAAAAACCAGCCCATTCCCAAATTTCTAACGCCTTCCATAAAGGGTGCCGCGCTTCAGCCAATAACGAGGACTAAACACAATCAGTGCTTAGGTAAAGAGAGAACGAAATTAAAAAAAACAAAAAAACTGGCAAAATAATTTGGGCAACGATTTAGCCAAAACATTTCTAAAGAAATCATGTAAAGTAAGAACCTAGAAAATGAAATACTTTTTGCATAATGCCCAGCCTTCGTCAAAATAGCGACCAACATTTATTGTGTCCTTAAAACACAGTGGGTGGCTGGTTTCACACACACACACAAACAATTCAAACGTGTGCGTTGAACTTAAAGAAATACGTGGACATTAATGAATTGTTCTAAACATAGAGTCCTTGCTTTTTGCGCTTTACGACCGGTTGTCCTCGGCAGTAACTAACCTTGAGTATTTATAAGTCGTAGGTGTCGGGTATTGAAACCCGAAAAAACTTTTCTTATTTGTTTTGTTTTAAATACAACGCAGCAACACAATTTTGTCATATAACGGATGAATGTACATGATATACTAACGATTATAACATAAGGGGTAATGTACAGTTCTATCAAATGTAAAGCAAAATGGCGTATCTCTGCATTAGTCTTTAACACACAGAACAGAACAGAATTTTATTCGAAAATAAAGGCCATCGAATCAAAATACACACCATTTTACATATAATGCATAAGTTATGATTGTTGTTATGGCCCATAAATACATTATTTCGTTTAATCAATTACATATGAAACTATTACATGTTTTTAACTGGATCATTGTATATTATTTTATGAAATCAATAGTTTTGATATATAATAAAGTCTTCTTACAATGAAACAGAAGGTGTCCTGTCCTAGTGTACAGCTGTTCTTGGCCTGTAATAAAGCCCTCACAGTTTCGTTTAAACAGTCATCTAGCAAACATTCGCCATCATAGCAACGAACGTCACCCTGTCGTAAATAAAGCAGAACTCAACACTTATGTCAGGACCAATCGAAACAGTGGGTGAACATATTAATGATATGTGGTCTTATGTTATTATTGCCGTTATCACGTTTGTTTTGAAATTGCTAATGACAAGATGTCAAAAAAATTGTATAAGTTTTAGCAGCATCATTTCAGAACCCACATTATCCCTACATACATACACCGTGGGTTACTTGGCCAGAAAAACTTCGTTCTCGTGAATTTATGCAAGAGGCATTTGATTGGCGTCGTGTCCAAAACGGCATGGAAATTCAGCCAATGAAATGATTCGTTCTATATCCATATGGAACAATTTGTAAACAACAGACGTCGCAGGTTAATGCGATCATCTGGACATTGGCAACCGACTTTTTAAAAATTTAATTGAAGAGTAGCGTCGGTGTTGCTCGCATTTTCATTCGACATCTGGTTTCTGTAAATACATGTATTCATGAAAAGGAAACTTTAATTAGAATAATATCCCACGGCAATTGCGAAGCAGAGCAGTATGAGTAAATGTGGGTTTCGGCGATGAGGTTACAGATGTTATTATTCACTTGCAGGAACACATTACCTGTGCTAAATGGTAATAGCATTTTTATTCATTATGTTATGTTCACAAGAAGAAGAAAAAAACTAGAGGAGTTCACGAAGACACTGCGGCTTGTTCTTTCTTTTGCCGAATTGAGACAGGTAGAATAGATCTGGCAACTCTGTGTGGGACAAGAATTACGCTTCTGGTTAGCGTAAAGTGCAAAAACGCTAATATTGATGGTAAAAATTTTCAGTTGGTGAATTATTTTGTCGATATGTGATGATTCTTTCTGAAATATGTGTTGATCAGCCGGTGGTGAACAGAAGGGCTTATTCCCATTCATTTGGTTTGAAGGCAAGTAAGGCCATCAGATGTTAGAGGTAGATTAGTTATTTCGAGAGTGTATGGATCTTCGTTGTTGTGTTGAAATAATAATGATTGCAACCGACACAAGACCAGATGAAACGGGTCAAATAACTGCCAGTTTATGAAACGGATATGGTGAATGATTTCTAGTAAGGTGATACGATCTATATAATTGCGTGAATATACTCTAAAATGCAAACTTAGTTCTTGGCGACTTGTTTAATGTGTTATTAGAAGCCAAATAAGTTGTATATAAAAATATTAAATAGTATTGAGTATTTACATACAATGCAATCTAACATACTATTAATCCTCACCTTAAATTGTTAAAACGGATGATGTTTTATTAGGTGTTATACCTAAAACTAAATATAGCATGGCCGAATATTATATAAAGTATAAACTAGCTCTAATAAGGAATTTTACCTAAGTTATTTTAAGAGTGATAGTGGTTAATTGATGCGATTTTCATTATATTCAATAATTAAAATTCATCCCACAAACAATAATTATCTGAATGGAAATGTTGTTTTTGAAAAAGTGCATGTATATTAATTTATACGTGTTACAACAGCTTAATTGAAACGGCAGAAAGGCCGCAGACCGTTGTCTGTTCCTTGGTCAGAAATGACTTATAAAAAGATAATTAATTACATAGAACACTAATTAGCTGTTGTTTTATCGGCTCTAAATTAATCAATACTCAACCGTCGGTGGGATGCGTACACAATGGCATGAACTATGCCGCTTTATGACGAAGACTTCTCATAAACTTCATGTCATTTAACGATAATTTTGGTACCAAACTCAAGATCAACTTTTCAACAATAATTTAATTCAGTCATTTACTTGTGCAACATTGCACAGAATTTCATATTAATCCCAGTTGTCCGGCACAGCGCTGGCTTACTCATCACTTTTTTGCAGACGACTTTCAAACTGAGCGTCTGACTGTTGCAGATCTCTTGTTTAATTTATGAATTAGCTTACTTTGAACTCCTCTGTTAAATGTACAAGCTTTATTATGAGTGGGGGAGAACGATTGTTTATATGTACGTATATACTTGATGATGGACTGTGTACACTAAAACATGTATAATTATAATTCATAACATGTAATGTTGTTTGCAAGCATGTGACTTCAGACACTGTCAAAACAGAAATAGGGAGAGGATTACCAATAGATAGTTTTCACATCAGTGAAAATCCCTTATCTTGGCAGCCATCTTTGATGGTAACTTCAAGGGATTTTCATATGAATTGTATAGAAGGGTAGATTTTATTTTCTTGTAATTTCTTCATTTGTGGTCCGAAAATTAAAAGCTATACACCATTGGAAAGCTCTTCAATTCATATTTTTAGAATACAATATTTTTGCAATTGATAAATGCACACAGAATTAATACACAGAAATAAATATAACTATTGGCTCATACTTAAAACAAAATTAACAGTATATCATTTTCGGTTGTATTTCTTAAACCTTTTAAACTATCAAAATATAGTTTTGATATTTAAAATACTTTATGAAAGTCTTAAATTTGATATGAAATTCAGTAAAATAGACTGAAAAATAAAAACACAATGGTGAGTTTAATACAGCACATATTTCCCGATTTCGGCCTGCATTAGCTTCTGCCCACAAAGATGGCTGCCTTAAACAGTCTTATCAGTGTCGATGACATCACATGGAAACTATCTATTAAGGAACTAATCATTTTGCCTACCGTTGGGGTCTCTGTTGTCTGTTCACGCCCCGTGAGCTCCGTGATGGTGGTGTGTAGATAGGGAGGGGGCGTGGTGAATACCTCCACGGGTGCGGACCCTGGAGTAGATACGGAAAACAGCTGAACTCGATGTCCGGTATGTGACAATAAACTACAAGAAAAGTCGTTGATGCGAAGCATCAAAAGCGACGCAAGAAGTGAAAGAGGTAAATAGATTAAAGCAATAAGTGAGCAAGTAACAAAGAAATTTAAAACGTTATGGTTTTTATTTGAAAGTTCTCAGTATACGATAAATTCCGAGAAAAAGTATGTATAACTTATATTCATGAGACCATAGAATGGTTTCAAACAAAATAAAACGCAAAATCCAACACCATTTAATATGTTTTCATTTTTAACATATGTAGAAAAAAGTTGCAAATTTGTTATAATTAACTATAAAACTAAAGTGTACAAGTAGAAATGGCACATGTGCAGCAGATTCACATTACACAAATAAGTATTGTTCAGATAGTATTTTTCGAACGTAGTATGTTGTTTCTTTCTCAGTATCTTATTGTTTATTTCCAAAGTTACTTTGAAAGTAACAGACACAAAAGAAATAAATATAAAAAAATAAATAACTAAAATAGAACGCCGTTTACCGAATTCGGACCCGTATTTTATTTATCAGGTTTAGAAAGTCCGCAAAACAAACTTTTCTCCATGTGCAAATTTCAGTGAGCATTCCATATCGCCAAATATGCTTCGACTAGCTTGTATCAATAGGAAAGTTCCATCGTTATTTAAATAAATATGATAAATATGATGATTTTCATTAAAATAAATGCTGCACTAAAAATTACACTTGTGTACCCATAGAATGCAGAATTATCGTTTTAACATGCATGGTTACTTTACATGAAATTAAAAAAATAAGTAATTAATTAAGTAATTATATAAACGCAATATAGAATATACAGTTGCATGGTCGGGGTACTACGTGTACTACGGTGGTGAGTGTGTGTCTGTGTGTGTGTTGGGGGGGGGGGGGGGGCGGGGAGGGGGTGCCTAACATCTCACACTACATCATGTCAGTGGTGTAGGTACAGTTCTGAAATATGAACAAGCGTACCCATTGTCTCGTGAAGTATAGAAATATTAGATTTTAATTGAATATAAATACAAGACTGAAACGTACCTGAAAAATACACTTAATGTTTCACATCATTCATTTTACACATGCCCCGAAAACCCCTTGCAAGTTAGTGCCAAGACACAGGTTTGGCACAAGCTCGACTCTAAATGGCCTACCTGGTTGACACACGATGGCAAGATCAGATGACTCGCTTTGGCACTGTTGCGGAGCCTGGAACGTGTACGAACAGTGCCAGATACTTTTCTCGTAACCATGGCAACTAATGTCAGACATATGTATAGGCATGTCACCCGTCTTCTTGAATGGAGATTGCGGCCAATGAGATGCACACCCTCTGTTTGTAAATGAAAATTTATGACAAGAACATCATTTATGTCATTAAAACATAATGAATTCACGTATAATTTCATGTATCGCCATAATATTATATTATTAAGGTTGTTAGGATTTTTATACTATTTTGAGAACCATTAAGTTCTGTAGCTTGTTGTAAGATTTATAATATAATTGTAATTACCGGTAGAATATGTTCACGACACTTAGGTACTAAACGTTTGGTTGAATTTGAATGAAAAATAAAAAAAAATAAAATGTCTTAACGGAGACATCTATAATAACAGTGAAAAGAGAATAATACTACGGTGCTTGCGTACCCTGGAAAACCAAGTGACCGACAGATGACGTCGGTAGCGGCTGGTGTAAAGTTGTGACTACACACTGTGCCCCAGACACCGTCCAGTAAAAATTCAAGTCTTCCTGTATTAGGAGTCGGGCCGTCTGACAGCCTTAATACAGGGGACACCGCTGGAAGGAGAACAATAGGTTATTTTGTATTTGATTTCATTATTCAACAGATTTCAGTATTCAACATATGTAGACAAAAGATTAGGTACATACGTACATTATTTTTAAATTTTCATGGTGAACAAAGGCAATACTTATTTAACAATTTGTTGTCAAATAAATATTGTGACATTATAGAAATCCCTTTTAACAAACCTTGACAACAGTTAATTTGTAAAAAAACAACAACAACAGCTTAGTTGATGCTTCAGTAATGTACAATCGGCCGTTAACATGAAGTTTATCTTGTTCGTTTGAAGTTTTAATTCGATAACCCCTCTAGATATGATAGTATTACTGAACGAAAGAGCAATATTATACTACTTGTCTACTTGCAACAATGCATAACAAAATCGACATGTGTTTGTATGCAACTTGAATGGGCTTAAGTGAGTCACATATGGTAAAACTTCACTGCTGTATTTTACAGGAAAATTCACAATAACATTTTACATAATTCTTTTTTAACAAGTTGTCATGTGTCTTTCCAAATCCAGAACTCTTATCTTAAAATAAAAAAATCTTAAGAAAATATCTTTAAATCTTATATACGAGTTTCAAACACAAAGATACTAATTTAAAACCTTGAAAAGAACATACATGTACAATGAACACAACAATAAAAACTACAATTTTGCTGCATAAAACAATGAACATAATCATTACCATTGCAGTTAATGACAAGTTCCCGGCCATCACAAGGCTCGAACCTTCCACCGCAAGAAGGAGTTTCGCTCGCGACCAGCGCAATGCACGTCGTGTAGTTAAGGTCCGTTATACACTGACTTACTTTGGGCTTTTCTTTGAATTTGGGATAGGAGGGTAGACGGGCAGCAGAATTCCTGGAACCATCAACCATCTAATAGAATAAGCTTCATGACAAAGAAGTTAAATTGAGTGTGGATTATAAATAGTAATACAAGTGGTATTTGTCTCTTGACTTCAAGTAAGCCCGCCATCTCAGTTATAATACGTATTAGTTTTAGAAGACTTTTTATACTGCTGTGCCTTGATTTCATCAATTTAAGAACTTAGACCATGTCACACATTTTAAATGATCAAGAGGTGAACTGTGAATTCTGTGCCCGTTACTAAGCATCTCTGTAATCAAAAAGCAAGCACTAAACTTAAATACAATAGCAATAAATAAAAATGTGGCTTTGCTTTCAACAAGTCAAATGTATGGAGAAGATATGTGTTTCCTCATGAATCCGTTAATTTATTTGGTTTAATTTCTGCATTTCACATTTACAATCAATCCTGTATACCATTTCAGTCACTCAACCATGTTCTTTGAAATACATACTATAAACTTTAAAGGAGAGACGAGACACAACAAATTATTTATATGATCAGTAATGTAACAATTATTAGTTGATGGTTTTCTAAACTGGCATGTTTTCAATTTAATATTTTCGTTCTTTTTTTTCTTTTGGTTGTCTATTTAAACCTAAAAATAAAATCTATTTCCAAGAAGACTGAGCAAAAATCAAACATATCTTCTGTTGGGTATAGTTAAAACATTCAGGAAATCATGAGAATGCAGGAAACTATGAGAAGTGAGCATATACACAAATAATGAACAATTATTTAAAAAATTTCATCGCGATATTTCTGAGAAAACATCTACCGTCATCGTCGAAATAGAAGCTAAAAGTTAACCGTTTGTGTTAGCAACAAAACCTCTTAAGGTATGTAAATATAATTAAAGAGGAAGTAAGAATCTGCGAAAAACATACATGTTCATTTATGTTTGACTGCTCATCTCTAATGTGTTACGAAATATTACCCGGTAGCCTACACCAGAGGTATGAACAAACATTTTATATCGCATGCAAATCTTAACAAACAAACTATATCCTGCTATAAATGATCCTGTTTATCGTATGTTATCTACGTTAAACCTACGTGATGAAGCCCGCTGATTTGCAAAGATGAATGAGAAACTGTTCGGGAATGTTCGGATCATCTAAAATGGCCACGGGGACGTTTTGGTCCTCATCGAGCTTTTGTGTTGTGAACACCCCATCGTGTGAAGATAGGCCTCCCAGGAGAATGGCGAACGGAACTGTGGCCTTTTCTGTAAAGTGTTAGTAGAAACAACTGATGGCGACTGAAATCGCGGCAACATATGGTCATCACGCAGTCGTTTAGTGTGTGTTTTGGACATTTTAAATTAAATCCAGTACAACCTACTAAGTTAATATTTGATATAGCCACATGTCATGTAATGGAGGATTTCTACCCTTTAATAAATGCCTCTTCATGGTTGTAAAACTAAATCAAAATATTTATTTTTCATTCGGTGACATTTTCAACATTATTTGAATATATGAACAAGGCTTTGTGTGAAGTTACGTGTTTTGTATAAAACGTTTAATCATGCTCTGAGAAGATTCCAAAGAGAAAAAAGGTTAATGTCTGTTAATAAGTACATAGCATTCTCTCTCTCTCAGTCTTACCTACTAATTTATGTTGATACAATGAACAACAGAAAAACATGTTGCTGTCTAAATATAATACAGGTTTTTCAGTCTAGGTATCAATTTATATTAAAACACCCCGACTTACTGTCGTTATTTAATAAAGTTTTATCTTGTTATATACCACGGTGGGGTTGCAGCTACTTAAAGCTTGTCATGTTTAATAGCATACGGGCTTTAAGGGCATATATATATGCTAATTAGATATTACGTCATGCGTACCGAGGCATGCGCGTTAATTCTGAAACATGGCGAGCTTATTAAAATAATTTAAATACAGCCCTGTTATCTTCACATAAGTCAACACATTATGTTCCACGTGCGTGGATAAATGGCGATATGGCAATCGAGCTTTGTGGTAATGGGATGGTAATTTCATTAAAATATCTTATAGCCGAGTTAGTTTTGGTTAAAATTATATTTACAATGATCCACAATTCCAACACATGCATCAAAAGGGATTTTAGCCATTTTTTTAAAATTTCAAAACGAGTTATTTCAAAAGTGGCTGGACGTTACAACCCGTTTTTAAACAAAAACTCCACTTTGAAGTAATTATTTCAAAACGGATTTTTGTTCAAAACGGATGGTAAAACAGCTACTTTGAATCCTATGGACATATTTGTGAGTTAACAAATGATCTAAAATCAACAATCTTAAATCAAAACATACTGCTGAAGTAACCAAACACTTTAACAGAAATGCCACAAAAGAAGGAAATGTTTTACAATCCGCATAAAAGATAAAAGTGTTTCTTAACAAATAACATGTACTACATGCATCTTCAGTAAGGATTTCAAAAATACTTAAGTGTTAAGGTAAAGCGCAAAACAAGCATAGAGTAAACTCAAGACTGGTGTGAAGATTGTAGAGCTCAATCTGCATTTTCTGTGTCTTCCACTTAACCCAACACGTGTGACATTACGTAAAACAATTTATTTCTAAGCAGCATTTCCAATTATTCTAACAAGACAATTAGACTGAGACGGAACGCAATTATTGCTTATATGAGTAATAGTCATGATTGGACAATGTCGTTATCTGAGGAGTAAAGTTCATATTGCTTAATTAAGTCAGTTGGTCAAGGTGTCCACTTTAGAAAGGTATAAATGGTTCGCCAGTAGCTAAACATAAAACCAATTAAGTCACATCGCTTTATCTTGAGGAAAACAACTTTAAAACTTTGGTGCTATTTATTTTGCCTTTTGTTTATTTATGCAGGTATTTTGTCTTGCTGTTTTGCTTGCAATAAACTGTTGAATTTAACTAAATTTAATTTATATCTCCAGGTAGACTTAACTCATACATGACATGCCTAGTTTTTACAGTTTCTGTACTTCAGGCGTCTGGCTCGAGGCGTCTGCCGATGGATTGTGGCATGTATATAGAGAATTAGACAAAGTAGGTTTTAGATTCCTGGATGACATCGTTATCTTTTATAAAGTCATGTCTAGTCACACCGACGATTAAAACAAGGTTTCGACAGTCAAAACAGTCTCAAGTTTTATTTGGAGGAATGTTAATGAATCTTTTTGCCTCTCTACATCTCTCTATCCACACAGTGTGTCTGTTATTCGCTCTCGGTCCCTCTCTGTCCCTCTCTGTCTGTCTGTCTGTCTGTCTGTTAGTCTCTGTCTCTCTCTCTGTCTGTCTTTCTGTCTCTCTCTCTCTGTCTATCTCTCTGTCTCTCTCTGTCTCTCTCCCTGTGTTTCTCTGTTTCTCTCTGTCTCTGTCTCTCTCTCTCTCTCTCTCTCTGTGAGATGCTGAAAGACAATACGTTACGCATGGACAATTCATTGCAGTAGTCGTAGGAACAACAAAAGGTTGACGCATGGCTGTCAATGTTGAATTCATAGTACGGTACACATGGCTGGAGTGCACAGCGGGACGTTTTTCTCCACTCAGCAAACTCAGACGTAGAACTGTACGCGCGGTAGTCTGCCTGAATACAAAATAACATGACATGTATTATAATACTGAATTCACTTTGGCAAACTGGTTCGCATGGGCGCAACTATATTTTATCATAGCACGCCCTTGCTTATTTCTTGTTAATTTAGACCAGCAACAAGTGTTTTATTTTGTTTTGATATCCTCTAAAGGTCTTTATGGAGAATTCTAAAGGTATGGAAAAAAACAGAAGCCCTTTTGACAAATATCTGTCAGAATCCGAGGCACTTGAGCAAAGTTTGAAAACCTCATGGGACTGGACTAGGACTCAAAACGATGGTGCCAGGAAATGGGCGTAATGTATACAACTTTGTAAGATTTTCGCATGTCTACATTAAGTTCCAAAATTGAAACAGTATTCCAAACTTTTCGTCTTCACTTTCTCTTTTTACTATTACAAAAAAGACACTAAAGATAAATGTATTCACATGCCAGTGAAATGTAAAAGTTAAAACAAACTGAGACCGAGACAATAAATAGAATCGAGTAAACCCAGCAGTTAACTACCGCCTTAGAAAGGTCAGTCGGCAAAAGGGCCGACTAGATCGCTCAAACTTGAATCTTAAGTCTTAGATGCATACTTTTTTGTGGAAAATTGGGGATAGTGTATGTTGAAATCACTAATATATTTTCATAATTTACCAGTAAAGGCATTATATTTATCGTGTTTTTCACCTACAAAGCAACATAATCTAATATCTTTTCATTTAAGTAAATGCACAATGTCTCAACAAATATCATAAATATATATAAAAATAAAGATTAATATGTATAGTCAGATCTAAATCAACAAGCAATGTATAACAAAGGCCAGACTAAAAATGACCCGTATTCGCATACTGGAAATAATATTTGATGTGATTGTTAGTGCAGTAATTATTTTATATATTGTACAAAAGACTTACGGGTGCATGAAAAACTATAGACCAATAAATCAATCGCACCATTTAAATGTTAAATTCTACATGTTTGTTTGCAGACAGCTATACACAACGAATTAATTTACCTATACAAGTATTTTTAAGCGAGCACTTTGTTTTTGTAATTTCAGTGTCACAGTAGCCTGTGCAAGCTGTTATTCACTGGATTCATATCAATATCATAAGTGCATATTGGGGATTTAGAAAAAAAGTTAACATATTCGCTCCTTGTTCTGTTCACTAACTGTACTCCCTACCTCGCAACTGAACTGGCATTGCTCATAGCCGTATGGCGAACACACACCGTCAATACAGCGACCTGTCAGGCAGTTGATCTCTTTCTGTAATAAGATGCAAATAAATACATGTATCTTCTTGAACAATTTGTGTTCACAGTGCGCTGTTGTTATAAGTCCATCATTATGGGGTCGAAGT
The DNA here is from genome assembly GCA_007844125.1 of Sinonovacula constricta. NCBI lineage: Eukaryota > Metazoa > Mollusca > Bivalvia > Cardiida > Solecurtidae > Sinonovacula > Sinonovacula constricta. Next base: position 48,387,021 of record CM017560.1, on the reverse strand, counting down.
CTGGGATATACAATACAATACAATACAAAGTTTATTTCGGCATAAAATATTACATTTATAGCCAAGAGGTACATTATAACAACGATGTGATGTATGTCTGGTTAGTAAATTTGTTAACGAGACTGTGATGCTTCTATCTGTACAAAAGTATGTTTAAATTTTAATTTGGGATATGTCCGTAAATTCCATTAAATATTAAGTTAATATTAAAATATCGTTATTCATTCTATTTGATGATACTTCACTTGTGTGGTACATATTGCTTCTTGCATAAATAAATTCTTTATATAACATTGCAACATTTTGCTTTTCTGTAAACAATTGCTGGACGTCAAAACTCAACCCCAAAATATACATGGGTTCGAGTATCGTTCGGGGCGAATGACTTAATTTGGGAAGGTCTTCCAGCTTACTTGCGGTGCGCCGGTGGTTCTACTCAGACTTTTGTCTGGGGTCTCCCTCTACCAAAAAGCTGGACGTTTTTATAATGATCATAATTGGTCGCTGCAATGTATTTCAAAAACAAAACAAAACAATGTTCTATGACTCTTTAGCCACAAGTCTTGAACTATAATAGTCCAGTGTATAAGCTATGGTACCTCGTGAACAGAAAATAATAGTTTTTCTTCTCTCGTACATTAACACGCTCCGATCGGGGTTCGAACCCAAGCTATATTGGGACTAAAGATATTGACCAATGCATTTTGACTCTTAGACTTTATGAGCTATTCTAATACATGTATAACATAAAAGGGCACGTGAAATAACTTTACGCATTTTGATTGACGAAATATTCCTAATTTGTAACATACAGTTTGACCTCATTTACAATTGGAAACCTCATAATCAAGAGTTTCGAGGTCATTATGCCATAAACTACAAATTTGTCTCTGTTTGTATTTCCGTATTTTTTTCTGGTTACACTGGGATTCTCATATGTTTTATTTTGTTATTCACTGTTGTTTTGTGTCAAACAGGAATTATAAAAAAACAAAAACATGTCAAGGTATGTCATCTTGAACACTTACGTCTGCTACCGGAATTGCGTAACCCGTCTGGCACTCACTGGCATCTGTAAATAAAGCATTCAAAATTGTTACAAACTGTATATCATAAACAGATTAGGCCAAACAATTTGATTCTTAATGGTTGAAAAATAAGTGACAGTTGTGTTGGTTTTTTAAATGCTAGATTGAGCTGGTAATACTAGTTATAGGTATGTTCAGTTGAAACATACAGAATAGATTTCATCTTTCACATTTTGAAGCAAATTCACAATAAATTGACACCCTAATTGAATAAGCTTATATAAAATTTAGAAAAAGAATTATAAATGGAAATAATTTAATGCACAAAGGTGAAAGTTGACATAACATATTCAAAACGTTTTACTTAACTGCTTCTCAAATTAATTAAGAGTAAGAAGAAATATACACAAGAAAGCACCAGAAAACAGTTGTATGCTGCGCTTTTACATCTGTGATTTTCAGTCTTATGCTAGTTGTAATCACCATAACACTGCACTGTCCAGGCCCAGGATATCGGTACAAATCTACCGGTTGATTTAATCTTCATGCACCGCTGCACCATGTTCTCAGTTCCCAGGCACAACCGGTCCGACAGGTGGGTGTAATAAATTTGTCCAGTCTCACTATCCATCCTCGTAACATTGACGTCCGCTCTACAAATGTAATGTTTTAGAACATACAACGGATGTATACTTTTGCATAGCAACCCATCAGGCAGATGTTACACTACAGACATACGGCGGCAGGCGTAGCTATAGGACGAGAAAAAATATACACAATAGTGTGTTTTCTTAAATATTGCCTAATTCGCTACTAGCTTTTTATGATTTACCGTTTGTCTATTTCCTAGAGGACCCTTTATTTAATTCTCGGCGAGGAGTCTAAAGAAAAATACTGATGCTCAATCAGACGAAAAGGTAGGACACTTAAAAAGTCGCTGTGCTCCCTCACCACTGGCTTCTTAGTCGAAGAGTGCAAGACACTGATTCTAACTCTTGCACAGCACCCGCATAAACGTATAAGAATATATGACAAAGTCCTATGAGCATTGCAACATATACCAAAATTTGAAAATGCACAGGACACAGGTATTCATATGCAAGCCAAATGTAAACGCAAGAACAAATCCATGATGAGCCATTTAACAAAAAGCAAACCCGACAGTTACCGCCTTGGAACGGTCAGTCGGCAATATGGTCTGGGGTGCTTAAACCGGTTTTACAGAGCTTTAGCCTCGCACTTCCGGCTAGGTTTCTCAAATGCAAGCAATCAAAAGAAAAGACGTCATTGAAAATAATGTCCACATAGTGTTTAGAAGAGAGAGAGAGAAAGAGAGAGAGAGAGAGAGAGAGAGAGAGAGAGAGAGAGAGAGAGAGAGGGGGAGGGAGGGAGAGACAGACAGACAGAGACAGAGAGACAGAGAGACAGAGAGAGACAGAGACACAGACAGACAGACATACAGACAGACAGAAAGATAGAGAGGGTGGGGATTATTTCGATTAGAAGAACTACACAAAATTGTTGATTGTATATGAAATCAACTTGTTCTACACAAAAAATCTTGATTGTATATGAAATTAACTTGCTGAATCAAGAAAGAAATGACCAGAGAAGAGTACATGGTTGTAACATCCTGTTCATGTAAACATGTAATTGAGGAACCAAAGTCCAATGTCCATCAAAGGAAAATACACGTAACAATCCTTATAGGATGAATTAAATGACAACATAGATAAACACAGGGAGATTGTTACGACTGCCACGCTGCGCAAGTAACATTGTTGTCATATAACAAAGTACTATGAGCATTGCAACATGTATTGGTACACTCGCCGATCACCTTATGGTATCTTATGCAATACACAAAATATCAATAGCTCTTGTATTTATACCCCTTCAACATTCTGTATGACTACCAGGTTAGTGGAAACACAATGTTGTCAAGATGTTGTATATATAGCCTCTGTCGCTATACGACACTATATACCCACTAAATATTCTATATGACGGCCAAACAAGCTGCAACACAATGTTGTCAAGATGTTGTATATATATAGCATCTGTCGCTATACGACAATATATACCCACTAAATATTCTATAGGACAGCCAGACAAGCTGCAACACAATGTTGTCAAGATGTTGTATATATAGCCTCTGTCGCTATACGACAATATATACCCACTAAATATTCTATATGACGGCCAGACAAACTGCAACACAAAGTTGTCAAGATGTTGTATATATAGCCTCTGTCGCTATACGACAATATATACCCACTAAATATTCTATAGGACGGCCAGACAAGTTGCAACACAAAGTTATCAAGATGTTGTATATATAGCTCCTGTCGCTATACCACAATATATACCCACTAAATATTCTATATGACGGCCAGACAATCTGCAACACAAAGTTATCAAGATGTTGTATATATAGCCTCTGTCGCTATACGACAATATATACCCACTAAATATTCTATAGGACGGCCAGACAAGTTGCAACACAAAGTTGTCAAGATGTTGTATATATAGCCTCTGTCGCTATACGACAATATATACCCACTAAATATTCTATATGACGGCCAGACAAGTTGCAACACAAAGTTGTCAAGATGTTGTATATATAGCCTCTGTCGCTATACGACAATATATACCCACTAAATATTCTATATGACGGCCAGACAAGCTGCAACACAAAGTTGTCAAGATGTTGTATATATAGCCTCTGTCGCTATACGACAATATATACCCACTAAATATTCTATATGACGGCCAGACAAGTTGCAACACAAAATTGTCAAGAGGTTGTATATATAGCCTCTGTCGCTATACGACAATATATACCCACTAAATATTCTATATGACGGCCAGACAAGTTGCAACACAAAATTGTCAAGAGGTTGTATATATAGCCTCTGTCGCTATACGACAATATATACCCACTAAATATTCTATAGGACGGCCAGACAAGTTGCAACACAAAGTTGTCAAGATGTTGTATATGTAGCCTCTGTCGCTATACGACAATATATACCCACTAAATATTCTATATGACGGCCAGACAAGTGGTAACACAAAGTTATTAAGATGTTGTATATATAGCCTCTGTCGCTATACGACAATATATACCCACTAAACATTCTATATGACTGCCAGGTTAGAGACAACTCAATGTTGTTAAGCTACTGTATATAGACTTCACCCCGCGTTATGACGGCCAGAAAGATTAATGACAACACAACATTCCTTAACTTTACATGTGTGAGTGGGTAGTTCAATAAGGGTTTATACAAATTTAAATTTGACAGATGTTATAAAGATATTACATTTACATTGGGTGTATGAAAATATAAACTGATAGCTTTATTACGAGGCAGTACTTTTACAGGAGGCGAGATATAGGCCTATTTCCTTGCCTTTTGAAGCCATACTGCTGACACAAAACGTTAGGCAGCTGATTGGCAGGATTCGACAAGGTACTGGACGAGATATGGAATGTGGCATTGTAATGCGTAAGTCCACTCAGCCCGCTGTCAATTTGACCTGAAAAAGAACAGATAAAACATATTCTAGAAATACTTTATTTCATTTCCAATAGTTTTATTCCCATTAAAATATTGGTCATAAAGTGTTCAATTTTCTGATATTAAGATATTAATACGTATTCACTTTTGATTTATCTAAATAAAATTGATTTATACGGTTTACATTATATAAATAAGAAAATCGTGTCGGCTACAGAGACACATAGGAGGAGGCTCCAGTCGTGTGTTCTTCGCGCCAATACTATAAATAGCCTGGTAGCGCAATCGGTAGAGCGTCGACTCCAGGTACGGGAGGCCCCTGGTTCGATCCTGGGCCGCGACATACCAAAGTCGTTAAAAATGGTAGTGGTATAGCTCCCTGCTCAAACAAATATAAGGGAAGTTCCACGACTGGTTGGTCCGGTGTCAGGATAATGTGACTGGGTGTGGTATCATGCCAGGTGTTCACGGTTTGCTATACACAGTGAAGGCAGCACTATATCTGCTTCAAGTGGACGCCGTCTCCAGATAACTGAAATACTGTTGGTGGGACGATAAACCCAATAAACAAACAAACAAACTATAAATATAGCAAAACACAGGCAATAATCCCAGAATTCCGTCACTGGTTTGTTCGTGTTTATCATCACCGCGGCACTATTTCTGTCACCAGGTGATGAGAAAATTTTCGCGACTTATCGTCCTAAAACTACACCAGTAATCCAAACGACATTATTTCTGTTAACCGGAGAGGAATAACTCGATGCGTCTAATCGTCCTAAAACAACACATACTATCCTAGCGGTACTATTTCTGTTATCCAGAGACGAGTCCTTTGCCGCAATTAATAGTCCTAAAGATACATTATTATTGGCGCCGCCCTGAGAGCGGCGCCGCTTATGGAAAGCATTTTTTTTTCATTGGGACGATATTCGTCCTTAAACGGAAGTCGCATTTCTGTAAGACCCCCTTTCAATAAAAAGAACGAGATTCCGTTTTTTTAACATTTCAGCTTGCAACAATAAGGTATAGCTTGCAGTTATAAAAAGTAGCAGGCATTGATAGGAATTCACAGCCCTTTGGCGTGTTCATGTTTAAACAAAAGTGACCAAATATGCCTATTTAAACAACTTGTAATTACAGACGTAGCAAACACCAAGGAAGAAAGCAAAGTAGCAGATACTCTAGTTCCCTACAGATTTACGTTTCGTTACTCTCAAATATTTATGTAATGAATCGACAACGAGTGTTTAGTCCCCAGGATAGCCTTCTTCTTAATTAAAGCACATGCTCTCTACGGCGCCTTGAATGTCTCACATCCGTACTCTTTCTTGTCGACAGAACGTGATCAGGTCCGTCGTTTTAATGTTCGGATTGGAACAGCCATTATTGCAGATAATTTTTATTATGGGTCCGGGTTGCATGATACGCTCATAGGCGTTTTCCGATATATTTGGCACTAAAATTTTTCGTTTCTATTGGATGTTTTGACACGGTTCGTTGTTTTAGCTATACGTCTTACTTCTTTGACGTGACTTTAAATAGCAGGATATTTATAGCATGACGATATAAGACTCATAAACGTGTAAAAATATTTAAAGTAGTACGAACTGAAAGAAAGACGACGAACTGCGTGGTCTAGTGGTTGGAGAGCTGAGTATTTTTAAAACTGTTGGCTTAAAATGGCTTAAATTTGCAAATAGTTTAAAAAAAGACAAACTTAAATAAACCTGTTGCATCAATATACACTCATATAAAAAAAGAAACGCATCGCAAAACCAACTAATTGTCAACTGCAATCATTATAGGTTACATTTTTTGCCATCACCGTTGGATTCAATTGGCGGATGGACTTATGTCCCCCCTTGCTGTCATCTAACGTGATAGGAATGAAGCCGCGTTGAATAGAATTACATGCATAGATAGTTTGTCTGTCAGATTTCGTTTTTTTTCTATTTGATTGAAGAGTTAATGATAAGGTTTGTGTGTCATAAATAAAAAAAAACTATAACTATTTTATAAGATCTTTATTTACTTTAAACTTGATAAGCACAATTTAAAAGAAACTTGGTCATAGTTTAGCTTAGATACATGAATGCAATTATTGCATTACTATCGAACTGTTCACTTGACTATATCAATGACGCATGGAGATATACTGGTACTTAGTTGATTAGATTAAAATGGATGGAATAGTTAAAAACCATCGTGACGCTTTTAGTCTGAGACTACATAAAGACAGCACAATCTTTCAAGGACACCGTGTACACACTATATATAGTAATCCGAGGTTTATTCTTTAAAGATGAGCAAAGTTTTGAGTAAAAGAAAGTTACAAATGCGACCAACTGTTACCAAATCCGTTCAGTTGTAATAATATGAACGTTGTAACTACGGTTTACCACTGCACTCTACTGCAATCCTTCCAAAGGCGATGTCCTCTGTAATCGGTCGAGTCTGGCACGATGACAGATAATTTTCTTTGCCATTGCAAATGATATGAACTGCGCCCATATTCGCAGCTTGTATACCTGTTAGTTGCTCAAATATTAAATGTGGGATGTCTCTGTAAATATATAAAAAATGTCCCTGTTAAAGATAAAAGTACAACACGAATGTACGATTCGAACTTACCAATTATGAATTAATTTACATTTTGTTTCGAAAATGGACATAATAAATAAAAGACAAGAAAACAAGTTTATAATCGAATTGTACATATGTAATAAAACATAATTAAATAAATGCAGCCTAAATGATGGTCAAAATTGCAAATGTAGACATACAACTTAACTCTATAAAATCGTCATCGCTTTGACATTTTTGTTTTCAATAAATCTGTTTTATTCGCTTTCATTTGAGAAACCCCTCAGGACGTGCGAGGTTACAGCTATGTACCGGTTTAAGCACCCTTGTCGCTACCTTTTGTGGACTGACCCTTTCAAGGCGGTAACTTTTGGGTTTGCTCTTTTTGTTTTTGCTCTGTTGGGTTTGTAGTATTTGTTTATGAACAATATACATAATTCTCTTATACCAGAGACAATACGAATAATTAGTCAAGTATTGTCCCTGGAGTACAAGAACTATGTATATGGTTCATACTTGTGTTTATTAACATGTTGCTTTTAATTTACATATTACATGTATGATGTATCTTTTTTGCATCCTATATATTACGCCAAATTATGTATTATGATATTATGTATTTTGACATTATGACGTCTTGACGTCATCATAACATTCTTGTCATAACCTGATGAAGGTCTATGGCCGAAACTTTGTTTTAAATAAATAATTATGTTCTGAAGTTAGACTTCTTTTAAATTATTATTATTTGTTACATGACTCATTACATATTTGTTCTAACTTTTACAGTTGGCTTGCATGTGAATACACTGTCGTGTGCCTTTTCAAATTGTTGTACATGTATTTGTTTTAATTCTCAAATGACTTTGTCAAAGTTCCTTATTACTGGTGTTCCAGTCTTTATGCATTTAAATTCTACACTGTATAACATACATCTAAGTAAAAACACCAGTCATACTAGTCACAATTAGTACCAGTGTGGTACCATTTAGGATTCACTTACATGATCTTAGTTACTGGCAAGCTTTATCTATGACATTTCTCCTCTTGGTTTGAACATCAATACCTATCTGCCTCTACCAATAATGTATCTATCTTGATATCAAAATATTCCTGTATATCGAATCAATTAAATCTTTTTCATTTGTCATGGTGTTTACTTATTTATTCTGATCAGCATACCTCAATCCTAAAAAATGCAAACCCTATTTTAGTAAAACTGAAATTAACATTTTCACAAATTCCAACAAGATGCTCTTGGTTACTTAACAAGTACTTTGGTCAAAATCAATTGAGAAATTTTGGAGATATAATTTTATTGTAACAATGATCCTGATCCTGATCCTACTGACGTGAAAACCGATCATATCTTTCCTCTTCGGATAAAGTATCTACTAATTACTAATTAACTACTAATTCAATTAACATATGACAATGCTAAAGGAAACGAAACATCTGTATAATGTAAGTGACATTGACATTAAGCCTTTAACGAATTCTAAAAAATATGACCCCTACTGACAAACATATTGTGAAAGTTTGGTCAAATTCCGTTGAAAAAAGAAGAGGGTGTTGCGCTAGACAGAAAAAAAGTTTGATTCCTGCCAGACCGCTCGTCCAAGGAATAAGAATATATTAATGAAAACAGTTAAGATCCCCTTCTTTTTATTATGTGTAAATACACCGAGAGACTTCAAGCAGGGAAGGTTGAAACCCAAGAGATTGTCATTATTCGTACCCAGACAAGCCAAGGTGTTTGCACAGAACGTCAGCCACCATAGAATCCGTCGTCATGGCAACATACAGCGGCTCCCATTGATTTGTCTCGTCATTCAGAACCTCGATAAAGTCGTTTTGTTGCAGTGCGTCTGTCAAATAGAAATTGTACTAAAGTGTCGTTTATAATTGAAGCATGTACAATACAATATTCTAGAAGTGTACAACAAATATGTCAGTATATTACATAAATTTGTGAAAGTTTTTAAAATTATTTCGATTAGCTTTTAAGTGATAACAATGTGCCTACAAGTAGTGATTGTTTCCAAAGAAATGCCATTCCACTATTAAAGAAAATTCCATGTTTGAAAAAATAATGCGCTTGCTTACCCGTGCAAAATGAGTGTGCATAGTCGAGAATGTAACACTGTTTACCTCAGCTGTTCAATTTGGTCTCCTTGCTGCGAAAGCTGTCGTGATATTTGATTAAACTCGACAGTTGTGCTAGATGTGCATCGAATCTAAATTTTCAGCATATATAATTTTATCACATGATTCCCCTTGTTTTTCCGTTCAATACACAATTAACATACTATGTTATATTAGTGTAATGCAGCTTTTTGACTGATCGACGTCATCATAATGCAGATCGCCTCATATCACTTTTTCACCAAGTATTTTTGCTAAAGTTTCGTACAATAGTATATTGGCGACTAAAATTATGTTATAGTAAGAATCGGATACTCGTTGTGATTTCATACAAATATTTATAAAACTTGTCCAGGAAAAATGATGGTATGCTTGTTAGCCGTTTTCCTGAGCTCTCATAAAAATGGTTGTATTAAATGACAACTCGTGTCAGATCCTTTATTTCTTACTGATCTGTTGTTGTTTAAAGTTCGACAATAGTTTTAATGTTTTGCTTGCTTTTTACGTAGATACAACTCGTCTAAATAAGCTTCGATGGTAAACCCGAGAGTGGTTTAAATCAGAAAATAGCAGTTTTGATGAAATTCCTGTTAGTATACACATAGACTACATACGTATGCACTGGATGTCGAAAGGATCGTGGCGATGGAAGCAGGATAGATTTTCCCTGCCCTCTACCCTGTTTGTACACTCTTCAAGTCGGTCTTCCAGTCCAGTACAGATGAACGTCCGGATAAACATCTTATCTTCATCCCCATCCGATATTATTGAAGCGGCCGTTCTTAAGATTGAAGAAGAAAATATGTTTCTCATTTACCATGCACACACTAGGGGAGAGCAGATACTAAGTTAAAGAATTTGTTGCTTAACCCTTTTGTCAGTTTACTTTTGTTAAAACACCAATACTGTGTACATGGATTTGTCAAAAATATGTTTTAACTAATTAAACATAAAAATAACGTCTAGAAGCAAATGACAGTTTCAGTAGTCGCCATTACTATAAAGTTATTGATATCGACAAAAGTTCCAAATTATAGTTATAGTTAGACAATGAACACATACTTGGAAATTCTCATAAATGTTAACATATACATGTATATATTATATCAACACAACTAGCATGAAGCATATTTTACGGTAATTAAATAAATATAAATAATCTGATTTTTAGTTTTGACAGTAAGTATTAGCATGTTACGTATAAGAATATATATATATATATATATATATATATATATATATATATATATATATATATATATATATATATATATATAGTGTATTCAGCAGATGTGAATAAGTTGTAACAAAGAGGTATTCTAAAAAATATGACATCTGATGACAAACATATTGCAAAAGTTTGGTCAAATTCCGTTGAAAAAAGAAGAGGGTGTTGCGCTAGACAGAAAAAAGTTTGATTCCTACCAGACCGCTCGTCCAAGGAATAAGAATATATTAATGAAAACAGTTAAGATCCCCTTCTTTTTTATTATGTGTAAATACACCGAGAGACTTCAAGCAGGGAAGGTTGAAACCCAAGAGATTGTCATTATTCGTACCCAGTCAAAGCCAAGGTGTTTGCACAGAACGTTAGTACAACTAAACAAATATCTGTCTTAAACTCTTCAATATCAACTGTCCGTATCATTTTTGTTGTTGTGGTTGTAAGGAAACCAAACCATTTGAACAATTGCTTTATCGACATGATTTCAACGAAATTTCCTTTGTTTAAAACATTTGTTGACACAATATGTATTACTAAGTTCGCATGTGTTTAGTGAATATTGATGTGGACTTGCGGATGCGGAAGCAGAGACGGTCACATCGCCATTTTCATCCAACATAGCCATGCCATGACTAGCACGTACCTGCTAAATCCATGCTCGGCACAAAGCACGGATGCTATGGCCTCCCTTTGTCTGTCTGTCTCTTCCACTGGTACGATTATCTCACTTGACACACAGGGAATAAAAGTGGCAATGTAGACAGAATATACCCTCTCCTTTGATTCGTCTCTAGAGAAGACTTTCTGTATCGTCGTAACTGGAATTGGTTGGATAAATGAAGCAGAGAAGATACTAATACTAATAAAGTGGTTAGAACTTGCCTTGTTTTTTGAAAAACGACATTTTTCTATAAAGTTTTATTAAATTCTTCCTTACCGAACACGAAGTTTGTTGGCTTAAATCTATTAAATGTAACGAACTGACCTAATTCCAGAGACGCATTCCCCAAATGCAAGGTAAATACCCTCATGATTCTCAAAAAAGTGCTTTATCTTAAGCAAAACCTAGTCATTTTATATTTTCAGGCTTTGCAAGATCATTATGACTAAACGCATGCTTTTTATGTCTGTTATTTAGGTGTTGTGTAGTTTAGTTATTGAATTATTATTTGTACAGATACGTATATATATATATATATATATATATATATATATATATATATATATATATATATATATATATATATATATATATATATATATATACACATATATATGTTATATTAAACAAGATATATATCTTGTTTAATATAACCCAGAGGGTCGCTTGACCCATGCAGCAATGTACATGTATCGAAAAGTGTGTACACCGTGTTGAATCGGAACACAATTGATGATAAAAGCTCTGTCAGAACTGTGTTATTCACCACTAAGGAATCAGATGTAAATTTTGAGACAATGAAAACTGCCTCTCACATATTACAAAATTCACCTTTAACGAGAGGGGCATTTAACAAAAGGCTATGAATCGATACCAAGACCCAGTGACCCACTTATAAGTTTACGTAGAGAAAATTGTATTCATAAAGCGTCTTAGTGATTTTTTCTGTCTTAAACTAAGATTAAACAAAAATGAAATATTTTCTTTATTATAAGAAGGTTACTTAAATTTCATTCATAAAACCATCATATCTACGAGATTTCTTAGGATTTTTTTCCAATTTAAGAACATTTCTTGGTTTAAGTAAGAGAAAATAACTAAGATTTTTAATACAACCCCAGATTACTATCACCCTATGCTGGTTATATAAAATGAACACCGTTGCACTGTGGGAGCCAAGGTTGTATTCTTGCGAGCATGACCGTATGTTTGTAACTGATTTAGTTCGGCACTTTTAGCTTGTTGAACATTTTATCGTTAATATTTGATAATTTTTTTTAATTTTTGCTATTTGATTTTATCTGTGCTACTTCATATCGTTTCAGATAAAATCATAAACTTCTTTGAATTACTTTCTGTCGCGTCGGAAGCTTCCTATATAAAATTGTATCTCACTGCCGAGACAGTAAATAAAAAAACAAACAAAAATAGCACACCCCAAACATCATGAAATTATGAATAAAACAAAAACAACATTAAATAACAATCGCATTCACATTCCTCGTTGCTGTTCTTATCGAAAACATAAAGACTATAACAATGTACACAATTGTTTAAATTTAACGATTTAATTAATATTAGTTCATAAAAAGCTTACCATTACAATTTACACCAAACCTATTGGTACAAGAATCTGCTAGGCCAACGGTACAATTCTCCAACGATGGTTCCTCTCCCTGACACCGTACAGTCACGTGTTGTACGTCATCAACAGCATCAGTTAGATATCCATGGTAGGTCAAACTGAATTGAACAATTTCTCCATTTTTACATCGCACCAACACAGTTATGGTCGTATGAGCGACGTCCGGCTCGTATTGGTGGAGGACGACCCCAGACTAAGGCCTGGGTAGAACCACCGGAGTGAAGAAAAGGTCGACTATGGCTATCAAACTGTTGTGGATTGTTTGTGTAGTCCTCTTTGCGCTTATTAAAATTGCACCAATTCTTCATTATATGTATGAGATTATGATTGCAATACAGTTCTTTGGCGCAAGGTCCAAACATAAATTTACTAGTAAATTTCTAAAGGTGTTTGGGTACAAGTTACAAATAGGATTTTATTTTATATCTTATAATTATTCATATAACTATTTTCGCATCTTAGTTATGTAATACAGTTGTTACAAGTTGTGCGTAAGTTGACCAAAACTGACGAAATTTTGCTGTTTTGTATAAAGGTAAGTTGATGCTTAAATGCACTGAGCATTGGTAAAAAATATCCATGCGTGCACACAATTTTGAAGAAAGACGAATTTTACTAACTTTTACTCACTCGCTTTATAGATAATGCACATTCGAGTAATATTTATAAATCCTACCCACTCAACTTTAAAAAAACACACACACAACACTTTTCCAACAAGAGGACCAAATTGACCCTATTTCTTTCATTACGACAGAATTAGCTATGAATATCAGCAATGCTTTAAAGACCATTAAAATTCATTTACACTAGAAACATTTTGACAATCATTTTCATTTTTTTACTCCATGGCATTATATGGAAAATGGCCACACTACGGCGCCCAAGTTTTTTGACGTATCAAATTCTTTGAAAAGTCTTGATACAGGGCCACCCAGTGACCATGTATGCCCTAATGTCAAGGCTCTTGCTCTTGTAGTTTTAACTAGAAAATTTTCGAAAAGTCCCTATATAGCCATGTATGGAAAATGGCCAAGCCCCATGCTGCCATGTTTTTGTTGAATCAAAGTTCCTTGGACAATCTTGATTTAGTGCACCCAAGAAACACGTTTAGCCACAATTCAAGGTTCTAGCTCTTGTACTTTTTGACAAGAAGATTTTTTGTTAATTTACCTAAGTAACCATGTAAAATAACCACGCCCCTGGCAGCCATGTTTTGATGGTTCAAGTTTTTATCAATCTTTAAACAGGCCTACACAAGAAAACAGACATACCAAATATCAAGGCTCTAGCTCATGTAGCTTCTGGCAAAAAGATCCTTAAAGCCTTCTTATAAAAGCCATAAATCGACAATGACCCTGACGGCCATTTTTTTAACGGAACATAGTTTTTTGAACAACGTTTCGTACCCCATGTCTGCATTCTCTCACCAGAGGGCGTGCTACACAAGTTTCGCTTACACCTCTGTCAACGCCGGGAAAAGTAGTGCTCATACATGTGATGTTCTATCGTCACATGTCGCAAAATAGTTCCCCGAAAATTTGGGTTAAAATATATCTTAAACATTTTTCTAAAAAAAATAAAAATACCCATTTTCATTTTAAGTAAAATATACAGAGATCAAAATAATCTCACGAGCATTTTATTCATTATTTAATTTTGTACAAGAATCTTGTACACCGGGCGTTGACAGAGGTGTAAGCGAAACTTGTGTAGCACGCCCTCTGGTGAGAGAATGCCATGTCTGCTGGAGCTTCTGAAGAGCTTTGCTTGAATTTAGTCCAACGGTTGATGGACGACGTGACACCGGACGCCGAACAATGGACGCCGGATTGTGGGCGATCTTAAAAGCTTACACTGAGCATAAGCTTATGTTTATTAAATGGTGGGGAAAATTGGTAATATTTTTAACGTTGTTTCGACAAAGAATATTGATGAGATATTTACTAAGACAAACTATGCAATACTTTAAGTTGTCTTTGAGGTAGAACATTACTTCCTGTAAACACTTTACATTGCTCAAATCCTACATATTGTAGTCATTATCAAAACAAAATAAACAAATGATATCTGCATGTTAAAGTCTCTGAAAACGCCTACTGCCTGGTCTGTGTACCGAGTTACAATCTCTCTCTCCACCTACCACACCTTTCCAGCAGTGTGTCACGTTGTCGTGAATCAAGCTACGCCCTTGACAACAATGCAACGTCTCGGACAACAACTTAAAGTTAATTACATCGGAAAATCTTTTCTATTTCTACGAAATAAAATTGATCAATTAAGATTGAAGTCTACTTACTCGTAGAAGTCTTCCATCTCCTCACACATGACCCGAGCAACCCGGAAGTCAGCATTATCCCCACACACGGGCCGCCACACTCCGTCATGATGAACCTCCACTAGGCCGCTTAACTCAAAATCACGCCAATCGAGCCGTATTCTGCCTGATATAACACACTTTACGCACTAACTCTACTATAGACAACTTAAAGGAATTGTGACATTAAAAGCTATCCAAAAGAGCTTAAACTTTAGAGTAACCAACTGAAGCTTTCTCAAGTATTTACTTACAATCAGAAAACGGGATTTCCCCATGCGTTCGCGATGGGCAGCCCAAGGTTAGACAGTAGTTAGAGACGTGGTGAATAATTCATAACACATAATTAATGTTTCAGAACAAACAAGAAAGATCATGTAATATACATGTAGACACCCATGGCGCCGTAGAGAGCATGGTCTTGAAACTAAATGTAACGATTAACAAGGTAGTTCGGATTCTTATAATTGCAATAACTTTAAGAAACAAAGTATTCTAAAAAAATCAATAATAAACAGAGTATGTTTTACAACAGATAGAGTATGTACGCCATTCACAGCATGTGCCAGTTTAAAGTCACTCAATCTGTAAATAAGTGTTCTCCGACAGACCGTCATTCTGCTACTGTACTTTGCTACGATAAAGACTGGGTACCAGCCCATCTGCTATCTTACTGTCTTTCTTGTATTCTGCTTCATTTTTGTAATTGCAAGCTGGCATGTAAATCTCGGCATACTCTGTTACTTGTATGAAACAAGACCTTGCCAAACAGATGAGTATGCCTATAAATATATCTGTTAGCTTAATTGCAAGCTTCACGGTATCGTTTCAAGCTACACAGTTAAACGCGGTATACTCGGTTCTTTTCTCTGGCAAAGGTCTCAGAGAACCGCTGCGATTTCCTGTTATTGCGTACTACACTATTATCCCCTATAAAATGCATTGTATAAGAGGCGCCGCTCTAGAGAGAAACCCTTTTACCAAAGATATTTCAAATCGAAGAGTAGTAGTTTGGGAAATATGAAGTGTAGGAAGATTTGTGATATACATGTAGTGTAATCTGACAATTTCATCGAGAGTAAATTTTAAAATAATGAGGTATAGAGCGAAAGTTTATATAGTCAATATGTGCATTTATTGCATTAGCTTTGTTTTATCCCTTATACTTATGGCGCTTGTGGAACAATAATGGATATCAGTTAGATTTTTTTCTAAGCATTTAATGTGTCTTTTTTAACATCAGTTTAGTAAAGATATGCCAATCGTCTATTTCTTTACAAATTCATAGAAGAAAAAAAACAACAATTGACACGTGGCAATTTTTCTACACACTTTTTCAAACATTACAATATGCCATCTGGTATGTCAGCGTATGGGGTGTCACTTTTACGACCCTGTCGCAGGCCAATAACACGTAACTCTTCAAACATTCGCCGCTGTACTTGACTCAATAAAATAGATTTATAAATAAATAATCAAACAACAACAACAACAAAAAAGCAACAGCAACAATCAAACATTTACGCTCTTAAAGGAATTGTCCTAATTTTGTAGGAATGAGAGAATCTGAACAGAATAGAATATACATGTACATAATAGCAGTAATGGTTATATGTGGTAACATAATTTTGGAGACAAAAACATCATTACAAAATTTCATTCAATATTAAATTAGTACTAAAATTAAAAAGTAAATAATACAAAACACTTTCAAATATTATAAAATATTTTCGTATACGTTAAAATGTGAAGCTTGACATAAAATACTTTTTTAGTGCAAGGACAATCATTCCACATTTTTAGAAACATCACCAAAAAGCATTTTTAATTATTTGATTTAATGTGTATCGGTTCTTTATTCGGATTCTTCACCTATTTCCACTATAATCGGTGGCTTAATTTCAAATAAGAGCCATAAGTTTAATATTTTAATAGTCGAATTTTTAATAAACTTCCTCTATAATATAAAGAAAATGTCGGCCTTTCATTGTATATACATGCATGTAAGTTAATCTGATTGGTCACGTTTCAGTAGAAAAAGCAATCGCAAAATACGCAAACTTGTAAACATTTCAATGTAAGCAGCGCCAGAAGGAGGAGGAGAAGAAAAAGAAGAAGAAGAAGAAGAAGAAGAAGAAAGAAACGATGATGATGACGACATACATAAAAAATGATGGTATTATCAAGAACATACCACCACACGATATTCCCATGAATTGATCGTCAGGGCAGACATCGACGTCCTTTATCACGGCATAGCGACAGTCAATGAGATGGAATTCGTCTCCCTGGCAACGGAACATGTTCTGGAACGATTCACTGCTGTTTTGGTTGTTCAGCCTCGCGTCCATGCTAAGAATAGCAATTTTGTAACAGAACTGATGAAATACAAATAAGTAATGTAACAGAAAGATGTAAGTTTACTTATATAATAGAGATACATGTACATATAAAATAAATCACTAAAGTGGTATACATAATAATAATAATAATAATAATAATAATATTATTATTATTATTATTATTATTATTATTATTAATAATAATAATAATAATAATAATAATAATAATGATATTATTATGATTATTATTTTTATAATTATTATTATTATTATTAGTAGTAGTAGTAGTAGAAGTAGTAGTAGTAGTAGTAGTAGTAGTAGTAGTAGTAGTAGTAGTAGTAGTTGTAGTAGTAGTAGTAGTAGTAGCAGTAGTAGTAGTAGTAGTAGTAGTAGTAGTAGTAGTAGTAGTAGTAGTAGTAGTAGTAGTAGTAGTAGTAGTAGTAGTAGTAGTATAAGTAGTAGTAGTAGTATATAAAATTATGAATGTAAGAACTGGCAGAGAGGTAAATGATAGTAGATAGAACAAAATAAATAAAACGTGCCTTTCTTTACGCTTACTTTCTAAAATAGCGCCCGATAGGAATATTTTTTCTCTCTCTAAAAACAACAAATTAATTATAGTTTCCAGATACGATACAGCGAAATAAGTCATCAACCTGATTATTTATAGATCTGGAAAGAATGAACATTAGAGCGACTAGTTTCACGATTTGTACTGTCTAAAAAAAAAGGTTATGTCTTTTCAAACTTGAGTATGAGTTTATGCTGATATTAAGCCGAATTTCCCCCAAAACAGGCTTAAGATACTGTTCCATACATTTGATATTGGCAACCTGTTGGATACCACCTTTAACTGGCCGATGGGAATTAAATTCGTGCAATTACTTTGTTCTTCTCTTACGAAATGCTCTACAGCCAATAAGCAAATAAAAAGTTCATACCTTGGCTTGCCTAACTGTCTGCACATGACAGCGGCGACTTCCGGCAGGATGTACTTGTCACAGACAGGGACAAACAGGCCTTCAACATTAACAAACTCCACGACTCCGCTGTTTGGAACACCTTCCTCAACCATCCGAATGTCGCCTAAAGAAAGACAAGCGGTTATAATAATTTTAGCAGAATATGTACACTGCTTATATAAATGATACTTACACACACAAATGCAACAACAAAACTACAACAGCAAACAAATTAGACACATGGTGCTTAGGGAGTAAACTCGGAGTAATATGGTAAATTTGAAACATACTGAAAATATCTAAGACAAAGGTCGCCGTCTGCACGTCGGAGGTAATGTGCTTTAAGTTCAAAGTAACCTGTCATCAAAAAGGTTAATAGTCAAAGGGCTTGGCAAACGAGATTTGAACGAGAATATAATATTTTGAAACTGTTTAGAAATATAATGCCATTGTAATTTTATTCTAACCACGAATTCTTGGGAAGCGTAAAATATTTAATGAGCTTTGAGCCAAGTATTTGTCCGTTTTAGTTTGCACGATAGCAAGACTTGGTTTTAAACATTTTAAGGGTGTTAGATTTGGCATTTCAATAGTTAAATTTTGACGCTATAGTTACAGAATACACAAATATAGCATGATTGGTACCTACCGAACCTGAAGTCATTCTCTCCATCGGCCAGGTCTGCAAAATACAAATTAAAACTATCATTTAGTTTAAGTGTTTCTTTTAATGGTTATCCTTAATTTATAAAAAAATTCACTGACACGCTTAACAGACCAGCTTTTAACCATACAGTGTTTTTTTTTTTTTTTCTTGTTAAGCTTTGGATTACGAGACTTTGTAAGTGTCTTAGGACCTGGTGCTTTCCATGGGCAATTAGAATTTTTATTGAACTTATATACAATACGAAAACTTTTTTAATATCTGTAGTAATTCTAATAGTACCTTTTCTTACTTCCCTACTTAGTTTCCTCCATGTAAGAAGAGACTGTATGTGGAACATAACGTGGAAACATAAAGTACAAAGTTTCTAGAAAACCTTTTTTCTGTAAACGCTCACACTCAAATTTGCCGCAAATTGCCCTTTTTCAAGAGTTAAACACAAACAATTGCACTCTTTACATGTTTGCAAACTTTCATAGGCTGCAACGTGAAAAATGCGCACCACAACGTCATGCTATAAACCATGTGAATAGGAGAAATATATTAAATGAAAATTGGACACTTAAAGAACGTGAAGGAGGCCAATAGCCATTTTCCATTTGGCGCAATGAGATAACTATAAAGTTTATTGTAAATTTAATATATACTCGATTGAGCGTTAAATGTTGCATGCCATGCGAATAATGACTAAATGTTTTACCTTTTAAAAAGCATTTACGTTTTTAATGAGTAGCCAAAGCAATACATTGTATTTAACTGAAAGTAAGTGGTTGTATTTTATAACTAAAAAAAATGAAAAAATGTTGGAAACCGCCGTTACACGTGTCACTTCTTCTTGAATTGGACTGAAAACAATCCTTTTGGGATGAAAACTTCAAAGTCACTTACCAGTAATTATCATTACTTTCAATGTGATATATTTTCTGTGTATGGAATTAACATTTTTTGATAAATGCTATCAATTAAAAAACAACGCTATAAAGAATGCCACACAAATTAACAAGAAAGTATTTTTTACATGTTTTACAACTCGTTATAATGCTGAATTATACTTGTATTACTTCATAAAATATTCAGATGCAATTAATTCCTTCCATCTTCCCTTCATGAAAAGTTATGAAAATAAATAACTTTAAGAAATGCGTTCATATGTTACATTATTTTTGTTACAAACATTAAAATAATTAGCACACTAAAAAGCTCAAACTTTAATATTCGGCAAAATGTCGTCTTTAATGGTAAAACACAAACGATTGCTTCTCCTCAGCTTTGCACGCGTGTGTGGGTGCCAACATATTAGAAAACTAAGTTTTGTTAAGTCAAATACTATTCTACGGTTCCCTATGGAACAATTTACAACACTGTTGAACACATTAAATAAGAAACAACAACAAAACAAAACAAAAAGAAAAAACAAAAAAAACACACCAAAAAACCCCACAAACGAACAAACAAATAATTGACAAACAAACAAACAAACAACAACAACAACACCCGCCAACAACAACACCATCAAGAACAACAACTACAACACAACAACAACAAAACACAAACAACAACAACACAAAAACTGCCATTTTTTAAGTGCACGATACATTTACACATTACCTGCAACGAGCAGAGTGTAATAAAGACAGATGACTGCGTGCGGCAAACGTATGATATTCCTCCACAAACGTGGCATGGCCATTCCAACTACTGAAGTAATATCTCCTGAATAAGATCTCGCAGTCTATCTGATGTCTTTTATACATGATGTGATCATATCTTCTGGATCAAATAACTCCATGACGGGTACCAAATGTTCAGTGGTTCAAATTACTGACCAGTTGGCATAGTACTAATCTCGCTAAAGTCAGAGCTGTTTTCAGGATATGATTTTAATCAGGTTGGAGTGGTACAGACCATAGTCAGGAATTTCATACAAATACTTAAATTCCAGATTATTTTTAATGGGCTTATTTAAAAATTTAAATTCTAAATTCTTATCTCAATCAGTAAGATTTCATGCTTCAGTCTGAAATGTTTTTCAAAAGTTCAAAAAGTGGAAAAATCTTAAGTTTTCTGCTGTAACTATATACCAAATACCTACCCACAAGGGATGTAAGAATTACGGATGTCAACGAGTACTAAAATCTTTACTCGAATACTCGGTCATTTCCCGAATGAGTACATGTGTTACTCGGTCATTTTCTTGATAAAAATGTAGTTTTCACTTAACGTTGTCTAGTTTTTTTTTCTAGCGAGAATATATAAGATTACAAATACCATTATATTTCTTGCATTGGCAAAACATTTTATATTGGTGTTGAATACATTCTGCAGCTCTATTGATGGAGTAATTTGTAATGAAAAACATCTTCCTAGTTTGAAATCTATACATTTACGGAGGAACACTGGAGTCTGGTGACATAGACATGTAAACAACATTGCGCGTGCGTTGATCGAAAGATAATATATCAAAATCATCGTGAGGTTTTAAAAATCGGTAAAGTACCAAAAAAAGAGTAAAACTCTTAATTATTTAAAACGGTTTGAAACTTGAAATATGTGTTCATGGTAAATGTTCAAACGTTCGCAAATACTGACTATATCGTTGTGTGTAACATTCACCGCCATGACAAAAGAGTGCTGGTGGTTCCGTCCATACGTATATCTGTTTTATTTTTAGAATTAATTTTTTTAAATTAAAGTCTTTTTTTCAGATTCTCCTAAAGATAAATGAATACTAGTATTCATGTTAGCTAATTTGCATAATTAATTATTTCAAATATTAGTTTAATGATAACCTCTAATTAAAGAACGATACAAAATTATTATTCTTTTAATTGATGGTTAGTTATAAGCAGACTTCTAGCCAAATTATGCATTAAGATTGAATGAGCAAAATTTAGACAAAAATAAATAAAAAACATCATTTAAAATCATAAAATGAACCAAATCATATGAAACTTAGATCAACTTGTGTTAGACACGTATTGATATGTATATAACTTTTGAGTTTCTTTGAATATTGCTTTTTAACAAAAAGAGTCTAATCATCTTTTTAAAAATAAAGTCTATTTTTAGTTTCTCATTAAAATTTATAAATATTCATTGGTGCTAGTTTGCATAATTGACATATGGCCATTCAATACCCTCTAATTGAGTACCAGTTTTATACTTCTATAACCATTGTTGGAAAAGTTATAAGCATTTTTTTTAATATACCTTTTTATCAAAATATCATGATGGTTGCCATGGAAACCATTAATTTTCAATATTGTCCAAATGAGTTTATTTGTGAGTACATTGGAGATTCTGTTTCTAGACACCCTAATGAACATTTTGATACCCATGAAAAAAGTGTAGGGGTGCGGGTGTGGTGTGAATAGGGTCATGATTTATTAAACACTACAGTACTGTCATGATTTTTTTTCTAGATTGTTATGACTAAATTTCCCCGTTACTACACACAGGCACTAAGCAATGAGTCACGACAGGTGCGGTGTCCATGCGACCTTGACTGAACAGTGTTTTACCAGCGTAGATTTACGTCACGGGACAGAACTTCAAGTACCCACACCAATTTGAAAAGAATGGTTATGTCAAAACACAGCCAATGGATTTCTATGTTAAGCATTAAGAAAGTATGTTATTTGTGGCATTAACAAGTTATACATAATTCTTATCAAGTTCAAAATACCTAGTTCCAATAATTTTTATTACAGAAAAAGATTATTTGATTAAACTATCATCTATAAAATTACACCATATGTTTGTATTTCCACTTTTTATAATGTAACTACAGATATAATGAATAATCCATTTTGTAATTTGCTAACAAGCGCATTGTCAGCATTCAAATATATCTTTATATCTTTTTGGAGTTATTTTCGTCATGTATCTGTTTCCCGACATGTAAACAGTGAAAAAATACATTTTCTGTCAATTTGGTAATTTTGCCGACAACCCCATTTTGGCTTTTATGCCAAGTAACTTTTGGTTAAAATCGTAACTATCAATAACACCAACATATGCATCAAAATTGATTTAAGCCATTTTTAAAAAGTTTATTTTAAAACCAGTTATTTCAAATGTGCACAGTTGGACTTTACAACCTGTTTGGAAACAAAAAACCCATTTTGAAGTAATTACTTCAAAGACTGAAATATTTTACTTTTTTGCCTAGTGTCTGTTATGTTTATCATGAATATCAGTTCAATGCCTTTAAAATGTGGGGAAATGTTGTTTTCAGTTCATTTTGTAATTTTCTGATAAGCCCATTTTAAGCTTTCAAATATATATATTTCTGGTATTTTTTGGGGGTTATTTTTGTCATTTGTATATTTTTTCTCACATATATATTAGCGAATAAATACTATTTCTGTCAAATTGGTAATTTGCAGATAAGCCCATTCGGCTTCCATACAAAGTTAGTTTTGGTTAAAATCATATTCTTAATGATCCACAACACCAACAAGTGTTTCAACAGTGATTTTAGCCATTTTAAGAAACTTTATTTCAAAATGGGTTATTTAAAAATTGGTTGGACGTTACAACCCATTTTGAAATAAAAAAAAACGATTTTGAAGTAATTACAGTATTTCAAAATGGTGTTTTGTTTCAAAATGAGCTGTTACAAAGCAGTCCTTAGTAAAGACATGCCTGAACAACTTAGTGCGTCTTGTTTGATTTAGGTTGTCTGTTAACATATTTTATGAAGATTAATAGTTTATGGAGTTACTTTAGAAAAAAATATATAATATAAGCAAACAAACAAAAAAAGTTATTTAAGAGGCAAAAAATAACGCCATTAAGGGGGCATAAGAATAGAAAATAAACACATCTACTGAACAAATGGAAATGTTAAGAAAATAACGGATACATTTTATTAACATTTATTCTTAGATAAATACCTAAACTTAGAGTACAATCATTTATAAAAATGCATGATAAAAACATTTAATGAAACATAGTTTGGAACAACTGATACGATCTCAAGGCACAGAAAAAGCATGGAAATGAATTTTATCACAGTATAAAATTGATGAGAGATTTTTTACCATTGCCATCCACAGTATGTAGAAAAAAAAATATTGTGGAACTAACTTTGATTCTAACTCTGGATGGCAGTTTCCTAAAAACCAACATAAGACACCTGTTTATTGTATTTTTGACAAACACCTTCATTTGATTCAAAAACATCAAGTAGCTTTTAAATGCAACTATTGTTAACAATTCAATATTACAGGACCACTTAGGCAAACATATTAATGCTTAAATCTTTACAGAACTCATGAAAGATAATTGTAAAATAAAATCTTTAGACTTTACACATACAAAAAATTAATGTTCACTTATGGAGTTATTTTACTTCATAAAATCAGCAGACATTCACAAGTTGGTACTTAGAGCAATTGTGTAACAAACCAATTGGTTCAATGATATGTAGACCACTCATCATATAATGTTTGTGTTCAGTACAAGCAGCTGTGTTCTACTTTGTGTTTATTCCTCTGTCTGGTCCTGTGAGGCTGGTTCCTCAGCAGTGTCAGTTGGTTCCTGGCTTTCATCTTCTGCAGCTTCAGGTTGGTCCGCAGCTGGAGCCTGGGCCTCTTCATTCGGGGAGGTTGGGGAGGCTGGTTTGGCAGGTGTCACTTCTGGCTCAGGACTCTTTGCATCAGCTGGAAGAAGAGAAATAAAGATAATGTACACATTTCATGATTAATTTAGCTGATAAATTTTTAACTTAGGACTGTTTACTGATAGAACTTATTTTTTTAATGCTTAATTTTTATTGGAGATATTTAAAGGTGCAATTCTCTAGGGCAATGTTTTAAATTATTACTTTCCCAAGTTTTTATGGTTATGTGTCGACTGTTTTTCTTTCAAGAAATGAGTTACCCTTGTAATTGAAATGTTGGGAATGAATCGATGAAGCTGCTGTGAAATTTATTATAGCAAATAAGAATAAATTAAATTCTGGTCTGGCAGTTATAAATAAAACAATTTTAGATAAACAAATATCAATAGTTACAAACTTATAAAGTGGCTGTCAGAAAGATGAAAACTGATAAAATAAAAGATAAAAAAACAACAACAATATATTATAATCAAAATCAAAGAAATATATAAAAATGGTTATTATAATAGGTTGAAGTCTTTTTGAATTGTAATAATTGTTACACATTTTTAGCTGGGATAGAGTAACATGTTATAATTGGATTTTTTATAAAAATACAATATTTTTTAATGATATAATATTAAGATATAATATTGGATCATGCTGGAGTAGAATGAGGGGTCAAAATTATTTAATAAAGATAACCTATTGAAAAAAAAAGATACAAAGACATAGTTACAAAAAAGAATATATAAACAGGACATTTTGTTTCAAGATTGAAATCTTAAATTAAAATTAATATTTTACTGCTGTCACATGCACAAGTGTCATTATTAAATATTCACCAATATCGCTTCTTAGCTATGATATATAAGGGTGTTATCTTGGTCAAATAAATGCATAAGAAAGCTGTTAAAATTACAAATTCAAAAACAAAGTCAAATTTAAAACTCTGCATTACATGCGGTCATTTAAGCATTACTTCTTTCAGTAAAGCCTATTACAATATGCATTATTTAAATAAACTGATGCAAAGCTGGACTCAAGATTGCCACAAAATCAATGCATATAATGTAGGTACTTGTTAAGGCTATTAGAGTTCGCATCAGTGATAAAAAGCAGTAAGAACATTGTCAAAGGAAAGGGTAAATCAATAGACACATAATCAAATTAAACAGGTGAAAATCAAACTTAAAGTCAACATAAAATGCTAACAAATTAAACATGACAGTAATCGGTTCTAGTGGAGGGACAGAAAACATGCATTAATACATTAAATCAACTAAATGCTAGTATAGAGTGTATATGTGAACAAAATGGGGGTCAATGTTATTGCCTGTTACCTGTTCCATTATTGTTGGTTAATCCTCTGTTTAAAAGGAATACAGTTGTGTTAATTGAATGTAAGACAGTTCAGAAAATCATACTTAAGATTGGGACTAAAATACGTTGTTGTTAGATAAGATATAAATGAATGGTAACACGTGTTAATATTCAGAAAAATATCTAATATAGTGTTAATATTTGGAAGTATGAGAACGATGATAGAAATTCAGTAAGGAAACCAAAGAATATTGCCAGATATTAAGTCAAAACTTGATCAAATTCATGATCAGCATGTACACATGTTTGTAGAGCTTAAAAAACATCAAAGAATGGAAAAAGCAATATGTTTTTTATATTAAATACCTTTCCTGTAATATGTCTTAAGCTACTTTACTTTATATATGTTAAACCTATATGTTAGGTTTATTTTCATTTTCTTCTGCATGATTAATTAAAAACAACTAAAAAAAAATGCTGGCAAATAGGAAACATTGCAACTTAAAAATCCTGATAGAAAATCTACTAAAAATGAATGTGTGACTACTATTTGCCTAAGGCCAATATAAAAAGCATAAAATATGTTAACCAATATGCATAAAGAAAATCACCATCACAGCAAATGATCTGATAAGGTAGGGTACAGTTCCAGAGAAATGAGATGAAACCCAACCAAATGAGGTGTGTCACATGATCTGAGGGACCTTCCAGAGAGAGGCTGACTGAACAAGGTAACCAGACACCTAACCACAGCACAATGAAGGCACAATCTTCAAGCAATTACACACTGATGTTTTGAAATTGTAGTAAAGGGAAAAACAGAATGAAATGTGGCATAAACCAATGACTCAGTTTACTTCAGCTTACAAGAAATTTCTTTTGAAAGATCACATGTGCATTCAGACATTGATGAATACACAAAGGTAACTCAAAACAAAATAAAGGTCAGTGTTAATTAGCATGTATTGCTTTTACAAGTTAGATTAGTATGTAATTTCTGTGTTTGGTGTATTACTTATTCATTCAAAAATGAATTTTATTTCATAACAAAACATGCCATTAAATGAGGATAAACAACCAAACTTCATCTATAAACACCATCATAACATTTTTTCTCATATTGATTAATACCTTGATCTGTAATGTTCCACAGTTCTCTTGACACACCTCAACTATTTATTATTTATATATATAGAACAGAGCTCTTAAAATGGCAGTAAATCTGAATTAATCTCAAACACACCATGATTCTCAGCTAAAGCCTATATCATGGATAATGCATTAAAATTGCTCCATTCAGTCAAAAATTATGAGCACTGACAATAAAGAGTATTGTGTTATCACCAACACACTGGCTAAAGTATGATGACGACTGGTATATATGGGACCCAGTATTCGCAAAAATCACAGTATATCTATGTAGAACTCATATAGGTATACCACGATATGCATGTGTAGGTCCCATATAAGCTTATTATCTGAGATAGTGTTTGGCAGAGAATTAAAGAATTTAGCCTAGAAATCCTGCCATTTGTCTGGAGCTCTGTCAGAGAGTGCAGCACAGTGTTCTATGTCTAGGCTATTGGTACCCACCTGAGGGTGCGGCAGGCTCATCAGCCTCCTTGGGTGCCTCAGGTTCCTCCAGATCATCATCGTCTGTGGCCAGACTGATGGCCGTCGTCTGTCCAGCTTTCCACTTGGATACAATGTTGGGCTGGGGCTCATCCTCCTCACCCTTGTCTTCCTTCTCCTATTCAGCCATAGGATAAAAAAATGACAATTATTAAACTACATTTTTATATGCAATAAAAAGTCTAAGTTAATTTCTAACACATATAGGCAAAGTTTTCAAGATATATGGCTAGAGACTAAGCAGCAAGTAACAGGAGATGGCTTATCTGGATTTACACTACATTGTATTTGCATAAGCCTTTTAAATTTGTGTTATGCTGTTAAATTAGGGCTTGTTTGTAATTTCTCTTGTACACACATGCTGAGAGATAATGATTTATCATAGCTTATCTTTCTGTTCCAGCATATTTATTGTTGCAGAAAATAGTTCAAGCTGCACAGTTCTACATAAGACTACATATTACAATTGATGAAACTGTACAAGACTTTTTTTCATTTCCATAATTTATTTGAGCTAAGGGTTTCAATTTTTTTTTACACAAAAATGATACAGAGTTTTCATCAAAATATTTCAGTAGCTTAAAAGCAAAATTATCATTACACTGTCATTTTTTCATTCTTTGGAAACATTCATCTAATGGTATGAAAGCTTTTTCTTGGAAGAATTGTCAAATTGTCGTTTTTTTTCAGGACTTATGTCTGGGTAGAACCTAGTACAGAGTAAGTCCCTTCCAAAATTTGTAAATGTCTTTCCAGTGAGATGATGCTAAATCTCTCTCTTGTGTATATTTCTGCTACTACAGGTACTGTAATAAGTGTAATGAGGGAAAAATGACCTTCACACTGGTAGCTCACCTGTTCAATCCCTATGTATTCCCCATGCTGTTCACATCCAATATCAAAGACATATTTTCCTTTACCGCTTGGCTGAAACAAATGAAAAAATTATTATTTTTCATAGAAACATTAGGGAGCTCATCTGCAAAGAAAAAAATGTTTTGTAACAAAGAAAAAGGCACTTTGCCAAGGCATGGTATATTACCCTGTTGTTGAAATCAAATCAGGTGTGTTTAAGGGGATGGATGAGTGTCTTATGTTCAGTGTCATCTATACAAGCCTTATATATCAATGACAAGCATTTATCTACAGAAGATACCAAGTTGCTAAATAAAAAATTTCATGCCTGCATCCTAAACTCTCCAAATAAATAATCAGTCTTTGTCTGATTTTGAAATAACTCACTTCAATAAAATGTATACATCCAACAAATAAACAGCTTTGCACTTCAATTTCAACGAATGTTGTTTTAACAATTTAAAATTGATGACAATATAATTTTTTTTTTTTTGTATGGAACATTATCACTTTAAGTTCTTAACTTCATAATACCTAAGTCAATGCCAGTTTGTCATTTTACACTGCAAATTTATTTTCTTCAGAGCATTGTACTTTTATATATTTTGAGACCTGAATACACTGGAAATTTTAGCACTGTACAGCAATAATTAGAAATGGATAAACTTTAAGCTAAACTCCTTGAAATATCTCATTGCTTACCCTATCCTCTTTAAATACTCCAACATATTTATGATTTGCATGGATCAGCTCTCCATGTCCGTCTCGTTTGCCATTGTTCCATGTTCCGCAGTATTTGGTGCCTGTTGCTGAGTATGTGTAGGTGCCCTGTCCATGCCGCACATGGTTCAGCCACTCACCCTCGTATGTGTCACCATTAATATAAAAATATTTTCCAAAACCACATCGCTGATCCTCAACCCAGCACCCTGCCACATGAAAAAGTAAAATGTGTTCTGATTCAAGCATCATTGTGAAAAATACAGTCTCAGTAAATTACATTCCAGTTCTGAAAAAAGTTTAAAAATGGATTAATATCAGCAGTTGTACAAAAATTGAGCCAAAAAAATAGATGCAGTTTTGCTTTCACAGTAACACTTCACCCTGTTAAACAAAAGAATAATTTATCAGTCAGAATTATTTTTGTATATGTTTGATAACTTTATCACATCTTTATTGTATGACTTTAATAGCAAAACCATATGTAAAACTTGATTCAAAATGTCTATCTTATGAATGGTATGTACAATGTAAAAGAAACTACACAAGTCATTTAGAGACATACCCTCATATTTTGAACCATCTGGGTAAATAAAAGTGCCATTTCCATGTTTCTTGTTTTTGATGTATTCTCCAATGTATCTTGATCCATTTTTAAATCTGTAAAATATACAAACATATGATGAAATGATATTTAAAAACTTGAATTTGAAGAACTACTGAAAATTGTGTAAATTAAATTTAATATCAATTTCTTACTTCTTTTGAGCTTTAAATAAAACATACCCCACATACTTTATTGTATTATTATTTGGTCAAATATGTTTTCATTTTATTATGAAAACACTGCTTTAACTTATATTTAAGCCATTCAAATATAAAGTTGTAAAATTTGAAAAAAAGTAACTACAGGTATTGCTTTTATTCATCACAAGAATTGTTTATGATGTTTACCTGTATACACCCTGGCCATGTCGTTTTCCATTTTCATACATCCCTTCATATGTGTCGCCATTTGGTAGAGTTGCTTTCCCATGACCATGCCTCTCATCTTTTTCATTTCTTGGGCCTTCATACTCCTGCATGTTGAGACAAAAATATAATTATAATAGTCAATGGACAAGTTATCTTTAAAAATGTTATGTATACTTCTGTTATTTGACTTAAAAATTGCCAGTGAGTTTTTTTTTATTTTTTGGGGGTGAGGTGCTTGAAGCCTTGCAGTATTTGACTTTGAGTTTAGGAAAAGTAATATGCAGAGATTCATGAGATACAGCCATTAGCCTATTATACTGGAAACATCACCAATACTAAATTAAGATATGTTGTTGACAGATAAATTGCTGTTCAGATAATTAGAAAGAAGACAATCAATGGAAAGTTTCCAGTTTAGTGGTCCTCTTTTAGGAGCAAAGTTTGACAACTTTGCATGAAATCGAGTTGTAGAAGTGCTTATTCAAAGTATATATATAAGTAGCTGAGTTATAGGGAGAGAATGTGTAAGTGGACGGGTTAGCTTAGTCAGTAGAGCATTCTCCCTGTTAGCAAAGAGTCCTGTGTTTGAGGCCCAGACTGGCTGCACATATTACTCCATACCTAAGTTGTCACATATATTGTTTTTTGTTCCATTTAGGAAACAGATTTTGCTTTTGCTTGACAAACTGATGAATAATGCAAGGTTTAACATATAGATTTGTTGTAATCTAACCATGAAGTCCGTAGATCTTGAATGATTAATAACAAAGCATCTGAATGATTAAAACCAAAGCATCTGAATAAAGCACCGTGCATTCTAATGCTAAATAACATTTAATATCAAAATCCATTTCTATTTGCACACAATATTGAATGTCATCACATGCTAGATGATATTATTGTTGTAATCATTATTTGCCATAAAATACCTTAATAAATTATCAACTGAATAATTTGAAGAAAAACTAATACATATTTAGTCCAAATGTGTCAGCATAATATCAGTTTGAAAGAAATTGTATGTGACCTCTGATACAAAACTAGTGTACAGATTTACACATATCAGGAAATAATACATGGTACAATCCTTCTATGTTTATATGGTATGTTTGTTTGATCATATTAAAATGTTTAATTAACAATGGTTAAAGCCTTGCAGATTTGAGAAAATACAATATGATATGGAGGCAGTAGCCCACATTATAATACTGTATTAAAATTAAAATTTAAAAAAAATAAAAATGAACAGAGTCATATATGCTCCATTTTTGAGGTATGGCTAACTTCTAAGTGCCCTCAAGCAACCTTAATCCAAAATGATGTAAGCGTAATTGTACCATCAAATGTGTTGTCAGGTGAAACAATGCATGTCCAAGTCTAAAGAGACCACCCGAGCAATAGGGTTCAATCCCAATCCTAAACAATGGGATTTTCAGATGTTATTATTTAAAAAATGTCAGGTTTTTTTTTCAGAGAATCATGTGCCATGATGTGGACCTGGAACCAGCAGGATACCTGTGGTTTGACCTATCCAGGTGGAGCCTGTTTCAAATGGTTAAATGGGGAAAGTGTAGTGAATATGCCCACTTTTGAACTGTATGCAGTCGAGACCCTGACTCCAAATCAGGAGGGTGTAGGTTCGATCTTAAAAGGGAATTCCAGCTAAAACACTTTATTATTTTCATTTCAGCAATTCACACTTGTCACAGTCTAATTTGATAAGTTGTACTGTAATTTACGTATTGATGACCCCCACACCCCGATATACGATAACATAAGACATGAAACAATAGAGAAATTTGAACAATGCCAAATAAAACTCAACATTAACCAACAGAGTATTTGTTTTACGTACCCGTAAAGTCCAACTGACACCCAAAAAAGTTATCAGTTTCTATGGAGCACCATCCAATTAATAAAGCTACACAACGCCAACTACTTTAAACATATCATGTTTACATGTCAATTTACTTTTTGCAAAATACATGTTAAGTAAAAAAATCAATTACGCTACTTACGCCTAAATATGGACCCTGCTCCTCTTCCATTTCCTCTGAACCGATATCAGACATGATTGCGATTTAGTGTGAGTCTTGAATAAAATAAAATGTTGGAAGTTGTTTCCACTGTGATCTAAACGGATGTAATCAACCTTGTTGCTAAGCACTGTTGGGTTCGTATAGAACGGTTGTTGTTACTTTTCCGATTACCGAAAAGAAATCCCTCCAAACCAAATTCATACGGTACCAGTCTAAGTGCGCACATACTGATGACGTAGTACGCATACCAAGGACGCTAAATCAATCTCGAAGCTTGTCATTTCTTGAAATAATTGTTTAAACACGTACAAGTGATCTAGCAAGGTAAAACAAAAAAAATTGGAAAAATGTATCTAAATAAATCATAATCGCATATAACTCAGTTACGATACAGTAATGTGCCTATTCCAACATATCTAGAATGAATGTTTGTCATAAGTGTAACCATGTTTATTAGTTAAAACTTAAATTACAATTTTTCTAACTGTTAATTCTATTGGTTTGAATGCTGTAAGGCAAATTTATGCTCCGTTTAAAAGATATACCATGATAAGTTAATATATATGTACCATATACTTCTTTATTTCTTACAGATGGAAAACATGCCATCAAAGGAATCCATGATGCGACAAGCACAGCAAGTGTGGTCAATGCTTGATGACATGGCAGATAATGATCCAGCTGCATACAGAGCATTCATTGAGAAACAGAAGAAAGAGAGAGATAGTTTCATGGCACCACCAGAGCCTCATATGTGTGTGAAGACTCAAATGGCTGTAAGAATTGTTACTAGTTTAAGTTGTACCTTTCATACATATGGTCAGATTTGCTTACATTTTTGTCTGAATTTTAAAAAGAAGCAGATACAAATAAAGAACAAGATGAACAATAAAAGTAATAGCCTATGCATGCAAAATCATTTAAATCACCTAGAATGTTTAGTCTTGCGACTTGTTCTATATGTTATTATACCTGCCAAAACAAAATTTTAGGGACTGGGTGTTGTTATGGAGGTATACTGGAATCATTTTATCTGTCCGTACATCCGTGGACACAATTTTGTAAGGGCATCTACAGTTTCATATCAGTTTTGATTAGAAGTCTCAGTTATCTTTAGTACCTTGGAACCTGCTTCTTTCGTTACAAATCAGTCAGAGAATTATTGAGTTATTGCACCTATTAATGATGAGATATAGATTATAGATTTATAACAGGGAGTGGGTGAGGCGTATACATTTGCTTTGTAATTACAGTTCTAGCATGAGGCGAATAATTGCACGCTTTCTGACTGACAACCTTATATAAGTTCATATGGAATGATTAACAGCTAAAAACCATTACTTAAAAACTGAATACATTTCATTAAACCAAAAGTTTCATTCAGTTCAATCACTACTAATTAATTTTCTGTCTATTACAGAAACCCCAAAAGGTTCCATTTTACATCAACTTCTGTACCTGGAAACGTATCCCAGCCCCAGTTTCTCCTGAAGAACCTGCCAAAGTTGCTGGAAGTGCCATTGGTCAAATCAATGAAGGCAAAGGTAAAAAATCTGTAAAGTTTGTAATGCAGTACAATGTTAAGCCCAGTAAAACAAGTTTTATTTGCTGTATTATAATGCTAGAGTTCATTTTTGTATTTATGGGGATACACTTGTGACTATAGAATTGCTGTAAAAAATTTATCAGTGAAAATGTTGTGAAATTTGGTTATTTGTAACTGTCTTATTGCTTTACCCATTTCTCAACTCTTAATTAAGAGATCTTTTTATAATGATGCACACTTCAGTTTGATCACACAATTCAATACAAGATAAATGCTTTTGCAACTGAAGTCTCATGTAAACTAACGTATATGACAGACCAGCTTACCTGCGGTGGTCCTATTCAAACTTAAGTCTGGTGTCTTCCTCCACCAATAATTAGTTGGATGTGGCCAATATGACTTTAATTGTGGGATGTTAAAAAAAGAAAAACCTATCTGATGGATGTTGTGACAGGTCTAGAGTAAATAATAATCACATTCAACTTACACTGCTGAAGTTTGTCACAAACTCAAAATGATCGGAATGAAGCCGTCATTTTTGCACAATTTTGGACGTTTATGGTATACTGTGCTTTACAGTAAGTTATTAATAGTAAACCAAAGTCATTTATACTGTAGATAAAAGTTAATGATTATTATAGACATAGTGTTCTTTCTTACAATTTCATGATAAAATTGCATGGTATGCCCACAACAATTAATATCGCTAAAAAGATATTTAAATGAACATTACATCCATATACTTTGTTGCTTATGTGTTGTTTTGCATTTTAATTCGAAAGACAAAATAACAACTAAGTAAACACTTACGATTATGTTGACATCTCATTCATAAACCACAAATTTTTGGAGGTATAAGACTTTGAATCATTTTCAAGGGGTTTGTCAATCATATATTTTAATGATACTTATAATATAAAATAAATAGAAGATTGTTCTTTAAAATGGTGTGCATAAAAATGTTTGATTCGACATTCAACATGTGACATCGCATCAGATTAAACACATTAATTATTTTAAACTATTCAGCAAAAAGAAATCATTTATAAGCGCAACAAAGTATAATGTTTTCTTTAAGAATGGTGTTGCAACAAGAAAAAAAAGGCATTTTTAACCCAGTGCATTTGCTTTTGCAGATATTGGCCCCAATTGTACCTAGGACATCTTCGTTGAAGTGTTTTATTGTAAAATACATCATTATCTGTACCATTGTTTTCTTGTCATTTCCCTTTACACCTTCACCCACCCCCACCCCCAAAAAATTTGCCAATTTTCTAATAAGATTTGAGGATTTTATTATGTTATTACTTTTTTGTAGTTGAGAAAAAATCGAACTGTTCTGTGTTGATGATGATGGCATATCTTATAAATTGTGTCATAAATGTATGAAAGGAATATTGTACAATCCTTGTTTTGACTGATCATTATTGAGTATATATTGTGTACTTATTCAGATCTATTAAACAGCTTGATGGTATCATGAGAAACTTGCTTGCTAAGTATAACTGGCATATTTCTTTTTTTTCAGACAAGGTGGCGATAACTGCAGTGGCTTTTAGTGAGAAAATGCTTGAGGATTATGGGAAAAATGCTGTTAATAAAAATGACCAGGATACCCTTATACAGATTGCAATGGATTTTATTGAAAAACAGCATGAAAATATCAAAATTAAAAGAAAATACACTATTCTTGATTCACCTTATAAAGGCTCTGTAAAGATGATACAGGAAAGTTTAACGCAGGCATTTAATATCAAGGACAAGAAGACTGATGATGAAGTTGCCGAGGTGATGAAGAATTTTGCACCTTTTGCTATGGATAGTCCTGAAACTTTATTAAATCAGTTACACAATCCTGATAAAACTGATGATGACCATGTCAGTTCTACAAGTAATGGTGTGGCAGGAATTACACTAAATACTCAACCTGTGAGGAAAGGCCTTATAGAAGAGGTATCGTCACAAACCATAACATTGCCTGAACCAACGTATGACATCGAAGTGAAAACGTCAGATGCCATTTCATCAAAAACTTGTGTCCTAAGAATCAACTTGCCAGGTGTTAAAACTGTGAAAGATTGTCAGCTTGACATATCAAGGGTAAGTGGTCTTACTAAAAATCAACCTTTAATTAAGAACCAGTAACATTCTCATTAATATGAAATACATGTAAAATAACTGCCCAAGTCTACCTTACTTGTGCTTGAAGTTGAAGTGCATGTTCATGCAAGTTTTCTTTTAAGTCACTGGAGGATTTGTGTTCACAGTTGTCTTTAATTGAAAAAAAACAATATTGATTTACATAAAATTAGTACATCAAAAACTATTTAAATTTCAAATAATTGATGTGTAATTTACCAGTATATACCAAAGACTGGATGCCAATCATGGCAAGCCCCTTTTCAAATTCTAAATGTATTGACATTTAGGCTGGCAATGTTGTTTTTGCTCTTGACAAGTCATCTCATCATGGCAAACACATGCGCCATGCCAAAACAGAAAAATATCTTGACCCTTGGTTATCATCTTGACAAACAAAGCCAGACATATTCATGTTCAATAAATGAACATTGTCATATCTAGATCCAGCTTACGCTATACAGGATGGCCAATACTGGATTGTGAGTACAGCTTTATTACAACACTTTCATAATTAGGTATATGAACAATGCAGTGTTTCAAATACACACGTATATACATATATCATCAGCTGACTGACAATCTGCTGTGGATTAACACCAGTTGAAGGGGTGATTGATGTAAACATTGTATCCCATGTGTGAGACAGGTCCTACATAAAGGTATCTGAAAGAACAGTGAGAGCAAGATTTATGGAGCACAAAGACCTTGCACAAAAGAATGATTGTGCCACATACATGATGACCAACCTGGTCATTGTCAACCTTGGACAGGGACCCATCTTGGTTTGAAAGAGAAATAAAAAAGGCAAGCTATGTCTGCCTTTAAACCTTTTCTGAATAAGGACAGGGGCCTCCATAACCGGTCTGACTCATGGGTAACTATGTTTATATGCTCACCCTCTCGACTGGTGTTAATCCCCAGTAGATTTGTCAGTCTGCTGATGAAGTCCAGTTTGAGGATGAAAGCTGCAGGTTAGCTTAATAAATATATACCATATGTTTGTATTTGGAAAGTTGAATTGTTACTATACTTAGTATTACAACCACATGTATGATTTTCCACCCAAAGATAAAAAACTATTAAATTATTATTATTCTCTCATTGTAGGATGATGTGTACCTTCTGGTTGAAGACCTGTATGAACTGAGGCTAGCTCTACCATTCTCTATCATGGACAGCGAGGCTTCTGCCAAGTTCAGCAAAAAGTCATCAAAATTAACTGTTTCATTGCCAGTGGAGAAGAACTGACAGCATTGTACTCTATGAAATAGTTGATACACTTATTGTTATGTCTTCAAAAGTCATTGGTGTCACCCTCGCTACAGTTCCTTTGGATGGTATTTTGCATTTTCATTCGATTTTTAAGTCAATAAAATTAATTTTAAAAATATGCACTAGTCATAAAATATTCTTATTTTTGGTTGTGCTTTTCCGCTTTTTTAACTTTGGGTTAGAAAATCTTAAAAATGCAACTTGAAAAAAACAACAAATTAACAGGACCTGGTAAATAAATGTTCAAATATATATTTAAGCCCTTGGTAAAATTATTTTTTAGAAATTATACATGTTTAGAAATTAGACATGTTAAAAATATTTTGAACACCAACCATTGTAATTTTCAAAACTAAATATAACATAATGTTTTAGAACAACTAAATGTATTTTTAAGTCAGATTATACATGTACATGTATTTTCAAAGTAAAAAAAAAATGTATCAATTATTGGGTTTATTGTCCCACCATTAGTATATCACTTGTCTGGAGACGGTGTCCAGTTAAAGCAGATATAGTGCTGCCTTCACTGTGTATAGCATGCTGTGAACACCTGGCATATCACATCCAGTGACGTTATCCTGACACTTGGCCAACCAGTTGTGGAACAACCCTTATATTTGCTTGAGTTTTAGCAAGGGAGCAATTCAATTACCATTTTTTATATGTCATGGCCCGGGTTCCAACCTGGGGCCTCCAGTATCTGGAGCAGACACTTGACCTTGTGTGCTACCAGGTCTGGTGAAATGTAACAGAACTAAGCTTATCAAGTATATATTATAAATTGCCTAAAGTTATAGTTTAGTAATTTCGAAACCTGCTTTTATTAATTTAACACAAAATGGAAATATTTGTTTCTAATATATCAAGACAGTACACTTTCTCATTTGTTTTATACCGAAGACTATCATATATATTTAACTTATTGAAGGTCTATGTTAATGCATATTGTGTTTTTGTATTTAGTTAAATTTAGCATAAGAGCTGTGATCAACTTTGTTATATTGCTTTATTTTTGTTTTTGATAAAAATATAAAAAATGTGCTAACTGCTTCTTGTAAAATATGAATTCATTTTGTTAATGCATTACATAAAGTATGTTAACTATATGAATAAAAAAAGAGCTGCACAGGACTCTGGAGCTATGAAACATATCTATCACTAGTAAGATGAGAAGTTTATTCAAATCTAGTGCTGGTTACTGAACAGAACTTTTATTTTCCAACTTGAACCTGTTACAGTTCATTGTTGAATATAGCGAAGTATAATTGCATGTGGCACAGCATTGCAAGACTGACGCATGTATTTAATTCAACTATAACTAAAATGTAATAAATTATAAATCATTTATTCTGTACATGTCACTTGATGCTGTCTGTTTTAAGGTGTATCCAACAATTTGCTGCTATCGACTACATCAAAATCATACAATATCTTAGCACTGTTTGTGGTAATCTAGGCGTAAATTCTGCATTTAAGTAAAGATGATTTTGAGTCCTACCTTATTTATCAGATAGTACAAATTGCTAACAACAAACATCAATGTCGGAGCAGATTACCTAGATGATGAAATAACTTGGATCTCAATGTGGCCATATAGTTTGCTGAGGTTAAAACTAGCTATGCTGCATAGCTTAGAGAATAAAAGTTTGTAATGATGAGTTTGGTGTTCAGCTTCACTTTTCACATAGATGTAGGATATCAATTGACCTTCAGGTAACAATACTTATGTTGGTTGATTAAGAACTATAATTAAGTCCAAACTGTCAATATCTCATCTTTAAACAATCTTTTCAAACAATCAAGGCTTGTCAAGTTAAATATATTTAAAAAAGTTGGTCTGTCTATACTAGTACCATTTTCAAGTGCTTGTGCATCTGTTGGTATATGGATATAAATAAATGGTTTATAGACTTTTTAAAATTTCTCTTTAGATACATAGATGTCTATTCAATACATTGAGGCAACTGGCCCATATGTACCACATTCCAACAAATAAGTGATAAGTCAATGGCATGTAGTTGACAATACCTGCAATAATACAGCATGATCCGGTCTAGATTTGTATCATATAACTCGGATATCTATTTCACATTGAAATACATATAGAAAAAATAAAAACATTACAAACACTATGGCAATTTTGTTATTATTACTATCCTCACTATTACTGTTATTCTTTCAGCACCATATAACTTCGAGTGTCGGTGTGCCGTAAAGCCTAAATTACAGTGTCAATAACAAACCAGCAGGCAATAAGTAGGAAATACAAGATTAAATGATAGACTGTCACTGTATAGTTACTAATGACTCTTAATTAACACTTCAAGTTTGTGACTGTTCACATCTTGTTAATAATCACAAGCAATATTAATAAATGAAGTTTGATAACTAACAAATTTTAATTTAATCTGGTACTTATATAAGTCAATAAGGTGAAAAAAAATAAAGAAATAAAATCCCGTTATACATAAGATATATGCCCGATAGTTCTTGCATACATAACTTTAATCAGAGATGGCAATATTGATGCTAGGTGAAAGGAATAAATATCCTTCATTGGCTAGAAGAGATAAAAAATGGGTGAATTGAAGTACTTATTTAAAAGCCGCCGCCAGACAGTGGGGTTTATATAAGGTATGTGTTTTTATTTGTGGTAGTATTATTATAGATAAATTTAGCTGTTTTTTTGTTTTTTTTGACAAGATTTAAAGAAGTTCTCTTTGGGGATTATTGTACATTGTTAAATCTTAAGAAAACCACTTATGTTTTTTTACTCCAGTTGTTTTCACTATAATGAGTCAAACTTTGCAAATGTTTAATAGTACAACACAATATATTTATTAACTGTCTTTGATTCAATACTGTTTTTCATGGGGTCTAATGTTTTTATTATAAAACAATAACAAGACAGTCACCTTTCTAACATCTTTATTATAAACCAGTTTCAAATATATGACAACCACACCATTGTAAACAGTATTTTAACCAGATGTCTTGTACACGTAACAAATCCCTGTCACTATAGCAATTTGGTTGTGGTTTTTTTTGTTAGATACAGACTGCTAAATTGTCAATAATGATAGAACTGTACACTAATGAGGTTGGCCACTTCACCTCAGGGGTAGATCATGTTCATCCTGTAGGGGTTCAGTGGGGGGCATGTCGATCTCAGGATCTGAAAACAATATACAATTATTTGTTTGTTTATTGGGTTTATCGTCCCACCAATAATATTTCAGTTATCTGGAGACAGTGTCCACTTGAAGCAGATATAGTGCTGCCTTCACTGTGTATAGCATGCTGTGAACACCTGGCATGATACCACACCCAGTCACATTATCCTGACACCGGGCCAACCAGTCATGGAACTACCCTTATATTTGCTTGAGTGTCAGCAAGGGAAAACCACTACCATTTTTAACGACTTTGGTATGTCGCGGCCCGGGATCGAACCCAGGGCCTCCCATACCTGGAGCCGACGCTCTGCCGATTGCGCTACCAGGTCCGGTCAATATACAATTAGTTAAAGTAAATAAGGCATAATAAATCTAAGATAACTGTTGTCAATCTGAAGTCAAACTTATTTGTTTTATGCTGACCTCAGTAATAAACAATAATTGTCATTGGACTTGACGTATGTTCCCAATGCTGCAATGCTCTCAAATATGACCTTGACATTGAGGTGACCTTGACTTGAATGACTAATTGGTATGGTGTGATACACCTATGCCAGTGAGGTGAAGCATGAAGAAAGGCAAAGTTTGGCTGAGTCAAGAATATGGGGTGGACATTTGTATAAACATGTTAAGTACATTATTAAACAAAAGGGAAAAGCTGCAGAAAAATGTGCAACTGGAGTTATCTTACTTCCTGCACAACTTTCCATCAATATCAATCAACTGTGCAAGTTTAAAGAAAATTGTTTTAGAAATAAAGGTGGAGTTATAAAAAGGTGAATTTACAAGAAAATTACAAATGACAATATTTCAGAAGCAACAATGCAGTCCGAGTTATCCCACCTTGTACCATAACTACACATCAGTATCAATAATCCTTTAAAAGTATGCAATTTTTTTTTATAATGAAGGAGTACTCTACACATGAAATTAGGGCAATAACCCCAATAGACACCTACACAACATTACATCAAATAAATCATCCAGGCAAACATGACAAAATATCCGATGATTACTTGCCCAGATGCTAAGCACCATATCATAATATGACCCATCGAGTGAATTAAAAATCAAATGTAGGGATGGATATGGTAAATTAACCAGTTAATCGTTTTCTATATACATCAACCAGTTATAAGTTCTGTGACTGGTTAATCACTAATTATAATACATGGAAAATGTTGGGTAAAATATACAACATAACATATGGCTAACAATCATATTTAGTTTCTCTTTCAGTGTAATAATCTGATGCCCCAAAGCCTCATCCACTAATCTGCTTATGATCATCTGGTAGATATCACATTGAAAAAGGTGTCAGGGAGTGACCAGTCCATCAGGTAACATGAGTCATCCCCCCTCACCTCCCCAATGTGAAGGACATTTGTCGTCTTCGTTGCATGTGAGCAAATGGTGAAACATAGTAATCTAGTGGGTGAATTTACAAAATAACAGTATACCCAAATGTAGAGTAATGATAATATATTCTAATATAGTCAAATACCCTATACATTTTTAGCAGGGTCTCTGTGTGACCAACAGTGTCAGTCAGTTGTTATTGTTGAACAGCTAAACGAGGAAGATTATCGATCCATGTATTGGTGTTAA
Source organism: Sinonovacula constricta (assembly GCA_007844125.1). Classification (NCBI taxonomy): domain Eukaryota; kingdom Metazoa; phylum Mollusca; class Bivalvia; order Cardiida; family Solecurtidae; genus Sinonovacula; species Sinonovacula constricta. The sequence goes on along the minus strand of CM017560.1, from coordinate 48,345,026 downwards.
ATAACACAGGTCATGCTGACTTGGTGTGATACAGGAATGCAATTAAAACAGGTTTGACCAGAGGATATGGCTTCTTTACACTTAAGTCTTTGGCAAATATGTTATACAGGGTATACTACAGAGTATATATTACCAAAATTAAAAAAATCATGAAATAAAGGCTTAGCTGGGTAGTCTCATAGGGTGGTTATAATACACAAAACACACTTAATAGTTGTATTGAATTCTAAGTACCAATACAGTTCATCTTGTTAACTGGTCAACCAGTCAAAGTTTTAAAAGTTTAACCTGTTACTGATTTCGTAAACGTTGCATTCCCAAATAATTTTAGATTTATTACATGAAACTTTTTTTACACTTGTCAAAGATTTGATGGACACACACAACTTCTTTTATGGTCACATTTTTTTGCCAGGCAGCATTAATTACAGTAGCACAGTGTAACAAAACAGATGTGAGGATTGTGAAATGAGTCAATAAGAATCTCTTTTCATTAGAAGCCTGTTAATTGTAGGAGTATTTATCTTACCTGCAAATTTGAAGGCAGGGAATTTGGACATGTCTTTGCCTTTGGCATCGTATGTTTTTTCTAATCTGAGCAGCTCAGCATCCAAATTCTTCTTGGCCTCTGGTGAAACATCCAGCAAACCCCCTGAAGATCTGTCAACAACAGATTGAAAGGCTTTAAAGTAAGTACATTCTAGCCAGAAGACAACTAGTCTTATCACACTCATAATAGACAGAATTCGACCTTAACATTTCCAAAATGGGGGTCAACAGAACCAGTAGCTTGCAATGTGCTGAAGTGATCATGATGGTCAATTTTATATGCAACAACTGTAAGCACAACTTAGGCCATTGCTGAGCTATTGATATGTTAACCATCCATAATGCCTGCTTAAAGTTGAGAGTGGAATACAACTGTATGTATTCAACAAGAAAATTTAAATTAATTTTAAAGACAAACATTCATAGGTATATAATAAATACTTGTATGTAACAATATGTAAGCATGTATTTAGTTTTAATTCTGTATATTCCACTTTGATTTGTCATTTGTTTGGACAATGAGTTTCATTGTCAACTGTTAGTTTTGGTCTAACAAGAAGATTTTACTACATTCATATAGCTTACATATGGAAAATAGCAAAGGCCCCTAGCAGCCATTCTTTCTGAAAGATCAAATGTCTTAGAACAATTTTGATAGGTCTCCCAAAAAACATGTATACCAAACACCAAGACTCTAGTTCTTCAAGTTTCTATCAGAAAGAATTAACTTTACAGCCAACATTGGAAAATGGCCATGCCCATGGCGAACATGTTTTTGAGGAATAAAAAACAACACTAACAACAAACACAATCCTGATAGAGGACCACCCATGAAACATAAAATTTCAGAGGTAATATAGTTTAACAAAAGTTGACACAGGACGGAGGGTTATCACAATGCTTCTTCCTGAGCATCATCGTCGGAAACCACGGTTAATTCTATTACGTTACTCTCCATTCATCACCCAAGGGCAAATTGCTATTCATTTTGTCGCTTTGTTTACTATGAAATGCCGCAATCCGATTGGTTCGCTGAGACCATCCAGCGAATCTGCCAACCAATCAAGTTTACGCTTTTATACCACTTCGATAGCATTGTCAAGTTTATTTACGCACAAATTACAAGCAACGTCACTGTCTTCATGGGCAAGGATACCGATTTCGTTTAAAACCGACATGTATTTTTCAGTACTTGCTGGAGTGCTCAAGGATCTGTAAGAACATTTGTCGCGGATCGCTGACAGACATATTTTACACTTGTGATGCGCTGTACCGGTCGCCATGTTTACGTTCTCAGGTCACCGTATTGATCTTCCGATTGAAGAGTATTTAATTTTGTAACCTATCATCTAATTGGATAATGTCTGTTCTGTTCTATTCAAACAAAACAACGAAATGAGTAGCAATTTGCCGACAGGTGATGAATGGAGAGTAACGTAATAGAATCAACCGTGGGTATCCGACTATGCCTGAGCATATATGCATGTAAACTTAGATAAACTTTTAGTTGTCTAATTTGTTCAACTTGTCAACAACCTAAAAGCCTTTGTTACAAAGTTTACCCTTTTGTAAGTCCAGTACATGTACTCACTTGCTTTTCTGTGCATATTCTCTAATTTTGTTGACAAATAGATCCTGGATGGGATCTTGTATCTTCTGACATGCCACTGCGCTTACTCCAAAATTCCTGGAGGACTGGGCCCTCAGGCAGCGGGCAGCCACACGGAGTTGGTTTAAACAAATGTTGGTCAACATTCTAAATGAAAACAATAAAAAATATTCATGATTAACCAGTTATAGAAAGTCCTTGACATTTTAACTTTGCTTCGAAATAAAATACATGTAAAATACATGCATTCTTGATGCAAAAGGGAAGATATATGTAGAATATTGGTGAATTCACAACAGAGAATGCATGGTAAGACAATAAAATACCATATCACAAAAATGTAAGTATCTTGATTTTGCAGAATTGAATTACACTGGCTTCATCAATAACACTGTTCATTATTTTCACTCTTCACTCAAGAATTTTTAGACACATCATGATTAAATAGCAAACCGATAGTACAGTTATATTACATTTACAGGAAAACTTCTCCATCACCTATACAATAAAAATGTCTAAAATTACCCTAATGATAATGCAAAGCTTTCAAAGTACACTTCATTAACAGATTTTGCATAAGTGAATTGTATATCATGGTTTTTCATTCAACTATTCATTTAATATAACCATATCAATCAGAAACATGAACAAGCTGGCAAGAATAAAAGGTCCTAATATTATATTATCGCTTAATATTATCACTGCTAGCTATTGTAAATAATGTCAATATAATACACTTAAACATAAAAATCAAACTATATGCATACTTTTACAAACATGAAAATGCTTTAATTTTTATCTCTTTAATAAGTATTTCCCTTTTTATTTTACTGACAATAGGTTATATCTCATATCAGTTTTCAGTTCGAGTTAGGAAATCAAGTAAATCTAGGATATAATTGAAGAAAAAAGATCATTTGCTATGTTCCTTGTTTTATGTATTTTTTATTTTTGTAAACATACATGATAATTTTTTTCTTGAAGATAAAAAAAACTATGTTTACTTTTATGTTTATTTACAAAGAAATCTCTCAGCAAAATTATTAAGACCACTTTGTGTAAGAACAGATGGTGGTCTTAATAGAGGGAATTTACTGTATACTTAATAAATAAAAAATTGGATGTATCCTGTATCTTAAGCATAAACTGCACAACTATGTGTGACATACTTTGTACCTAGCTTACCATATTTTACATTTAACAATGATATTTTGGTGGCACCTGTGGCTTAGAGGTAGTCACTGACTTGTAACTCTTTTGACCGCTTAACCTCTCACTACATGGGTTTAAGTCCCGTTCAGGGTGGAGGACTTAATGTCGGAAGGTCATTAAGCTAACCATAAGTGTGCCTGGGGTTCTACCCTACACTTGTTTGTGGTCTTTCTCCATCAAACTAGCTGGATGTCTCTGTAAATGTTCATAATTAGTCACTGCAATGTATTTTAAAAACAAAAACATTTATCTTTTTCTTCTTCAAATTTTTTGTTTTTCCTGATATACAGGGATGGATGATAAATGTTTTGAGAGCTGGAACAGCAGTCCAATAACTTAGAAAAATTACTAGAACTGACCTAAACTGGACTAGACCAAAGTGTAAAATATGTAATACACATACAAGTTATACTTTGTTTAATGAGTGAAAGCATTGTGTTACAATAACATACCAATATAACTAAGTATAGGACCTTTATGACTAGAAAATTAGCATGAAAATCAATATTCTATTATTGTAGCTTATGTATTATTATACTTAATTTTCTAGTCCAATATAGGTATCATACATTGGTACTTATATGACTAGGAAGTTAAGGTTGACCATGACACCTACATGACTAGAATATTGATACCTATAGATGACTGAACATTTCTTATGATGTTTGTTTAATTACTGAAGTACAACCAATAAAAATAGTATCAAAACAAATATGTGAATAAAAAAGAGAAATAAATTAGCACAATCAGCATGACAATACAACATTATTATATATACTTGTAATAATAAAAGTGGAACATTTATTTGTATTGTCTTAGGCTATTTGTCTTGTATGTTCTTTTTTGCAGTGTCATGTATTAAAATTTCTTCATTGCAGAGGTGAAAAGGGTAATTTAAGAATGATTTTATATTTCTCTCTCATATAACTAGTTTAAAGGTATTTTGCTTCCAATTGTTAGAAGCCAAAGGCTGTTTCTGAAGTAGTTTGCCATTACAGTTTTTCCAGAAATGCCAATTACAAACATTCTAAAGTATTTCAAGGGAAAAGTGTGCACCCGATGTGGGGATCGAACCCACAACACCCGGATCACCGTACCAGAGCTCTTACAACTGAGCTAATCGGGCCACCTGTGGGCCTTTCCACCACACCAGCACTACACTCCTTGCCCTCTTATCTTTCTGGGCCCAAGCCAAACTCAGGACAGCCACACCAGGCTTCCGTTTACTTCTGACAGCAGTAAAGTATTTCAAGGGAAGAGTGTGCGCCCGATGTGTGGATCGAACCCACGACTCCTCGCATCACCATTCCGGAACTCTAACAGAGCTAACCAGGCCACCTTTGGGCCTCTCCACCACACCAGCACTACAATTCTTAAAACATTGAATTTAGGTTAACACCAAGATGCAGAGTTGGTTTTAAACAAATGTTGGGTACAATCGGAAATTTGGTTTATGCTACATGGCATGGCAGAGAGCCATATAATCTAGCATATCTGATAAATATCAGCATATAAAAAGATGAAAAACAAATGTGACATATATGCTATGGATTATATCATTATTTGAAGGACTAGTTTGATCCAAACTCCTACAAATTACAACTCCTACAAATTACATTGAAAGGGATTCCAACTTACAACTACCAAAACTGTTTTGGGCGTTTCCTGAGATTTGAACCTTCAGATGTAATCATAATCGGGCTCACATGAGAAAGCCAATCATTACTCCTCAGAATTGAAACCTCATACCACTGTCATTTATTCTCATCAACACTTGTCTGTGTTTTGAAAGTGGGTGGGGTATTTATACCTCTCTTAGAAATAACGAATTATTTGACACATATCAAATTTCAGATAATTATGATGTTGCAAGAAATATATATTTCTACAATAGCTGGAACTATTAATGTCGCTTGGCAATGCAGTCTTGCACTAATTTGCACAGTTGTTCGTTACTTACTTACTTGTGACTTTCGTTCGACCGACTCCGAGATCACGCGTGGACAAGCGAGATTGAAGGTTACGCTTTAGAAATATTGTATGCGGATTCAGGTGACTCGCGCAGTAAGGAAGTTTTGTAGGCCCTTATTCCGGCAAACGAAAATGAATTGGACATGAAGGACTAAAATAAAAATAGAGTCATAAAAATAAAATCCCAACAGAACTATAAAGCATCATTTAATTATGTATGTCAAAAATCATAAAGCACAACGTACACACTCCCTCTGTCTAACTGAAATTTCTAAAAAAAACATTATTTTGAGTAATGGTGTGGTTTACGCTTGACGGTTTGGTGTGAAAATCGTATTGTGTTTCGATTCTTACAAGCTTGTATTCTGGCAAAAATGTCAGTCACTTAAGACCTTCAACTTCAACTTTGTACTGCCAAAAGTCAATACTGACTACATAAGGCAGACCTCAACAATGCAGCACATCTTCTTAGCCTATGGCAACGGTTAACCGCTTTCAAATTCTGTAACCTGTTAATCGCTCTTACATATTAAATATTCAATATGTTGAGTAACATTTATATTTATCCACATGTTATTAGTGTATATCTATTAAAATCTGTTGTTGAAGTTTACCGCTCACCCCTCCGCCCTTCTCCCGAATAAATAAATTATAATCCAAAAAATCCGGTAGTCATTAAATGGACGTATTTAATCCAAGCACAGAAATACAGCGACAATATTTGCCGGCCAAGCGTTCAGACGATTGTTAACTGATTACTGTTGCCAACTTAAAAAAAGATATAAATAATAAATTAACGAAATAGAGAATTTCAATGGATACACTGTTCAGTCATATAAGTAGTGAATCTTCAGACAAGAACACGTACAAAGTCATATATGACTTTCAAAGTCTTAAAATACAACTATGCTGTCGTTACATGTTTTAATATAAGCAAAGGCCAATACAGACAAGTGTACGTTTTTTTAATTTTTTTATATAAACAGAGTAGTATGTCACCTTAATTAATAACTACCTTTTTAACCAATTGGAAGAAAGTAATGTATATTTGCAGAAATTGCTATACGTGTATATTTAATCAGTTTAGAACAATTTAAAAATAAACTAGCTTTATACATGTGCACCTTTCATGTGGGGAGGATTTCCAGCGAACCTTCGGTGCGCCGGTGGTTCTACCCAGGCATAAGTCTGGGGTATCCATCACCAATAATTAGCTGGATGTCACCAATATGGCCATAATTGAACAACAAAAGACAATCAAAAAAACATTTCATAACTGACGAGGGTATAATATATTGTCAACAGACTTTAGCTAAATTGTCTGTATCGACCAGAGAAGCAAAATGCTCAATGGTTGTATATTTGTACCTGTAAATGGATTCACTAGTTAACTTATCTTTAAACTATATCCTGTTAATTTTGACAATAGCTAATATTAAAGTCTTGTCAATTCGCCATCCACTTGGTGCCTTGCTGACACTTTGTATTACTACAGACTTGGAGGCAAATGGCGTAGATCCTCACCAGAGATCTCCCAGCTGGAGCTGTACATGTATCTACACTATCTGCCTAAACTTCACAAATTCTTGCTTGGCAGATTCTGATTTAATTCATTTTTTTAAAAAAAGAAATCCAAGTTTGTGAATGCACGTGGATCGTGCCGTTAGAGAACATGTTGTGCATGTACCAGTGTAAGCGTGATTTTACGCTGCAAGACAGTCAGTTAACGGCACCAGGTTGATGTAATATGGGTTTGACTCCAGCTTAAATTAAATGAAATATTAAATAACAATCAACGGTATGTAAATATAAAGAAATAATTTATTTACTAATCAATAAACGAGCGAGGAAAAAGGTTTTATTAAACAAATTCAATAAATGTCAGGATAGTTCTTTACTATGAATACAAATATATCAACGCTGCGAAAAAATCAACATTAACGTGTAAATTCACGCGACCACAATATTTAAACGCACACTAATAAATATTTCAAATAAATTTAATTAAAGTCAACAAATGAATGGATAAAGTAACATTATTTGCTTTATTCATTAATCATACAGGAACATGACATTCAGTTTTGTAACAACACAATACATTTAATAATAAGTTATTTAAGTATTTCCCACTTTTTTATATTTATTTATAAGCTGAGTTTGTTTGTCATTTAAGCTTTGAATTAAATTAGAATGAATATTTAGATTACCAAAAAAACAAAGTAAAATTAAGGTTAAATTCAACTAAGTGCTGGAGTCATCGACTGAGAAAAATCCCAGCTATTTATACTTATCCCAGAGCACCAGAAAATGCTGTGCATGCACCAGAAAATATTACACATGCATAAAAAAAATGTGCAATAGAACGCACAAGAAAAAAGTGTGCAAAAACATAGTGCACTAAGAGTAAGATAAATATTATAAACTAACGCATGCAAATATTAAATCACATTTTCAACCAGATAATCATATATTCGGATCTCTAAAACTATACATCTTAGACCGCAGACTAAACTAACTGCATAAGAAAAATGGCTACCCTGTCAAGGATGCTCGTCTGCTCAGGCAGTAAACAATGCATATTCTACATAAAATGTCTTTATAATACAACACGTGATTGCTGGGAGAAAACGAAGTGGTTGTATAACTTCTTACATGGATTCCGAGGATTTAAGAACACTTTTATAGGAATAACGTTGATGTAAACAAAGGAACTCGCAGAAACTAATGACATCTCAAGTAAGATGAGTTGCAATTTGTAGAGCAGAATACAGATAAACACATGTACAAGATTGATTGTTCTGTCGTCTTACCAAGAGCAACAGTCAGAATCATTGTGCTAATGATAATAATCAGTTGTTTAACTTTATGTGTAATTCCATGTATAAAAATTACCATTTATGAAAGAAAGCATCATTTATTTAAATGCACTCAATCCTTGGGCTTTACGGTACATTTATTAATATTTACAGAAACTAGTAAAAATATCACAATTAAATCTTTAAATCAATGTGGTTTAAACATACACTTACAAAACACTATAAATTCATATTTTTGATAAAGGCATTATATTTGTGGTAAACAAATAAAAAAAATCATGCTTGTTTGAATGAGAATACTTTGCTTCAACTGTTAACAAAACACGATTTAAATAGGTAAATAAAGAAAACATCGAATCGGTACAGGTACAGATATGTGAAACAAATTTTTCTGATCTCCAATTTCTTATCGACAATGGTGATTAACCCTTATGACAGCCGCTCTTCTGCCCGGTTATTCTACAGCATATTTGGTTGGTTTTACATGTAAATGAAGAATTCCCCAAGCTTCTAACAGTGAGTCGTGCATTGGAAAGTTTATGGGTTTTGGAGACTATTGTAACAAACTTATCTGTGAAGTTGTACCTTGTCCTATCTATAAAGAGTTACATTGTAAGTGCTGGCTGTCAATGAACTTTGTGTACGGGCCCGATCTTTTAGAAATTTTGCTGAAAATCAGACTTCAGAATGTTAAGGTAATATGTAAGCATGGCTGGAAAACAAAGCAGTTGAAAAAGATTATAAAAACAGTAAGATAAAAAAACATTCAGCATACGAAGAAGGCACAATAGACACCGACATAGTCACTAAATCCACTATTAGATGTGATGGTATACAGATGCATTAGTGGTGCGTTTACAGTAATTATTCTATATCTTTGATTCCAGAACTGCAGGCACATGAACTGGCTCTCCAGGACCAATCCTGACGGTAACCACCGTCAGTAGCTTATCCCCTGATGTCACAACACAGTTTATCGTGGCTGGGTCAGAGTTGTCCTCCCAGGAATATATTGTCACCTCTTCATTGACCAATGCCTCCCGCACATTGTGTGTGCTCATAGATTCCAGAGGGTATCGCTCCACATGCTTCTTAACCCGACTAAACTGACCTGCCTTTGCAGCAGCAGACATTGCATCTTATACCCATCGTAAATACACAGAAAGGTTGACGTGGCCAGCCCCGGCCATGTCACTGTGCAACGCTTTTGTAGACATTGTATGGGCATTTCTTGGAATATTTAGCCGTGGTTTCCGTTCTAGACCTATCAGGTCTTTTTCTTGAAATCTCTTACTGTGTTCCTCCTTTATATATGTAGGCAGAGGAGCAGGTTTTCTGGTTTCCACACAGATATACACAAACTTAACAATAGCGGTCATAAGTATGTTTTTCGTCTTGTATTCACTGAATATTGACATTATTGTATATGAGGTTTTCCCAATGTGGGATATGTAATTTTTAACATATATAGGATACATTGTGCCAAAGTTTGACTTGTAACGTATAAAGTTGAAATTTTCCGTAAGGTTGTACGTTGTGCCAGCCACAAATGATACGTAGTTAGGGTCTCTATGAAGCCCATACAAGTATGCAAATCCATCTTGAAAGCACAGCCAGTGACAAGATTCAACCAGCTTCACAAGGGACCAGAGAGACAGTTTACCTAGAGGTAAAATAAAAGGTTATATACATCGTGTAACCAGGTGTTATTTATGAATACAATTCACTACTTATAGGCGACGCACCGGAGCGCGACCCCTATATATGGAATGCTCACTGTAATGTGAGGCTGCTGCACAGGTGCATTTTCTGCTTGTATATTTTTATAGTTAATTATTATAATTTTGCATTTTTTTTCTACATATGTAACATCTTAGAAAACCTATTAAATGGTGTCGGGTTTTGCTTTTTATTTTGCTTGAAACCATTGTATGGTCTCAGGAATATAAACTATACAGACTTTTTCTCGAAAAATTATAGTATACTTAAATCTTTCAAATAAAAACTATAATGGTACTGTCTTTGTTACTTTTTCCCATAATGCTTTAATCTCTTTACATTTCCAACTTTGTTTTCGTCGCCTTTGCATCAACGTCATTTCTTGTCTTTATTCTACTATGACAATATATAAAAAGTCAAAGTCACTATGCCTGGCCATCAAAGCAGGTTATCGATAAAGCTTCTCTGCACTGTTACTACCAACATTGTTTTAGCTGTGCCTGGTGAGAGCTTGTGAAAAAAAAAAACACACACAGAAACGCTGCACAATTTTAAGTTAAAATTATTAACTTTACATCAGACTTTACAGTTAAACGTAAGTGTTCAGCTTAATTAAGGCTACAACACAGCACGGTTTCTAACAATAGCCATTTACCTACTTGTATCCAAGACTTTTACATTCGGCTACTGTCTTAATTCATGCCATAGAGACTGCATTTATAATGCCAGGTTTTAGCATTTGAAATACCTATTGCAGAATTGCATACAAATTGTGATTTTTGTACATAGACCTCGACGAAGAGAACACCACGGCCCAAGCTCAATACGAATCTCTTTCTTAAAAGAAGTTTATGCCATACCGACCACGGCATCCATGGCAGACGAATACAATTTACCAATATAAGGCAAATTTCTACTAATTTACAAATAAGAAAAGGCCCTAAGAGAATTTCCACAAATATGAAAATTTAAACTAACACTAGACAAAGGCATACAAAATAAAAGTGACAGAATAACAGAGACGTGACATACCACACAAACAGAAAAACAACAGTTACCGCATTGGAACGGTCAGTAGGTAAAAGGATGGGGCGCCTAATAAGTTCACCTGGTTTGTGGAGCGTTCCAAGAGTTTTCTTATCAACACTGCTTACAATGAACTATTGACATACACATCACAAAATGACAACATATATTTTCACAAATTTTTTAAAGAAAATGCCACTTTCCGTCTATATGTTGAATTAAATCATGCCAAATTCACGGAGAGCACAGCAAACATTTGCTGATAGAAGATTTTTATTAACTAAAGAATGCTATTATAATTTGACTTGGCCCGTTTCAGGCAAATGCTACTATTTGATTGTCAGAGATATCTACGTCAAAGGATGTACCTAAGATAAACTGCGAAGAAATTGAATCTTGGTTGCAATATTTTTTATGGAGGATTGTGCTATTTTTAGCATCATTTAAATGACATCTTAGACTCTTTGCAGTGCTTTCGACACAGGTTGCAAGACACAGGAATTGAACATAAGTGTAGGAACGGATCTTCCTAAATGAAAGTATACATATGTTAGTTGGAAGTTGTGTTTTCTCCTAGAAATCGGCAAGAAAGCATAAGTCTGCTGGGAACATAAATCAACAGGACTGAAATTTCCATTTATTTAATGGGTGTTTTTAATGGGTTCGACTTGCTTGTGTGAAATAAAAAAAAAATATTATTCTGCACAAAAATCGTTCTCTGTTGGAACCTAGCTTGTCGAAGTTTAGGTAATCTTTTCCTTATTGAATTGCGTTGCAATATTTAAGACTACATTGTAAGCATTGACTTTAATTATAGATATAACGCCACTCGCCGCTGAGGTGGCGCCCATGGCCGAGAGGTTAGAGTCGCTGACTTGTAACTCCTCAGCCCCTCACCGCATGGGTTAGAGTCCCGGTCGGGGCGAGAACTTTGATGTTGGGAGGTTTTCCAGCTAACCTGGGGTGCGCCTGTGTACAGACTGTGGTCTTTCTCCGCCAATAATTAGCTGGACGTCGCCAATATGACCATATCTGTGTCGGTGCGATGTAACAAAAAGCAAAACTAAACCAAACCACTCGATCTGTCAGTGTGTCTTGTATAATAGCATGCAAATTGAAAAAAACTAAATAATTTTATATAAAATAAATTGCGTTAACTTTAAATTTAGTTTTAAAAATACACCATGAAAGACAAAGACTCTTCATTTATTTAGATTCGTTAAATGCAACCTTTTGTCTATAATTCAGAAATACAGTTAAAGTCAAATATGTTGAATAAGAATTGAGGACATACTGTAATGCTCTCAATTTAAAAGCGTCTAAGCGACACTTCTACATAACTGACCTCCAAGTTTGCGATCAAAGTCCGTATACCACAGTCCTGGTAGGAGAACCTCACCGGTGAACCTGTCGTCACTAACCCTATACTTGATCAGCCTGTCCGGCTGGGTGCTGGCGATATCTACATCTCTCTCACCCATTGTGACTGGAAACAGGATTTTTAAAAGTCCTTGTTGTTAGATAAGATAAGATAAGATAATTTAGGGACGGGGGCAGGGGCAGGGGCAAGGGCAGGACAAGATAAGGTAAGATATTTTTTATTGTGCTTACATTATATACAAATATACAATGGTGTTACAATAACACAAAGGCAAAGCGAAATAACGCCGGCCCGATGGGCATATAAGTCAACTTATAGAAAGAACATCGTTGAGTAAATAAATGTCTATTTTTAAGGTTCATGCAATGTTCACTTCACAGTTAATATATAACTCCAGGTCTGTATGTGTTGTATAAAGACCATGCAACCACATACATACAATGTACACACATAATGAACAATTTTAAACTGACACGTACAATAAAATGTACACATGCATTAACTATACTACAAATGATAACCATTAAGTCCGCAACATTCTGCAACAAAAGTGCAGCCTTAGAAATGGACTATACATGAAACATATTGCATGAATAGAAAAGAATATTGTTCTTACGTAATAGCATTTAAATACATACTAGGTTATGATACAAAATTCCCCTTCTAATCATATATGCTCTTGACACAAATTTGGCACATTTTCTAGCATTTGTATTTAGCACAAATGCCAATTTATCTGTGGTTGTTAATTGTTTGTAGCGTTCACTCGTCACAACATCTTAGAATAAAACTGTCAGGATAGAACTGTATGAATGCTTTTTTGTGTGTGTTCTATTATATCCCTGTGATGTCTGGTATGAATTAAATTACTGCTACATACATAATTAGAAAAAGAAAATAACAAGTATAACAAATGAAAAAATGCATTAGAATGAAACAAACTTAAAAAACACACACTCTTTGTTGAGATCTATGCAGACCACAGTTGCCTGTTGCAATAGCTATCCATATATACATACTATATAACTATATTAGATGTATATTTAGATATTCATGAACCAGTGACATGTGTCAGCAAGACAATAATTATAAGTTGTGGTCAAAGACACGAAAGTTAAAATCTTACTTGTAGCGACGTGTTTTCGATCTTAAGACACAGTTTATGTGCACACAAAACGCAAAGACCTTGAGCCGTACACGTGCTGTAAGTCTAGAATGCAATGTCACAAATAATGACAACATGACTTATCAACAACTTAAATCTTACAATATCAAAAAGCAAACAAAAAAACTCACGCTGCTACAGAGTTAGTATGGCAAATTTACGTGCATAAACAAACATTATCTATACAATAAAAATCGGGATGCATATTTCATATCGCTCAGTTTTTGCACACGACTATTCGTCAATGGAATTTAACCAACATTAGATGAAAATATAAAGTTATATAAAGAATATAAAAAAAGCAAGTGTGTGCAAACCGGTTAATTACACTATTCGTTGCATCTACACTATTTGCCCATATTAAGAGAGCTCCCAGTTGGTGCAGTTTAAACAGGATCTGCACTATTTGCCCATATTTAGAGAGCTCCCTGTTGGTGCTGTTTGATCTGGATCTACACTATTTGCCCATATTTAGAGAGCTCCCAGTTGGTGCTGTTTGAACTGGATCTACACTATTTGTCTATATTTAAAGAGCTCCCTGTTGGTGTTGTTTGATCTAGATCTACACTATTTGTCCATATTTATAGAGCTCCCTGCTGGTGCTGTTTGATCTGGATTTACACTATTTGTCCATATTTTTAGAGCTCCCAGTTGGTGCTGTTTGATCTGGATCTGCACTATTTGCCCATATTTATAGAGTTCCCATTTGGTGCTGTTTGATCTGGATCTACACTATTTGTCCATATTCATAGAGCTCCCAGTTATTGCTGTTTGATCTTGATCTCCATTATTTTGCTAAACTTGTCTTCGTCAGTAAGGAAACCAGAAAACCTGCCCCTCTGCCTATATAAAGGAAGAACACAGTAAGAGATTTCAAGAAAAGGACCTAGATCTAGAACGGAAACCACTGCCAAATATTCTAAGAAATGCCCATACAATGTCTACAAAAGCATTGCACAGTGACATAGACAGGGTTGGCCATGTTAACCAATCAGTTTATGTACGGTGGGTATCAGATGCAGTGTCTGCTGCTGCAAAGGCAGGTCAGTTTAGTCGGGTTAAGAAGCATGTGGAGCGATACCATCTGGAATCTATGAGCACACACTATGTGCGGGAGGCAATGGTCAATGAAGAGGTGACTATATTCCTGGGAGGACAACTCTGACCCAGCCATGATAAATTGTGTTGTGACATCAGGAGATAAGCTACTGACGGTGGTTACAGTCAGGATTGGTCCTGGAGAGCCAGTTTATGTGGCTGCAGTTCTGGAGTCAAAGATACAGAATAAACTTAACTCATCACTCTTGTTCATGTTTTTTCAACTGTTCAGAACTAATATGTACTGAAATGGTTCGCTTGCTTCTGTGGCACCTTATTTGCTACATGTTTCACCATTCTATTCATTGCGACGTTAGTATTCTTTACTGTATTCAATACCATTTTTAGACTGAATTTCTGCTTACGTTCAGCATGTAATTGTAATACGTTCTACTTGAAGTATAATTTATAACCGTAAGAATGAGACAATATAAGTGGACATATAAATGCATACTATTATCGGACAAGAAGAGAGCTGGAACCGACGACTATTATCGATGTAACTTTGATGACCAGAAAATCGGTTTTACTGCTATGTTTTAAAATGCAATCTCAATATAGCTTATGATCGAATGCCATGATGTCTGTTCCATACAGTGCATTTGCCTGTGGAAATTACATAAAAAAGCAGGGATAATGATGTCAACGGATATGTAAATCAGCTTATGTGTTACAGTGGCATGGCGGTGCTGATGTAGATTTGTTTTAAGGGGATGTTACTCTAGCTTCAAAAACGGACATTCAAATGTACCCAAATGAAGAAGATGACGCTGCAATATGTCGGAGAAGCCATACTGCATACTTATAATCACCTGGCAAGATCCGGTCTCCGTAAAAATTTGGTATTGTTAGAAACAGATATGTAATAAATTTGGCAAGCTTTCTTGACAACAATTAATTTTCCAGCAGGGTTGTATATTTAGTGCAGTTGATAAAGAAGGCTTATATCTTTCACTCTTTATCACTTTTACATATATACGAGTACTTACTTTCTATACCTTGTTCTTGCTACGAAATAAAAATATACATATTCTATAACAAGAATGTTCAGTGTTTCTATTAAACTTCCGAGTATGTAATAATAATAATAAGTAATACTTATAAATAAATAGTAATATATAATAGATTTAATTATATACAAGAGCCACTTTTCCAATGATGTACAAGTAAACAACATAAATGTTAACAAAATCAATGACAACATGCAAAGACATCATCATCCTCATGATCCTTTTCATTATCATCATTATCACCATCGCCATCTTCATTAACAACATTAACAGCTACATCATAAACATCAACATCACAATCATTATTATCATCAGTTCTCGCTGCAAATGATTTAAAGACGTAGGACATTAACGATTAACAGTTAAGGGACTTGCATTTTTGCTTATATTAATATATTATATAACATATTAATATCGTCATCGCCATCATGTTGAACAAGATGAACAGCATCAACAACAAAAACAACATCATCATTGTTATTATCAGCTATTACTATACAAGAGTAAAATTGGTAAAAATATTAACAAATTACTATATAGGGAGCTTGGAATACACATAAATAAATGCATTAATATATGAAGCGCATAGTCTTAAACTGCATTAAGACATCTATTTCTGTATTCCATTGATATATAGAGAGATAATGACAGTTTCTTAACAACGTTCGTGTTTTGGTTAATTAATAATTCAATGAATTTTGGAAAAATGGCTGTTTCCAAAATTTCTCAAATCTGTATACCATGTACGCTCAAACAAAAAGTGGAATTCATTTTCTAAGCCTAGACAGTGTTTACTTTTTTGATCGTGTAATGTATTGCTTGTGGTTTGTATCATCTTTCAGTTTCTTTTTTAAGTCTGTTTGCTTATACTCTTAATTTGGTAAATGCAATGCGATGTTTTTATAGTTCTCTTCTTTTTTGCTTGTCCTTAATTTACGGCTTGTCAAATTATCACCATTATTGAATTAATCTATAATCAGTTAAATGAGCATTAATTCACTGCTTATTCAATTAAAATGTTTGTGTAAACTTGATTATTCAGTCTTATCAAGACTGATAGGTGTGTTAAGTTTATTTCTTGTTGTCACTTATAAGTATTTAATTGTACAAACAAAAATAAGAAATATAACAAATGTGTTGCTTATAAATATATACATTATAATTGTATTACATTTAAGCTAAAAATATCATGAGGGAGATTTCGTTAACAATGAAAAAATTCATTTTGGTGGTGGTGGTGTGTGTGTGTGTGTGTGGGGGGGGGGGGGGGGTGTAGATCAAAAGTATAGAGTTTTTTTTATCACTGTAGGTGAAACAGAACATTGATTATGGAAAAAAAATGTGATAAGTGTAGTTGTTGTTTTTTTAATTAAAAAAAGAGCTGATCATGGTACCGGAACTTTTAACTGTAATGTGTCGATATGGCCCCTGTCCATGACCGTAACCTGCTTAGTGAATATTGGTGAAATATGGACAAATAGTGTAGATCCTGATCAAACAGCACCAGCTGGGAGCTCTGTAAATATGGACAAATAATGTAGATGCAGATCAAACAGCAGCAACAGGGAGCTCTCTTAATATGGGCAAAGAGTGTAGATCCAGATCAAACAGCACCAGCTGGGAGCTCTCTAAAAATCGACAAATAGTATAGATCCAGATCTAACAGCACCAACTGGGAGCTCTCTAAATATGGGCAAAGAGTGTAGATCCAGATTAAACAGCACCAGCTGGGAGCTCTCTAAATATGAGCAAATAGTGTAGATCCAGATCAAACAGCACCAACTGGGAGCTCTCTTAATATGGACAAATAGTGTAGATCCAGATCAAACAGCACCAACTGGGAACTCTCTAAATATGAGCGAATAGTGCAGATCCAGATAAAACTGCACCAACTAGGAGCTCTCTAAATATGGGCAAATAGTGTAGATCCAGATCAAACAGCACCAACTGGGAGCTCTCTAAATATGGACAAATAGTGTAGATCCAGATCAAACAGCACCAACTGGGAGCTCTCTAAATATGGGCAAATAGTGTAGATCCAGATCAAACAGCACCAACTGGGAGCTCTGTAAATATGGACAAATAGTGTAGATCCAGATCAATAAGCACCAACTGGGAGCTCTCTAAATATGGACAAATAGTGTAGATCCAGATCAAACAGCACCAACTGGGAGCTCTCTAAATATGGGCAAAGAGTGTAGATCCAGATTAAACAGCACCAACTGGGAGCTCTCTAAATATGGACAAATAGTGTAGATCCAGATCAAACAGCACCAACTGGGAGCTCTCTGAAAAACGACAAATAGTGTAGATCCAGATCAATCAGCACCAACTGGGAGCTCTCTAAATATGGACAAATAGTGTAGATCCAGATCAAACAGCACCAACTGGGAGCTCTCTAAATATCGACAAATAGTGTAGATCCAGATCAATCAGCACCAACTGGGAGCTCTCTAAATATGGGCAAATAGTGTAGATCCAGATCAAACAGCACCACCTGGGAAATCTCTTAATAGGAATTTTACTATTGGCTGCTTATCGTTTTACACCAACATGTACATATTGCTATATATGCATGTACATGTATTTACTATTTACAACGAGGTTAATTTTGGTCGGTAACAAATGTATCATGATACGGGTCTATATACATCTATAAACAACAATTGAAAAATATTAATGAATAGCGTATATTTCAAATGTATCTTTTAGTTTTAAATAGCTTTTGATAAATGGAAACATAAATATAACAAACAACCCTTATTAATTTCTTTTCATTTAAATTGGCCAACCAATGAGTCGTGTAGTTCAATTGTTTGGACACAGTTTTTATTTTTATTTATTCTGACTTGATATTTCATCTAACGTTGGTTAAAGTCCTTTGATGAATAGTCATGTAAAGCATACCTGAAATCAAGTGCCAAACGTTGAGCGGTATAAAACAGGCGTCACTATTCCGATTGTGTAGATAGTGTGCGTTTATACACGCACATTTGCTATACAGATTGTGTAGAAGTGTGAGGTTTTTGGTAATGGAAGATTTAAGTTGTTGATATGTCATGTAGCCATTATTTGTGGCATTGAATTCTAAATCAACGTTTACAGCACGTGTACGGTTCAAAGTCGTTGCGTATTGTTTGTGCACAAATTGTGTCTTTAGATTGAAACACGTCGCTACAAGTAAGACTTTAACTTTCGGTTTAGGCCACAACTAGTTATTATTGTCTTGTTGACACATATCCCTGATTCACGAATATCCAATAATGCTTGTAACAAAGTTATATTTTATTATGTATATATGGATAGCTAAAACATATATATGTAACAGGCAACTGTGGTATAGATAGATCTAAACAGAGAGTATTTCAATGTTTGCTTCATTCTAATGCATTTTTCATTTGTTATTCTGGTTATTTGCCTTTTCTACTTATGTATGTAGCAGCAATTTAATTTATATCAGACATCACAGGGATAAAATAAAGAAATAAACAACGCATTAATACAACTCTGTCCTGACAGATTTATTTTAAGATGTTGTGAACGCTACAAACAATTAACAAGCACATATAAATTGGCATTTGTGCTAAATACAAATCCTAGAAAATGTACTCAATTTGTGTCAAGAGCATATATGATTAGAAGTGGAGTTTTGTATCATAACCCAGTTAGTATTTAAATGCTGTTGCGTATGAACAGTATTCTTTCTATCCATATACTATACAATATTTTCATGTATAGTCCATTTATAAGGCTGCATTTCTGTAGCAGAATGTTGCGGACTAAACGGTTATCATTTGTAGTATAGTTAATGCATGTGTAAATTTTATTGTACGTGTCAGTTTAAAATTATTCATTATGTGTGTACATTGTATGTATGTGGTTACATGGTCTTTATACAACACAATTACAGACCTGGAGTTATACATTAACTTTGAAGTGAACATTGCATGAACCTTAAAAATAGACATTTATTTACTCAACGATGTTCTTTCTATAAGTTGACTTATAGGCCCATCGGGCCAGTGTTATTTCGCTTTGCCTTTGTGTTATTGTAACACCATTGTATATTTGTATATAATTTAAGCACAATAAAAAAATATCTTACCTTATCTTGTCCTGCCCTTGCCCTTGCCCCTTATCTTATCTTATCTTATCTTATCTTATCTTATCTAATCTTATCTAACAACAAGGACTTTTAACAATCCTGTTTCCAGTCACAATGGATGAGAGAGATGTAGATATCGCCAGCACCCAGCCGGACAGGCTGATCAAGTATAGGGTTAGTGACGACAGGTTCACCGGTGAGGTTCTCCTACCAGGACTGTGGTATACGGACTTTGATCGCAAACTTGGAGGTCAGTTATGTAGAAGTGTCGCTTAGACGCTTTTAAATTGAGAGCATTACAGAATGTCCTCAATTCTTATTCAACATATTTGACTTTAACTGTATTTCTGAATAATAGACAAAAGGTTGCATTTAACGAATCTAAATAAATGAAGAGTCTTTGTCTTTCATGGTGTATTTTTTAAACTAAATTTAAAGTTAACGTAATTTATTTTATATAAAATATTTGATTTTTTTTTTATTTTGCATGCTATTATACAAGACACAGTGACAGATCGAGTGGTTTGGTTTAGTTTTGCTTTTTGTTAGATCGCACCGACACAGATATGATCATATTGGCGACGTCCAGCTAATTATTGGCGGAGAAGGACCACAGTCTGTACACAGGCGTACCGCAGGTTAGCTGGAAAACCTCCCAACATCAAAGAATTTGGCATGATTTAATTCAACATATAGACGGAAAGTGGCATTTTCTTTTAAAAGTATGTGAAAATATATATTGTCACTGTGTGCTGTGTATGTCAATAGTTCATTGTAAGCAGTGTTGATGAGAAAACTCTTGGAACGCTCCACAAACCAGGTGAACTTATTAGGCGCCCCATCCTTTTGCCTACTGACCGTTCCAATGCGGTAACTGTTGTTTTTTCTGTTTGTGTGGTATGTCACGTCTCTGTTATTCTGTCACTTTTATTCTGTATGCCTTTGTCTAGTGTTAGTTTAAATTTTCATAGTTGTGGAAATTCTCTTAGGGCCTTTTCTTATTTGTAAATTAGTAGAAATTTGCCTTACATTGGTAAATTGTATTCGTATGCCATGGATGCCGTGGTCGGTATGGCATAAACTTCTGTTAAGAAAGAGATTCGTATTGAGCTTGGGCCGTGGGGTGTGCGGTGGTGTTATCTTCGTGGAGGTCTTTGTACAAAAATCACAATTTGTATGCAATTCTGCAATAGGTATTTCAAATGCTAAAACCTGGCATTATAAATGCAGTTTCTATGGTACGAATTAAGACAGTAGCCGAATGTAAAAGTCTTGGATACAAGTAGGTAAATGGCTATTGTTAAAAACCGTGCTGTGTTGTAGCCTTAATTAAGCTGAACACTTACGTTTAACTGTAAAGTCTGATGTAAAGTTAATAATTTTAACTTAAAATTGTGCAGCGTTTCTGTGTTGTTTTTTTCACAAGCTCTCACCAGGCACAGCTAAAACAATGTTGGTAGTAACAGTGCAGAGAAGCTATATCGATAACCTGCTTTGATGGCCAGGCATAGTGTCTTTGGCTTTTTATATATTGTCATAGTAGAATAAAGACAAGAAATGATGTTGATGCAAAGGCGGCGGAAAAAAGTTGGAGATGTAAAGAGATTAAAGCAATATGGGAGAAAGTAACAAAGAGAGTTGAATCATTATGGTTTTAATTTGAAAGATTTAAGTATACTATAATTTAAAAAAAAAAGACTGTATAGTTTATATTCCTGAGATCATACAATGGTTTCAAGCAAAATAAAAAGCAAAACCCGACACCATTTAATAGGTTTTCTAAGATGTTACATATGTAGAAAAAAATGCAAAATTATAATAATTAACTATAAAAATATACAAGCAGAAAATGCACCTGTGCAGCAGCCTCACATTACAGTGAGCATTCGATATATAGCTCCAGCGAGTCGCCAATAAGTAGTTAATTGTATTCACAACACCTGCTTACACGATGTATAACCTTTTATTTTACCTCTAGGTAAACTGTCTCTCTGGTCCATTGTGAAGCTGGTTGAATCTTGTCACTGGCTGTGCTTTCAAGATGGATTTGCATATTTTTATGGGCTTCATAGAGACCCTAACTACGTATCATTTGTGGCTGGCACAACGTACAACCTTACGGAAAATTTCAACTTTATACGTTACAAGTCAAACTTTGGCACAGTGTATCCTATATATGTTAAAAATTACATATCCCACATTGGGAAAACCTCATATACAATAATGTCTATATTCAGTGAATACAAGACGAAAAACATACTTATGACCGCTATTGTTAAGTTTGTGTATATCTGTGTGGAAACCAGAAAACCTGCTCCTCTGCCTACATATATAAAGAAGGAATACAGTAAGAGATTCCACGAAAAGGACCTGACAGATCTAGGACGAAAACCACTGCCAAATATTCCAAGAAATGCCCATACAATGTCTACAAAAGCATTGCACAGTGACATAGACTGGGCTGGCCACGTCAGCCAATCAGTAGTATGTACGGTGGGTATCAGATGCAGTGTCTGTTGCTGCAAAGGCAGGACAGTTTATTTTGGTTAAGAAGCATGTGGAGCGAAACCCTCTGGAATCTTTGAGCACACACTATGTGCGGGAGGCATTGGTCAATGGAGAGGTGACTCTTTATTCCTGGGAGGACAACTCTGACCCAGCCACGATAAACTGTGTTGTAACATCAGGGGATAAGCTACTGGTGGTGGTTACCGTCAGGATTGGTCCTGGAGAGCCAGTTCGTGTGCCTGCAGTTCTGGAGTCAAAGATGTAGAATAGTTACTGTAAATGCACCACTCATACATTTGTGTTCTAAATCATTTAGTGAATGTGTCGGTGTCTACTGCACATTCTTTGTATGCTGAATGTCATTTACCTTACTGTCATTTTAAACAATCTTTTTAAAGTGTTTTGTTATCCAGATAGAATTCCATTTTAACAGAACTTTCCGAAGTCTGAATTTCAGCTAAATTTCTAAAGGATCTGGCCCATACACCAAGTTTATTGACAGCCAGCACTCTGTCTCCATGGATAGGACAGAGTACAACTTCTCGGACAAATTTGTTTCCAAAAGCGTTTGGGGCATCAACTTTCCTCTTTATGACGACTCCTTGTAGGACTTGGGGAATTCTTCATTTATATGTAAAACATGCAAATATGCTGTACAATAACTGGACACGAGAGCGGCTAGCATAAGGGCTAATGACATTTGTCTATGTGAATTTGGAGATCAGAAAAACTTGTTTCACGTATCTATACCTTTCCTGATTCTGTATTTTCTTTATTTACCTATTTTTGATAGTGTTGAATTACCACTTAAAGCAATATGCTAATTCAAACAAGCATGCTTTTTTATCTGTTTACTGCAAATATCATGCCTTTTTGCAAAAATAGACATTTATTGCGGTTTTTAATAAGTGTAAGTTCAAATCACATTGATCTATAGTTTTAATTGTGATATATACTGGTTTCTGTAACAATTAATATAACGTACCGTCCAACGATTAAGTGCATTTAAACAAATGATGATTATTTTCATACACGTTAATTTTTATCCATCTTTATAATTACACATGAAGTTAAATATGTTAGGTTTAGCACAATGATACTGACTGTTGCTCTTGTTAAGAAGACAGAACAATCAATCTTGTACATGTGTTTATCTATATTTTGTTTTACAAATTGCACCTCATCTTACTTGAGATGTCATTAGTTTCTGCGAGTTCCTTTGTTTACATCCACATTATTCCTGCTAAGGTGTTCCTATATCCTCGGAATCCGTGTAAGAATTATGAAGACACTTTGTGTTCTCCCAGCAATCACTTGTTGTATTATAAAAAAAACATTTCATGTAGAATATGCATTGTATATTGCCTGAGCAGACATGCATCCTTGACAGGCTAGCCATTCTTCTTATGCAGTTAGCTTCGTCTGCAGTCTGAGATGTGTAGTATTAGAAACCCGAATACATGATTATCTGGTGGAAAATGTGATTTAATATTTGTATGCGTTACTTAATAATATTTATCTTAGTGCACTGTTTTATCACACTCTTTCTTTTGCGTTCCATTTTGCACACTTTTTTTCTTGTTTTATTCTATACCGCAATATATAAATAGCTGGGATTGTCTTCAGTTGAGGACTACAGCACTTTACAGACGTTAGTTAAATTTAATCTTATCTTATTTTGTTTTGGTAGTCTAAGTAATCATTCTTCTTTAGTTTAAAGCTTAAATGACAATTAATCTCAGCTGATAAATCTATATAAAACAAAAGCGGGAAATGATTAATTAAGTTACCATTTCATGTATTTTGTTTTTATAAAACTGAATGCTATGTTGACTCGTAGGAGTAATGAATATAGAAAATAATGTTACTTTAACGATTGCAGTTGTTGACTTAAAGTGAATTTATCTGAAATATTTGTTAGTGTGCGTTTAAAAATTGTGGTCGCGTGAATTTACACGTTAATGTAGATTTTTTCGCAGCGTTAATATATTTGTATTCCTAAAGAAGTATCCTGACATTACTTGAATGTATTTAATAAAACATTTTTCCTCGCTCGTTTATTGATTTATAAAGCAATTATTTATTTATATTTATGTATCGTTGATTTTTATTCAATATTTCGTTTAATTTAAGCTGGAGTTCAATCCATAATTCATCAACCTGGTGCCGTTAACAGACTGTCTTGCAGCGTAAAATCACGCTTACACTGGTACATGAACCACTTGTTATGAAGGGAACTAACTCTAGCTTCAAAAGAACGTTCAATTGTACCCAAATAAAGAAAATGACGCTACAATATGTGGAAAAAGCCATACTGTATACGTATAATCACCTGGCAAGATCCGGTCTCCGTGAACATGAAAAAAATTGGTATTGTTAGAGACATGTAATATATTTGGCAAGCTTTCTTTACAATAATTAATATTTCAGCAAGGTTGTGAATTTAGTTCAGTTGATAAAGAAGGCGTATATCTTCCACTCTTTATCCCTTCTACGAAATAAAAATACACATATTGTATTGCTTTCTTGTATACAACATTTTACGCAAGAATTTTCAGTGTATCTATTAAACTTCCGAGAATGTAAGTAACAGTAATAAATAAATAATAATATAATAATAAGTAGTAATATAGAACATGTTTTATTATATACAAAAAGACCGATAGACAGATAGATATATAGATGGATGGATGAATGGATAGATGGATGGATGAATGGATGGACTGATGGATGGATGGATGGATTGATGGACGGACGATTGGATGGATAGACGGACGGTCGGACTGACAGGCAGGCATGCATGCAGGCAGGGAATTTGTTTTACGGATTCAAACATAACATACTCCGCTGGTGCCTATATTTCTATTTTGTGACAAGAGCTATGGTACAGGCACCAGCAGGGCAAACACACTTATGTTTCACAAATTGTTCTATAAAGTGAAACAATACAACAACAAAAGGAAAGAAATGAAAAAAAAAACAACAACAACAAAAACAACAAAACAAACAAAACAACAGCAACAAAAACAGTAGGAACAAATAACAAAAGGTGTACAATTTTTACGAAAATATTGTTACAAAGTGTGGAAAAAAATGAATAAGCAACTTTTTTATTCCACGACATACACAGGTAGACGTTAGTAATGTAGAATATTAAAGTTGTAATTGTGTTTCTGTTATATGTCATTTTAGCTATAATATAATACATATAATAAGTTTAAATTTTATTTATTATTTTTTATGCTCATTATAAACAATAGATTAAGTAGGTGGGCTGAAAAATATAATGTATAAATAGAATCTCAAGCGGGGTACCGGGAAAAAATGGGACAGCTGACAAAATATTCATTCTCAATGGATTTATAAATCACTTCATTAATACAATAATTTAAATATAAATAAATATTAATATAAAATTCATTAATACATTTATAATAATATAAACTATTTATATCTATAGAGTTAAGGTCAACAATAGCTGAAGCAAAAGTCACTAAAACGATTGGAGTGGCTCAATATGACCATGTCTCTCTTAATTTCTGTTTTCAGTTTACACTAATGACATTGCGCAGATATTAAAAGTAAATGGTTTTGAAGAGGCTGATCTGGGTATGCTTAAAATGATAGCAATTTTACATGGCGGCGACCTAGCAAGTTTTTGGAAACTGGAGCAGGCCTACAGAAAGGACTTGATCTATTAAGCGATAATAGTAATAAAGCTAAGCTGACCATAAACACCGATATGAGCAAAATCATGATCTTCAGTAAAGGAGGCCGAACAAGATTTCAAATATATTATATTTAACATAACAATGATACCGTAGAAGTATACACCTTTAGCTACATGGGACTAACATTTAGATCTGCTTGAACATTTGCCTAAGGAACATTTCTAAATATTACGGCCAGTCATGAGTTAGAATAATTTGACATCCTTATTTCACCGATCCTACATTACGGATCTGAAGTGTGGGGATACTGCACGGCCTTTGTGATTGGACGAGTACAGCTTCTTTTCTTCAGACAATTACTGGCGGGTGGGGAGATGGGGTGTGGGTGAAGAATGCCACTAAGAAACCGTAGACTTTTAAGAAAGATAAAGGTTTGGTTTCTTACAAATGTTATCAAACACCACATATACATGTACTTATACTTAGTAATGTTAAACGATTTAGAAAGAGGTCCCAATAAAATGGTATACAGACAATATCCCGCCCCCGCCCCCGGACGGAATATCCTTCCACCATTGTTGTTAGATACAGCTTCTACTGCTTAACACAGACATCGTCAGCCGAGTGCCCATCAGTCAACAGGTGTTTCGCCCCTTATCCCGATACACCCTCGTGATGGCGGGGCAGCAATGGGGATTAAGCACTGCTTGTCTGTGCTGGCTTCCACGTGGCTTCATTACGTCGGAGCCAGAGCCAACTGGACACTCTTTCAGCTGCTCTACTAAGAGCTCGTACTGAGCTTTTCCTTGACTTGCCCTTCATTCCTAGAGCTCCCAAGGCTTTTCAAACTGATTGGGCAGGAAAGCCCCTGCATCCTACTTCCACAGGGAAGACCCAGGTAGAGAATCCTTTCTCCCTGCACAAGTCTGCCAGTTCTTGGTACTTCGACCGCTTCCTTTCATTTGCCTCATCCGTTCTTTCTTCCCAAGGGACTGTCAGTTCCACGAATATAATCATCTTTGGGATTGTAGACCAGATGACTATGTCTGGGCGCAGACTTGTCTGTACGACATCTGGGAAGACCAACTTCTGTCGTAGGTCCACCTTCATCTCCCAATGTCTTGCCTCTAGTAGCAGGCCTGTTTTTTGGACACCCTTTGCCTTTTGTCCTGGTTTTACAAAGTTTATGAACCCTCGTCCCTTGGTCTTCATCTGTCTTTCTTGTCTTCTCTTTTTCTCCAGGATGTCTGCTAGTACACGGATGACTTGATCATACCGCCATCTGTATCGTCCCTGAAGAGAGAGATGTAGGTCAGGCTGTTAGGACATGTTGTAATGTTCCCCTCTGCTTGCACAGTGGACAGCTGGGGTCTTTGCTCAGCTTCCATCTCTCTAGCTTTGTTGGTGTTGGTAGCAGATCATACACCGATCTAAGCAGAAAGGAGAGCTGGAGGGGTTCATACTGCTAGAGCTCCTGCCATGTTAGCTTTCTCTCTGGCAAGTTCCACCGGTTTCAACTTCCTGGCTGGCCCATCTGGACTGATCTTGCTGATCGGTGCGTTTCTTCCGATTTTCTGATCTCCTGCTGTACCATACTGCATTTCTCCTGGTTATCTGCCTTATTCCATCGCGGTTGTTGCCCATGTCCTAGTCCTTCTCGACCTTTGTTGGTGGCTCCTACTATGACCTGGTGCTGTAGACTACTCTTAGCTTGTTCAACTGCCTTGGTTACTGACCACTTCCTCCCTGTTCTTACTTCTATTTCTGCCTTGCTGACCTTCTCATCTTCAGAGTCTCGTAGCGTCAAGTACAGTCTGGTCTTAGCTACTTTGTACTCTTCGACAAGCGAGGTGAGTGGGATCTGCAGCTTGGTGGACTTGCCGTACAGCCCTATGGAGCTGAATGATGGGGGAAGGCCTAGCCATCTTCTTATGTGCTTGCTTACCGCCTGTTCTAGCTGCTCAACCAGGCTGACTGGTATTTCATTGACCATAAGTGGCCAAACAAGCCTTGGTAGTAGGCCATGCCGGTAAATCCAGGTCTTGAACTTCCCTGGGAGTTCGGATTTGTCAATTCTACGTAGGCCTTCTTCCAGTTGTTGCCGTAGTCTTCCTTTGCTGCTCTTGTCTGTGAGGGAAGAATCGAACCACTTGCCCAAGCACTTGATGGGGTTGTCAATCAATGATGGGATGTCTTCCCCTTGAATGAACATCTTGAACTGTCTAGTGACTTTTCCCTTCTTCACAACCAGACACCGTGACTTCTTTGGTGTGAACACCATCCTCACCGTCTCATCTAGGGTCTTCAGAATCCATCTAGCTTGTATGTGGGATTCCGTTGTGATGGTAAGGTCATCCATGAATTCCCTATTTGCTGGTAGACGGATTCCTGCGTTTGTCTGCGGACCTCTTGTCTCCTCCTCTGCTGCTTTGAGAATCAGGTTCATTCCCATCACAAAGAGGATCACCGAGATGGAGCAGCCTGTTACGATGCCCTTTTCCAGCGATATCCATGATGTGGTATAGTTATTTCAAGAGAACCTGAGGTGGATATTGCTGTAGTAGCTTCGGATGAGGCTTCTTGCTTGCTCCGGCACATGGTAGTGCTTCAGAGCTTCTTGGATGAGCTGGTGTGGGATGGAGCCGTAGGCGTTGGCCAGGTCTAGCCACACAACCGTCAGGTTCTTGTGGTTGATTCTTGCCTCGTGTAGCAGTTGTGTGAGAGCACTTGTGTGTTCGACACACCCTGAAAACCCAGGGATGCCACCCTTCTGGACTAATGAGTCAATGTAGGTGTTGTCAGTCATGTATGTTTTGAGGCGTCTTGCCAAGATAGAGAAGAATACTTTCCCCTCGACACTAAGCAGTGACATTGTTCGGAACTGCTTTATGTTCTCCGAGTGCTTCTCTTTTGGTACGAAGCACCCCTCTGCTGCCTGCCAGCAATCTGGAACAGTGCCACTCTTCCATACAGTTCTTAGGAGAAGCCAAAGTCTTCTAAGCAATTTTGACAATTTTTATATACTTTGTATGGTATTCCACTTGGACCAGGTGCTGAACAGGCCTTTTGCTTTCTTGACGACATCTCTAACTTCTTGGAGGGATGGTTCTTTCATGTTCAGTGAGAACTTGGGAGGGTCGACAGCCAATATCCTGTCACAGTCGCCGAGAGGATGTTCCCTGCTTGGATCCGAGTGGTTTTCTCTCAGGTACTTGACTACCTCCTCCTCACTACTTCCTCCTCTCTCTTCTCCTAGGAGAGTCTTGGTAAACCTGTAGGGGTTTGCGATAAAGGCTGCCCTCTTTCTTGTTCGTTCTCTCCGTTTCCTTGTAAGTCGCTCAGCTGTCGTCAAGGTCTTCAGTCTTGATCGTAACTGCTCTCTTATCTCTGCCAGTCCCCTCTTTTCTTCTGCGCTGGCCTTCTTGAACCTCTTTCTCAGGGAGTTGAGTTCTTCCCTTAATTTCTTCCGCTCTCTTTCTCTTCTGTTTTGGATTGGTTCAGGTTTCTGTATCCTGTCCTTTCCCTCACAGCCAAACCGTTCAAGTTCCATCGAGTAGACTATCGTAGTCAGGGTGTTGATCTTTCTTTCAACCCTTCCTTGGAGTGTAGACTGGAGAATAACTTCTAGATCTTCATCAAACACATCCCAGTTCTTGTCATGAGTTCTTGGCCATGCTACCTTCTGGCGCTTGGTAAAGTTGGGTGCTTTCCTGCTTTCTGTAGCCGATACTGGTTCTGCCTTGTCTTGGTTAGGGATAACTTCTGGGTTGTCTCTGGCCCTGGGAGGGAATATTGGTGATTCCTCTGTTTTGTATTGGCCAAAGATCGGTGACTCTTCATTGGTTGTGGGAGTCAAAGACTGTTCACTGTCTGAACTTCCACCCTCAGTTGTTTGCGTCTCTATAATTGGTTCTAAGGACTGGAGTTCCTCACGCGAGCAACCTCTTCCAGCTAGTGATAGAACTGGTGCTGAGAGACTGCTGGTACTATGGTTGGACACCGGACTAGTCTTCTCCCCCGTCTTATCAGGTAACCCATTGCGTTGCCTCAGACTTTCAGTTCGCTGACAGCTGCTTCTCGCCTGGTGAATCTTCAGCCCTCGGAAGTTCTTGCAGACTTTCCCACATAGGCAGATTACTGTATCGGGCGTTGTCCGTTCTTCGTTCCGGGTTGTTTCCAATGTATCCGTCCTGTTGGGTCTCTCATTCTCCCCCCTCTCGGGAGACCCAGGGGGGGGGGGGGGGTGTTCTTTCAGTCGTCGTAGCTTGCTGATGGTTGTTCCCTCACGGGACTGCTAAGTGGGGTTCCAGCCCACATAGCACCTGTACTAGTCTTCCCTAGTTGCCATCTGTCTGTCCAGCGTCACCATTCATTTTTACAAATTTTGAATTTTCCTAGGTGGACGAAATCCCCCGCACCCCCACCCCAACCCACCACCACCACCAAAATGAATTTTTCATTGTTAACGAAATCTCCCTCGTGATATTTTTAGCTTCAATGTAATACAATTATAATGTATATTTTTATAAGCAACACATTTGTTATATTTCTTACTTTTATTTGTACAATTAAATACTTATAAGTGACAACAAGAAATAAACTTAACACACCGATCAGTCTTGATAAGATTGAATAATCAAGTTAACACAAACATTTTAATTGGATAAACAATGAGTTAATTCTCATTTAACTGATTATAGATTAATTCAATAATGGTGATAATTTGACAAGCCGTAAATTAAGGACAAGCATGAAAGAAGAGAACTATAAAAACATTGCATTGCATTTACCAAATTAAGAGTATAAGCACACAGACTTAAAAAAGAAACTGAAAGGTGGTACAAACCACAAGCAATACATTGCACGATCGAAAATGTAAACACTGTCTAGGCTTAGTAAATGAATTCCACTTTTTGTTTTAGCGTACATAGTATACAGATTATAGAAATTTTGGAAACAGCCATTTTTCAAAAATTCATTGAATTATTAATTAACCAAAACACGAACATTGTTAAGAAACTGCCATTATCTTTCTATATATCAATGGAATATAGAAATAGATGTCTTAATGCAGTTTAAGACTATGCGCTACATATATAAATGCATTTATTTATGTGTATTCCAAGCACCCTATATAGTAATTTGTTATTTTTTTTACCAATTTTACTCTTGTATAGTAATAGCTGATAATAATAATGATGATGTTGTTTTTGTTGTTGATGCTGTTCATCTTGTTCAACATGATGGCGATGACGATATTAATATGTTATATAATACGATATTAATATAAGCAAAATGCAAGTCCCTTATAGCTGTTAATCGTTAATGTCCTATGTATTTAAATCATTTGCAACGAGAACTGATGATAATAATGATTGTGATGTTGATGTTTATGATGTAGCTGTTAGTGTTGTTAATGAAGATGGCGATGGTGATAATGATGATAATGAGAAGGATCATGAGGATGATGATGTCTTTGCATGTTGTCATTGATTTTGTTAACATTTATGTTGTTTACTTGTACATCGTTGGAAAAGTGGCTCTTGTATATAATTAAATCTATTCTATATTACTATTTATTTATAACTATTACTTATTATTATTATTACATACTCGGAAGTTTAATAGATACACTGAACATTCTTGTGCAAAACGTTTTTATACAAAAGGCAATAGAATATGTATATTTTTATTTCGTAGCAAGAACAAGGTATAGAAAGTAAGTACTCGTATATATGTAAAAGTGATAAAGAGTGAAAGATATAAGCCTTCTTTATCAACTGCACTAAATATACAACCTTGCTGGAAAATTAATTGTTGTCAAGCAAGCTTGCCAAATTTATTTCATATCTGTTTCTAACAATACCAAATTTTTCATGTTCACGGAGATCGGATCTTGCCAGGTGATTATCAGTATACAGTATGGCTTCTCCGACATATTGCAGCGTCATCTTCTTCATTTGGGTACATTAGAATGTCCGTTTTTGAAGCTAGAGTAACATCCCCTTAAAACAAATCATGTTTTTATACTTATCTGAACAATACGTTTAGTTCACAAACTGTTAAATGATATTGATGAATTTAATTTTAATTGTTTGTTGCGCTCTTCATACTGACTACAATGTAAATGTACGGTATGTCTTTGATCCATTTCATATGACCATATTAATTACCATTATAAATCGTCTTCAAAAGCATACTTTCACATCTTTAATTCTTTAATCATGGCCATTTGAAACTCTACATACCCTTAATTACACAATTGTGCTTAATCATTCACATTTTAAATTAATGTGTGAATAACTAAAAAAAACCCAAACACAATGATTGTTTAAACACATCACTTGGAGATGTGTGGGACAATAATCTCATACATTAAATTGTTATCCATTCCAATCTTAATTTAATTAAATACAAAACACATTTGTGACTGGATTAAATTACGAAAATATAGGTTTATAACCACTTACTTTAAAGAACAAACACAGGTATTTGTGCATTTTATTTAAATAAAACTCCTTAAATTTCAATACATACACATTTAAATATCATATAGACAAATTTGCAACATGTTTTAACTTTATTTGAACTAAAAACAATATATATAAACGTTAACAATAATTCCCTATATATTCTATATATGGTACATTCGATCCAAAAATGGTACATTAAGTCCTGGTACATTACGGTAATGGTACATTACGTCCGACATTCATCTGCATCAGCACCGCCATGCCACTGTAACACATTTAAGCTGATTTACATATCCGTTGACATCTATATCCCTGCTTTTTTATGTAAGTTCCACAGGCAAATGCACTGTATGGAACAGACATTATGGCATATGATCATAAACTATATTGAGATAGCATTTTAAAACATAGCAGTAAAACCGATTTTCTTGTCATCAAAATTACATCGATAATAGTCATCGGTTTCATCTCTCTTCTTGTCCGATAATGGTATGCATTTATACGTCCACTTATATTGTCTCATTCTTACGATTATAAATTATACTTCAAGTAGAACGTATTACAATTACATGCTGAACGTAAGCAGAAATTAATTCAGTCTAAAAATGGTATTGAATACAGTAAAGAATAATAACGTCGCAATGAATAGAATGGTGAAACATGTAGCAAATAAGGTGCCACAGAAGCCAACGTAGCCATTTCAGTACATATTAGTTCTGAACCGTTGAAAAAAACATGAACAAGAGTGATGAGTTTAGTTTATTCTGTATCTTTGACTACAGAACTGCAGCCACATAAACTGGCTCTCCAGGACCAATCTTGACGGTAACCACCACCAGTAGCTTATCCCCTGATGTTACAACACAGTTTATCGTGGCTGGGTCAGAGTTGTCTTCCCAGGAATATAGAGTCACCTCTTCATTGACCATTGCCTCCTGCACATAGTGTGTGCTCATAGATTCCAGAGGGTACCGCTCCACATGCTTCTTAACCCGAGTAAACTGACCTGCCTTTGCAGCAGCAGACACTGCATCTGATACCCACCGTACATACACTGATTGATTAACATGGCCAACCCTGTCTATGTCACTGTGCAATGCTTTTGTAGACATTGTATGGGCATTTCTTGGAATATTTGGCAGTGGTTTTCGTTCTAGATCTATTAGGTTCTTTTCTTGAAATCTCTTACTGTGTTCCTTCTTTATATATGTAGGCAGAGGAGCAGGTTTTCTGGTTTCCTTACTGACGAAGACAAGTTTAGCAATAGCGGTCATAAGTATGTTTTTCGTCTTGTATTCACTGAATATAGACATCATTGTATATGAGGTTTTCCCAATGTGGGATATGTAATTTTTAACATATATAGGATACATTATGCCGAAGTTTGACTTGTAACGTATATAGTTGAAATTTTCTGTAAGGTTGTAAGTTGTGCCAGCCACAAAAGTTGTGTAGTTAGGGTCACTTTGAAGCTCATTAAAGTAGGCAAATCCGCCATCAAAACACTGCCAGCGAGGAGATTCAACCATCTTTACAATGGACCAGAGAGGCACTTTACCTGCAAGGTACAATAGGCTATAAGGTTTATAACTTTATATGCAGAAATATGCACAGGAAAAAACCTGTAAAATAAATAGTGTGTATATAATATTTTATTACAAACAACGTTTGTTAGCATTTACGTTAAGTAAAATTAAAACAGCTTAAAATAATGTTTTATTGATGTTACTTTATTTCTTAATAAGTATAAACACGATGATTCGTATATTTGACCATTTTTCTATGTTTTTGTTTGTTTCAGACATACAGATAAAGTAGAATAGGATGAATATGAATTGAGGACATAAAATTTATGCTCTTTGACTGAAAGGTTCTATATATACGATACACTGTTCTATAACTTACCTCCAAGTTTGCGATCAAAGTCCGTGTACCACAGTCCTGGTAGGAGAACCTCCCCGGTGAACCTGTCGGCACTAACCCTATACTTGATCAGCCTGTCCAGCTGGGTGCTGGCGATATCTACATCTCTCTCACCCATTGTGACTGGAACAGGCATGTTTTAACACACTTTGTGATATTTATATAATATTATGACACAAATTGTTTGCACTTACATGTTAAATAAACATTACATAGTTAGAACTATGGGAAATCCATCTGAATAAGAATATATGACAAAGTCCTATGAGCATTGCAGCATATATCAAAATTTGAAAAGGCACAGGACAAAGGTATTCGCATGCAAGCCAAACGTAAAAGAGCAAATCTGTGACGAGTTATCTAACAAATAGAGTTAACCCGACGGTTACCGCCTTGGAACGGTCAGTCAGCAATATGGACCGACTAAGATGCTTAAACCGGTTTAACAGAGCTCTAAACTCCTTCCTGATATGTTTCTCAAATGCAAGCAATGAAAAGAAAACCGATATATTTGTATAGCAAATGTCCAAGCGCCGACGTTTTCTTTGATAACTTATGACGAAAGTTGTGACGTCATTGAAAAATTAAAAGAGAGAGATATAATTTTGATTAGAAGAACTACACAAAAATTGTTGATTGTAAAGGAATTTAACTGTTTTAATTAAGAAAAATTACCAGAGAAGACAAAATGGTTGTAGCATCATGTCTATGTGAAGATGGAATTGAGGAAGCAAAGTGCAATGTCCATCAAAAGAAATACACGTAACAATTCTTATAGGATGCATTAAAAGACAACATAGATTACATGCACGGTGAGATTTTTTACGACCGTCACACTGCACAAGTAACATTGCTGTGATCATGAATAAGAATATATGACAATGTCCTATAAGCATTGCAACATATACCAAAATTTGAAAAGGCACAGGACAAAGGTATTCACGTGCAAGCCAAATGTAAAAGAACAAATTTGTGTTGAGTCATTTAACAAACAGAGAAAAGTTCTCAGAAAACCCGTCGGTTACCGCTTTAGAACGGTCAGTTGGCAATATGAACCGGCTAGGGTGCATTAACCCGGTTTTACAGAGCTCAACCTCGCACGTCCTGATGGGTTTCTCAAATGCAAGCAATGAACAGAAAACCGATCTATTTTAATAAAGAATGTCCAAGCGCCGACGTTTTCTTTGATAAGTTATGACGAAAGTTGTGACGTCATTGAAAAATAATGTCCACATAGAGAGAGAGAGAGAGAGAGAGAGAGAGAGAGAGAGAGAGAGAGAGAGAGAACAGAGAGAGAGGGAGAAATTATTTCGCTTAGAAGAACTACACAAAAATTGTTGATTGTAAATTAACTTTTTTAATCAAGAAAAATGACCACAGAAGAGTTAATGGTTGTAGCATCATGTTCATGTAAAGACGGAATTGTAACAAACCTTATAGGATGAATTAAATGACAACACAGATTACATGCATGAAAGCAAAATGTATTCTTCGACGTTTATGACAGAGAGTTACAAGACAAGTGCAGCGACAAGGAACGCTAGATCTAGAAACACTGCAACACGACAATGATTAGATGATGTGTGTCGATCTTTCAGCAAAACACCTTCAGCGTCGCCTTCAGGGGACTAGATCTATTCCAAACTTTCTCTCAAGAATTCAAAAGATTTAAGTGCACAACAACCATGCAGCAGTTGTCAATACAAGTCTTTAAAGGTGGTATCTGACAGTTTGGTATCAGCTTTTTTTCTCTCAGACAACCAAATAAATTATTGTTACCTGAAAAGATTCCACAAAATTGGTGTTTACTGGTGCCCTACATCCATGTGAAAGGTAAAGCACACTTGTTTTTACAAAAGTGTATTTTCTGTCTGAGCCAAGCTGCACAGTTAGCTATTTTTAAACAAGAGGGCCATGATGGCCCTTAATCGCTCACCTGATGACACAGGCTTTAAGTAGGCTTAAATCTGGCATCATGTGAGTTATTTACTTTAGAAATCTTTGGTAAAGATTGGACCATTAGAGTGGCCACAGTGTTGATAACATTTTCTAGAATTTTACCAAGTAACCTACTGAATCCACATGACTCACTTTAAAACATATGTAAGATTTCATACTGGCAAACATGATGGTCAAGTTTGGTGAAGACTGGGCCATCAATGTAGCTCTTAAGTGTTTTCACAAGCTTTTTCTAAAATTTGACCTAGTGACCTACTTTATGACCCCACGTGACCCAGTTACGAACTTATCCAAAATTTCATGTAGACAAACATTCTGACCAAGTTTGGTGAAGATTGGGCTATAAATGTGGTCTCTATTGTGTTCACAAGTTTTTCCTAAAATTGGACCTCGTGACCTACTTTTTGACCCCAGGTGACCCAATAATGAACTCATCCAAGATTTCATGCAGACAAACATTCTGACCAAGTTTGGTTAAGATTGGATAAAAATTGTGGCCTCTAGTGTGTTCACAAGGTAAACGTTGACGACGAACAACGAACGCCGGACGAAGCGGTATCACAAAAGCTCCCCTTGCGCACGTTGTGCTCAGGTGAGCTAATGAAGAAAATCCAAGTGGCCACTTACTTCTGCGATCATGTTACATGATCACTAGGGTAATCAGCCCTGATGTCGGCATCTATTTTTAGCTGAAATCACCATCGTGCTTATAGATTTTGGAAATAATGGACATTGAAAGCAATGTTGCATGCGGTATACTACTGTCTAACAAGTGGGGTAATATCAAAACAGACTTTACTTAAACTAAAGTATAGACTTACATAGCAATTATGCATAGAAATCTCCAGAACAGGAGTAAAACAATGTTACATGTTTCAGGTATAGGTTAACTGTCGAATACAACCTTGATTGATCTCTGTCAAAGACCATGAAGGATTATGTATGGACTAAGATTAAACAAATGCTGATGAAGGAACATTGTACACAGTGAGGCATTGGTGAGCACAAACACTTTTCATGATTTGTATTTACGAAGTTTATTTGTG
The DNA here is from genome assembly GCA_007844125.1 of Sinonovacula constricta. NCBI lineage: Eukaryota > Metazoa > Mollusca > Bivalvia > Cardiida > Solecurtidae > Sinonovacula > Sinonovacula constricta. The sequence goes on along the minus strand of CM017560.1, from coordinate 48,307,785 downwards.
AAAATAATATATAATTGTTTTTTACAATCCGGTATCTACAAACATACACATACCGGGTAAACTTAAAACAAATTGAATTACAAATCAACATCATCTATTTAACTTAAAATTTTCATCTTTATCCCATAAAAATTGCTCAAGTTTAGTGTGAAGCCAAATTGAAATGCCTGTTTTATACTCCCGATGTTTAACCGGGCATTACATTGAGAAACATGGCCTAAATTTCTCACAGCCTGTGACAGAGGAAAATATAATGAACTGACAGTGTAAAAGGCTGGAAACAGACATAAACGAACACCACAGTGTAGTACGAATAACCTTCTGACAGCAACAAGCCATTTACAAAATTCAGGCTGTATTCTTTAAAGGAGCCAGAGCAATACCATAAAAACACAAGAGTTATTCATTATTGACAGAAAGACTTTCGTCCAGGTACCAAAGGTAAGGGTATGGGCTTTGCCCATATAGGAAAGGTGGTGGGGTGGTTTTTGTCCCACCCCTTCCAAAAAAGTGGGAATGTTTTATCAGAAATGAGTTGATGTTATCAAGTTTGAACAAAGAAAATAAATTGGAAATATACTTGGACACATTTTTAGCATTTTCTAAAGGGAGTATTTATACCTTACAGGTGACTGTAGGCTCTACCTGACAAGGGTTTGCCTGCAGGACATTCTGTCACTACAATACTCTATACCTTTCATGTCTTGGAAAGAAACCAAAATGACAAAATAAATTCATAAATTAATGTGATCTTAACCTAGGCTGCATTCACCAAAAGCTCTAAAATTTCTATTTCAGATACATTTTATATGTAAACTTATGTGATAAAGCCAATGTATAAACAGTTGTTCTGAATACAAATAAATAAAAGAAATCTTGATTGAATGAGTTTATTTTTAACAGTGATAAAATAATAAAACACAATCATCAATATAAAATCATATATAATAACAAAAACACACCTTTTTATAAATGCTCATTTGCACTTATTTCTTTTATATTCTAAATGTTTTATCTATCATTGCCAATTGTTACACGTTTTATTTCTTGTCAATGTTTAAGTTACAATTTTATATTTTGTTCAGTGCCTTTGAGCACTCTTGTGATAAAGGCACCTTCATATATGGTAATAAAATAAATAAAATAAAATAAATAACAACGAAATATAAATTGTGGAAAATAAGAATAGGTTGCAACCATCAGGGCAATGACATTTCTAGTCATAAGTAATCTCTCTCTCTATATATATAATCTAGTTATATTGACATTTCTTTGATAAATATATATCTGATTATTTTGTTTTAAAAATCAATATAGTATTACCTTTTACTTTTCAGAAAGATTGAGTCATAGAAATACAGTATAGGCATAAAGAGAGAAAGCATGAACGAGCGATATAACTCTTCTTTTCAACTGCACTTAATTTACAATTTTGCTGTAATGTTGTACATGAATCTTGCAACGAATATTATCTGTCTGTTTCTAACAATCACAAAATGTAATATGTTTTTGGTGTCTGGATCTTGCCAAGTTTTTACCACAAATGTCTGATCCAGCATTCCTTCTCCTATATATTGTAGGGTTATTTTCTTCACTGGGTACATCTGGATGTTCTTTGTGAAGTTAGAATAACCTCCCTTTAATGCAGCTTCTGCACCAGCATCACCACACCATTTCAAAAATATTGACTGGTTGACATGCCCATTGAAGTCTATATCACTGCTCTTTGCTGTAACTTCAAGAGTAAATACATTGTCTGGAATACTTGGTCTGGCAATTCGATTATGTACAGTATTCCTTGCAAGGGACTGTGCTTTGTACCATGATGGAAGTAAAGCAGGTTTTCTTGTCGCCAAATTCACATACACAAATGTCATCAGCCCAGATGCCAGCAGCTCTCCTGTCCGGTGATTGTACAGGTTCGCATCAAAGGTGAATGAAGAATTTCCTAAGTTGACAACATGAAATCTTGCATAAAGTGGAAAGTTGATGCCCCAATGGGTTTTGGAGACTATTGTATCAAACTTGTCTGAGAAGTTGTACTCTGTCCCAGCCATGAAGACAGAGTGCTCGCTGTCAATAAACTCAATGTAATAGCCAAATCCATTTGTGAAGAGGACATAGCGTAAGCATTCAAACAGCTTTGCCCTGGACCAGAGAGTCATGTGTCCTGCAATGTAGATTTAAAGCCAGTTTGTACAAGTAATAAAACATGAAAAGATGTACAGTGAAAAGATGTACAGTAATATATAGAATACAGCACAACTAAACTAAAATTAAGCTATAAAACTATGTTGGGCATAGCTGCTGGGCTTGCACAACTCTGGTCCATTGTGAAGGCATGCCAAATCACTCAGGAAACCTAATTTCTTGTTACAAAGAGCTCAACACAACTTCCAATTATGATGCATGTTTTTTTCTTTCTTTAAATCATTATCTTGGATGACAGCTTTCACTTGAAATAAATTGATAATTAATTGACTGACCATCTTTCTTCAGACTAGATAAATGTTTAATATTTCCATCACTAAAGCCATACTGCATTTCAGACTGAAGGAAACAAAAGAATTCTGACATGTAAACAAATGAAATTAAAAAGAACCTTTACTAGCAAATGTAGAGTAGAAGACATGCCAAAATGAAACACAGCAGAAGCAGCCATTTTCACTAAATTAGCTGTTAAGTCTGAACAGTTGAAAAAACAACAACAATGTAAGCCAGAGTGATGCATTTACATTATTCTATATCTTTGACTCCAGAACAGCAGCCACATGAACAGGCTCTCCAGGACCAATCCTGACTTTAACCACTGTCAGTAGTCTATCCCCTGATGTCACAACACAGTTTATCAAGGCTGGGTCAGAGTTGTCCTCCCAGGAATATAGAGTCACCTCTTCATTGGCCAATGCCTCCCGCACATAGTGTGTGCTCATAGATTCCAGAGGGTATCGCTCCACATGCTTCTTAACCCGAGTAAACTGACCTGCCTTTGCAGCAGCAGACATTGCATCTGATACCCATCGTACATATACTGATTGGTTGATGTGGTTATTCATGTCACAATCACTATGCAGTGATTTTATTGACATAGTATGGGCATTTCCTGGAATCTTTGGTAAAGGCTTTCTTTCTAAATCATTCTGGTCCATTTCTTGAAATCTTTCACTGTGATTCTTCTTTATAAATGGAGGAAGAGGAGCAGGTTTCCTAGTTATGTTACTGATGTACACAAGTTTAGTAGTTGCAGTCATAAGTATGTTTTTCGTCTTATATTCACTGAATGTAGACATTATTGTGTATGAAGTTTTCCCAACAAATGAAATGTAAATCTTTACATATATAGGAAACATGATGCCAAAGTTTGAGTGATAGCGCATTTGGTGTAAATTTGGTGTAAGGTCATAAGTTGAGCCTGCCACAAATGTTGTGTGGTTGGTGCCACTATGAAGCTCTTGATAGTAGGCAAGTCCATGACGTAGACACTGCCAACGACAAGCTTCTTCCAGCTTCACAATGGACCAGAGAGGTAGTTTACCTACAGGTATAATAGAAGATAGCTAATTAATTATGCTGAAATACCTACCATGTGAAAGTTTATTTTAAAGCAAAAACAACAACAGCATGTGTTTTTAACATTATAACTGAATATACATGTTGCAAACAGCAAAGTCCAGCTGAAAGAATATGTGCCTTAAAAGAATGTTTTATTAATAATAATTAAATTTGGTTATTCAATACTTTATTATAATATGAAACAAACTTCATCATTCATGATTGTTTTATTTCAACATTTTTTCTTTTAGTAATACATCTCAAGTAGAATAGCAAAAAGTTTTTACCTAAAACATTCTCATGAATGATCTTTGACTGAAAGTTTCTAATAAATATTTCCATAACTGACCTCCAATTTTGCGATCAAAGTCAGTGTACCACAGTCCTGGTAGCAGAACCTCCCCGCTGAATCTGTCGTCACTGACCCTATACTTGATCAGCCTCTCCGGCTGGGTGCTTGCGATATCTACATCCCTCTCACCCATTGTGACTGGAAACAGACATGTTAAATCATTCTTTTTTGTATTGATTCGACTTTTTCTTGCCTTACATCTATCTGGTTTACACAAAACAAAAATATGAATACAAAATTAATTGGAATAAAGTAACAAAATATTCTTTGTTTAAGTATTTGACAAGATAACAGAATTGGTCTTGAGACAAAACAAAAAGACAAACTTACTTGTAATGATGTGTTTTCGATCGCAAGTCACAAATTGCTGCTCAAACAGTACGCATGGACTTTGAATTGTTAATGTGTCAACAACCTTGGTTTTATACAGTACATCAGGTCAAAAAATAGGGCTACACGTAATAACTTAAATTGTAATAAACTAGCTTTATAGAAACGTACACAATCTATATAAAATATCTAAAATAAATACAAACTGTAAATATACTGACACTAATCGGACAAAATTATGCAATTTTAACAACTTGGTATCCGGTCCAAATCGGTGAACTGTTAAGGATAATGTCAGGCAAATGAAAAAATGAACAAGGGCCGTAACCCAAGGATAGGTTATTATCTATATCTTCATATATCCGCTTGTCCCTTTGGGAAGTTGTAACCCTTGTCTACAAATTGATTTGAGTATGATTTTATCATGAAATTAAAAAGAACAAAATAAAATGACAACGAAACAACGTTTAATTCATTCGATATTAAAATATATTGTGTTATATGTTACAGTTATGAGTAGAACCCTTAAGACTTTCATCAGCGTGTAACCTCAGTGTTTCGTTTTTTCACAAGCGTGTAATTGTCACATAAAAATCAAAGATGGTCGACGAAGCCACGAAACGAACCCTTGCGCAAATTCCTTTGCTTAAAACAAAGGCTGGACCCAGAGATGGCGAGCTTTGGATAAACCGTTTGAAAGAAGAATATCAGTCGTTGATTAAGGTGAAAATTTATTTTTATTTTCCATCTCGATCATTATAAACTTGACCAAAATATGGTCCGAAAGTGTAGGACCGGCTCCTAATAGATCTAGTAATACGACACATACGTCAGTTACATGACTACTGCCGTATGTGTATATATTTATTCATGCTTTTCATATTCTACAGGATGCAAACAAATGTCTTTTTAATTTTAAATAACATAAGTTTTTCCCATTAATATTACAAGCTTTAATTTATATTAGCCAAATGCCAGCTAGTTTAACATATGTTTAGCATGCATAAACAGAACAACATTTCTGGTAAATATATATAGAAAGCATTATTTGTCCATGTTTGTTGACTGGAAACATTGTAAAGGGATATAATAGTTTCTAGTTTATATGGGCTGTTAAAAGTTGATGGCAAATATCATGTTATTATTGTTTATTTTCATAGATAAGTGCACTTGTTTTCTTTAGCTTTGAGGAATATGAACTTAACAGTCTTCAGATATATAATTTATTGTCTTGTGTTTTCAGTATGTGGAGACCAACAAAGAAGCTGACAATGACTGGTTTAGATTGGAGTCCAACAAGGATGGGACTCGGTGGTTTGGCAAATGTTGGTATATCCATGAGCTAATGAAATATGAATTTGATGTTGAGTTTGATGTAAGTTTGCTATTATTTTATTATTTTTATTATTACTATTTATTGATATAAAATTCACATGACTTAAAATCAATGAAAACATTTATAACTGTCTTTATGCAAGCTTTACATGAAGAGTTTCTAAAAAAAAATTTTTAAGTCTGTTTACATAAATCAGTTTTCCATTCAATGTTTATGTAATGCACATGTAGAACAGTTAACCTATTTGTGATACTGTTTTAAGTTACTAAGTTAAATGTTAGGCGAGGATAACAATCTGTAAAAACATAATTAGGGGAAGAAGTTACATACTGATTGCAGAGTTATCCATTAGATCAATATTCTCTAGGAAGGTTTATGCAATTTTATTGCAAATTAACTCATTTTAGTTGATAAAAATGGCAAACTAATTCTAAAGGTGTCCCATGAACTTCACAGAGCAGTGGTTCATCTTGCTTTTAGAATTCATAAGTGCATTGAAATAAAAGTGCATTTTCAGTCTATCTGTGTTCACTTTGTTCTCAAACTACCTCCGTTTTAGTAGCTCATCAAATGAATTTAAAAGTAATATTTTATATATAACTCAGCATAACAAGATCATTTCAGCACTCCAGTTCATTTGATTTTTCCAGATACCTGTCACCTATCCAGTCACAGCACCTGAAATTGCATTACCTGAACTCGATGGGAAAACAGCCAAAATGTACAGGTAATGTATATTTCTATGGATTAAAACAGCTTTTTTTTTCAGAAGTGGCAATTAATTTTATGACTTTTTTCTTTTTCGACACTATGTTTTGTTTTATTACTTACATGTCTTAGGAAAAGACCCCATATTCAGAAGGGTTGTTACTGTAGTAAAATTGCATTCTGTTTTCTGCATTTTGTTTAAGTATTTGGTATATGGTTGCTGTAGAAATATTAAGATTTTTTCAACCTTTTAAAACTATTGAGAAATATATATTATGTGGATTAAGTTAAGCATTGAATAAGCAAAGGCGCAGGAGAATTATTATTGTATGCATTTCTTTTTTAGCAATACTCAATGTACTGTATTTAAATACCTATTCATACAAGAGATAACTTATACAATTTACAGATCAAGTTATGCTTAATAATGGTCTTATTCCTCAAATTTTTCACATGAATCATAGTCATTCCAGTATCTTAATAGTGCCTGCCTTTGCTTTGTTTCAGAGGAGGGAAGATTTGCCTAACAGACCATTTTAAGCCTCTTTGGGCAAGAAATGTACCAAAGTTTGGTATTTCACATGCAATGGCCTTAGGGGTAAGACAGTTTCTTGCCTTTTAAAGTACCTAAATTACCATATACATAAAATGATAGAATTAGATCATGGTTATGTGTTTTATGCATTATATATGAAAGAATTAAGAAATTTTACACAGTAGTTTGTTTATTTAAATAGTAGAAGCTTATTGAGAGTGAAAATCTAAACACATTTAGTAGTTCGCTTTCCTGAATGTGAAATATGTGAAAAAATACAGACATAGTGACATAGAATATGACAACTATGAAAATACTAGACACATAAATATGTGAGTGCTATGGCTTTTCTTGTAGATATACTTGTTGTTACATGTTGTTCGTTACCAAGCTTGTTCATTTTTGTTTGACAGTTGGGTCCCTGGCTTGCTGTGGAGATTCCAGATCTGATACAGAAAGGTGTCATTACACACAAAGAAAGCAAAGGAGCATCCAGCTAATGATCAACAACATCTAGCAACTGGTTATTTATTTTTTTACAAAATGTTTACTTGTGTCAGGTGGAAAATAAGTGTAAAATAAATTATATCATGTCTTTGCAAATATGTCATTACAGAAACTATATTAGCATTCAGATGGATACAGATAAAAAAAAATATTGAAAAGATTGGTTTTTGGTTCATCAGTGCCACTAATCTCAAAAGATTTATATCAACAATTTTAAAAAAAAATTGGATTAGTAAAAACAAATCTTTTTTTACTATTACAAAAATTCATTGGCATTAAAAATCTTGTACTTTAAATATCCTTTAGCTATATAAAGATAAAGATATATACTTTGTTAGCATTAACATTGATTCTTGATAAAGCTAACTATCATAATAATATTATTTTGAATATTCATTTCTTTCGGTTAAACATACCTTGTACTTTGTTCACATTTTATAATAAAATGTGCATTTTCTTAACCTTTTCTATTTAAATTTATGTTTTTGACTGATAACGTAAAGATAATGTCTTCTATTTTTGACCTTGTGTCTTCTTACTATCATATATTTCATGAACATAATTAATATAACTTTAACATGTGCTGACTTTCTAGTCTAATCTCAGTTTGATCGTTAAATTCTCGTTACGTTTTTTAAGGTAAAAATTGTACGCATCTTATAGGTGTTTGGTACAATATCTAGACCAAAAGGTATTCACTTTATGTACTTTAAAATGCAAGTTTGAATTCAAAATTTGTATTAAAAATTAAATTACCTTTCAAATTAAGAGTTTGTCAAAGTTTTTGTGTTGTTTTGAAGCATTCTTTATTTTTGACAGATTGTTATTAGAAAAGAATGATCAGGTCAAAATTCAAGTTGCTCTTTTATTATTTTTCTTAACAAGAGTACCAGTAGTACACAACTGGGGTCTGATCTATGAAGATATAAAGTAATTTTACTTGTACTAAAAACTAAGAAAATTCCTTGAATCTTTAAGTACTTCTTAGATATACTGTACATTGATTAGATGAAATAAAACTTACTTAAGTTTTTATTAATAAGATAATTTAATCTGATGAATTTCTTGGTATTTTTTAAAATTCAAGATAACCCCTGTACTACCAGCAAGTTCACCGGTCATTAGCAGAATAAACAGTGATGTGTTCAATTAATTTTAATATTTCCTGCTTTTTTATAAGATTATTTATGCTTTTAGAAAGTGTTTGTTATATAAAGACTACAATAAATTGCATCTAATACAACTGTATTAGTCTGTTTTATCAGAAATAACACTGTTACTGGTCTGTTGTTGTTTTTTTTTAAAGTGATTTTAAACTATATATGCTTATAGTTATTAAGCAATAAAAAGCAATAACAGTCCTTTGGTCCTGCCGTTGAGATAACTTAACTTGTAACACATAGTTAAAGGTGGTATTTAACAGTTTGAACCAGATTTTTTTTTCTCTCATCTATATAAAAAGTGCAGACCCACTTGTCATTATAAGCATGTATTTCCTATCTAATCCATGCTGCACAGTTTGCTATTTTTTAACTAACAAACCCACCTGACCACTTATTTTTAAGATCAGTTAACCTTTTGTAGCAGATATAACTATCATACTTGTTTATAGGTCTTTATGAGCAATTTGTACAGTCTTACAATAAGAGTAGTGTTGAAAACCGTCTTTACCTAAACTAAAATATGAGTTTATGGAGAAATTATGCCCAAATTCCCTAAAGCATTTGTACAGATATTGTGAAATGAATTTGATAAGACAGACTGTTGAATACAACCTTTAAGGCTTCATTACTTATAATATGTGTAGCTTTTGCTTGACTTGATGCCGGAAGGAAGCAGATAAAATAGTCCAAGTACTGTTGAACTTAAAAAGAAAAGCAAATATATCTAATTTATTGGCATATTCAGTTTGAGTTGCAAAATTAACTATTGACCAAAGCGATGGAAAGTTCCAGTTGAATTCACTTTTAGGCAAACTGTTTTTACAGGTATACATGTATATTAAAAGCTCTTTAGCTATAATAAAGGATTACATTTCTTAATTTTTTTCACGAATTATTTGACATGATTGAAGTAAAATGACCAATACTGTTATACAAGGAGTAAATACCAATGATCCCAATTAATTGTCAATTAATCCGACAGACGCACACGTTATGAATAAGATCAAACATTTAGCATCAATCATGTGATAATTAAATTATGGTGTAAATATTTCATTATAATCCATTTTTTGTATTCCGTCCAGACATGTGATCTTTACCGATATCCGCGGGAAACTACCACATTGAAGAACCCATCTCACGCCTCACTCTGAGCCCATGTTAGTAATTGCATCGATCTCCCTAACAGAATCAAAACTAGTTCGCAATCGCGCCAAAGACTTACAACCCTGGGCATGCGCTGACATGTAGATAGCCCTCGAATCCATTTACCCTTTGCCTGCTCGCCATACACCGAAAGGTGAAAGTAAAGTAAATATCAAAGCGCTGTAAGGGCGGTGTAAGTTTAACCATGAAGCGATTGAAGGTATGCAAATAATGTTCACGTTAAATAGTACGTGCTAAATCGATTGCGCAACGCATTGGAAAGCAGGCAAGACTTCAGCTGCAAAACAACCACCTGTTCTAAATATAGATTACCGGTATACATTGCGGAAAATGCTTCAATACGGTCACTAACAACCGATTATAGAAACTACATTCTTTATATTAAGCTTACAATACTTTCCACGTGATAGCATTTTAACTACGTTAAGGTCTAAATAATTACTTATAAATGTTCGTGGGCGCGACCAAAATACACATGAGTTCGAAAGGAGCCACATTTAACAGACGGTAGAGCAGCAGTAATAAACAGTTCCGCGAGAGTCGCTTTGACAACCGCAATCGTAAGCGACACCGTCCAAAACACTCTGATCAAGTTTAGGTGATTCTACGTAATCACCTCGGAAATAATGCTGTCGTCGCCATATTGACGAATTACATCCAAAATGGCAATCATACCTACTCGGCGATTTCCGGCAAGCTTCGGATATAGACATCACCGAAGCGTGACCCGAGTGCATGCAGGGTAATAACTTACACTTTTACCAAATCCTGTTGGTAATATACATACAGTGTCAACTAAGTTAAAATATTCTTCAACGAAGCAATCTGCTCTTCTTTCAAGGAGTGTTGAATCTCCATCACATCTAAAGCGTGCTGCATGCACTTTGAAAAGTCAGCCATCTTTGTTTACATAATGCAATGAGAAGTTATTCGCCGGGGCAAATCACCAACTGGTGTATTCCTACAATTGCATACGATGTGATATATCCGGAAATCGCCGAGTAGGTACGACTGCGTCCAAAAAGCAATCGGTCGGCCATTTGGCTCTTACTGTTTTTAATGTTTGCTAAATATGGGAACAATGTAGTCGGTATTCTTGGGTTCTTAGCGAAATCAAAAACTTCATAATATACTTTTATTTCTGCAAAGCTCTACTGTATTACACATAGGCATGGCAAATAAATATATATATATATATAACATATATTCAAAACAAAAGTATGAAGTAAAATGAAAGATTCAAACATTGTAAATTGTAAGGTTGCAAAAGATGGTCGATGGACAAAAGGATATTGCAACCTGTGTATTTACAATTGGCTGTTATAGATGCATTCGTGTTTACTAAATGACTGTTGACTACTATCCTGTTCTCAAAGTTACGTAATAAAAACAACTTTTGTAAACATGATGTAGATAATGTCTGCCATCAGCCGTTTGTGTCCGCCTGTCTATAAGGTAGGCGTAGAGAATAATGTCCGATATATCCTGAAGATATTATCGACATGCAGAGATAAAACAATTGCTAAATGTCTTGTATACTGCTGTAATATCATACAAACCTATTCAATAATATGCTATTGGACGTATAACTTGAAGACACTGTTCTGTTTTCAATACATGTTTATGTAAACTTAAATTTAAAAAAAAATCTTGGTTAATATGCATTTAATTAACTTAATTGAACATTCGTGCCACTTAGCAGAAGTTAAATGCTTTAATAGTGCTTCTTAGAAGATATGTTGCAATTATGATTAAACTTCTTGAAAGCATTCTACTTATAATAGGAACATTATGTAGTTATATTGTTAGCTAAAATAGTCTAAGATAAGCTAATTACAAATAATATTTTGTAGGATTTTTCTTCAAGTCGGGATACTTAAAACGTACTAATTTATAAAAAACAACAACACGACATGCATGTATTAATACAAATACATTTTTGCCGTGAGCTTTAGTCCACAATTAAACTAATAATATCCATACTGTGACGACCAGCACTGGTCTCGCAGTTGTCGTGGTTAGCCCACGACATTGACAAAACCCGGACAGGTGCTCGAATGATAGTCACATAATTGTGCCTTTGAGTCAAAGAGTAACGCCTCTGGGCATGCGCGGACATACAGATAGCCCTCGGAGCATGTGGCGAAGAAATGACAGCCTCCACATGCCTGGAAGTCCCCGTTTCCAATACTGTCACATTCCTTCTGAATCGTCAAACAGCCGTCTGCAAAACAGAATCGCCATAGTCAGAGACAAACGACCTGGCCAGAACAGTGCGATATAAATGTATTCATGCCAGAGCGGCTTCTTAAATTAAATTTTACTTTATGGTTCCTTAAATATCATATCTTAAGATAATTTAATTACATTTGACCTTAAATTGAAGTCTCGGTCCCTTCCTATCAATAATATAACTTTTTAACACATTTTACTGCTTAAAATGTTAAATAAAAAAGTAAATAATATAAATATACAAGTACATATAAATAGCTGTATGAACATTTTTGGCTAGAAAAATAAAGAACTTACTTGTAAAATTATGCGCTGGTGGCAGTGGAGTTGATGGTGAATCTAGAAAAAAGATACAATTATACACAATCTGAAGTCATAACACTGCTAAATGGCACAGCTACAGCAGAAATGAGAGGGAAAACAATAATGGAGAGAGAGAGGGGGGGGGGGGACAGTCATGTCGAGCTATTTTTATTTCTTCACTGAGATCTATGTACAATCACAAACGATGTGAAATACTGCAACAATTATTTAAAATGTACGTCTTCTTTTTGCTGCACGAAGTTAAAACTGACATTATAAACACAGTCAATATGATACGAACTAAGACAGTACACATTTGTTAATTGGATACTAATAAGTAAAATGCTTTTTTTAGAAATCGTGCGGACCTTACAGTACCGATTCGTGTGTTGTAGCCCTTATTTGAGGTGGAAACTTGCGTATAACTGTAAATGTCAGATGTGGATAATTGATGCATAGTTAAAATAAGCCATTTTGATTATTTGATTGCGTTATTCTAAGTGGCAACTTAACTTTCTTTTGCAGGAGCTAATTAAGTTTACGATGTAAGAAGACCGAAGCATGTACCGCGAATTCAGTGTGCCAATGCGCTTACATCAGTCTGATCAAAATCATATCCTGAAAACCGCTCCGCTATCAGGATCTGAGTCATTAAAACCTTCCAAGCCAATCAGATTGTCGCCTACAAAATCGCCAAAGTAAATGATGGTCCGAAGCGTTCCGAACGTATTATTTAATGGCTCCGACCACTTACAAAGGAATGTAAGCATGGCCACTCCGAGCAAGACTAATGTCACTGAAGACAGGTGCGTTGTATGCGGTATACCATTTGTTTAAACATAAGAAAAATCTTCAGGTCGAAAGTTAACTTACAAGCAGTTGCAGGACAAACTTAAACTGAGTGACTTTTCTACTGCATCATCGATAGCGGCCATTTTGCGACTCTTACCGAAAGCGTTATGCATTACGCACTCTGATTGGCTGTTATAAAAACAGTAATCGGGGAAAACCAGTATTGTTTATAGACGGTATTTGCGGGCCGTCATCAGATCTTACATTTTGTAAAATCTGACTTAAGTGAGATTGCTCTTACATGTGCCTTCGAGGTTCTTTTCGGAACGTGTACGAAAAGAGCCGAAGATGATTCGAATGAAGCTGCATTGTTAACACCGGCATACTCGGTTTCTTTTGTAAAAATACCTCTCCAAACACGGCGAATTCTTATTAATTTCTCTGTTTACATCTCGTTAGATATACAACTCTTACTGGATTTTTAGTAGAGATAACAGTACATTTATATTTGTTGAATTGATGACGTGAAAGGCAACGACATGTTTATTTTCGCGTTATTTTTGGTATAACATCACTATTTCGCATTAGTATAGATAACATATCAACAATAAAAGGGTATTAAAACAACTTTCCACCAGAGACATCCGAGGTGTGCCGATTAGATTTTTCAAATACACGTATTTTCTTTCAGTATCAATGATACACCACTTGCAGCAATAAAACGTGTTCAAAACAGTTTAGAGGCGCTTGTTGCATTTGTTTCAACTTCGCGCTTTCTTAAATCCAGACAGTAAAGCTATATAAACGGCCGAATACTCGATGCCAGTGTTATACTTTACAACTCTTTAGTTCTAGCCTGGGTTCTAAGACAGTAATGGCTCCATTGACCAGAACCAGCGGACATTGTGCTATGATCTTACATATACAGGTTGGGAGTGACTGTTGTGGTCTCCAGGTACCAGTGTTGCGGTCACAGGTCCGCTTGATGAGTAATTCTCGGGTCTCGAACACATAGCCGTCACTGCACCGAGCCACACATACGCTGGAAACATACATATTTGACTATTAACTTGGCCATACTGTGACAGATGTATCTTTTATAGGTGATATCCGTCAGTTGGGACCAAAATATGTTCCCTCAAATAATAAGTCATCGTTACATGAAAAGATCTTGCAAATACTGCCCAATAATGCCCTAGATCTGTGTGAACACCGAAACATAAATCCTAATTCCTCATTGCAATCAGGTATTTCCTATCTGAGCCACGCTGCAGAGATAGCTATTTTGAACTAGAAAAACCACGTGACAACTCACGTTTGAGATTACGTTATATCGCCACTCGGGTAATCCGCTTTGACGTCGGTATCTATTTTTAGCAGAGATCACTGTCATGCTTATTTATAGATTTGGAATAATTGAACTTTTAGAGTGTTTTATCGCGATTTGTACACTCTAACAACAACTTGTGTTTAAAACCGTTCTTATTAATACTTAAGTATAAGTTTATGCAGAAATTGTTCCCTAATTCCCCAAAGTAGTGGTAAGGTATTGTTACATGAATGCGGTATAGGCAAACTGTCGGATACCACCTTTAAAGATTAAATGTCGATTACCTATTGCTCGTAATCATCACTATAATTATCACCGTCATCATCGCCATCATCACCATCATCATCATCATCATCATCATCATCATCATCATCATCATCATCATCATCATCATCATCAACATCATCATCATCCCCACCACCACCATTATCATCATCATTATCGTCGTCGTCTCGTCATCATCATCATTTTCATCATCATCATCATCATCTGGTTAAAGTTTGCTCCTACAATTGTGATCCGGTGACCTCGCAGTTCAACAGTCCGTTCGTTGGAGGGGCTGGGGCCGTGCACAGGTCAGCTGCAACATATACAAGTCATTGTGTAGCAGATGTTGCAATGGGGCAAATATAATGAATGGTATTTCTCCGCATACTTCATAATTTGGGCGGTAAACTGTCTCGTCTGTTTGTAATGACAACGCACGTTAAATATTGATAAAAATAGGAGTTGGTAATTACAACGCACGTCAAATATTGGTAAAAATTGTAGTTGGTGATCACAACGCACGTCAAATATTGATAAAAAATAGGAGTTGGTAATCACAACGCACGTCAAATATTGATAAAAACAGGAGTTGGTAATCACAACGCACGTCAAATATTGATAAAAAAAATAGGAGTTGGTAATCACAACGCACGTCAAATATTGATAAAAAAAATAGGAGTTGGTAATCACAACGCACGCCAAATATTTTATAAAAATAGAAGTTTGTAATCACAACGCACGTCAAATATTGATAAAAAAAAATAGGAGTTGGTAATCACAACGCACGTCAAATATTGATAAAAAATAGGAGTTGGTAATCACAACGCACGCCAAATATTGATAAAAATAGAAGTTTGTAATCACAACGCACGCCAAATATTGATAAAAATAGAAGTTTGTAATCTCAACGTACGTCAAATATTGATAAAAATAGGAGCTTGTAATCACAACACAAGTCAAATATTGATAAAAAAAAATAGAAGTTTGTTATCACCACGCACGTCAAATATTGATAAATAATAGGAGTTGGTAATCGCAACGTACGTCAAATATTGATAAAAATAGGAGTTGGTAATCACAACGCACGCCAAATATTGATAAAAACAGAAGTTTGTAATCACAACGCACGTCAAATATTGATAAAAATAGGAGTTTGTAATCACAACGCACGTCAAATATTGATAAAAAAATAGAAGTTTGTTATCACCACGCACGTCAAATATTGATAAATAATAGGAGTTGGTAATCGCAACGCACGTCAAATATTGATAAAAATAGGAGTTGGTAATCACAACGCACGTCAAATATTGATAAAAATAAGAGTTGGTAATCACAACGCACGTCAAATATTAATAAAAATAGGAGTTTGTAATCACAACGCACGTCAAATATTGATAAAAAATAGGAGTTGGTAATCACAACGCACGTCAAATATTGATAAAAATAGAAGTTTGTAATTACAACACACGTCAAATATTGAAAAAATAGGACTTTGTAAATACAACACACGTCAAATATTGAAAAAAAAATAGGACTTTGTAATCCCAACACACGTCAAATATTGATAAAAAAATAGAAGTTTGTTATCACAACGCACGTCAAATATTGATAAAAAAATGAGTTTGTAATCACAACGCACGTCAAATATTGATAAAAATGAGTTTGTAATCACAACACACGTCAAATATTGATAAAAATGAGTTTGTAATCACAACACACGTCAAATATTGATAAAAATGAGTTTGTAATCACAACACACGACAAATATTGATAAAAATGAGTTTGTAATCACAACACACGTCAAATATTGATAAAAATGAGTTTGTAATCCCAACGCACGTCAAATATTGATAAAAATGAGTTTGTAATCACAACACACGTCAAATATTGATAAAAATAGGACTTTGTAATCACAACGCACGTCAAATATTGATAAAAAATGAGTTTGTAATCACAACGCACGTCAAATATTGATAAAAAATGAGTTTGTAATCACAGCACACGTCAAATATTGATAAAAATAGAAGTTTGTAATCACAACACACGTCAAATATTGATAAAAATGAGTTTGTAATCACAACACACGTCAAATATTGATAAAAATGAGTTTGTAATCACAACACACGACAAATATTGATAAAAATGAGTTTGTAATCACAACACACGTCAAATATTGATAAAAATGAGTTTGTAATCACAACGCACGTCAAATATTGATAAAAATGAGTTTGTAATCACAACACACGTCAAATATTGATAAAAATAGGACTTTGTAATCACAACGCACGTCAAATATTGATAAAAAATGAGTTTGTAATCACAACGCACGTCAAATATTGATAAAAATAGGACTTGGTAATCACAATGCACGTCAAATATTGATAAAAATAGGAGTTGGTAATCACAACGCACGTCAAATATTGATAAAAATAGGAGTTGGTAATCAAAACGCACGTCAAATATTGATAAAAATTGGAGTTGGTAATCACAACGCACGTCAAATATTGATAAAAATAGAAGTTTGTAATCACAATGCACGTCAGATATTGATAAAAATAGGAGTTGGTAATCACAACGCACGTCAAATGTTGATTAAAAAAAGGAGTTGGTAATCACAATGCACGTCAAATATTGATAAAAATAGGAGTTGGTAATCACAATGCACGTCAAATATTGATAAAAATAGGAGTTGGTAATCACAACGCACGTCAAATATTGATAAAAATAGGAGTTTTTCATATTCCTTCTTTTTTAAATAATCCATATAGTAATTTTTGAATGCAGCAATTTTTACATTTAAAATAATTGTTTCAACATATAATTTTAGTTATACGCGAATTCATAAGTCTTTCACCCTTTCTTTGCGTAAGTCGTTTCTCTTGCAGCAGTAAATTTTGTTTCATCTTGCGCTGTTTTTCTCTTTTTTTACCCCCCCCCCCCCCCCCCCCCTTACCGGAAGTTGTTCCTCTGATGTTCCGCAGAAATTAATATAAAGGTGAGATTCCATAGGTGCGGCATTGAAACGGCTCCGGAACGGATACCGCAAAATGATACACAGAACATCAGTATTTTTATGTTCGTTTATTATTTTTAAAACTTAAATTACTTTTAAAGCTTAAATTCAAATAAAGCACAATAAGTCCATATTTTTGGTTTTTATTTCTTGATCGAATATTCGTTCAACGACCATGTTAAATTTTTGTGAAATTTCATGGTTTGTAACATAAATATTATATAACGCACGGGACATCATCGGAAACGGCAACTTTAATCAAATTTTGCGAATAAAATAAATCGCATCGGTGCTGCAAGTCGTGAGGCAACCGTTCTGCAGTTATAAACTCAAGCTATTTCAGTTTCTCTTACGCGACTTTCGCTGCTGATGCTGCTGTATATGTGCCGTATTTGTAATTGTGCGAGTTTATACATTTTCTTACCGGTATTTGGAATGTTAATTTATGGATTGCTTATACAGACTAACTTGTATGAACAAGTACCACGTACCTGGCTTGGTGATGTGGGGTACCTGCGGGGTGCTGGGCACTCTTATAGGTGTGGTCGGGGTCGGTACTGACGTCACGCCGGAGCTGGTACCTGGAACAACATGCATACTTAGAATAGATAGTTTCAGTGCACACTTTATATCAAAGAGTCGAGGACCTGATGGATTTACAAGCTTTAGCTTAAACATATTTTTTTTTTCTGTCTTACAGAATATAACATACAAAATCCAATACAAATGAAATAGGATTGAAATGAAAGCTAAAGCTTATCATGTTTCTCTTCCAACACAAAAATGTATGGCAATATACTAACTATGTATATTAGGAAGTATTTGAAAACAATATCACAATTTTAAGCAAGTTAATTAGAATTAAATATTTGATTTAACTTAAAATAAAACTTAAACTAAATAGATGACAAAAAGAGCAGGAAAGAGCAATTTGGGAAACTTAAAGAATACAGGGGCAGATTGCTAGTCGTGACGGTAGCAGAGGATTGAGAGAAAAGACACGATCCCTCTTAATAAATATTAAAACTTTTGGCTCAATTTATATACGCATGCACTGCATCAACTATTTGAATGTTTAAATCAAAACTTAAGTAAGGATCCCCAAACAACAGAATATTAATATAAACTTTTGGTAAGACAGTAAGGCGTTCAATAAGATGTTTTCTTACAAATTAGGACAAAGTAGGAAGAGCTGTCTATATGGGTACGTTCTATTTAGTAAAGGGGAACTTTATTTCTTTTAGCACAAATGTTTTTGGCAAACCGAAGCAATGTGTACAGAATAAGAAAGAGTACATATTAAATCTAACATATGCTCAAACGATGCCATCTGCTTAAGTTGTTTACATCGCTCAACTTTTTTCTGCCTTTTATAAGTACATGTAATGTATCCCTGAAAATCCAAATGTTGCAAACCTCAGCCATGCCTTTATGTATTTCCTTCGGTGCTCCTTTAACAATATCGCATGTGGCATGTAATTTCATAATTAACAGAGTGTCTATATTGACTTAATCACAATCAATTTTCTTCTTAGGAGTTACCTGCCCTATCCACTAGCTACTGAGACGATGTGTTTCTTATTTCACTTTAAATGAATAAATTTCTACTTCAACCAACTCACATAGCGGCAGTTTCCCTTCCGGTTGACAGCCGTACAGCTCGAAGCGCATGGCGATGTTCTCGTGCCAGGCCAATGGGTTGATCCGGACATACTGGGCGTCGAACGGGCACGTGAAGACGTTTTCCACAGGGCTTGTGCTGTCTGTGTTCCCGGCTAGAAACTAAAGATAAATTGGCACAATTAAGTCTTATACAATAATATTAAATAAATTAACCTTGTCATATTTTCTTATTGTTAACTATACGTCGATATCGACATCAATTAATTATCACAAACAATAAGATGCCAACACTGACTGAAGAATAATACATGTATCTCCCATTGCAATGAAAACATTCTTTTTATTTAGTAAAACTTCCATGAAGTAACTTAAAACAACAAGACGGCAATAGTTTATAGCTAGTGTATCTGTATGGCTTGTGGAATATCGCCAGATTCTAGCAAGAATACAACCCACATCGCTGACCTACCTGGTCACTGACAAGCAGACTGTTGTACGGCGCCCAGTTAATTACCGTCCATACTGTACAGCACCCGGAATCGAGTCACGTACTCATTAGCAGTGTCTAGATTCCAACACGGCACGCCCCTTTGTCACGATTGACGTGATCCGCATCACGCTGTTTAGTTCAACCTTAAGAATAATATATGAGGGAATGCGAGAAAATTAACCAACACAATTTTAGTAATTTTAGTGAGAAATTATTATGCTTATTATAGGCCAGTTTGACTAAATGGCGGTCAGATAACGATTATGCTTCAGTATTTGTTATGCGAAAATAAACATAAATGACATACGCCGGCTCAGGGTACAGGGCGCCCCGCGTTCAAATCCTTACCGTTATATACCAAAGTCGTTTAAACAGTACAGAGATCTTGCCAACGTTTAAGCCAATATAAGGTAAGTTCCATGACGATCAACCCGATGTCACGACAGTATAGGCCTGCATATTGTATCATATCAGTTATTCAAGTCTAAACACTAAACAGAGAATGCAACACTATAAATGACCACCGCCGCCAATTAACTGAAATACTGTTGGTGGAACATTAAGCCTAACATTCAAACATTTAAGTACATTGGTGCCACTTGGGGAAACAACGCATAGGTATTGTTCACCTTAGGGCCCAGGACATTTGTTTCCCCTTGAGCAATGTGCGTTATAATCGTTTTCGTGCACATATTTATATTATTATAAATAAATGCATTCATAATTCATATAATTATTACATATTATTACAGAAAGCGAATGTTTGTTTTCTTTCATATGAAAAAAGACAGTTCCTTGATGAAGCTACGTCACAGCAGGTGCGTTTCTGTCATTACGCACTTTACGCACGTGCGTAACCCCAGTCCGAAAAATCGAAAATCTAAAAGTACAAAAAACACTAAGAAAGTCGACGCCTTACCGGGGTTAGGAATGGTATATTTAATTTAGTTATAAAATCTTATTACCACACCAATCAAGTTGAAGACTATTAAGATGATTAAACTTATACACGTCAGATTTTAGTCATTCATATTTTGCGCTAAGTTCCTCGCATGTCCGCATTTTACCTGTTATTCATTAGAAAAGAAACCGAATATATCAAAAGATTTAACTTTATCATAAAAGAACACTCATAACCATATTTTGCTTCAACAGCGACATCTATGTACAAGTGTGTTACCTGTATATACTGGTCCAGACTGTTGATATTAGGCCTCCATCCACCACTCTGTACAATGTTGTTCACCATGATCACCTGGGAGTCGAGACGGGCACGGTCAGCCCCGAAGAAGTAGCCCCTAACCCCCGACCACGTGGAGGACGCTGTGATCTGGGAGTCGTTCACGGACGGCAGTAGGGCCGTGCTGCATGGCGCCTCTGAAATAAGTCAAATAAGCAGTTCTAGATTCTGATAGTTGAACAATATTACACACGCTATTTTGTTTTGAACAACCACTTGTATGGTCTTGCTTTATCGAACAACTTCTTTTGCCACCTCGAACTCCAAAATGGTCATTTTTCAGGATGACGACATTTGCCTTAAGTAAAATTCATATCTTACCAGCTGATGTGGATAAAGTAACATTTTAACATTTCTATTTCAGAACTGATGTAAGTAACGGCAAGCAATATTGATTTTGCATTAAAAAATACTACAGACGACATTGCCATTAACACTGTGGAGTGTTTTTTGTTACGATGACGACCGTAGAAAATAACGTGATCTAAAAAAACACCATCCAAGACCCCTACTTAGCACACTTAGTTTAAAATAACTTATACATATTTACCAATGTATACATATTTTTTATAAATATAGATAAAAAATGATAGTACATTTACACAACTGCTTTTAGTATTGCTATTTGGATGAAAAATCGAAAATCAAAGCGCTGAAAGTGGACGAGGTCGTGATCTGGAAGTTTTAGTTTCCTACTATTTACAACATTTATGTAGTATATAGTGTCTTACTGTTTATACATGTATTTAAATATGTCTTTTGTAAAAAAAATGTCCAGCTTGCAAGCAATTCTGAACAATTACAACTAAAACACTGCAAACCAACTTACTGACGCAAGTGGGGAGAGGGGAATCGTCGCTCCATACGCCTGTGACGTCAAAACATGTTCGCGTGATAGACTTTAGTCCGTTGTCGAATACAAAGCCGGTGTTACAGGCCACCGTGCACTCACTATAACAGAATAGGAGAACTCGCATGAAGGACAACTTTTAAGTAGTTTATATTGTACAGATTAATGTAAGTGTGTGTGTTATTAAACTTTTTTTTATCCCATTTGACAATATGGTTATGGAGGACGAAATTTCTAAGTTACCTATGTTTAATCTAAGAAAACCACTTGATCACTTGGTCAAGAGACTAACATTTCAACATTTTGATAATCCGTTCTATTTCTAGCAGAAGTAGCAGTAAAGCTTCTTTATAGACTTCGAACGAAAAAATGTTTAGAGTTAGTTATAAGAAGCTTGTACTAGTTTAACAATGGATGTAGTGTTCACAGTCATCTTTGCGAAGATGACTTTTGAGTTTCTTCAGGGAATATGCATTAATACCCAAAACATAGGTAAGATATTTATACACGTATTTGATATAGACAAACAGTCATGGTACTACATTCAAGACTGCACACTATTTTGAAAGGACAGAATGTTCATATATATAATCTAAGGTCTAAGGTTTCCATTATTTAATATTTCATAAACTGTTTCCGCAAACTCTGAAGCAATACAAATTGAACCAACAGTGACCAAGTCGCTTTAATCAATGCACAAGATACCTATACTATAAGTGACTTTCTATACTTAGACGTATCACTCTCAGATACCCGAAGCTTGGGTCAGTATCTCAGTCGGTGTGCATAGCTTCTACAGTGTTAAGAGGTTTTCCGGATCACCTGATGTGCATAGGTGCTTCTAACTTTACATTTATTTGGGTTCGTCCTCAATGAATAACTGTTAGTCGCACGGATAATCTTATTGTGTCAGGGTGCTATAACCTTAATAAGAGGTGGGTCCTATCACTTACAGTATAAGTCCGCTCCTAGAACATTGGGCCAGACCATTGATCGGAGCCTTCAGGGAGTCGCACAGGACCGGTAGGCTTGTCGTGGCTACAATACAAAAACAATGGTGGCAAAGGTATGATGGGGAAAGAACAAATCATCAACTTTATTATACTTGTATACACGCACACATCTAGGACATGCTTCATGATTCAAGAATGTTACAAATAAATAGTATATGAAATGTGAAATGACTTTGCTGCAGTTGCTTTACTCAGTCGTTGATATTTTATTGATTACTTTTGTTCTTGGCTTGACTTTTCGAATAGTTCTTAACGTTTCACCTTTTATACAGAGACACCTTTAATAAAGAGGCAATTAAAAGTGGGTAGATATTTAAAAGGTAACTAGCTTCAAGCTCAATAGTCTGTCTTAAATTGTTTATATAAGAACAATAGATAAGTTGCTAAATACTGACATACCTGTGTTGGCTTGTGACAATAGAACACCTGGAAATAGAAACAAATGTACATTTACATAGAGCAAATATAACGGACAGCATGGCTACATGTAGTTGCCGGACCCTATCTAACAGTGAACATTCCTGGTTTTTAGATTCGATGTATTATATATTTTTATGAAAACATGTTTCTTTTGATAAAAGTATATGTTTACAAAAATAATGTGTACACAATCAAATATTTCAAATATTAAGTTCTTTTTTCATTTCTTTTGTTATCCCCCAAAATGCGGTATATTTGTTAAAACATAATTACAGAATACTTCTTTAAGGGTCTAAATAATATAAAAATATATTTAAAAATATGTTGGATTATACAACTTTAAAACTTTAAAACAACTGCTCAGTAAAGTGTCGATTGTAGCTTTCATAAAAATGTATAACTTTACAAATAAAATGACAAATTACACATTTCAAATCTTACTGAAGATAATTCCAAATGTAACACTGGTGACCGCCATGTTTGCTCCGCAGAAAGCTTGAGTGCGCCTGAATCCAAAAGGAGGCCGTTGTGACAAAATGGCGGCTGAGAAGCCGGAGCCATTATTTTATCAATATGACAAGCGGCCTGTGCTTAACGCAATCAGCTGTTGTGGTCCCAACCCAGTGCTCCAGCTATGTGGGGTGGGTTTAAACCTGCCTTTCAGACTTATCTGACCATTTATCTCTTAGCAAATAGTGAACCCTATGACATACACACTTCTCTCTCGAAGTTTTCCTGTTTATGTAATTAGGGACAATCGCCATTCTGCACAAACCTTACGTCATGCTGACAGAATGCGTATTATCTTATCAGTGTTGCGAGAATTTCTACTGCCAAGTAACGGAATTCGAAATTAAATAAGACAGCACGATACGGTGACAGTGTTATAGATACAGTACTTATAATGTCTTTTTCATCAGTTAAAAGGTCTAGTCGGAGTTTGCATTAAAAATCGTTAAAAGGGTTTTTTAAATTGGAATTAATTTGTATATAGCCGAAAGTATGCAATAATATATAATAACAGAAGAATATTACGACACGAAAACCGAATAAAAGACTCAACGAAAAAAAATGCGTTAGTTACATTTTTTCTTTTCAAAGCAGGCTTGTATTTTCCTTTCTATTAAGTCAGCAGAAAGCTTCCACGTATATTGTTTTAAAATGCTAAGTTTGACAGTACCATGTTCAGTAATATCCTCCATCAATGTCAGAATTATACTTCGTTAAAATTTAAAAAATCTAAAAATGTCTGTTTAACAATAATAAATGAAAATCATCAACAAGGATTTTTTCTTTTGTAAAAGAAAAAAAAGCTTTAACATTAATAGATATTTGTTGTGACACTGTTTACATTGTCTTCATTGTCCTGGTATACTTACTGCAGGAGTATGGTGTTGTTTTGGAAGACAGTAAACCATATGAATCCTCCGCCTCCTCATCCTCCTCCTCATCATCATAATCTTAAACCTTCTTCACTTCCTCTGGACCGGACTTAGCAGCGCAATCGGTAGAGCGTCGGCTCCAAGTATAGAAGCCCCGGGCTCGATTCTGGGCAGCAATTTATCGAATTCGTTAAAAATGGTAGTTGTATAGCTCCCTTGCTAACGCTCAAACAAATATAACGGTTGTTGCACGACTGGTTGGCCCGATTTCAGGATAATTTGACTAGGTGTGGTATCATGCCAGGTGTTCACGGCATACTATACACAGTGAGGGCAGCACTATATCTGCTTCAAGTTGATGCCGTCTTCAGATGACTGAAATACTGTTGGTACAGTACAGAAAACACATTTTCCCTGGGGCACATGGCTAACACCATGGGTTTCCATCCGGAACTGTCTGCTGCAGCAGTTTTGGCTCACCCTATGACATCTTAGTGCGGCGCTGCTCGATATTAATGGTTCTTGAGTTCAGTGGGCGACCTCGCTTTCTGGTGTCTTGACGATTCCAATCAATTGTCCAGCGATCAATATTTGGATGTTTTCTGCATAGGCTCACTTAATAAAACATAACATTGACCATATAGAGCGATATTTGTAATTAAACGTTAACTTCTACATGTAATATCATTTCTGCTAAATATACAATGTACACATTTTCTTTGACATTTTTTCATAGTCTCCCTTTTGAAGAAAGAGGTGATATGTAATGGAGAGTTTGTAAGGAAGATGAACAATGTGAAATAAGCTTTCGTTCCTATACTGAATCTTAAATACATTGTGTAAAATGGGAATGGAATAAAATATGCCCCAACAAACAATAAATAGATAGATATTTAACATTAGAATCAGTATTCTTTGAGGTTGTTAGTTACCCAAGTATCATGACATGTTCACATGATCTGTAGTGGAGCTTCTCGCACATGAATGCTTAAGATTGCCTTCTTGTCTGCTTTGTTCCTGTGTTGTACGTTTGTTATGCAGTAAACACTGCCGTTAGTGGCACGCTTTGACATGCCAGGGACACCGGGATTACTGGGTAGAGGCCAAGTACCCGTTCATCATGACAGTACAGGAATGGTGCAGTCCACTACATCTATAGTCATCATGGACGTCCACTGGATTACCACACTAGGTAAGTTGATTTGTTTCCGTGATTTGTTTTGGCATTTAAAGATGACAACAGTCACTGGTCACCGTGTTTGGGTCATGGCGGTTGGCGATTTGTATACAAATATGGACGGTTTGTTCTCAACGTTTGTAACTTTCGGCCTCAAGTTTAAACAGCAACAGGACGACTTAGTTTTATCCTCTAGTAAATGAGATGATAAAATGATTTCCAGGTGAAGGTGTAATAAATGTTACAAGGTGAAAAAAAGGAAGCAGGTGTATACATGGCGTTATACTATTAATTTCCTTTGTACAGTCATGATTTTGTGTTTTCACGCATGCACAGTCGTGCCTAATTTAAGGCACATATCTCCATCCCTTGGGTCTATTTCCGGTGACTCATTATCATTAACATTATCTTAAATTTCTTATGTGTAAAGCATACATACTGCTTAACAAGACAGATGTGAGACATCCAAGGCGCCGCAGAGAGCTTGTGCCTTAAACGTAGAAGATTCTGGCAACTAAAGCACTCTCTTACTCTGTCCTATTCGTTAAATAAATATGTTAGAGCAATGAACCGTAACTCTGTTAAAAAGTAAACTGTCCGCTACTTTGTTTTTTTTTCTTGTCTGCTACACCTGTTATTGCAAGCTGCGTGGTTAACATCGGCATACTCGGTTTCTTTTGTCAAACAAGACATTGCAAAACATGTGCAAATTCATATTAATGCTTGCATCGCTTTTAAAATTCTCAACTACCACTTTGTTGTAGAAAGTTACAGTGTAGAAACCGGAATAATCGGTTCTTTTCACTAAAGAGGTTTAAGAGAACAACTACGATTTCCTCTTATTGCATCCTGCTCTATTGACCCCATAAATACACTCCATAACAGGCACCGTTTACCAGAGTGGCGCCAGTTTGTATGCCATTTCCACTAGAGGAAAAGTTATTGAAGCTGAACAAATTCATCCATGTAACCCTATTGCATGGTCTCTCAATATGCTATTTTTGTTGTTGATAATGTTGTTTTGTTCTGATATATGTTTGTTTAAGGTGATACATTTGCTAGTTTAACGAACTATGAAGCCAGGAAGACTACACGTTGATGGTGAAAGTCCTAAAGATTGGACTCTTTTATTTTCGTCTGTTGTATTAACTATTAAAATATGCACCGATGCAATAATTTTATTTTGCATTTTAGCATGCTGTCTTCTAACTTAAATTAACAAACATATCAACATTATTTTCAGTTCTTATTGCCGTCGTGGGCGTCAGAGGTAATTCTAAAGTTTACTTTTCCTTTTAGTGATTTCGGTATATATTAATTGTGTTTTAGATTTCAATAACAATATTCGAGTCCAACAAACAATTGACTTGTATCAGACTTTTAAAAGTTTATATTTTTTCGGCACACTGATACAAAGACGTGATAACTTGTAAAAATATGTTGACATAAAACACTCTGTCATATAATTTCAATTTTAACAATCGACAAAACGACGGCTTCGGATATTATCAGTTATGCAAAACAATGCCGCCGATATTTTCGTAAGCCAAACATAACCCGATCATGGAACTAGAACTGGCTTTCTGCTGCGGCCACTCTTAACTTATTGATGTTTTATTGGAAAATATAATATAATAAATGCTAACTAAAATCAAAATATATTAAATAAAACATTCATGCATTTGTCTTCACATACTTATTATAAGGGCTGTATTCTTATGAGATAAACGTTCAAGGCATTGTTAGAAATACTCTTATTATCTTGGTGACTGCCCACACCCCTCTCTCACACAGGAAATGACCCTCTCTGTTCCGACAATCTTTTGGCGTCGATCCCCGACGACCACCTCTCAGCCTCCAGCTCCCGCTCTGACCCGACGGCGACCACATCTCCCGACAGAGGGCGTCTCAACACAACAGAGAGCAGTCTAAATAACGGCACCATTCTGATGGGAGGATGGTCACCCAGTAGTGACAGCTCGTCTGAGTATCTGCAGGTGGGTATTGTCAGACCGGCTCCGTCGAGACAAAAAAAAAAAAACGGAGTCAAATCGTCTCTTTAAAACGTCTGGTTTAATATGAGTATCCGACTTCAGTCAGGTTTGAACAGAGCGAAAACGCTCATAAACAGTGTTGAAACTTTCTTTTCTTAATGGTGTACATTGCATCCGGAACAGGTGCTTTGGAATTTTGGCGATAAGACAGCTTGATCAAACACAACAGTTGTAATTTCTGTCAGATGTGCTTATCTATCTTATATCAAGGTGTAGATCGTAAAACACCTAATAACAAGGGCTAATATATACATGTTTTAGTGTAATGCACACTGATTGGTCTCGGACACAGTCTCAAAGAATTTGAGTTCATAATAAATATTAAACATTTGCAATTAAATAAACTACTCCCTAGTTCCTGACTACGTTTTGTCATCATAATACCTCAAGCCATAAGCGCAGCACAAGGCAAAAGGACTACAAATGGTTTCAAACTCTGATTGTTGTTTGCATTCTTTGAGTACTTAGCGTAAATTCTGACTGATTGGAAAAAACAAAGCGTTTTTAAGAGCTACGGACTTGTTTTCCAAAGACCAAGTACACACAAGTATTTTAGAAGAAGTTTGTCTGGTATTAGCCGTGCAGTCTTATCCACCTCTTTTAATGCACTTTAATATAACAGAAAATAATAGGTGCAATTTAGTGTTAAGGGCATTGAACTGTCATGGCGGACCAATTTGGAAAATCTTTGCTACTTGAAAACGACGTAATTTCAAAGGTTATACAGAAAGAACCGTGGTTTATGCTAATTTGATAAAATGATTTAAACTTGGTTTATGCTTTTCATCGACTGTAAGGGACAAATTCTAACCATGAACTGGAAGATCTAGAATATTAAGCAAAATGTATTGCTTGCATTCTAGGTGACCACAGGCTATTCAAAGTCTAAGTAGATCAGCATATGGTTTTAAACATAAACTATGCCGTATTTTAGTAAATAATATTATCTCCAGTCATTGCATCGATATTTAAAAATTTAAATATTTAAATCTTAAATATTTGCTGCAAAAATATAAGACATTTTTTTAGTTTTTCGAAATATAAGGGCATGACAGCGTCCCCTGAGATTTGAACTCCTATGCGCCGGTAGGAAAAGATCGGGATACAGGAAATAACAGGAATAAAGTTATCACAGCTTAAACATGGCCTTTAAACGAATGCGGTCAAAACAGAATAAGGCTAATGCAATCTGTTTTAGTTGTAAATTGTTTTGACAGAAAAGTAACTACAACAAATTAATTATTTTATGTTGTTGTTATTTGTGTGTGTATTGGTTTTTCCAAGACAAAGTCATGTCACAGCGCAAGAAGTTTGATCACTGTATAAAATGCTAAATATGTATGTTAAATGCAAATATTTTTAAGAGAGCATTTTATATTTAACCAGGCTAACTTTGACGGTCTGGTGATGATAAACAATATTGTGACGCAAGGCCGTAACCAAGTTGGTGGTTACGTTACGTCATATAAGCTCCAGTATACACAAGATGGTGTCAACTGGGAGACGGTCAACAACGATATAGGCGTGGAACAGGTGCAGTATACGTAATTTTGTCGGCTTCTTAAAAATAATACAAAAAAAGATTTAAAACCAGGAATTCCTTTAACTACACTGATGTGTATTTGAAACACGAGTAAGATCACTCTATTACAATGTCGGTTCATTACATTTATCTTGTAACATGCACAGAGTATAAGGCCGCGGACTCGGGATAAATGAGGGATAGGAATTTAAGTTTATAAATTTAAGTTCGGCCAAATGCTTTTGATATATAAATGGGGTAAATATGAATTATTTTAATAGTGTTAAATAAAACAATGTAAGCTTTAAATTCCATTACTTTTAGTCTACTTGTATGGTACTATTTACTTGTTCGTATGTCTGTCTTGCGCCAAAATACAGAAAATATTTTAATTATTATTTTTATAACTCTGTGACATTAGTACCATGTTATAATTATACCAATACTTATAACAAAGCAGACTTTTATACTTTTTCGCGAGTTAGGACGGATGTAACAGATAAGGAAGCCACTTATAATAATCCGCGAGTTTTAATATATTTCCTGTTAAACATTGAAAAGACCGAAGACACATTGTCTCAAATCGTAGACTTAAGATAATACTTGAATAATGCCATAAGCAATCTCTCACTGCTGCTGTACTATGATAAAGACCGGGTACCTTTCGGCTACTTTGCTTTCTGCCTTATTGTCTGCTACATCATTTTGTAATTGCAAGCTGCAGCGTGAATCTCAGATACTGACTTTCCTTTGTAAAACAAGACATTGCCTAACAGCTGCGAAATCCATATTGATGCCTTCTACCCTTTTTAATTGCAAGATGCACTTGATTGTTGCAAGCCACAATGTTTAATTCGGCATACTCATTTTTTTCTGGAAAAAGTCTCACCGAACAGCTGCGATTTTCTGTTATTGCCTGCTTCGCCAACGCTGCTATAAAATGCATTTATAAGGTTAGACGCCACTAAATAAGTTTGTTCTATATTCTTTAGTGAATCGCGAAAGGTTGGAAACAAATTGCACCATGTCAAAGTTATGTTGGACCCCCATAACCATACATAGGTGAAATGTGCTATTTATTGTCTATCAGAAAGACCCAGAAATAAACCAACTTTTGCAGCTTGTAAAAAGGTTCTGCTTCATAGAATGCACACACCGCCAAATTGCCAGTCGGTAACCCCCAAATTTCAATGAAATATGTTCTTCCTGTCAAAGTGGATCAGTCCATTATTAGCAAAGTGATTTAACACTTCTGCTTTCTTTTAATTCTACATGCTTTCAGCTTGCTTTTGACACCAAAAGATTAAGATTATCTTCAAAATATGAAATTTAATGCCAAAACATAGCAACAGACTGTTACTAAAGAGAAAAAGTCCATGTCACACAAACTACTTCCGGTCGGTATTTAGTGTAACCACCCCTTTAAGAGGCACCGCTCAACAGAGCGGCCAACTAAGAACACGCAATTATAAGACTGTGATATTCCAAAAGAGTAAATATGCAAGTGTTCGCAGCGCTTTTATTGTTCTTATGTCTTTTAGCAATGTGCATCCAACTTTTTTCAGCACATTAATGACAATGAATACAAACCCTAGGTATTTCCTAACCTTAGTTTATAAGAAAGATATTGTTTTGTTAAAATGCAGATCTTCATGGGTAACAGTGACAGCGACACTCTTCAGGATGGGGATCTGGCGTGCCCTGTGTTCGCCAAGGGGATCCGCATCATCCCGTTGTCCTGGGACCAGAATATTGGCCTCAGGTTCGAGGTGAACGGTTGTTATGTTGACAACACACCAAACAGTGAGTAGAAGTGCTCACCATATTTTTTTTCGAATCAGATGAATTAATTAAAAACTGAACTAAAACCATGGGCATTGATTAATTTTATATATTTAGTTGATTTGAATTTAATGTAACTGTAACACGGTATTCTTAATAACTTGTTACCGATTATCTCCCATACAGCGGCCACGGGGACCTCAGCCCCAGGCCCGAACCTAGTCCACAACTCCGCCGTTCCTTCCAGGCATCGTGACACCCATGGGACCAATCGCCACACAGCAAACTACACCAAACCTACGTAACTATTCATTTTTATTGTACAGGGTTAGTGGGGCGCCCGTAGCTGATCGGTTAGATCCACCTATTTGTAATTCCAGTGTCCTTTCCTACAAGGTTTGAGACTCCTTCGGAACGAGAGCGTTCATGAAGTGAGGTCTTCCAGCAGACAGCCAATGTGTCGGTCGTCCTACACAGACATCACTACGAGGTCTACCTCCTCAAAAAATAGTGTTTTTGACATTTTTTGGTCATATTCCCTTGGCACTAAGCAGCCACAATCGGCTACAACGCTCCCACGCATTTTTACTGCTATATGCCGAACCGTACAGGACATGACCCCTTACTAAAATTAGAACCTCTAATAAAATATAAGTGTATGTAAGTCGATACACTTCTTGCTTAAAAGCCCCACAAATACACAAATAGCCTCTAACGCAAAAGGTTAGCATATGCTCGGCCGCCTATATACAGCTGGTCGGACTGCTTAGCGTCTCACAGTGTGGATTCGAGTCCCGTTCGGCGTGAAGGACTTATCATGGGAAGGTCTTTTAGCTGACCTGCGGAGAGCCATCCTCCAACATAGCTGGATGTCGGAATGATGATCATAATTGGTCTCTGTGATAAATTTCAAAAACAAAACAAAACTTATTTGCAATATTTGAGCTACACTGGTATATACATATGTCGTTGTTACACATTATAGCGGTAACAAAATTAACAAAGGTTAGGGTGACTTAAACGTGGTATCCGAAAGTTTGCCTACATGAAATGCGTGTAACAATATTTTCCCATTGTTTTGGTAATTTACTATTTATTTAATATCTGCATAAACCCTTATTTAAGTCTAAGTAAAGAAGATTTCGAACACTATATACATTGTAAGCTCCAAAGAGCACTGATTACTCATTCTGTCCAAATCTATGAATAAGCACGATAGTGGTCTCTGCTAAAATAGATATCGACGAGCGGACTACACAGATGACGATGTAACACTTTCTCAAAAGTAAGTTGTCACGTGGTTTTCTTAGTTTAAAAATAGCCATGTCCGCAGCGTAGCTCAGATTGGAAATACCTCTTTACAAAGACGAATGTGGTTTTATGCTTTGAAGTGCACAAAGATCATTGAACAGCATTTTGCAGGACCTTTTTAGGTAACAATGACTGATTTTGTTATTTGAGAGAAAAAAGTGGTCCGAACTGTCGGATACCACCTTTAAGATCAGAGAAGAACAGAACAGATCATAGGAAATGCTGACGGTGCTGATTTGTGTTTGACTATTAAAGCTCTGACATGAGTTTGGCATTACTACAGCTTCAGTTTTATATGTTAATTTAAGCGACGCCAATGATCATACAAACTATCGTTGACATTAATAATATTATTCAATTAAAATTATTGATTAGTACATTCACATACACATTGTATTCCTAAGTTCGGTTTATTCATTGACACTTTCTGTAGTTTTTTTTTTCTTGCTGTTTTAACGAACTGAAATAGCTTTTAAATAGCTTTTTGCCACAATTGCTGCTTTTAGTGAAAGTTATACTATGGAATATTTAGCGATATTCTACATGTGCGCTTCTTGTGATGCTTTGCTGTATAACACAAGTGATACATTTACGCTTTATAGTTGCCGCTGTAATTGACCAACCAGGCCTCTTGCTATGAACACAGCTGATTGAGTCGTCCGTCGAGAATGGGGACCCTGATATTTATTATTGGTTATGGAAATGTCTATGGGGTGACGTCACGACTTAAAGATGCGATCGTATTTTTTAAACGGTTTTTTAAATATGCTACTGCACAGTAAATATCTGATTATATTGGTATTTAGAGTGATTATCTCGATTTTAAACTAGAATTTCATCTCACTCAGCTGTTGGTTAAAGCGTTCACAGCTGGTGTCAGAATGAGGTGATGTCATGTGATTAGGTAAATCGTTCCACATCTTGATGGTTCGTGGGAAGAATGACGAGGCATGTTGAGTTGAGAAGCACCGCTCCTGGAAGAACCTTCCTCTTGTCCGCTTGTCACTCGGTGTGATGAAGTCCTCAGGAGAAATATCCACTTGACGGCATTGGATTTTATGAAACATCCCTAGCGATGCTTTCTTCCTCCGATCTTCTAGTTTTTCCCAGCTTAAGTTCTCGAGCAGCTTTGTCATAGATCCTGGATTTGCGGCTATATTTTAGTGATTTCTTGTACGCTATCCTCCATACACTTAGACACCATTTGAACGCAAACACAACATTTCCAGGCTTGAATCATTAAAAAATTCGAAAATAGTGTCCCCGATTTTAAAACATCAACACAAATAAACAAGAAAAAAAATGTTTCTGCTACTGCAGCAGTAAAATGATCACATTGTTATAAATCTGTTATGGTGTTTGGTTTCTTTTGTTTCTTAGACAACTACCACTTAAACTAAAACAACAAACACCTTGTTTCAGTGATTGTTTCAAATACTGTATATTAGAATATCGCTGATTTGGCGGACATGTTTGCATACTGCCTGAAAACTAACTGCTGCATTATTTTATCGTTATGTCCTTGCAACGGCTTTACATCTTTGCTTTCTGCTATCCATACTGCTTTACCGCTACCGCAATTAGACCTTAGCCGCCGTCTTTATTGCAGTGACATTAATCCACTGGTTTATAACAGCCCTAAGCAGCAACCAGCCCCATGTTGTCACTACCACCGCAGCCCCGATCACCACCACCACGCCGTACGTGTTCCTGCCTGGCATCCCAAACCCATTCGGAACGACCAGCACACCATAGACGGAGCGAGCCTGGATGTTTAATGTTTATGTAAACATATCATGCCATAATTTTTAATTGCTTTGTAACAGTGTGAATATTTTCAACAAGAAAAGCTTTAAGAAAATATGCCATTAATCATGCTCTGTTATTATTCCCCGTTGTGAAATGAAAATGTGTAAAACTTATCTCCCTTTTTGGATGGACATTTTCATATACTTTATGTAAGAAATAGTTTGAATTTTATTTATATTTTGTCTACTGCCATTACACTGCCCAAACACTTAAAGTTGTTCTTATTAAAATCAACAACATAGGCCTACAATGGTACGTGTATACTGCTTTCTTTGGTGCTCTCAAAGTTAAAAATGAAAAAAAAATCAACAACAACAACAAATAACACAACAAAAAAACACAAAAACAACAACAAACAAACGCAAACACAAAACAAAAACATTTTTTCTTCAGCTACTATATGCAAAATAAAACGTACAAGTAGGTAACATATGTAATTTGACTAACGTCCCTTCTTGATTGTAAAGATGATATTGTGTACATTGTCAACACGCCATGAGTTTCCGGTCTTGCTTCAATACTATAAAGAAAATTCTTTGTATTGTTCATTATTTAATTATGAAATAAACGATAACGTTTAACTTCCAAAACCCTGAATAAAAGTTATTGTCAAACAAAGCAACCACTTATTCAGATGGGTGTACATTTCCCAACACGATGGACTCGAAGAGTTTCTCGTATGAAAGGACAAAAGACAATCGTTGTAATTAACGTCTACTTGCCATACCAAAGTCCTGAAAACCACCATTTTGATACCACTTGACAAAATACCGTGAAATGTGTACTATGTTACTAAGAGCAAACAGTGTAAAAGTATATCCCTGTTTAAGTTTCCAGTCTCTTGCTATTTAATTACCAGTTTTTGCTGTCTTCTTGTTGGAAAAGGTGAAAAGGTGATAGTGTGCAGCCAGTAAGGCCTGATGGTTTTAAATAAAAACTATACAAACACAATTTCTTTTATTATTTATCTCCATTTACGATTATCACTGTTTCACAGTTATTATTTATGACTAATTTTATGTAGGCAAATTATATCAAGAATGGAATAGAGTTACCGAGGCACCTGCTGAAACAGGTATCTTCCTGAACCACGCTGAATGGTCAATTTCTTGAGGTTTCTAGACAGTAAAAAATTGAAACACTTTGTTTAATAATGTGAATAGCTTTTTAAACATTTTTATAGAACAGAAACACGTTTAATAACTTACTATATTTTTTTTATTTTATAAAATATCAGGATTTTAACTTAGATTAAATTGTAAAAAGTAAGTCGAATAAAAACAGGGTTTTTTTATGTAAGAAAAATTTATTTGAAAGAGTTGTCAGCAAAACGAGTGAAAATGCTTTTTCTGCTGACCAGTACTTGTAATAAAATCCATTTTACACCAGAAGCAATATTCTGTTTATAAATGGAAACAATTTCAATAATTTTAACGGTACTATACCTTTCAGTAATATTATGGAGTATCACACACCCTTTGTCAGCACTTATTTGATAGGTGTTGCTGATCACGTCAATAAATTCTGTCACATAACCAGAGGAGGGGTCATGAGCATATGGCGATTTCTTTAATCTATTTCCTTAATAAAGGAACATAAAAATCAAAATTGGCGTGCGTTTTGGCTGAACTCGGATGTACTGAATTTTACGATTGACAAAATGTTTTCCTTTTCTTTCTTTGAATACGTCTTGTACAAATTATCAAGAACTCAATCTTACCAAACTGGCAGAGCATTCATTCTATTTAATCAATTAAAACACCTTGAACATATCAATATGACACACTTAAAATAAATATTATAACTATATTAAAATATTAATCATATAACCTTAGCTTAGAATATTGAAAATCCGGTGATAATGACCATTATTGGTACAATACAAAAGATTATTAACTTTAAATCTTTCGAAAAAAATTGTTTGCTGCTACTTTTATAGTTTATATTTTAGAGTCTTTTAGGAAATTATAAGCCGCCAAAATCTCAAAGTTACATGCATAACCGCAAATCTTGTGGCCGTTTTTAAATGTCTTCATGTTCTGTTCAAAGATCCACAGACATTTGACAATTGTGGAAATTCATAAATGTTAACATTGTAATAATAAGAAATAATAATTATTGTGTATGTGCACTTGTACTTCTTGTCTTGAGAGAAAGTTATTGCCCTAGTAACGCAATCTAAACTAGTCTAACATCGTTATCTAAAAGCCAACACTAAGAATGTAGTGTCGCAATGTATGACATAAATACTTTTAGAAAACAAAGCCTCTATGACATTCGACATATCTTAGTTTCTATGATCTCTCCGTTTGGACACATACGCAAAGTTCGTAATGAATATTATCCTATGTGGTAATAATTCTGTAACTAGAAAATTGCATTTGAAAGGTATATTTATATATTTTGAAGGACGGCGTTACAGTAAATGGTAATGATATCATGCAAGAGCCAAATATGTAATACTTAGAGTCTCTTTTCTTTGGAGGCTTTTTTTAGCCAAAACAGAGTGAACGTAGTGACCAAAAATGGCTTATTAAAACCACATACAATTTGACAAAAGGCGGTCAAAATGATGGCATTAAAAATTAAAAAACAAACACTGACGCCATAGGTTACAGATAGTGTGCAGTTCATATGCTCAAAATGTGTTCAATTTTGATTCCATGTCAAATGTTAAATCTCGGATCATACATTTTCATTTAGGCGCCAATATAACGACTGACCTTTTCGCCATCTAAGAATATATGTTAATAATTATATTAGTTCGATTAACCCCTTGCAAATTGTTTCATAAACTTAAACCCCTCAATAACATTAGTCCCGTAACTGTCAAATGACGATTATTTCAGACGCTGTCTGGTCTTAAGGATTTAATGCAAAACAATGCATATTAAAATACTCGCATCCGATTGGACAAAATGTATCGGAAAAACAAAATAATTTTATAACAATGATGATGATAATGATGA
This sequence comes from Sinonovacula constricta, assembly GCA_007844125.1. Lineage (NCBI taxonomy): Eukaryota > Metazoa > Mollusca > Bivalvia > Cardiida > Solecurtidae > Sinonovacula > Sinonovacula constricta. The sequence continues at coordinate 48,270,556 of CM017560.1, read as the reverse complement.
TGAATAATAACTACTTCTGCTGTGGTACTTCTACAATGAAGACGACAACAAGAATGACTAATAACTATAAGATTTCTACTCCTCCTCCCTCTCCTAATACAACTAACACTACTACTTCTACTACTTATAATACGCGCAGCTTATGATTATGATCACGATATTACTGCTACTGCTACTACTACTACTACTACTACTGCTGCTGCTGCTGCTGCTGCTGCTGCTGCTGCTGCTGCTTCTACTACTACTACTCCTACTACTACTACTACTACTACTACTACTACTACTACTACTACTACTACTACTACTGCTGCTGCTACTACTGCTGCTTCTACTACTACTACTACTACTACTACTACTACTACTACTACTACTACTACTACTACTACTACTACTACTACTACTACTACTACTACTACTTCTACTACTACTACTACTGATGATGATGATGATAATAATAATAATAATAATAATAATAATAATAATAACAATAATTATAATCATAATAATAATTATTATTATTATTATCATAATTACAATAAAACCATAACCATAATAACATTTTTAACAATCATAATTTAATTTTTATGAAGGTCAAGGAGAAAACAAAATGTTATCTGAAAAAAAGGCCTTAGAAGCTGTTCTTATTAACAAAAAATAGCAGCAACTTGCTGCAAGGAACCATTGGCTCTTAAGTTTGTATGGCATTTGTTATTTCAAATTTATTAAGTATTTAATATTTTACGAATAAAACTTAATTTCTTAAGCGTTGCATATATAGGCTTAAATGAAAAATAAATGTCACACTTCGACTTTATGTGTCTGATGTTAAATTAATCTGTTCTTATTTCTTAATACTATTATCATTGGTTATGCATTGGTCAGCTGCATTGTCGACTTAAATACTTATCTATTTTTCCCAAGATACAGAACTAGTTGTATATCCATACTACAAGTGCACCAAACCATTATGTTCTAGCATTTATGTTATCATATAAATGGTTGTATTTTCATAATGTAGTTTAATTCTGAACTTGACCTACATTAAGCAGCTGGCAGCGGCGGAGTGATACTTAGATACGGAGAACGACGAAAGATAGTGCCGCGACATCTGCCACTGGTCTGAGACCTTGGCCAGCTGACCGGCCCGACATGGGTCCGAGTTGTTTGAATATTTTGTTGAAGATTTAGATTCCTGAGTGAATAAGTGCATCTTAATTGTTATGAAAATAGATACATTTAATACGGTTGTTTGTTGTAAGGTTACCGAAAAAACCTATTTAATATTTGTGTTTTGTTTACATCTTTTGTTAAAGTTCTACAGGTGACACATCGGGAACTCAGACACTATTTCAATCTGCAAATGTATTGATAGCTAAAAAGTTGCTCCATAAATGAAGAAAATTGGAATTTAAGCCTATACTCTCCTAAAGTTATGTTTCAGTGTGTTTATATTTATTTCAACATGAAAAGAATGACATACTAAATAAAGAATTGCACAGTTCATTATTTGTTTAATATTATCAAGACAATATTTTACAAATAAATGGTCACCAAAAGGAACGTCTTTAAGCAGCGATTTCCATTTTGGAAGCCATTTCTAGATCCTTATCCGGGCCTCAAAATATCGCACGATAAGATGCGGATCCAGGTCAACAGCCCCTCAGTGTCCGGTAACTGACGATCAGCGCACACTACTTGTCCCTTCATATAGACGGAATCGCGACCAGACAGTACCACAAATATCGGATTGTCCGTCCAGCAACAAACTATCTACCTCTGTCATCATGATCTTCCTTCTAGCAGGTAAGTCTTAGTCATATTGTTAAAAACTACTTCTAGAAGGTTTAGTTTCTCAATACATTTAAGCAAACACTATACACACCTATATGTCGTTTAATGGTATTATCATGTTTTATATAACTGATTGAATGGAAACAGAATTTGACCGGTTAAGTGGGTTCATTGATTTGCACAAAACTGGTTAAGCAACGTGCGTTTGTCTAAGCAGTTGTATTCGTGGTTCTGACTTCCAGTCTAAGATAATGCGTTAATTTGCATTCAATGTCTTTCGTTTCAAATGATGCCTTTATAAATTGTTTTTGCATATTTGATATATTTCAATATTTACATTACACAATTTAACAATTTTACAGGGGTAAGTACCTTTTGTGGGGACAATCTTTTATTAACTCGAGAAAATTCAACAACTTGCCCTATACGTTAAAATGACTTTAACATGTACTAAAACGACGATCGTCTGTTTTGGGCGACTGGTCGTAGATGACATTGTTCACGAAGTCATGGATTGTAATAAAACTAGAACATTAATTGAAATAAATATTTAATATACTTGACGAATAACCGAAAAAGATCTTTCATTTCTTCCCTTGTATCTATGTGTATTAATATTAAAAAATTATTTTCAGTATCTGTCCTCGCGTACAGCGCGGATGCACTTCTCTTCCCGAACAACAACGGCCAAGGAGGTAACTAAGTTTCCAGTCGTATGCTCATATAGTTTCGACATTCTTCATATAAATGTACAAATGTATAAGTTGTAACATAAAGACATGTTCATAAGAAAACAGTGAATTACCGTTTGTAAGGCCCAGTTCGAAGAAGTGTATGGTGATAAATGTGTTGCTACATAAGTTGTACGTATCAACAACACAAGAAAGGATTCATTGACTCAAAAAATATGACAAGCAGATGGTGAAAACACCAAACACTCTAGTTAGAGTTAAACACTCATACTAAGATGTTTATTGCAGATTCAATCTTTTTATGTTTTATTCTTTGTGGACAATGTGTACGACGATGTGCTACCAGCGTACATGCAGCTATGCACGATGATTTGGTTCGAATCCTGACTTAGGTCCGGATTTTCGGAAATGCTTCATAGTGATTCCTACCACGCAACAACTGATTCAGTCCCAAGATATAGTCTATTGCATTAGGTTTCATGTATCTCAGGCATCCGTAGAAGGCAGGACAGGAGTAAAATCTAGAATCTGGTGCAAAATAACTGAGACTTTAAACCCAGACTTGCAGCGGTGCTGTATAATCGGACACCAGGAAGAACCAGGGTAGATTCTAGAAGTATCCTGAAGCTTGCACTGTCAAAAACAACAACAACAACAACAACAAACAGCATGAGAGACTATTATCTAAAGGAGTCGACCATATGGGTAGCGACGATAACTAAATGCATGTTGCACTACAAAAGCAAATAATATGCATGTTTGCTTTGTTTGTTTTTGCGCTCATCAACAAGAAAATTATTCTTAAAACAAAAAAAAAACAAACAACAAATATGTAGGTGATTAAATACCAGGAGTTATCAACCATGTACCCATCACATTAACTTTTGTATGATGTATATACATACTGCATAATATTTCCATCTGTTGTCATACGTACTTCCAAGAGGATAGCAAGCTTGTTTAATTGTCATTGGCAGCTACTGTAACAGTAGTAGCGAAAAGCAAAAATTCGTTGCTGCTAAAGGAACTATGTAGCTTGACGGTTGATACAGGTTTGGGTGGTTCCTTTCAATATATCAGTACAAGATCAATTATAAATCCGAAAAACAACAACAACAAATTCTGGACTTATTTCCGCAACTGTAACCACACGTCAGTTATTATTCAACTAATATTGAAACGTTATCATGTTTAATGATATTGTTTTAACTTTTAACGAAATTTTGGCGGAAAAGCGTTACAAAATAAGATACCGGGACAAATGCAGCTTACCCGTCGTTTCGTACATGTATTTACGTCGGTCAACACACGTAGCCGTCTGCGTTCTAAGTATTCGAATATCCGGGGTGATTACGCGGAAACGCGAAAGGTATGGCTTGTGCACGGAATCCTATTACGTTACCACGCGATATCTCTTGATACAATATCATTTTTTGCGTAGTGTCTCGTCGGAATATCGGATGAGAGGCACGATATACTATATTATAAATGTGCATGTTTTTTATTTAAAATGACATGAGTCAAATGTGCTTTCTTGATCCTTAAGAAGTTGATCGGAGCACATTTGTCGCACAAATGTGTTTTTGGTTAGACACTTGAGGTCCCATTTGTCTCATGTGAGATAAATGCGACCTCATCGGTATTACTTGAGAAAATGTGCTCCGAGACAAATGTGCTCCTACAAAGCATTGCTTCTCTGAATGAAAAACTAGAAAAAGCACATTTTACCAACTGCCATTTAGTCGCTACATTAATAATAATTAGTATGAAACTAGTTTGACACCTATTTTAAATTTTAATGAAAGAGAAATGTAGGAAAAATGATCGTGTCTTTGTAAACTAAGTTTCGAAAAAGGACAGTGTAAGCTAAAAGTTCCAAACATGCAATCAGTGTCAATCAATTTATAGAATGGAATGTAAACGTTTATTTTGGTAACTGGTTTGTGTGAAATCGTTGACAAGTGACCATTATATTCTTGTTACAATCTTCTATGAATGATTTTGTTGTTGTTGTTGTTTTTCTTTAGAGCCGGAGCCCGAACTCCTGTTCGTCTGTCCCCCACCATCCGCCCCACAGTTTGGCAGCATCAAGTGTGATTACACTCTCCTCGACATGTAAGTAGAAAAGATCTCTTTGCTCTGACTGTTTTCTTCATGTGCAACTATATCCAGTATATCTTGATACAAGCAGGAACGATTCTTGTCAACGTTTTCTTCATAAGCAACAACTTCTTATCCAGTATGTCCTGGTACAAGCAAGAACGATTATTTTTAACGTTTTTCTTCATAAGCAACACCTTCTTATCCACTATATCTTGAAGACGGAAGAATATACCTAAAATGTAGTTCACACAAAACATAAACAATGCCATCGTTTGACAGCTGCGTGTCTGCTGCGCTGGGTAAATTAAAATTGATTTTTTTTTTAATTTCAAGCAGCCACAAATTTAAGTTTTAAAGGCATCGTACTGTAGTGAGCTGTCATCTGAGATGCCATCTTTGTTTTGACGTCTGTCACAAAAGTAGTCCCATTTAGGAAAATGGCCGAGGTGATCCTTCTACCTACATACATCCGAGAGAAGATTCGTGGATTATCCGAGGTGTTCCGCTTGAAATAAGAACTATATTATTGGATACTCTCAGTCCTTATCCCATTTAACATTCGGCTAGTTAATCCCCATATCGGGATTTGGCGTTGAATGGCGTGAGCATATCGCAATTTTGGAAAATGTGAAGAGTTCATTATGTTAGTGTTGGTGAAAATAAAATGGCAGACCGTGCAAAGTTTAAAGTTATGATATTTATAAAACATTGTGATAAATGAATACAGTTTCGCGATAACTGATAAACATCAAATACATATAGTCCAAACACTTCATGAAAACTTGGTCTGAATTTCATGGAAACCGTTAATTATCTTGTTAAGAATGATCACATATCAGTAGCGAGATGGATCAGATGTTCCTTGGCCTCGTGGTGCAAATTAATGCCATAATATAATCTTGTCACAAATACGAGTATTTGGAGCAATTGTTTTTGTATCGCACATACGACTTAAGCTATAAAGGATCTATGCGCTGTTCCAGGAAATGCACTGCCCACTGTAATCCAGGATTTGGATTCGAGACTGGAGAGAACTCCGTGATGGTCAGTTGTGACCTGATAGAGGGTGGCCGAACAGACACCGTCCCCAAGTGTGTCCGAATTAGTAAGTGACATTATAAAACATTGTTAGCGTCTCATAACTTCATAAGATAGTTTCTCGTGATAAAGTTTAAACTTTGTGTTGTTAGATGTTCTGAGACATATATAACTGGGTAAAATTTCCGCATGTCAGCTTGACAGTGTCCTTTGTAGTCTTAATGTGGTATCCGACAGTTCAGACAAAGTTTCCCCCTCAAACAACCAAATAATTAAATGTTACCTGAATAGATCCCATAAAATGCTATTCATTGATATCCTACATTTATGGCAAAACGAAAATATAAAATCGTACTCATGATTGCAAAGATGTATTTCCTATATGAGCCAAGCACAGATAGCTATTTTTAAACATAAGAATCACACGAAAAAATTACTTTCGAGATCGTGTTATATTATCATTCAGGTAATCCGTTCTGACGTCAATATCTATTTTTAGCAGAACTCCCCGTCGTATTTTGTTTAGATTAACAAATGCAAATCTCGACAGATTTATCTCACGCTTTTTACCGTCTAATACTTGTGGTAGTGTTCCAAATAGTATTTACTTTTATTTATTTATTTATTTGTTTGTTTGTTTGTTTATTTGTTTATTTATTTATTGTTTCATGCATTTGATATAGGCAAACTGACGGATACAGCCTTTTAGTCGTACAATAGAAGTCCTGATACTTTTATTGCATTACTTACAGTAAGCGTTTTTTACAGCGGAATAGTGATAATAATTATAATGATGATGATGATGATAATAATAATAATAATAATAATAATAATAATAATAATAATAATAATAATAATAATAATAATAATAATAATAATATTATTATTATTATTATTATTAATAATAATAATAATAATTATAATCATCATCATCATCATCATCATCATCATCATCATCATTATCATCATCATCATCATCATAGACTACTAGTACAGATTTGTGCTTATTCCATACAAGGACCATAAGCTGGGTCTCATTTTATTGTGTGAAATAATTTAATAAGTCTATAAGCCTAATTAAGGTTTTGGAGAAAGTTGCTTAACATTTACTCTATTTATCCTCGAAGTCCATACTACTCTTGATAAAATTCTGGTGACATCTATAAATTCTCTTTAGACACCTGTTTTGTCACTCACGTTATACGGATTACAGAAAGCTGTACACTATTTCCACCTTTATTCGTGTATCTTCATTAGTAAACTAGTCATTGTTTCACTTCTGACGAAATCTCCCCCTTTTATCTCGAATACTATGGTAACATGACCATCCAAGGACAAGAGTTTTCAAAACAAACAGAAACTGTAACTATTTAGATCACGGATTTATGTTTATTCGTATATATTAATTGTCCATAATGTTTATGACCACGCATTCCCTTCTATTCCTCCAGATACCGGTGTCGTCACCACCGAGCCCGTCACCGCGGTCCCACCTTCCACTAGCGGTAACTGTATCCGCAGCATGGGCGACTGCTTCAACAGGGTTCCCGGAGACTACGCTTACTGTGACAACTGCCGCATGTTCGCCACGTGCGCTGCCAGCGGCTTCTACCTACGTCAGTGCCCTCACATGCTTGTCTTTGACGCAGCCAACGATCGTTGCACGGACAGAATCAGCTACAACTGCCAGCTATCGTAATCCGTCTAGAAAGTAGTCCTCATTTTCGTAGTTAAAGACCTGCACTAGTTATCTCCCTTCAGGATGGTATTTTCCTATTCATATGATTTATACAATAAATGTTGTAAATTTTATTTTTTATTTGTTCAGTTTAAAATTGTGCTCAAACACTATAACACATTCTTATATCAGTCAATAAGAATGTATGATGTTTTTGCAGTCAAAAGTGTGTTTTTTTTAAAATGTTAAAAAAGAGAGAACATACCCTTTTTATAGAAGGCCTAACTTTGTACCAAATACTTACCCAAGAGGGAGATGAGAAAGTTGTATTTTAATATTTAGGGTAACGCCCTTTTATTAATAAAAATCGAGAATAGATCAGATAAGTTTATGGCTTGCGTTCGCGTGCTCGACTTTTTTGCTAGAGCTTGCAAGATTTTATATATGCATGGCAATTATATGTATGTATTATTGTGTATGTACTTTGTGTGTACTGAGTGTTGTTGTCAACAGTGATAAAGGATATATTGTTATGTTACATACGGGTGTATCTTGATATTTATAGTCACTTTAGTATTCTCGTAATATAAACAACAACGTGAAATAATATTAAAGTGTATTTAATACTAATGGCTTGTTGTTTGAGTGCAAATATTCTTTCCAAATATTGTTGACTTTGTGATATCTACTGTCTTGATCACCTATCCGCACCAAAAATTGGGTATTTGAATATATTCTCTGAAATGTCACACAGTTAATAATAAGATAGTACAATATGTAATCACGTGATAAGAATGTTGATAATTGTACTTATCCATTAATGTCTAGTTTGTTCATGTATTGAGAATAACGTTGATGGTAATAAATAAGTAGTAAACAACATAGACAGCAAGTACATATCTTTTCTTTTCTTGTGTGTAATTGAATTCAAATGCATCTAACTTTGTTGAAGAAAATGAATCTTCTGTGTAGGAAAAAACAACAACTCAAATAATATTTTTGAATCTAACCGTCATTTTGGGGGCATTGAGTTAATTACAGAGCAAAACTATTGTACACAGCAAATCTGATTATATTCGTGGAATCTTTAACAAAAGGAATATTTGCCCAAATACCAATCAAATACACAAATAGAAAAAACGGGCACAAATATAAACAACAAAAGTAAGGTGCATCATAAATTGTCATAAACGCACACATGTTGTAGTCTAACGATCCGTACAGACGGACGCACAGTATTTGGTACAGTTTATGGCCCCCGACAGGTAGAGGAGCGGTATTGACAACTCCCGACGTTGTCGTCCCACTTCAGGTTCACAGGACAGGGCATGTGCCACACCCCATTCACCGCACACGTAATGAAGTAGCTACAGCCGGAACACGACTGATAGTTACCGATCTGTCGGCTCATACAGTCTGACCGGTCCTTGATGCATCCGGCTGAAAAAAAATCAGAAGTAAATAAAGAATTGGTGAAAACTGTAAAGAGCTAATGAACTCCTATCCTTCATTGTAGAAAAAAACTACCTTCTATGTTACCATTTTATCATCCTACATTAATTTACAAACAACAACAAAAACAAACAAAAGCAAACAACAAAAAACAAACAAATAACAACAACACTTAATTCTCTTTACTAACAACTACATTTAACGGTAAAATAGTATCCATATTTTAAGAGACCCTGCACTAAAAAGGGCAGTACTTGATCAGACTATTAACTGCATGATGATCTGGCTCTGAGGTTATTAAGCTTTGAGCTCTAGTCTGCGATTGGTTCCAGGCATCTGGTTGGTCATAATTTTAATATAGCTCAAAATCCGACCAATCAGATGCTTGAGACTGATCATAGATTCAGCCTCCGAGTTTTATAACCTCGGAGTTTGGAACTACAAACTGTGCCTAATTCTGGTCAATTGTACCACGCTAGTTTAGAGCCAATGTTATTGTCTCCTGTGATTTCTCCATAAAACTGTAGATTCTCAGCATTTAGTTAACTTGTGTCTGACGAAATTGCAAACGCGTTTGATCATGTATGGCATACGCGTAATGGTTTTCTCAGCAACCCTTCTAATTTAACGATACACGGTCAATCTGCGCTGGTTTCGTGTAGGTGTTTTCATTGAGACTCTCAGTTGCCTTGCAAATAGACAACTGTTTTGCACATATTCACTGTATGAGTTTGACAATGTCAATAATCAGACCCTATTACTTCTGATGTAGACGAATGGCAGTGCCACTAACAGGCCTACTGCCACATATAATTTATATACATGTATGTATACGGCAATGCACTATATATATTGCAGTTGATGTTCTTGCTAGGGCTGCTGATTCTTTAACAACGACGAAGAAAACATACTGTTGTCTTCTATAACCGGCATTTTAACGTTTAAACAAACCGAGTTAAAGTAAAGTTTAAAGCATCTCTCTCAACCCATTTACATTAATATTTAAATCTCAATGTTAATCCTTTCAAACTAGTGAATGAATTCCTTAACTACCTTTTGTACGCTTCATTCATGGTCAAAAAGCCTCCAAACACGCCTTTTTCAGAAGTTGCCAGATTTTTTAAAGACCATTTCAATCTCAAACAACCAAATAAATTATTGCTACCTAAACAGATCCCTCGAAATGCTGTTTGTTTATACATGTATATGTGAAAAGTCAAGCCTGACACCCGCTCATTACAAACAAGTATTTTCTATCTAAGCCACGCTGCACAGTTAGCTATTTCTAAACTAAGAAAACCACGTGACTACTTACTTTCCAGATCACCTGATATCATTGTCTGGCTAATCAGCCCTGACCGTTAGTGTCTATTTTTAGCAGAACTATCCATCGTAGTTATGTATAGATTTAGAAACAATTGAAAATTAGAGTGATTTTAAACGAGTTGTAATGTCATATAAATGAGGTAATTATCGAAATCGTCCCTGCTTTAACTAAAGTATCTGTTTCTGCAGAAATTGTGGACAAACACCCCACAAGGTGGTCGGATTTTGTTACAAATATTTGACATAGTTAAACTGTCGGATACCATCTTTAAGTATGCCTTTAAACGTAGAAGTCTTTGTCGTTTTATAAAGCTTACAACGCAACTGTTAAGTAAGAAGAAATCAACATTTGCTGCATATTTTAAAAAGAAAAAAGACTTACTGGCAAATAGATTCCCATTTGTGCTAATAACTGGTGCTCCTGGCCTTGTTGGGAGTGGAATAAAAACTGAAAAGGAACAATACCATAGACAATTTACAAACACAAACAATAAAAATGTTTCCGTAATTGCCGTCAGCCGTTGCCTAGTGTTGACCTACATGAAACAGTTTCACTGGTAGTTCGTTCACAGAGCATCTATAGCTCACTTGGTAGAGCGACACGCTAGTTTTGGGGAGGTCTGTGGCTCGAACCCAGTGGAGGATCACATTTTTCGCTCCTGTTACATTTAGATTGTGTTCATTTCTTGAAAGACCCCAGAATCATCGTTCGACCATAAAACGAGAAACATGGTCAAAGGTTGCACAATGTTATTTTCAAGTCTGCCTTTAGAATAAGGCTCATGTGTCGTAGTAACCGCCTAGGTGTTCCGAGAGGTATAACGAAACTGGTGAGAGTTAAAAAAATATTTAAAACTGTCTAATTAAATACGACTTAGGTGTTTAAGACTCAAGTTGCGCAACTTCAACTAAAAAATTATAATACACATGGTACTATATATAGTAACAAAATCGAGTCTTTTTTATGTGATAATTTCAGTCACGTTTCGGTCCGGGCCGAAAAAAAAATGCATAATCTATAATCTGGCCTTCAAAAAGGAGCACATGAAAATTTACGTCCTAATGGCCATTCGCGTTCAGAATGGCCGCCGCCATTCGCGTTCAGAATGGCCGCCGAAATGATCCGATATTCACGTTCGGATCGTTTGTTAGAAGAAGAAACATACAAATTTATTATGTTTATTTTACTAAATGTTAAACGTTTTATTCTCGGCACGGCATGTTCAATTCCGCTTTCTCAACGACTTTTTGAATTTCATTGGTTATAGCTCGGAAGTGTATTTACTGAGTCGAAAGAAAGATCGCGGTCATTTTTAGTTAAAATAATTGTAAAGTTTAGTACAAATCGATTATACTTTTATTATTTACGACATATTTGCCAGAATACTTATTAAAAGATAAAACCGTATTAGTTTCATTTAAGAACACCCACTCTTGTATTAAAGACGTTAATACACTGCAGCGCAAGGCAGGAAGGCTAATGCCCTTGGGCAATTATGAACTGAACCGGGGCCGAACTGTTTTGAATAAATAATTCTGTATCTTATACACTGGGTTTTGATCGAGATTAGACTTTGAAAGCCATTGTTCATGTAATATTTCAAACCACCACAAGTAGACATAAAATCCAGTATTTAGAAAGTTGACATCTTGATGCTAGATGCCGAAATCACAAAATGCGCGTCAGACTTACAAAAATACGGTATTTCTTTGTCTTCAGCTTGTCATTAAATTGCTCAAATCTGTGTTTTATGAATCATAATCCCCAAATCAACACCAATTCACATTACCTGTAGGCGGTGGTCTCAATGTAGTTGTTGTGTGTGGCGTGGTCGTGGTGGGACGGGTGGGGGGAAGTGTTGGAGGAGTCATGGCTGTCGTCAGTTTTAGAGTCGGTTTATTCAACGGCGTTGTCCAATCTGTAAAGTCAAAGACAAAACCTTCATTCAAGAAACATTTTATACAAAATGTTATGTTTATTCTTGTGTGATTGACAAACCGCATTGAAATCTTCACCATCAACCTCTATAACCATAATCGGCGAATACTTTGCAAAACTTAAGCAAAAGAAAAGAGTCCTCAGAGATAAAGAGGACACAGCGCAAACTCAACTTATGTGTATAAAGCATTATATCAAACCATAACATCAAAGCAAACGGATATAAACGTAACTGCAGTACCTATAAACGTAACGGTAATAAATATAAACGTAACGGTAATAAATATAAACGTAACGTATAAGCGTGACGGTAATAAATATAAACGTAACGTATAAACGTAACTGTAATAAATATAAACGTAACGATAATAAATATAAACTTAACAACAATACGTATAAACATAACTGTAATAAATATAAACTTAAAGACAATACAGATACGTAACGGAGATTCATATAAACGTAATGACAACAGATATCAGCGTAACGACCACAGAAATGTCTTACATTTATCTTTCTCGCAGATATAGTTCCGTTCGTTAGCACAATGATCATCATTCAACTCAGCATTCCAGAACTCTCCGCAGTGCTCACCGTACCCTCCGTTATCGGGCTGGCCTTTCTTCCATGGTCTGCGGGATTATCATAGTAATGAAGATCGTTAACACAACAAACAGGAAAACATGTAAAAATGATCAGATTTATATTTTGTAAACAAGTGTTGGTTTTGTGGTGTCGGACTTTTCTATAAATCAAGAACTGGAGATGATCTTCACTTGAAGCAAACCCAGAAAGGCATTCATTCAATGCCGCCATATTGGACACAATACGATAGAAGTTTCACCCTATAATTCCTGCAGCTGCTCGTATTAATAAGAGCACGAAAAAAAAAAACACACAAAAAAACCAGTATGACTTGGAGCTCACGTGTATTTCCATGATTTGACAAAGTCTTATCATAATTCTTCTTGCTGCATATGCCTAAAGCTGCTAAAAACTTCTTTTTTAATCTAAAACAATATTTTTTTAATCTAACAAGGAAAATGTATATATCCTAATCAGACGGCTCTCTGTATGGAGTTGGTTGATCTGGATTTACAGTATTTTCCTGGATCGAACCAATTTGGGCTAAAATTTAATGTAATCTTGACGTTGAAACCTCGATGTTGACAGTTGAAGAGCATTGTTATACTCACAGCACGTTAGTATCTAGGGTAGAACCACTGAGCCACTTGTAGTCCTTGGCGTCAGTCCTGGGCTGGTTAGTCAGCCCCACCCACCACATACTGATGGACGGTCGCCGAGCCAGCTCTGACAGGATAAAGTTCTGAAGGGGATAATATGGTTGTATGTTTGATAAGTTTACTTATATAATGAGTATATATGTCCGCTTGTGGTGCTATCATACATGGTTAAAGAGCATTAACCTACATGGAAATGAAATTTCCAATAGTTTGCTGATACGGTTATGCACCTAACAAGGAGTAGAAGTGGCCATGGCTACAAGTTATTTTTATTTATTATACCGTACCGTTTGAGAGGCCCATTTACTCAGGATGGACATACATTGTTTTATTAATTAGCTAGACTATGCTTGCATTACAACTTCGATTAAAACTATTTCAAACATCACAGAAATGAGTTGCAAGGTTAAAAAAAGTTTGATGAAACACTGAATACTCGGCCACTTTCAATTCAAAGTAAGGGATGCAGAAACACATATGATATAAACAACTGTAACTTTAAAAAAGGTAACACCTACCTCGTGAGATAAATTGACCTCCAATTTGGGGAGATGTGTGTTCTATCAAGATTTTAGAGCTATTTACAATTTCATTCAAACTTTACAAATATACTTCACTTCAATGATTCCAGAGCAGAATCCTTTATAGAATTTTGGGTAAAAAATATAAAATTGAACATTTAAGCTCAACTTAAATCATTTAACGACAAAATGGAAACTGATAAAGCAAATTATAAGTAAATCGGACAGATAAAGAAAAGTTCTAATCAGTTTAAGAAGTTACCATCCTAGCTGCCCACATAAAGGTATGTGTCTAAGCTGACTTAAACTCACTCTTAAGGAGGCATACAATACATTACATGTTCGATTGTCTTTTGTCAGCCCCATAATGTAAGGAGTTATTTTTCAAATCATATATAGGTAAGGACCTCTTTTCATACGACCTACATGTTCAGGTTACCTTGGCAACAATTTCTTAAAATCGTTTATTTTACCTGTACAACACAGTCTTTGATATAATAACAATAATTTGGATTCCATTTACCGGAAATACTACAGAAACTGCCGATACCGTTAGGAATTTATGATTTTATAAACAGAGTGTTTCGAGAAAGCCATCTATACAGACAATAGCAAACTCTGGTGCACATTGTGAAAAAACGGACCTTTTGTCCACTTTCATCCGTACGATCGAAGTATATGTAGATTAAAAATGGTTCCAACATTCACGATTTCCTACGTAGAAGAATGTTGACAGTAACCTAAAGTTCATTGACAGTGCACAATACCTTCTCCTTGGACGGTCTCTATCTCCACCAGATGGCCCTGCTGTCGCTGACACGCCCTCTCAGCGTCATCCCAAGTCTCATTGGTGGTGGGTCCAGAGAAGAAATAACAGCGACTGGTCCCCGGCATCTCCAACCAGCCTGGGTCACATTGGCCGATGTCGTCTGTAAACAGACAATAAAAAGTGTTCTTAGTATTTCTGACAGAAACATATTGCAAGGCTTATAATGAAGCAGATCCAAACTTTTAATTAACTCGATAGTTTCCATGTGATGTCATAGGCACTGATAAGACAGTTTAAGGCAGCCATCTTTGAAGGCAGAAGCTAATGCAGGCCGAAATCTGGAAATATGTGCTATATTATACTTACCACCGTGTTTTTATTTTTCAGTCTAGTTTACTGAATTTTATATAAAAATAAACAGGTTTTATGAAGTATTTTAAATATCAAAACTATATTTTGATATATAAAAGGTAAGAAAAATACAACCCAAAAAGTTACACTGTTAATTTTGTTTGATGATGAACCAGTAATTTTATTTATTTCTGTGTATTAATTCTTAGTGCATTTATGAATTTTAAAAATGTTATATTCTAAAAATATGAATTTCAAGAGCTTTCCAATGGCTGTCTAAATTTTTGGACCACAAATGAAGGAAATTACAAAAAAATAAATTTTACTCTTCTATACAATTCCTTTGAAAATCCTTTGAAGTTACCATCAAAGATGGCTGCCAAGGTAAGGGATCTTCACTGATGTGGAAACTATCTATTCACTACAGAATTTTAACTTGCCCGGCATATACAATAGTCTATTACTTGACAGAAATATTCAGCACAGAATACCGCAGAGACACAGACAGTAGTGCCAAAAAGATATCAGCGGGCAAGTAACGTGTGTACTCTACGGCAAGTAAATCCAACCACAAACAAATGGAAATTCTTTACATTTTTCTCTAAACGTATAAGGAAATAGTTATGCTTTTCACCGTGAGAAAATATATGATATACCACGGTTCTTCTTTGACTACTTTTCTACTATTTAACAGTCAATCCTTTCCCACCCCTTCCCATCCCAAACTGTTCGATTCCATTATATATGTACTAATGTTTAGCTTCACAAATGGCAGCTGAGCTGCATAAAGATCAACATATTTGATAGTGTCAGTTTCGTAATTGCTATGTTCTACTTGATTGTATGATAAACGTGGCATGGCCGTTGGAAATAAACGTATGAAAAGTGTGAGGTGTGTGGGGGGACAAAATACTAGATAGATGGACTGCGTGAAGGATGAGAGTGCGAAGCATTAGGGCGTAGGAATTTATTGAATTGCCAAAATTAGTCATTTCACTATTAACCAAATTATGGTTATTGGCCTACATTACAGACAATGAAAAGATTTGTAACCTTTACTAACGACAGCAGAGGTGAACCAGCCTCATTGTGGAGTTAAAGTTTTAGCGACGGGGTTTAAGCGGCTTCCTAAGCTGCGCGGTTAAGCAACGGTTACTATGGCTGGTGACCGTTGGAGCGCACCTGCCTGCGTTACATAGGTGGGATAGAGTCAACTGCGAGAATGGTGTTGCTCGCAAACGGAACTTCCTGGGCCAAGTCTTGGGACCAGACTTTTCGGAGGGGGGAGTAATGTAACGAAAGCAGAGGTAAAAATATAAGCGCTTCAAACCAACCTCGGCTTCCAAACTTGCAACGGTTACCGTTGCTGGTGTATGGATGGGTGACCATTGGAGAGCGCCGGCCTGCGTTTCATATTAACAGATCAGTAAAAGTTAGTTAAAATTGCTATTGTTCTAAATGTGGAAAGCTTAGCACTTACTTGTCATAGCTTGGCAGCCGATAGCATCGAACCTGAGTGCGATGTGGTTGGTCCAGGACAGAGGTACGATCCTGAGGAAGCGGGCCAGGAATGGGCAGTCAAACATGTGGGTTACCAGCGAGTCTTCGTCTGAGTTGCCCAGGAACATCTGGTGGTGGAATAAAAAGGAATATGGTAAACTGGATTGTTTGTGATATAAGCTAAAAGGGCGCCCGTGTCCGAACGATTAGAGACGCCGACTTGTAACTCATAAGCTCATCACAGCGTGAGTTAAAGTCTCGCTCGTAGCGAGAACATTCATGTGGGGAGGTTTTCCAGCTAACCTGCGGTGCGCCGGTGTTTCTACCCAGACATAAGTCTGAGAGTCTGGGGTCTACCTCCGCTAATAATTAGATTGACTTCGCAAATACGGCCATTGAGGACAAACATCGTATTGGGTTCGTCTCCATTGACCCAATCACAGCAAAAGCAATTTTAAACAAGTCAGTAAACATTGTGACAAACCAGCACTTGTTTTATTGACAACAATGCAAAAACGAACTTCACTCAATCCAATACTTACGGCGGGTTTTCCGGTCGCGTCCTGGACCGTGTCCCACTGCTGTCCATCGTTGCTGTACATGACCATGTACTCAGTGGTCCTCTGGGTGCAGCATAGTGTCAGGGGATCTAGGTGGCGCCCCTGGGTCACCACACCGCGCACAAGGCTGGGCCGGTTGAACTCCACCTACACAGGAAACAGCAATGTGGAATTTGAACAGTATGCCCCTATACATAGAATACGCTCTTAACTTGTTAATAATATAAGGTATTCTGAGTAATATGACTAAATTCACACTTATTTGATATATCGACAATCCCTGGCCGAGTAGAAAGTATGAACATGAACAGTAAAACAATGTCACAGTAAATATGGGAAATGTTGCAATACTCAATTATTAAATTTAAAAGACGAATATAAAGAACTTTTCATAATATTTCGGACAAATACCTACCAACTATATTTTTTTCAACTTGACTTTGCGACATATGGTGAACCTCTTTTGACAGAATGCACTTAAGCTGGACCAAACACGAGATGTCAAAAGCTTTGAGGTCGTATTCGACATTTTGCCTTTATCAAACGTATAGCAACATCTTACCCAATTCGGGTGAAATCCTGTCATAACTTCTGTATAATCTCATTCTTTATTCTAAGTAAAGCCGATTTTGAAAACTTCCTCAGTTGCTAGACAGTACAATTCGTAAAAAATCACCTTTAATATGCATTCTTCCCGAATCTTTAAATAAGCACAATGTGGATTTCTGATAAAATAGATACTGACGTCAGAATAAAGACAAACAAACAAGCAACAAACAGCTCCAAATAAACTAAAGTTACGTATTACACTTAAATATAGCGCAAAAAACACACTAAATTAAATAGTTTCCGTCGTACCTGTATGTATTGATTCTTATCGTTGACCCCTGCGGACCAGGCACCACGGTAGAAGGTCCCGTTTCCGTAGTCAAAGGCCTGTGTGAACAGCCTGGATCTGTCGGGGCCGTTATTGTCGTTGGGCAGGTGGGAGTTCCAGGACGAAGAGGCCGTCAGATGACTGTCCGGCACGGCGTGGGGACCCGACACGAGGAACTCGTGGCACACGTCCGCACCTTGATGGGGGAATGCATGGTAATAAATGGTGATAAGGTTCAGTTTTGGAGCTTTAATTACTCCTAGATTTTCGAGATCATCGCACCCGATGTAGTTATGCTCTTGTTGGCGACTTCCAACTATTACAGACAGTGGAACACCTCATACATTAAGTCTTAGTAGAACCACCGGAGCTCCGCGGGTCAAATACACTATATTCACTCTGTTTTATTCATTCTCCCCGACTGGGATCAGAACCTACGCATTTTGAGGTTTTATGTTCTAAATCATTAACTGAAGTTAAAAGAAAAGTGCAATTCGGACCATAGATAATAAAACCATACACGTATATACATTATTTTTCGAACGTGAGGTCTATAAGAAAAAATACAAATCTTATAGAAATGTGTTTCTTTGATGATGTATAGACGGCATTTCATCGAGCATTAACTGTAAATAAAAAGACCGTCATCGCGAAGAATATTGGTTATTGTAAATTAAGTATACCTGCCTCTAAATGAAAGAAGGATGCATCGTATTTTCCACAAACAATCTATGAGCTATAAAATGTTCATAGCAAATGTTTAAAAGGCAAAAAACCCATTAAACAACACCAACAAGAACAAAAAACAACAACAAACAAAACAACAACAACAGCAATAAAAACATCATCATCAACAATAACAACAACAAATAATAATAATTTGAAAACCAAAACTTAATATGCCATTTCTACTCGGAAACTAAGTATTAAATGCAATGTCTATCTAATCAAATATTACATGCATTTTCCATTTGATAACCCATTGTAAATAGTAAATTCTATTTAAAAATCAACAATAAACAAATAAATGATATTAAAGGCAATTTATATTTAAAAACCAAAAGTCAATGGAATTCTTATTTGAAAATTAAATATAAAATTCAATTTCTATTGAAACCTAAGTTAAATGCAATTTCTATTCGCAAATCAAATATTACCTGCAATTTCTATTTGTAAACCAAATGTTAAAATATATTTTCTATTTGCAAAGCAAACGTTAAATGCAATTTCTATGTGTATTTCAACTGTTAATTGCTTACCAGGAGGGGCGTTTGCCGGTGGCTGGAATGGAATATACGGGGGAAATGTTGTTGTTGATGGTTGTGTTGTTGTAGTCGTCGTTGTAGGTGTTGTTGTTGTAGTTGTGGGCGTGGTTGTAGTTGTAGATGTCGTCGTTGGTGTAGTTGTTGTGGTCGTTGGCGTAGTTGTAGTAGTAGTAGTAGTTGTTGTTGTTGTTGTAGGAGTAGTAGTTGTTGACGTTGTTGTCGGTGTTGTTGTGGTCGTTGAAGTTGTAGTTGGCGTCGTGGTAGTTGTTGATGTTGTTGTTGGAGTGGTGGTGGTAGTTGACGTTGTTGTTGGGGTAGTTGTTGATGTGGTTGTTGGAGTGGTGGTCGTCGTCGACGTTGTTGTTGGGGTAGTTGTTGATGTTGATGTTGGTGTGGTGGTCGTCGATGTTGTTGTAGGTGTCGTAGTCGTTGTTGAACTTGTTGTTGTTGGTGTTGTTGACGTCACTGTAGTTGGGGTTGTCGTTGGAAGAGCCATTGGCACGCAGTGGTATTGTACCTATATATAGTATGACATTGATGAGATTATGGACGAATTAGTGCATTAATGTAATGCAAAGGTTAAAGTCAACGATTCATAATATGTAAGGTTTATTTTTATCATTTTATTTTTTCGGGGTGTTTACAAATTACAGGGGGATATGGACAAAAACTCACGGCTATGTGACTGGTATTGACCCACCTCAAAGCATTATTTCTGCTTTAGGTGAGATATATTGTTTTACCATCAACATAACAATTATAAACGGTCTGTGGTTTTATAATTAGGCATATTCTCCAAATAATTATGTCGATAAATTAAGAAACTGTTTATATGTTAGGCATAAAACAAAAAGAAAATAGCCGTTATAGGTGCAACAATAATAATGCATGTTGTTTTTTTTGTGTGTAAAATTCGAACCCGGGACCTCATGTACGTCAGTCCAATGCTCTACCGACTGACCCACATAATTTAAGTGCATGGATGTTTCAATTTCTACAAAGAGTTTTATTATACACTTCAACTTGATTTTTTTACAAAAGATGGCTACATGCAATACTTGATCCCATTTACGTTTAAGTGAAACCTTAAAAGCCAGTGTTTCACGCCCAATATCACAGACCTTCATGGCTTTTAAACTACATATACATGCATCTTACATCATGTCATATTTGATTTATAAACTATCTTGTGCCCCCAACAACATGGCTTTAGATCTAAACACAGCTGTGAGAAGCAACATATCGGCTTACCGGTGAACAAATGTTACTATCGTGGATTTTAGTAAAGCTTTCGACAAGGTAGACTATGATAAACTTGCATACAAATTAAAAAAAAAAACATAGTGTCGAACCTCGAAAGTAACCTCGTGGATAAGATTCTTCCTGCAAACCAGAGCTCAACAGGTTCTTGGTAATGGTGTCGATTATTAAAGCGTCCATTTTTTTGTCCGGTGTTACCAAGGGCTTTGTAAAGGGTCCATCTCCCCCCCTCTCTCTCTCTCTCTCTCTCTCTCTCTCTCTCTCTCTCTCTCTCTCTCTCTCTCTCTCTCTCTCTCTCTCTCTCTGTCTCTCTCTCACTCTCTCTATTGCATGTATGACGTGTCAAGGCCAGAGCTCGTCTCTATGTCGATGGTACTGTCGGTCGTTTTTCCCATCATATGGAAACCTTCACGCCACAGTCATAGAAAGGCGAGTGGATCAGGGAATTTACCCCGGAGAGGTGGTAAAGTGTTCATCATCCATAGTAAGAGAAAGCCCATCCTCTATATCATCTTTTAATATACATGCTCTCTACATAACATGTATCTGGGTGCTTCAAACAATCGTGAATTGGGCTCGCATATTAATAGTATAACCTTAAAAGGAAAAAAATACCCTTCATCTGTAAAGCCTTACAACAGGGACGACTTCGATAACCCTACCTGCAGATACTTGTCCACCCCGGGGCATGGGTCCTCTCCCAGGAAGGCTCTGGTAGCGTACAGGATACATGCGGGCTGGTGGTCGCAGACGTTGTGTACAGTCCGATTGCTGATCGAACCCCCGCGACAGTTCAGATTTGGCTGGGCCGCGTTGTTAGGGTTGCACAAGGATGCTACCGTGCGGCCGAAGAACACGCTGTTGACGATGATCTCATCACCCGGGGTGCACGAGAGCCGCTGGGACTTGGTGGGACACACCGTCACCGAAAAAACACCTGGTGAAAGAACATGTACCAGATTTAAAACAATTAAACGGACAAGCAAATGAAACAATCTTGAAAGAACGACTGAACAGAATGGCCTCTTATGAATGAGGCCAATAAGGGAAACAAGTATAGTCGACAATAACAGAAATTTACAGCTATTTGGCAATGTCTTGGTGTTTTGTTTTTCAAAAACAGAACAGTGCAAAACCCTGTAGCTTGCAGTCTACAATTTATGTAAACTGTACGTATTTTAATCTGTTTTATATTCAAACAGACTCAAAATAATCAAACGTATGAAAGTCTGTTTAGGATCTCTATGCTTATATATTTAAAGAAAATATGAATTTAGATGTTCCATTTAGGCATTTCGTTTGATTTGTATCGTATTTTATTAATCATTTGCTACAACACATGTGCTTTTTGCGGTGCCTTGGGTACCAGACATTCGCGACATTTTCTAGTTTGTCTTTTGAGACATAACCCTTTCTTGGTATAGTTCACAACGTCTATAGACCGTTAGAGGATGCATTTAAAATTCCATTTCTTAGTTCTCTAGGTGAGATTTATTAGGAATGACAATTGATTACATGATTGTAATATAGCTTTACAACAGTCAATTGTCAGGATTTAACAATTCAATAAAAAGATGTCTTGCAAGGTTAAAATAATGCATTGTCTGGGAAATAAAGACCAACTTAGTGTACCTACCTTATCCAGCTTCCATTCAATTGAATATAAGTTTAAATAAATTAACATCAACATTTTTAGAAGATCATTGAACAAAATTTGTTTCAGCCAATAGACACTGTAATTTCGCTAACTAGCTTGTTTTCTCCTTTGAATCAAAGGAACAAGTGGCGGTCATGCCACATTAAGCAAGAAAAAGGTGTCCCGTGTATAAAGGCGCACAGGCAAGTAATGTGGAATGTTGAACAAGTACTGTTTTCAGATTCAACAGGTTGCAGGGATGGATCCAGACGGGTGGGACGGGGGTTGCCTACCCCCACCAACCAAGTGAAAGAGTAGAGTTGTGAAAACACGTACATACATGTCAGCTTAAGAATACCATGATTTTAAAGTATATTGTGTCTGCTGACTGCTTAGGTGAAAATTAGGGTCCCTAACTGTGTATGTATATCCAGTGTTTACTGTGATAAAGTTGAATATATCTTCATTCATACCCCACCCCAACCAATACTTTCTGGATTTTTAGTGCCGCATGCTATAATGTGGTACCAAATAAATGGTAATAGTTTGTATATTATGAAATGAAATTCAAGGCATAAGATAAATATAATACTTCTTCTTGTTTCAATGAGATCGATTTTATTTCAACTCGTGATCAGAAAAACAACTATTTTATTGATTCGTCACTTGGTAGCATACAATCGATATTTCGTCGGGAAAAAACAAACAGAAATATACTCTATATTGCTTGTAATATACTGTTATTCATAATAGGATACTGGTGAAATGTATAAATTGAATACCCCAATATGTCCATTACAAAAAGAATACCTGGTGGCAGGGTAGTGGTTGACGCCATTGTTGTTGTTGTCGACATGGTGGTGGGTGTGGATGTCGTGGTCGGCGTGGTGGTTGTCGCTGTCGTTGTTGTTGCCGTTGTCGTGGTCGGCGTTGTAGTTGGCGATGTCATTGTGGTGATCGGCACTGTTGTTGTTTTGACTGTAGCTGGTTGGGTCGAACCGGAGGGTGACATTGGCTGGGTGGTCACGACGGTAGTGGTGGGCACCACACATGCGTACGTCACCTGCAGATACTTGGGGATACCGTTACACGGGTCGGGGCCCAGTTTTTGCCAGTCGTTCTTCACGGTGCACGACACCAGACCATTACACAGGCTCTCCACGTGCAGCTGGGCAGTGCTGCCGCCCCGACAGTGGGCCCCTGTGACGTTGGTATTAAACGGGTTACATAGGGATGAAGGTGAAGGAGGAAGGCGGCCCCACAGCACGTGCGTGATGTCCAGAACCTTCCCGCCAGTGCACGAGAACACGGCGGACTTCATCTCACAAATGGTGTTCTGGTCTGGAATATAATCGCTAAAGACATATAGTTTGATCTATACAAATGCTACATTTTAAATTTATTGAATTGGAAAGGGGCGATGGCGTATACGAGCGGTTAGAGTCCGCGTCAGCATTGTCCCTTATCGCCCGGATTCGAGTCCATTCGGGACAAAAACATGGAAGCGAGAAAATACAAGAATGACCTTCAATGCGTCGGATTGTTGGAGATATTCTTCCTATGATATTCATCTGGTAATAACGACTGGACTTTTAAATAATGTTTAAATTGTGTTGGAGCGATGTCTGTTTAAAAACAAAATATATTCCCTAACTCTTTGATGTACCTGTCGGCAGTTTATTATTTGATGCAGTTTATGCTATTTTCTATGTTTTACAATACTTATTAATACTGTTTAGAAGCGAAATCTTAGATTCTATATAACTTCATGCATATTTATGGCTAATGTTTTGAACTTATTTTACTTATAATGCAAACGAAAACAAGAGTATTCGGCTGGGTCCATTTATGCATTTTTGACGTTATATGTTTTATCAGGATCGTCTTAAAATTGATGCATGGTACGTATACAGGAGATAAAGCAACACCTACTGTTGTTCGGTGCCAGTGTTGTTGTTGTGTAATTTAGAGTGGCCGGCGCGGTGGTGGAGGCGATCAGCCGCTTGGTCTGTGTGATGGTGTTGTTAGGCGTCGTCTGCTGAGAGACGGCATGCCGTCGTCATTGTCGAGGCTGTCGTTGTGGAGTTGGTAACAATGCAGTTATAGTCAATTTTAAGAAACTTCGGCACGCCAGAACAAGGGTCTCCCAGAATTAAGTATGTGTTCTGTACGGTGCACGTATCTTTACCCGCGCATTGTTGGTCAACGTATGTCTTCGCCTGTGCGCTACCGTTGCACGTTGTCGTTGTGATTGGCGTGTTATACGGATTGCACGTAGACATCGGGAGAGCGTTTGTACGCCCGTAGATGACGGTAGTGATGTCGATAACCTGTCCTGCAGGGCACGTCAACGTCCCAGGACCGGTTGTTTCGCAGATCGTCTGCGTCAGGCATGAGACCAGTCGCGCTAACGTCACCACACCTGGGAAAAAAATCGAAATTCCTGACGTTCATGTCATACTTTCAATCATCAACTTTCAACAGGACAACCAAATTGTTTTCAATAGGAAACTCATACAAACACGAGCGCTAACATTCTATTTAAACTCATTTAGTTAAACTTTGGCCAACTAATGGTTATTTTATTATTTCCAATGACGTTGATATTGATTTTCTAGATGTGGTTGCATGAACGATTTTTTGTGCTTCATAAAAGCAACATTGGATGAGATATTAATGAAGAGGGTATAGGGCTGCTTGTGTATAGTTACATTCATGACCAATGAAAACAAGAAATTAAGTTTGGATTAAACATAATATAACTTGTTGAAATTAAGGCATTTACTAGAGCTCTCTACCGTCCTTATGCATTCTGATGGTTTTATTAAATCCATTTAAGATAATCAATATATTCTTTAGATCTGCTGACATAAATGCATATTGAAACTCCGAGTTGTTAAATTTAGCCAGATCATTTTGTCTCAATTCTCGGATACAATATAAAGAAAATATTTTGGATGATGAAACTTATTTATTTTAAATGTTTTGTCGATTTTCACCAAGCTGTCTTGTTAGTGAAAAACAAATGCAAATAGACTTACCGCAATTGACACATTCGAATTATTATTATTTTTAAATCATTGTGTTATTTAACTGGCACAAACAGCAAAACATTCTGATAGAAATGCATATATTAAACTGTTATGGCTGTATAAAACCTCTCAATTGTATGAACTAAAATTAAAGGCATCGTTTGCGGCCTATCATACTCAAGGTCATTGATGTTTTCCACATATGAATAATAGCGACGTCTTATCAAAGAATTTATTTCTGACACTTAATAAACTATAAATAGCCCAAGAGATTATGATTTATCTTCAAAACATAAGTGCGACGTACTCTTAGTCTTTTGATATCGCTATCATAAAATACACAAAGAGGTCATATTTTGTAAACAATGCCCTTTATAGGTTTTTAAAAATTTGTAACTAAGTGCAAACAAGTAATTTCGTACTAAGAATTAAACTTTATGCAGTTTGTGTGTGTGTGAGTGTGTGTTTGTTGTTTGTTGTTGTTTGTGTGTTTGTGCGTGTGTGTGTTTGTTGTTGTTTGTTTGTTTGTGTGAATGTGTGTGTGTGCGTGTGTTTGTGTGTGTGTGTTTGTTGTTGTTTGTTTGTGTTTGTGTGTATGTGTGTGTGCGAGTGCGTGCGTGCGTGCGTGCGTGCGTGCGTGCGTGCGTGTGTGTGTGTGTGTGTGTGTGTGTGTGTGTGTGTAAATGTGCACTTTTTAAAAGGTGGTTAGTACAAATAAAAGTATAATTGGCATGGAGCGATATTATCATAAAGTCATTCTTATGTTACATTAACTATGTCAAACATGCGATATGCGACCATTAACAATGTACGAGAGCATGTATGCAGGTGCAGACGATTTTGATTACCTGCGGCGGTAAAGTCAACTACGGGTTACTATAGCGGCCGCAAATTATATAATATTTACTTCACAATTGAATTATTTAGAAAATACTGTCCGAAATATTTTTTTCTAAAAGATGTCAAAATATCAAGTTGTTCCGGTAAGGAAGAAAAGGTTTATAGCATTTGTCCATGAACTTTTAGACAGTGAATGACAACTGGACATTTGAATGAAACAGAATCGAATTAATTAAGCCCAATTAAGCTTGTGAACGTAAACAACAACAAAACAACAACAACAACGACATTACCAACAACAATCGTGGCAAGAATTACATTGTACTTACTATTAAATTAAATTATATTAATTAATTAATTTATACTTTTATATTATAAAAATTACCAAACTTCATTAAAATTTTTTTTTAAATAATTAAACACGAATGTCTTCTTTGATGGTTAATTTTGTATTTCAGTTGATACGATATTTTACAGGTAAAAATACTACGACAGAACAGTTACGATTTAAAGTCAAGCATGCGCAGTTCAGGGATATGCTATGATGTTTAGTTTAATACGTTTAGAAGCTGTCAGCATGGAAAATATTTGAAATTTTGTAATGTGTGGTCCATCCATATTTGGAATGTTTGAAGATATATTAAAAACAAAACTAATTTGACCAAATGTTACGCTTGAACATATATTAATTCCATTTTCTCTAATCTCCTCTTATGTATTAGCACTCTCTTTCCTTAAAGATGGCATCCGACAGTCTGGATAATTTTTATTTTCTCCTAAAACCAAAACCATTATTGTTGCCTGAAAAGATGTCAATTACATCTTTGTAAAATGTGAAGCATAACATCTCGCTTGTCATTACAAACAGGCATTCCTTATCTGTGTTACGTTGCAGAGTTATTTTTTTAAAAGTATTTTAATCTAAGAAATCCACATGACTACTTAACGCTGAAATCATATAGCTTATTATAGATACTTCGTGTAATCCTTTCTTACGTCGATATCATTTTTTTTTGTGTGTGTAAAAATCATGCTTATTTATTAACAACGAACGTTTAGAGTGTTTTAATAACTGAGGAATTGTCCAAAATTGCCTTCGCTTAGACTTAAGTTCGAGTTTAAGAAATTCTGTCCAAACTACCAGAAGACGGATAAGATATTGTTCCAGGTATTTGAATTACGCAAACTGTTGGACAACATCTTTAAACTTGTACCATTCCCATGGTTAGCTCGTCGAATTAACACTAGATTGCCTGAAAGTTTTAAAGGCAGGCCCGTAAGTAAAGGCCGGATTGAGTGGCTTGTATACCCAGACATCCACGGTCAGTGGGTATACAGGCCGCCCTAGCGTCCAAACTTTGGGTCAAACCCACACCGTGGTAATGTTTTTGGGGTTACTCGGGGCGCGATCATCTAAACACAAGTTGTCAGGGGGAGCTTGGGTTAAATACAAGCGTAAATCCAAACAAGGTAACAAAACAGCGCAGTTTAAAGGTAGGGCTACATACTCGATAGGTGGAAATAGTCTAGAAATATTAGACTGCTACAAATACTTAGGAATATATTTTACAAAGTCATGCTCTTTTAATAAAACACGAAAGTCCTAGTCGAACAAGCAGAAAAGGCACTACATTTTCTATACACTAGAATAAGTAATATTGACTTTCCTGTGGATTTGATACTTAAATTATTTGATCATACCATAGTCCCTATTCTGACATACAACGGTGAAGTTTGGGAATATGAAAACTCATATTATATATATATTATATATACTGACATTATTGAGCAAGTTCACTTAAGATTCTTAAGATATATTAAGTTCGCAAAAGCACACCATTATTTATGTTAAGAGCAGAGCTTGGTAGATATCCTTTAAGTATTATTATTAAAAGTAGAATGGTTGGATTTTGGAATAGATTAATAACTAGTAACACTAATAAACTCTCTTACAGAATGTATCATTTAATGCTAAAATACCAAACTTCCAGTCTAAATGGATATATAATATCATAAACATATTAATCGAGATAGGCAGATCTGATATTTGGCAATACCAAGACACAATACAAAACAGAAATATAAAGTACATAGTAAAACAAAATCTCACTGATCAATACACATAAAATTGGCATGCTTCACTCCAAAACTCTACAAAAGGAATAAATTATTCAAAGAAACTTATGAACTTGATCA
Organism: Sinonovacula constricta; assembly: GCA_007844125.1. Classification (NCBI taxonomy): domain Eukaryota; kingdom Metazoa; phylum Mollusca; class Bivalvia; order Cardiida; family Solecurtidae; genus Sinonovacula; species Sinonovacula constricta. Next base: position 48,242,486 of record CM017560.1, on the reverse strand, counting down.
CTATCTGCTTTCACTTCAAAAGAAAGATTATTACACACTTTTAAAATATAGAAAAGCTAACCACTACCTGCCTATTGAAACAGGCCGTTGGGAAAATGTAGATATGAGTAACAGAAAATGTCAATTTTGTAATTTAAACGGCATTGGCGATGAATTGCACTATTACTTTTGTGTCCAGCTTTCTGTACCCTTAGAGAAATTTACATTCCCCATGTACTTCTACCAACATCTAAATATAATTAAATTCAAAGAACTATTAAAAACTATATTAAAATACTTAAAAAAGTATGCATTTTCATAAGAAAAATTCTTGCCTGTTTTAATTCACACATGTGAGTCTTAAATAGGAAATTTTTTTCTCTTTTGCTACATCCATAATTAATTAATTTAAAAACAAATGACATATTTCCTGATTATTTTACTAGCTGCATTTTAGTCTTAACTTCTGTGACAATTGTCTTAACTTATAAGATACCAACTAAAGTCACATTTTTTTATTTAGGTAGTACAGTGTATGCTATTTGTTTGACTGTTGTTGTTTTTTGCCGGGGGGGGGGGGGGGGGGGGTCAAATTGTTTCCTTATGTTATATATGCTACGGTATAGGCCTATATTGTTTTCAAATGTTTCTATGTCTCATCGTGTCAGTTTCGATTTGATTTTATAATAGCAATTTTTAACATGCAAATAGATACATCATCAATTATCATTCAGACTTCTAGCTACCAATTTTAAATTTGTGTTCTCTACACATTGCTTTACTGACAAACAATTCCATCGACAAAAGCAAAATTAGTTAATAATATTACCCTTATAATAACGTATTACCTTTTCTGGATTTAATCATCAATCCTATTTTTGTTGCACATTTTGTCCTGAATCTAAAAAAAGGTTAAATCTACAACACACCACTCGCAATGCTTTAGATATTTAGAACCACCTTCATTCATAAAACAAATGTCAACAGACGAGACACTTGGTTTACACGTTACGTCATAGATGTTATAGTCTTTTTCATTGATTTTCCGTGTTTTTTGCACATGTATTGTATGCTAAATTGCTCATTGACCGCTTAAAGCGGTAACGAGTTCAATAAAGTTGAGTTGAGTTGTTGAGTTGAGAAAAAAATATTCTGATTTGATTGGATTTTAAAAAAACGGTAACGCACACTTATGATAACAATTGCGTCGCCTAGAATAAATTGATGGTCTACGTCCTAAGAAAAGTGCCATGGTAAAAGTAAATCAGAAGATTAGACACTTGATCTTTGCATACTTTATATTTATCTTTATTGTATTTTAATTTCAATAGAAAATCTGTTAGATTCGTTTATTACAATCTACATTATGTTTGAATCATCTAGCAGTAATAACATGTATTTCTTTTCCCTTAACCTTTAATATCAAGTTGATATACATTTTAAGGGGAGTGCAATTTTTTGGTTGTTAGAAGTTGTTGCCCAGTCATATCTATATAAGAATACAATATGTTTCAACTAACTAAACCAGTGCCAGTTAAAGAACCACAGCGCTCCGAAGGTATTCTGGAAGACCCACCTCTCATGAAAGTTCTCGACCTGACCGGAACTCGAAAATACGCGGTGAGAATATGAAGACTTACAACTCACCGTCTAAACGTTCTGCTTCCGGCGCATCTATAGACTCTACAGCAGTGACAGTAAAACACTTGGGCCAAAATAATAATTCTTAGAGATTTGCTTATTTCTATACATTTTCTGCAACAAACAACAGCCTGGGGTCCTATTTATAAAGAATTGTAGAGATTCGCTTATTTCTATACATTTTCTCTGCAACAAACAACAGTCTGGGGTCCTATTTATAAAGACTCGTAGAGATTTGCTTATTTCTATACATTTTCTCCAACACACAACAACCTGGGGTCCTATTTATAAAGACTTGTAGAGATTTGCTTATTTCTATACATTTTCTCTGCAACAAACAACAACATGGGGTCCTATTTATAAATAATTGTAGAGATTTGCTTATTTCTATACATATTCTCTACAACAAACAACAACCGGGGGTGGGGTCCTATTTATAAAGAATTGTAGAGATTTGCTTATTTCTATACATTTTCTCTGCAACAAACACCAACCTGGGGTCCTATTTATAAAGACTCGTAGAGATTTGCTTATTTCTATACATTTTCTCTGCAACAAACAACAACCTGGGGTCCTATTTATAAATAATTGTAGAGATTTGCTTATTTCTATACATTTTTCCAACCAAAACAATCGAGTTATTTTAACATTTTCTCCAACAAACACAGCCTGGGTCATATATAAAAACTCGTAGAGATTGCTTATATTTTTCTGACTCATTTGCAACAAAAACAACCTGGGGTCCTATTTATAAAAAATCGTATAGATTTGCTTACTAGTATTTTTATACATTTTCTCCAACAAACAACAACCTGTGGATTCCTATATATAAAGACTCGTAGAGATTTTTCTGACTCAAACAACAAAAGATTTTAAATCTTGAAATATTTCCCAAGATGTAAGACAATTTCTTCAATTCCATTAATAAAATTATTCAACAAAAGACCATTTCTTAGTATAAGTGAGAACAAATAAATAACATTCTTTATGAATATTCCCCCAAATAACGATTTGTAAATTTAAATATCGACCAATAAAGTAATTGTACGAGTAATGTAAAATTTTATTTATTATACTGCCCAATCTTAAAAAAATATACGGGTTATGCCCTTTCTTGCGTTAGATAGAATTACCATTAATTTGCCCAAAAAAGGAAACCACCACCACCACCAACAACAACAGCAACAACAACAACAACAACACTCCAGCAAATGTAGTAAACATTCGTCTAAAGTCACGCGACATCTTGTAACAGCCAAACTAGGATTTTTATGGAAGGATGATTCATGTTAACTATTGTGTATTCAAATCTGATATGGTGTCTACAACGTGTGACAGTTCTTAACTCTGCATTAATTGCAGTCAATTCTTTTAGGGTTCTTTGGCAAAAAGGTGCGTCTTGTTATTAACAAGGCGGAATTCAAAGGGATTATAATTAATAATTATAATACCAATTAATAATAATTGACAACTAGCAATAAGATCCCATTTAGAACTAAAAAAGGACCTTAAGTAAGTAGATTACTTAGCGTTTTATTTATAAAACTTTAGCACCGCTCTTTAATGACGACATAGCCTAATTAAATATTGCAATACGTAAAGGGTATAACAATCAATAATATATGTGATTTGAGCAAAAACGTCAAGGTGGTAAATATCTGAAAAGTTTTGAAACATTATAAACAGTTGCATTGCTTAATGTCGTATAGCGAATTAATATATAATAAGGTGAAAACCTATCTATGTATCAGCGATTCTCTCATCACAAAGTGTCTTTCAGATTCTAAGAGTAAACAAATGCGTGAAGTACCAGTAATAAAAAAAAGGCCCTACCATCAGTTTCCACGAAGAGTCGAACAATAAAACCATTTGAAACTTAAAAAGAATGGATTTCTGTCTTTCAAAAATTTAGCAATTTCTTTAAAATAAATATGCAGATTGAAGCAAGAAAACACAATAATGTCACTGCGAGGGTTAATATCAATTCACAACGATCGATATGTACAGTATGTAAAGCATAAAATAATCACTAAACAGAAACTAGAACTTGTTTAGCCTAAAATTCTACTCATTCAAAGAAACTGGTATACTGACGTTTTGTCCTGATGCGAATCTCGTTTACATATTTAAGATCAAAGACCTATTGTCTCTTTAGATCCCGCTTCACACGCGCTGAATGTTTAGATATATAATATTTTCATTACTAAATTTTATTGTTTGAAATATTTTCGAACATTTCAAAATGTTTCGAGTAACTGGATGTGTGTACTGATAAACTAAAGATTATGAGCAAATATATTAACAATAATTGTATATAATGAAAAAGGTCCGTGTTTAAATATTTAAATTTTTATCTAGAGGACTTAAAGCCCCTTTTGTTATTTATGTCAGGTTATATAACATAAAGACAAATTTAGATGAAATCTGATTCTATATCGTCTACAATATACGGCTGTAGCTGAGGTTAATAAAATAATACGGTACACATTTTAATTCTTTTAAGGGAGTTGTGATTTATTACTAGAATATTGTATTTTTCAATTATTCCAAATAAAAATGACAACCCACCTATTAAACACTTGAGTATTCCGTCCATCCTGTGCGTTGACTGGCGTCGGTCTTTCTGCTTTATGTCGGCACCATCGCCACATTTTCTCTTTATACGACGATCCTGTGAACTTTGCATGAGCTATGGGGGAAGGGTTTCTATCAAACACCCCAATTAAAGATCGGCCAGGAAGTGTAAACACGGTCATTGAGAACTCGCCACATTCCAGTATGGACCGATGACTCGTACCTTCAGCCACCTCAGAAGATCTCTGCTAGATACCGCGCTCTTATCAAGCGCCCACATTATTTCCTCAAGCGCGTGGTATCGTAATCATGACTTTCAATAGAAAACTGGGAGCCAGAATCTTGCGCCCGATCAAGCGCTCGTATTCCTTATTCCAACCACTTTAAAGTAAAGTTTTGCTCAAGATTCGACATACTTTTTTGTAAACGAGAGTGTTGTTTTTCAGGGGTTAAACCTTTAACTCGGTTTTTATGTCAAGTTCGGTTTTTAAAAGAACACACCTCTATATTTATAAACTTGTATTGTGTTTTTGGCTTTTATACAATCCGGGTCATATTTACCACTTAAGCAATTTGATCTGGCAAGCCTTATAGGCTTATATTCAGAAGGCACGCATTACCAATGGTTAACCGGCACCTTTATATATGGATTTTTTTTTCATGTTCTTTTGTTTGTTTTGTTTCAGATGTCATAAACCTTGCATTAACTAATATTGCTTTGAAAAATAGCAAATTATTGTTTTTTATGTAATGGAAATTCTTTAAAGAAAGGTACCACTGAAATAATATTTTAAAAGAATGTGATCAAGATTTGTTTGTTCCATTTCTCGGCTGGTCGGATTTTTTTGCAGAATTGTATGAACCAAGTCTTGTTGCACATTTCGTTGGCGTGAAATAAACGGCCCCTATTTTAACTGAGTTATGGTCAGTTGTATTTATTGAAGTAGTTTTGGTCTTATTCATTTTGCCCAGCGGTAATTCTTGTTTAAACATATTTCATCAAGTAAAATTTTGTTAAAACCGAAAAGCATAGACAACGACATTCGTACTGCATTCATTTTACTACGCATCAAATCATTTAAGAAATATTAAAAGAATGACAATCTTTAAACCCTCTTACAGCACTGCTAGCAGGTGATTAAAACTGCTTAATCCACGTGGTTCGAAGTAGCCAAAACCTGTACGTTATATACGTGGTAAGAAATTGAAGTGGTACAAATATGTCACATCTGATAACTACTAGCAACACCTTGGTCATTTCTACTAAATAGACTTGCCCGGGTACGGACAGCGACGAAAGACGTGATAACAACAACAGCCCTTTCCCAAATTTCTAAAGCATTCCATGAAGCGTTCCAGCTCGGACGCCAGTTATCTGTTGGTGATAGAACGTATGTAGGCTTTGAATTACGTTTTATTTAAAATTGTCTAGTCTAACAAGTTTACTTGAATATCTGTTTAATGTAGCATGATTATTTACAATTGAACGTCCAAGATCTCGGACTTATAAATGTTGATATTAGCGTCTGTGGTCAAGACTTTTAAACTTTGAACTCTAAAAGGCCACCGGTTCGAAACCCACATCGACCAACCACGAGAGCCAGAGACCATGGAAGTTGCTACCAACTGACAAGATGTGTTTAAGATTTAAAAAAATAAATTGAAAGAGTTTATTTTCCAGTCGACCATAAAGAAAAAGGATTACAACTTGATATTTTAGTCACCATTATGACTACCTTTCATAGTCATGCGAACACATTTTATGTCTCTTCTATTCTTGTGCTTTGTATCTCATATTCAAATAACTTGTGTGTTTACTTTCATTGTAAGTATATCAGAGTACATTTATAGGAAAACACAAATCTTACACTTTTCTTTGTTATTGGCTTTTTTATTAGGACTGCATTTGTTTGAAAGAGGGGGTATTGATTCCAAACAAAATAGAACTGAAATGAACGAAACGGTGAAAAATTGTAATAGTTCATAGTAAGTTCCCTATAAGATGCTCAAGAATCTAGGCGTACCTTATGCTTCTAAATGTGTCGTAAAATGTCCTTTCTGCTAGGTTGTTCATATTTAAAAAACAACAACAAAGAAATCATTGTTATGAAATAACCGTTAATGGTGATATCCGACCGATTGCATATATCGAGTACATGTAACAATTTGAAGCGAATTACCCGGATGATGATACAAAGTGACCTGAAAGTAAGTGGCCACGTGATTTTGTTACATTAAATATAGCTTAGTGTGCAGCGTGTCTCAGATAGGAAATGTTTGTAACAAGAGTAGAGTGTTATGTTTCATATTTCACATAGATGTAGGGCAGCAATAAGCAGCACTGCACTGGATATTTTCATGTAATAATTATTTATTTTGATGTTTGAGAGAGAGAAAAATGGTCCGAATGGGATACTACCTGTAAGGGATACATGGTGGACATGTGGCATATGTCTGGTTATGTTCTACCCTCTTATACCTGAGGTACATGATATGCTTTTTTATTTCTTATTTAATATAACATCGTAGGTAAAAAGATTTATTTTTGTTGATTATTTTACGAAAGAAAATTTACCATTTCATGTCCTGAATTTTAGAAAATGTTAAAAATGACGACCAACTGACGGGCATGGTCTTTAAGGGTGGTCCAGTAACACTCACACCCCACAGTGTTAGTGTGTGGGGGTGCTGTCTCGTTCAGCCCACTTGACAGAGAGAACTTGTAAGCATATGGATTTAGACAACTGTTCAGATTTGCTACGCACTTATTTAATAGTTTGTTTTGATTTTGCAACATCGCACACGGACACGATTGTGGTCCTATTGCGGACGTCCATCTAATATTTGGTGGAAGAAGACTTTCCACAGATGTCTGGGTAGAACCACCGATATAGCAGATCAACTGTAAGTTTTTCCAAAACGAAAGATCTCGCCCCGACCGGGACTCGAACCCAGGGGATGAGAGACTGAGAAGTCGACGATTTTTACAAGCGGCTCCAAAATTGACTTTATTGTTTGTATCCGACAGTTTACCTATGTCAAATACATGTTACAATATCTTACAATTGCTTTGGGCAATTTAGGCATAATTCCTGCATAAACTCACTTTTGGTCTAAGAAAAGAAAGTTTTGAATACTATTTATGTTGTTAGACAGTACAAATCGCGGTAAAATAACTCAATAATTGTTCATTCTTTCCAAATCTATAAAGAAGCACGATCAGGTTCGTAGCTACCTGTACGCAGTATACGCTGTTGCGTATACACTGTCCCAACAGAATGCAAAGATTACAAGATTGAATCTGCAATGAAAATCTTACCCCAGTAGGGGTAATGTGTATATTTATTGCGATCTAATAGTATCCCTATTTACACTAAGAAAAATGTACCTTTTCAAAATTGATAAAGTAACTTTTCTGAACTCCGTTTATTTAGTATGGGACAGTTCTTTTTATTCTTATATTTCAAATTACAACTTCTTTTATAATTATGTCGTCGGGACGATCACTCCTTGATAATATCTGATAGGGAGATATGTACAGAATGGCAACTTTTTGTTTGCCATTTACCACTTAACTCTTACGTTTCTTTAGATATACAGTTTTTTCTGAATTTATTTTTATTATTTATTGGGGTTATCGTCCCACCAACAGTATTTCAGTTATCTGGAGACGGTGTCCACTTGAAGCAGATATAGTGCTGCCTTTACTGTGTATAGCATGCCGTGAACACCTGGCATGATACCACACCCAGTCACATTATCCTGACACCGGGCCAATCAGTCGTGGAACTACCTTTATATTTGCTTGAGCGTTAGCAAGGGAGCTATACCACTACCATTTTTAACGACTTTGGTATATCGCGACCCATGATCGAACCCGGGACCTCCCGTACATAGAGCCGACGCTCTAGTGATTGCACTACCAGGTCCGGTTTTCTGAATTTAATTGATAGGTTCAACATTTATCATTGTTAGGACAACGTACTAGACACTGCGTCATAGGCACTGGGGCTTACAAACATAAATCTGAAAACAATTCGTGTCTAAAATTATCCTTTATTTTCCAACTTATGTCAATTAGACTTATTCCATTTGAACCATTCGTCTGTTGCGATTTCTCAAAATGGATGAAATGAAGTTTTCATGTTTTCTATATGTGATTTATTTCTGGTATAAATAAAAAGTCATATGTTACATAAATGGTCATAACCAGAAAATTGGGCGTGTGTTCGAGTAGGCGTGTGTTAGCTTAACTTTCTCTTGCTTATAAGCAAATTCTTGCTTTAACATAAAATGTCTGTTACATAACGTTTTACTTAAAGTCTATATTTTTAACTTCAACCTCCACGGATATTACCACGTATAATCTAGAAACACGACATTTTTCAAGGAGACATGCCAGCGACCACCACCTGGGACCATGCGTACACATCGTATTATCCCTAGCTGCGTACCTGACGATAGTGATCTCTGCTAAAAGTAAATATTGACGTCAGGATGGATTACCCCGATGACAATATGAAGTGATCTCAAAAGTAAGTTTTTTTACGTGGTTTTCTAAGTTTAAAAATATCTATGTCTACAGCGTGGCTCAGATGGGAGATACATATGTACCAGTTTTCAACTCCAATGTTCACACAAATCTAAGACCTCAACACATTTTTACGCATCTTTTGACAGGTAACTACAAGAAAAGTCGTTGATGCGAAGCATCAAAGGCTACGCATACACTGGAACAGGTAAACAGGTTAAAGCAATATGGGAATAATTAACAAAGACATATTTGAAAAATTTTATTTGAAGGTTTTGAATTGCGGTATACTATAAAAGTATGTATAAAGTATAGGCCTATTCCTGAGACCATAGACTGGTTACAAAAAAAAAAAACCGACACCATTTAATAGGTTTTCCAAGAGGTTACATGTATAGAAAAAAAGTTGGCAAATTATTGTAAATAACAATGGAACTAAAGTGTACAAGAAGAAATTGAACATGTGCAGCAGCCTCACATTACACAAATAATTATTGTTCAGATAGATTTTTTCTGGAACATAGTTTTATGTATACAAAGAACAATGTTCAATATTTCCTAAACTTAACCTACTTCTCACATTTAAAGTGAATCGAAAGAAACAGTAAAGACAGAACGTTCTAGTTTGTCCTAAATCCCGATGGATCTTATGTTGTAACAAAGCACTTATGTATACAAAGAACAATGTTCAATATTTCCTAAACTTAACCTACTTCTCACATTTAAGGTGAATCGAAAGAAACAGTAAATACAGAACGATCTAGTTTGTCCTAAATCCCGATGGATCTTATGTTGTAACAAAGCACTGTTATTACCTAAGTATGTGCTACTGAGGTTTATAATTTCTCACTGATCTGACATTAAGAATACAACTGAACAAAGATTGCTGTCAAGTGAGGGGTTGTTATTCATTCAATAGAGGAAAGAAATACTACAAAAAACTAAACTTATTGTCCAAGATGGATATTATTTTCTAGTAAATCTGGGTGTAAGGACGTCATAATATAAGAGAACATATTCAGTTTTTGCAGGATGTTCGTGTAAGGAAAGTCTTGATAAGGAATAAATCTCATGCCAGGTCTAGGGTTTGAACCCAGAACCCTCCCATCCCTAGTCAATAAACTTAACCTTTTGACCAAGAACACTTCAACTATGTTATAAATACTTTCTTAGTGTTTTTCAAACGTTTTTTTAATGATCATCCAAATCGTAAATAAGATTTTGTTAAACTTAACATAACGGTTCTAAGGTATGAATTCGGAACCATCTGATCCCGAGTCTATTATATTAACCTCTTGACCAACAACAATTCAAGCGTATGATAAATGCGTTCTTGGTGTGTTTAACGTTTCTCTTATGCAAGTGAATAAAACATCCGAATTTTTAATAATATCTTTTTGAAAACTTGTCGTGACGGGGCTAGGGATTGAATTTGAAACCTTCCTATTCCAGAGTCCAAAAACATGATCAATTGACCACAAACACGTCAGAGATGCTATAAAAACATTCCTGCACGCCAATATTAGCTTATTTTTTGTTTCGAATAGGTCTTTGTCCAAGATAGTCTTTTACTGATCCATCTGTTTTTTTTGACCAGACTTAAACATGGGCTCTAGAGCATTGTAAGTAAGGGCGTATAGAGTCTCCATATTCATTTAGTTAAAAGTTAAGAATTTTTAATATAAAAAAGAAATAAACCAAAATCTCTAGTTTTTACCATGTTTGCTTAAAAGTTACAGACATGCAAAAAATAAATTAAAAAAACACCCAAATCAATCAAAAATAGGACGCCATATACCGAATTAGGTCAGTCGGAACTCCACGGGTAATTCCGTCCTCAATCATCCCTCGGATGTATCTGGGGCAATGATACTTACTGAAATCACGATCGTTTTGTTCGCCAGAAGTCAGAAGAAGAATGTCTTAAATATAGTGCGCACAAAACATAAACTATGCCATCGTTTGACAGCTGCGTGTCTGCTGCGCTGGTTTAATTAAAATTGGATAATTTAAATATGAAGTCACCACAAATTGAAGTTTTACAGGCATCGTACTGTATTGAACTGTCATCCGAGCTGCCATCTTTGTTTTGACGTCTGTCACAAATGTAGTCCCATTTAGGGAAAATGGCCGAAGTGATCCGACTACCTACATACATCCGAGAGATGATTCGTGAATTATCCGAGGTGTTCCGATTGGGTTAGAAGAGGTGCTATGCGTAAATGTGCACGGAAGTAGTACCCCTGACAGTTTGTCGTTGTTGTTGATATTTTAAGATTGATTCTTTTGTTTTTGACGGATTTACTATAATGAAGATAATCTCGTGCAATTTGGCAAATCAAACAAAACCAAAACATTGTGAATTAAAAAAAATAACTGCACTCATATGCTCAATAATGGACCATTTAAACCGGTACTGATAATTTCACTGAAAATGTGCGGGTACACTATGCAAAAATCACTGTGTTTTCGGTGGTGTTTAATCGTCTTTGCAACACATAACTTTTCTTAGCAGAGACACTTTTAATTGCTCTTTCTCGACATATATAGTTTTGTGTTACTTCTCCCCCCCCCCCCCACCACCACCAAATAAAAAACACCACACACAAAAAAAACCCCACAAATAGTCTGGATTACCTGCCCCTTGTTACAATACTGGGGACCAGACTAGAATGTGCGTTACAGTCCAACCTGAGGGGTGAAACGTGTGTTATGTATTTGAGCGTTATTCATTAAACATTATTCCACCCAAAATCACATTCATCAAATAGCTTTTGCGATACTATTTCATCCATTGAAATGTAATTATTTTAAAGTATAGCGGCTGTGTATTGCAAGACGATGCCTGATATGATCGGGCTCCTCGTCGTTGAAAGGTTAGTTCTTCTAGTAAACATTTGCGCAATTGTATTTTGCCAAGGCCTAAAAATAATATTTATTCTTCATGAACATGTATGAATGATATTTATGTATTAGTTTTATTGCAAGGGCGTAAAGAAAAGGGAAAGAACAGTCTCACTAGTTTAATATACAAAAACTAACTTAACAACACAAAACAAATGGGAAATGAAAGGGAATCAATATATGCAGTATTTAATCATCGCACATGCCATCAATATCTTCAGGGGTTGGGAACCCGGGCAAGATGGACCTTTCATATCTTTAATTACGACATAAATCCTGCGCTCGCCATACCAATGATGTCTAATTTGTGTTTATTATGTTTTCTTGTAAATGACCGCCTCGTGTCACCAAGTGAGATGTTCTGTCGTAGTCGGCAGTCTAAATCTCTGGGTTCCTGGCTCCGAGAAGCAATAAATAAAAAGTATATATAAGATAAACAGCAAACAGCCTATGCAATAACCAACGGGTGACCGGAAACATTGTTAAGACATTCAGCTTCGGATCGGAGGACAAACATTAAAAATATTTCTATTTATTATTTTTATATTTTTGCCAATTATGTTCTTTCTTCAAAACCACGGCTCCTAAATGTTAGTGGATACGATGCAAATTAGTCAAGAAAAAAATCATTAATACCATCCCTTATTATTATTAAACGAATGATTAGCGAGACTCGTACGCGCGGAAAGTAGGACAAAGTCACTCTAGACAGAATTGGCCCGCTAGGAATGCAGTAAGTTGAGATGTAATTCGAAGACAATGCCAATGAATGTTGTGAAGCGGTACTTCAAAACGTACCGTTATTCTTTCCCTTCACCAGACTTGATAAAATAAGGGCCCACAAAGTCAGCGTCGAACAATTTATTTCTAAACGCAAAAGCCCTTATTTAGGATTTTTTCTTGGTTACCCTATTTCACTTTTCATCAAATATTCACACATAATACATACGTTTGTCACTTATTTGGATATAACGTATTACATTGACAGATCTTTAACAGGTTCTTGTAGATTGTGTCAAATATTGTCTCGGCTAAAGCAAATACGCACCTGAGTAATAGCGAGCTTTCATAACATATCAGTACTTAACTTTTTTGCATGCATTGTATATGTATTTTATTTTAGTTACTTTCGTCATGCAACAGAGGTTTAGTTCTCAGGACAACAGTAAATTCTAAAGATAGAATACGTTTCCCAACTATTTCCACATCGGTAAGAGGCCATCTTGACTCCAATGATTGATCAGTGAACCCCTTCACCGTTACTGTGGTAACGCCCGGATGTTGGGCGGCTGTCTTGCAACTGTAAATTGTGTTTTTGCTCTTTGCTCGGGGTTGCAAACGATGCAGTCATGTATGTGTACTACTCCTATTTTAGATTTTGTTGACAGTTATGTTTTTGTGGAAGACTTGTTTCCCGCCGTCCGGCACAGAGTTCCACTGGTACATAGCGCCATTGTCAGCGAGGCAGAAGCAAGGAGGGCCGCGGTCAGGATGTGTTTGTGGCACCTCAAGTAGCTTGTTGATCGGTGTTCAGCATCCGCTTGCCATCTGAAGAGTCCGAATCTGGGAACACGGATATTGATAATGTATTTTTCATCCGATTTAACTCCTGTCTGATGAGGGTGTTTGTCTAAAACGGTATGTATATGAAGGGACAAACACTGCAACATGGGCACATCTGCCTGGGGCTGGTGCCCTACCTGTTTGCCCGGGAACTGAACATTTCTCGGACCGATGCATCTGTACTCCCATGCCCCTAGTCTGTTTCTGAATAGTTAGGTAAAACAAGGCTTCGGGACTTCATAGAAAAAAAATCAAATTGCGAATATAGCACTATTCGTGTCGAAATAAGAAGGTAAACGAATAAACTATTTAATCCATGTTAAGCCTAGTATGTGAATCAAATGTGTGTGTATGCAATAACGTCGGCAGGTGGATTAAGCCCTGAGCAGAAGGTTAGAATGAAGCATCTCCAAATGTTACTTTTTTTCTGACGTCAGTGGGAAATACAGATGCAGAATCATTTTAGAGTGTGTGTTTATCCCTAGCACTCGACATCGCTAAAAGGTTCGATACCAACGAATGCTTAAGTATCAATGCTTAAGTACGATTGCGTCAACACATTTGTTTCCGAAAAAGCTTTGATACCACGGATATCAGGGTTTAACATACAATACGTTTATATACTGAGAACTAAATGCAACATTTTGTGTAAATTTCGATATTCCACTTACATGGAAACTAGGCCTTCCCTCGGAAATAATTCTATCATATTCAAAAGTGAGTTATTGACAAGATGACACACGCACACATACACACGCGTTGTTCTTAGTCAATCGGTAATGTGATACAGATCTGTTCCTGTAAGATTGGTCCTGGAACTATTTCATTTAATATTTTTAAAGGAAGCGCAAATTTACCAAATGCACTTCCAATGATCGAATATCTCGAAATAGACTACATAAAATAACTGTCAATTACAACTGCATTGAACCTGTGGGTTTTGAGTTTCGATTTCCAGTGAAATCATTTAATCTTTTTTTTTTACCACAGACTGCATCATTCATACCAGACTTGAAAATGTGCTTTATTTCTCTTATTTTAACATATATTTGATGGGATAGAGCAAGTAAAAGTTGATAACACATATGGACCCGGTACGTTCAAATTCTAAAATAGTAATAAACGATAAATGTTATTTGTTCTTTTATATTAGTGAAGATAAACCAAGGTATTGCTTTAGTTTCTTTTAAACTTGAAACAGCAAAGTTTGCTAGGCGGTTTACTTAAACCGTGTCACTGTATAGTGTACTATCTTAAGGCGTTTAACTTTCACACAGTGTGTATTTAACTGATAAGAGGTTAGTATTGTGTACTTAACACTATAAAGTTGAAGTTTAACATGTTTTGTTACTGTCCATCTTGGATTTGTACATAACAGTAAAGTTTGCTTGGCAGTTTACTTAAACCCATTCACTGTGAAGTGTACTATCTAAAGGCGTTTAACTTTTAAATGTATGTATTGAACTTGTAAGAGGTTAGTATTGTGTATTTTACACTATAAAGTTGAAGTTTAATTCATTAACTCGTGTATTTAATGCCCTCTGTAAAATCGGTGGGTCCCACTGCTTAAGTAATGGACGTTACATCCACAATGAATCTTGTGTGCATCCCACAGTTTTTGTGGTGGACATCCACAGAATTTGGTGTAGACATCTATTACTATATAAGGCAACGCTTGACGTCAGTCGGGAGCTCCAGCTCAAGCTTAGAACTCAGCTACAACTCCAACTCCTAAAACTCAATACACATTCATTCATTAACACGCTGGAAGACATACATCAGCTGAATTAGGTGTGAATTTTAATTTAAGCTTACCATATTTTAAGTGTTAATTGTTATACTTAGCAGGAAACTGACATTAAATCCAAATGCCAAGTCTTTAATTATTCCTGTTGGTATACATTCAGTATTATGGTAGTTCATAAGTATTTTACACATGTTTATAGACATTTTGAGATGCTAAATTAGTGTCCGTGTATTTTATAATAATCCTTTCCAGTGTTTCATCTGTATGTGTTGCATACTGCACATTACATATAGTTTAGAAATATAAATAAATAAGATTGACGTCTCTCAGCTGATACGCTTACATGGTTGAGCGCTTGAATAGTTACATTTATTTTGCCCGTGATTTGACGGAAATTCATGCTACAAAATGCATATGGACAATTCAAGATTGCAACTTTAACAATATGCCGTTCTTATATAAAGTTATGATCTAATTGTTATATCAGTTTACACTGATAATCATTAAAAGTTAGAGACTTACTACCGTTTTTGTGGATTATTTGCAAGGCGTTTCAAACTAATACAAACCAGGTTTAATTATTTATTATACCGCTCTAAACATTGATATTTCAAACATATATAAAAAGAAAATTGTATATATGTGTGATATACAATGTTTAGACATGCAGACAGAAACAAAGTGCACGAAACAATTATTTGCATAGCGACTTTGGTAGGCAACGGTGTCAATGGTGGCTAACATTTGCAGAAAGGGAAACAGGAGAAAAGAGACAAAATAGGACTAATATTTAAAATATCAATACAAATAGGAAGATTAAAGTAGAACCCTTTAGAGTAGACAAAATAGGAGTAGACCAAATGGGATGTTACCTCTTCAGGCGTACGACTACATTTATATGATAGGGGCGAAGCTAGGCATGATATGATGTCTACGCATGGCCGCTAGGCATGCTCTTCGGGAAATTATTTGTTTACAAATCTTACTTCGTGGCTTCTAGGGAGGTGTCAAGATTTATAAAAAAATTTAAATAAAATATAATGTTACTATTACTTAAGTATTAAAGCAGGAGTTTAATTTAATCACGAAAAACAATATTTGAATTTATTTCTAATAGAGAAGCTACTCCCAAAAAGCGCAAATTTTCTGGTTACGACCATTTATGTAAAACTTGACCCACGCTCATTTTTTATGCAAGAAATAGATCGCTTGTTTAATGAAGACGTATTTTTTGTCATCCTGTCGTCAAGTAAAATTCCATACTTGCCGAAAAAACGAAGATTGTATTTAAGTCATTTCGATAAACCGCAACAGACATATGGTTCAAGTGGAATAAGTCGCATTGATATAAAGCAATAAGAAAACCAAGGATAATTTAGTCAAGAATAGTTAATTTTATGTCTGTAAGTCCCCTGACTAATCACACGTCAGTGCCTAGGACATAGCGACAATATGTCGTCCTATCAACAAAGGTTAATGTTTTGCCTGTTAATAAATTGCAGCAACCATTGTAGGCCTATATATAACGAACCCTGAAAAGTGGTAAACGACGAATAAAATTGTACACTTTTATAAACATTTCTCCGCCAGATACTACCAAGGTGTGATCGTCGTGAGCGGTTATCTGAGAAGTTCTGATTTGACATAAAAGCGTGCAAAACTTTGTCCCATAATACGAGCTACAGAAAAGTTACAGAATCGATTTAGCAATTTTAAGCCTAGGGCCTACATGTTTGCATGGTGTATATATGTCTCTAGTTGATCGAAATAAATATACACCTTACCCCTACTATGATAAGATTTTTATTGCAGATTTTATTTTTTATTTATATTTTCATTCTTTGGGAACAATGCACAAGAACGCAGCTGCGTATTCTGCGTAAAAGCAGCTACGCGCCTACAGCAATAGTTTCCATGTGATGCCATAAGCACTAATAAGACTGTTTAAGGCAGCCATCTTTGAAGGCAGAAGCTAATGCAGGCCGAAATAGAGAAATATGTTCTGTATTAATCTCACCACTGAATTGTTATTTTCAGTCTATTTTACTGAATTTTATATCAAATTTAACAGCTTTTATGAAGTATTTTAAGTAACAAAACTATATTTTGATAATTTAAAAGGTAAAAAAAATACAGCCAAAAAAGGTGACACTGTTCATTTTGTTTAAGGATGAGCCAATAATTTTATTTATTTATGTGTATTAATTCTTTGTGCGTTTATCAATTTAAAATATATAGCATTCTAAAAATATGAATTTTAAGAGCTTTCCAATGGTGTATAGATTTTAATTTTTGGACCACAAATGAAGAAATTACAATAAAATAAATTTTATGCTTCTATACAATTTATCTGAAAATCCCTTGAAGTTGCCATCAAAGATGACTGCCATGATAAGGGATCTTCACTGATGTGGATTTAAAAATAACTTGCAGTTTATTTGTTATCATATTGTTGATATGACATTTTATTAACTTGTTAAGATGGTAAATCGTGTAGTGCATGAATAGTTGTGTTAAAGCAAAGTAAATTCTCTGCCTATGGTCTATCTTCAAAATCAGTGAAATAACTTCAAAATTATTTAACTGGCCGTAAGCAACAAATTAAGCTTCAGGGAGTTCTCAGTGACTGGGCTGGCATCACAAAAGGTGTACCTCAAGGTTCTATACTCGGTCCCCTACTATTGAACATTTTTATAAATGATATATTCTATTTTATTGAGCATGATACTTATGCTGATGATAACACCTTATCTTATGCTGGTTATGATTTTGACAATTTAATGTCTATTCTTTCAAATGAAAGTACTATTTTGATTGACTGGTTCAAAATTAACTGCATGCAAGCTAATCCTGATAAATTTCAGGCTATTGCCATAGGTAATAAAACACATGATATGAAGCCAGTTGTTAATATTGAGTCAGCTGTAATAACGTGTGATGATGTAGTAAAATTACTGGGGATCGTTATAGATTACCAATTAAATTTTAATCAATATATTAAAAATATATGTCGTAAGGCCTCTCAACAACTCAATGTGCTTAAACGCATTGGTTGTTTTCTCTCAAAATTAAATATGCTCACAATTTTTCATACCTTTATTCTTTCAAACTTTAATTTCTGTCCTCTGGCTTGGCATTTCTGCACTAAAAGTAGCATAATTCTGCTAAATTGGAAAAAAAATCAAGAGAGAGCCTTACGATTCATATATGATGACTACAAGAGTACATATGATGAATTATTAGATAGAGCGAAAGTACCATCACTTAAGATCAGAAGGATGCGTACGATGGCTATTGAATGTTTTAAGATTTTATATAAATTATCGCCACCATGTTTACATGACCTTGTTGTTTTTAAAAACTCAAATTATAAGTTTAGATATTCCAATATTGTAGACATACCTAGAGTACGAACAAATACCTATAGTAAGAATTCTTTTAAATATGCCGCTGCTGTTTTATGGAATGACCTACCTGATGAGTTTAGAAAAACCTCAAATTTTAATCAGTTTAAGAACATTGTTAAATCTTGGAATGGGAACAACTGTAAATGTGCTATATGTGCTGTCACCATCTAGGTCATTACCAAAGTTGTTTTTTTAGTTTGCATGTATGTTTTTATGCTGCTACTGCTAGTTTATTCTATCTAAATTTTGTACTATATTTTTAGTTGCTAATTATTTTATTTTTCATTATAACCTCAAATGTGCTATATGTGCTGACACCATCTAGGTAATTACCAAAGTTGTTTTTTAGTTTGCATGTATGCTTTTATGCTGCTACTGCTAGTTTTTTTTATAGTTTTTTTACTATCTACTATATTTTTAGTTGCTAATTATTTAATTTTTCATTGTAACCTCATCTCATCATGTTCTACTAGCCAGTTCTTCGTATTTATGTCTCTTGTATGTCTCTTAAGTTACTTATTTAATGTGCATGCTCTTTGATACTGCATTATTTGATACTGTTATATATGTCGTCAAAAGCACATCAGTGCTTATGTTTTCTTGTTGTGTATATATATGCCGACTCTTAATAAAAGTTATTTATTTATTTATAAAGGGTGTTTTGGTGACACCTGGAAGATAAGTCGTTACCTTTGTTCAGGGGAGTAAAAAGGTATATGATTTTGTAGATCGTGCTTTTTTCTGTCAGTGCTCTCCCTTATTTAAAATTTCCCGCAGTTCTCGATGGATGATGGCAGTATATTTCCGAGTGGTATCAAAATTTCAGCCGTTCTCCCGGCAAGTGGGAATGGTGAACGATTTGGAACAAAAACACCGAAACAATATTCTACGATATTAAATGAACCTGCCATTTTGTATACACTCTCATCCTTTCAGCGGTAAGGATGCTGTTGTGACGGTACATCTCTTTTTCGCAGTATCGCCATACTATCGGTCCGAATTTGTTCGTAATTAAGCACCACGGCAGTGATTTGTTTCAAGATTTTTAAGTAGCGTTTTTAAATATGCTTAGTATGTGGAACAGACTAAGATGAATTTTGCTTTTTGATTCATGGAATTTGATGCAACTTCTGCAGGCATGATGCCATTGATTATAACTCGTTTCAAGTGCTTCATCATGGTTTCAGAGAAAAAAACAAGATGCAAAATAAATTACTGTTTGAAGTCCTCTTCAAATAATGCAAAACACAATCTTACAACAAACAGACCTAACACTGCTTAACATTTCAAAAGCATTTGACAATCCATAAAGAACTCAAGTACAATGTTGCTCTGGAGTCAGTAACAATAGCCTTAAGTTAATAAAAAAGTTAAATAACAGCCACTGGCAGGAGGTACTGGGGAATGGATTATGGCGCTCCACTGTAATAGTCTATAAAACATGTCTCTGTTGTCGGACCAATTCTCTTTTTCATAAACATAAATAACATATACAAAAAAACTATCTTGATCTGCACACTTTTTTGACAACAATATGTTATTAAAACAAATTTTTTATCCCTTCAGTCACAGTCTGACACATGATCTTGATTTGCTAGTAAAGTGATAGAGCAGATTGAAACATGTACTTTAATACGTCAAAATGCAACGTCATTCACATTTTCAACAACAAAACTTAATTAACATCTCTCACTTTCCGCCAAAAAACAAAAACAAAACTAGAATCTGTTTTAGCTGCAAAATACCTTGACCTCATACAGAATTCGAACAAAGACAATATGATCTAAAAAAGTAACAAAACTTTAGTAGACTCCTTGCAGAAAAACATAAAAGTACCCTCTCCCAAACTCAACACATAATAAACAAAACATTTTTGAGACTCCATCGGAAAATAGCCAGTTTTTTTTCTGAAAAAGGGGGATGGCCCTTGTGGCTTTGAGAAGAGGAAAATTTCATGGGCATTGTATTAAAAAGGGGGAAAATGTGCTTGTCAAACTTTTTATTTGTTTTCACACATCTCTCTATTTTTCTTGTTTTTGAACTTCTCCACTAGACTGTCATAATAACTGTAGTCACTGATCCACATTAACAAGTCAATTCTTTGCATTTTGTCAATAAAATCGTAAATTTCTTTACAGTGAATTTTTATTTTTAGGAAAAAACTAGGCTTATATTCTTCAGGTAAGTGGCGGCCCTTTCTATATTATGTAAAAAACCCAGATATTGCTCACTCATCATCTGGTCCCCCACTCTAAATGTAGCATAATTATAAGATGTGAAGCAGCTATCTGCTTCTTCAGTATAGTCAGATCTTAACTACACACCAAATTTGAGTAAATTCAATGCAAGCCATAACACCTGTATTAAGAAAATTACTATCAAATAAAAAGGCATTTATATTTTGCCTTATTTATAGAAAAAATCAAAGTCCTTAAAATGTATTTTTTATCACTTTATCTGGATAAGACTGATTTAAACCTAAGAACAGCAAAAAGAACTCCCACATAAAGGTTTTGGATAAGTAGGAAATATAATGACTATTGAGCTAGATGTTGGCCATAATTACCCTCCTAGTTATTTGACAAACAAGTGAAGTTCACCTTAGTAGTTATATTTACTAGTTGCTATAAGTATTGGAGTTGACACACCAATGTGAGATGAATTTAATTACAGTATGTATTATTTATGTCCTGTGTACCTTTTTTTAGAATCTCATTTCTTGAGAAGGTAGTGGTCGTGGTGAACCATAGCTATGTAGAGTATGTGAGGGAGCTTGCTCAGCGTCATGGCCTGGACAAAGTTACTGTTGTACAAGGGTCTGAACATAGACATAGGTCTATCTTTAAGGGAATTAAAGCTTTGGACACAGGTATCTTTACTTCTGCCATTATTGTAATCAAATAATAATATTTTGAACTGAGAAAAAAAGAAACAAGAAATATTTGTATGATTTTATAAATATAAAATCATGTAATTAATTGCTTTAAGTTAAGTATGGTAATTATGCCAATTGCAACATTTTATAAATTCAATGTTACAACATTTATTAAAGGAGAGCAAAAAATGGATTTACAAACGTGTTATTTCCACAGTGTTCTTATTACTTTCTTTATATTTTTTGGTTGAACCTGTGAGTATAATTAAATTAATCCTACAGTGATGCAGAATGTATTGTATTGCTTTAACATCTTAACATATAGGGATCATTGATCCCACTTCTTTCTTTCCCTACATATCATATTATAATGCTAGAAAAAATTTCCATTTTCAGCAGAACTGAAACCTGATGTAGTGATCATCCATGATGCTGTAAGGTTATTTGCAGAGGAATCCCTGGTGCAACAAGTAGCCCTGGCAGCTCACATTCATGGGGTAACCCATATATACTGTTTATATCCCAACTAACATATGCATGAAGCATTTGATTGGCCTCGTATCCAAAATGTCACTGAAATTCAGCCAATGAAATGATTCGTTCTATCTCCATTTGTAAACAACAGGCAACGCAGGTCAGTGCGGCCGTCTTGACATTGACAACCATTTTTCTTTTAAACTTCGATTAAAGAGTAGCATCAATGTAATGCACATTTCATTAGACCAATTGTTGCTATAAATATTCATAAAAATGAATTTTACCAGTCTAATGTCCAACTTCCAGCATGAAGTAGAGCTGTATGAGCAGTTCCGAAGATGGCTGTGAACCTAAGCAAGGAAACTTTTACAGTTTTAACCCTTTACTTGCTGGAACCCTTTACTTGCTGGAAAACCCTTTTCCCATTGACATATCCTGCCCTAATACAGTTTCCAGCAAGAAAAGTGTTAATCTCGCATAGATGCAAGAGATGAACTAAGATTTTTAACACATAATACTGGTATGGCCTTCATTACAATTCATAACAATAAGCTTATTTATTAGTACTAGCATGTTAAGTAGCTGACTCCCAAGCCTCTCACCATGTGCATTTGAGTTCTATTTGGAACAAAGGGCATAATGTGGGAAGGTCTCCCAGCTGACCCGCCTTGCACCATTGGTTCTAACCAGACATTTGTCTGGTGTCTCCCTCCACCAAAATAGCTGGATATTCCAATAATGACCATAGTTGGTCACTGAGATGTGTTTAAAAAGAAACATCATGCTCGTTGGCAGAAAAAGTGACTGTCATAAGGCAGTCCATGTTTCTTAGCATGTTAACACTATGGAGGCAGCACTACATCTGGTTCAAATACATTGTGTCTCTGTTCGACCTATGGATTGGCTATAAAATGTAAAACATGATAAAGGCACACATGGAATCTCTGTCCATTGATGACTATCCTGTATGATCTTCATTATCAAAATGTGTGATATTTTTCAGACATGTGTGCTAGGTTAAGCTTTGTCTTTTATGTGAAAATGTTAAAAATACTAATCACTTAAAAAGTTTCTTTTAAGTATGATTATACTGATCTAAGTGAGAATGGCATCATGGATCTTTTTGCAAAATTGTGAGTATTTGTATAAGCTTATTTCATCTCCAGGCAGCTGGTGTTGTGCGACCTCTCGTGTCCACTGTGATAGCTGAGGATGCTGACCACTTCCTGACTGAGTCACTGGACAGACGTCTGTACAGGGGAAGCGAGATGCCGCAGGCCTTCCAGTTTGATGTCATATGCCAAGCATATCAAAAGGTGTAAGAGGTTAAAAGTGTAGTTGTGTCATAAAAATGAATAGACCTTCCCTATTAAGAGGTTTATGCCTGGCCAAAGGTTAAAATACATCACATTTTTAAAATCAAACTCATTAGATAACCTTTAAAAAGTTATATTTAGGTAACTGATTTTGGGTTAGCATGATGTAGAATAATGCACAGTGTTGCATTCAGATGAGTGAAAGTCTTTTGATTGATTACGAAAACCTCTAAGCAAAACACTGTATTATAATTTGATATATCACACAAAACACTGTGTATTATAATGTGATATATCACACAAAATGCTATTATAATTTGATATATCACACAAAACACTGTTTTATAATGTGATATATCACACAAAATGCTATTATAATTTGATATATCACACAAAACACTGTGTATTATAATGTGATATATCACACAAAATGCTATTATAATTTGATATATCACACAAAACACTGTGTATTATAATGTGATATATCACACAAAATGCTATTATAATTTGATATATCACACAAAACACTGTGTATTATAATGTGATATATCACACAAAATGCTATTATAATTTGATATATCACACAAAACACTGTGTATTATAATGTGATATATCACACAAAATGCTATTATAATTTGATATATCACACAAAACACTGTATTATAATGTGATATATCACACAAAATGCTGTTATAATTTGATATATCACAAAACACTATTAAAATGTGATGTCACACAAAACACAGTATTATAATGTGATACATCAGACAAAACACTATTATAATGTGATATTACACACAGCACTGTGTATTATAATGTGATATATCACACAAAACACTTATATGGTGATATATCACACAAAACACTGTATAATAATGTGATATATCACACAAAACACTGTATTATAATGTGATATATCACACAAAACACTGTATTATAATGTGATATCACACACAACACTGTGTATTATAATGTGATATATTACACAAAACACTATTATATTGAGATATATCACACAAAACACTGTGTAAAATAATGTGATATATCACACAAAACACTGTATTATAATGTGATAAATCACAAAACACTGTATTATAATGTGATATTGTAATACCCTGCCGAACTTTTCAAGTTTTTTTCACTTTATTGTAATGAATAATTTACTTACCTTTTTAAATCCATTAGCTGTTAATATTGTTCAGTAAAGAATAGACTTAACTGCTGATCCAAGATAAATTAATTGATTGTCATTTTTAACAATAATGAAATCCAAGTTCATGCGCATGTATAAGTTCCATGAGTATCAGTCTGTAGTGTTGATCTCACTCAAGTAACAGCCAAGTATTTACTTAGATTAATTTCCTTTTTATTTGTTTGTTTAATCCATATGTATGTTTTTTGCTGAATTTTGTCCATATGCAACTTGTGGCAGAGTTAAATTGTCCATTGACACGAGTTTTCTAAGAGAGTAATAGTTTTAAGCACAGTCATGTCAACATGTTTTGTTACTGTCCATCTTGGATTTGTACATAACAGTAAAGTTTGCTCGGCAGTTTACTTAAATCCATTCACTGTGAAGTGTACTATCTAAAGGCGTTTAACTTTTAAATGTATGTATTGAACTCGTAAGAGTTAGGATTGTGTACTTTACACTATAAAGTTGAAGTTTAATTCATTTACTCGTGTATTTAATGACCTCTGTGAAATCGTTGGGTCCCACTGCTTAAGTAATGGATGTTACACACATCCATCCACAATGAATCTTGCTTGCATCCACAGTTTTTGTAATGGACATCCACAGAATTTGGTGTAGACATCTATTACTATATAAAATATTGCACAACGTCAGTGGAGAGCTCCAACTCAAATCTCAGAACTCGACTACAACTCCAACTGTTACTACTAAAACTCAATACACATTCATTCGTTAAGACATACATCAGCCACATTAGGTGTGTATTTTAATTTAAGCTTACCATATTTTTAGTGTTAATTGTTATACTTAGCAAGAAACTGGACATTAAATCCAAATGCCTAATCTTTAATTATTTCTGTTGGTATACATTCAGTATTATGGTAGTTCATAAGTATTTTACACTTGTTTGTAGACATTTTGAGATGTTAAATTAGTGTTCGTGTATTTTTATAATAATCATAATCAGTGTTTTCATCTGTATGTTCTGCCTACTGCATGTTACATACAGTTTAGAAATCTAAACACATAAGATTGACGTCTCTCGGCTCATACGCGTACATCATCATGGTTGAGTGCTTGAATAGTTACATTTATTTTGCCCGTGATTTGACGGAAATTCATGCTACAAAATGCATATGGACAATTCAAGATTGCTACTTTCACAATATGCAGTTCTTATATAAAGTTATGATCTAATTGTTATATCAGTTAACACTGATAATCGTTAAAAGTTAGAGACTTACTACCCTTTTTGTGGATTATTTGCAAGGCGATCAAACTTATACAAACCAGGTTTAATCTGTATTAAATTGGAGCTAAAATGTATATAATTATGTGTAGTTGCTCAAGAAGGGATAAGTTAAGTCACCACAACCAGATCCCTAGAAATAAGCAATATATATAAAGTAAAAATCCTCTTGACAAAACCCAGTGCTACACGCAACAATATACCACACAAAACAATGGATTCTAACCCAATGTATCACACAAAACAATGGGTTCTAACCCAATATATCACACATTATACTGTGTATTATAATGTGATATATCACACAAAACAATGGATTCTATTCCAATATATCACACAAAACAATGGATTCTATTCCAATATATCATGCAAAACAATGGGTTCTAACCCAATATATCACAAAACACTGTATTACAAGGTGATATACCACACAAAACAATGGATTCTATTCCAATTAATCACACAAAATAGTGTGTTTTATAATGTGTGGTATAATGTGATATACCACACAAAACAATGGATTCTATTTCAATATATCACACAAAATACTGTGTATTATAATGTGATATATCACACAAAACTATGGATTCTATTCCAATATATCACTCAAAATACTGTGTATTATAATGTGATATATCACACAAAACAATGGATTCTTTTCCAATATATCACACAAAATACTGTGTATTATAATGTGATATATCACACAAAACAATGGATTCTATTCCAATATATCACACAAAATAATGTGTATTATAATGTGATATATCACACAAAACAATGGATTCTATTCCAATATGTACTGGCCACAATAGCTCAGTTGGTAGAGAGTCGGCTTGCGGATCGGGAGGTCGCAGGTTCAAACGCCGGCTGGGTCAAACCAAAGAGTTTAATGTTGGTAGTAGTGGCTCCTCTCCTAACTCGTTGCTAAGGGGACGGCATTACGCCTGACTCGTCGGTGTCAGTATAATGGATCGGCCGGGCTCAGTCCCAGGGCACCTCATAAATGCCCCTGTGCTATAATGATAGAAATGTAGCTGCACAATATCGGCAAAAATGCCGGCAAATCCCAATACCTATTCCAATATATCACACAAAATACTGTGTATTATAATATGATATATCACACAAAACAATAGATTCCAATCCAATATATCACACAAAACTCTATTATAGTGTGATATATCACACAAGACAATGGATTCTAATCCAGTATATCACACAAAACACTGTACATTATAATGCAATATATTACAAAAAAACATGGTATATTATGCAATATATCATACAACACACTGCATTATAATGCAATATATCACACAAAGCCAAAAATCATTCCCATTCTAATGTCAAATTATAAAAGGGAAACAAATATGTTGGTTTATTTCACGATACTTAATTTGAATTAGTTCCCTTGATTCATGATATCAGAACAAAACTGCAAGCTGTTGGCCATATTATTTATTTTACTCCCATCATTTACCTATTGACATGTTAACATGTTGCTACCTTTTAAAATTCACTCAATGTTGGAAAACTTAACTACATGCAAAAGTGAAAAAAAATCTTTAAACAACTTTTTTAAAAGAAATTAACAAGTCATTAACAAAGTTTTGTCTTATTTCAAATAATAAACGATGTTACCATCAAAACAATACATTATCTTTTTTTTTTAGGCCACAGAATTTGATTTTGAACATGGCACTGAGTGCCTACTCCTGGCCAAGAAGTACACCAACACAAGAGCCAAGCTGATCCCAGGGCCAGATTACCTCTGGAAGGTATGATTTAAGAAGAATGTTGTTGGAAATGGTAAACATTGGTGATGTGAAATTTGTCTCTCTTGTTAGATAATGCCTGAGGTAGTCCAAATAAGTGAGGTCAGTTTAGTTGGAATCCTTGGTGGCATTGCAAACAGTAAAATTTCTTACTTGTACATGGGCATGACTGCAAAGTCTATTAGATTACTTTATTAGGTATGTCATATAAACCAGCATATGGACCTGAAAGCAGTTAAGTTAACAAACATTCCAAAGAATACATGGATAAAATCAGAGCATTCCAAACAAAGGACCTCATTGTGTATCTCATTGGAATGTGGCTGTACCTGGCTTCACAGTG
The DNA here is from genome assembly GCA_007844125.1 of Sinonovacula constricta. Taxonomy (NCBI): domain Eukaryota; kingdom Metazoa; phylum Mollusca; class Bivalvia; order Cardiida; family Solecurtidae; genus Sinonovacula; species Sinonovacula constricta. The sequence continues at coordinate 48,214,907 of CM017560.1, read as the reverse complement.
GGAGTTTCATGGGTTGGGAGAGAGTGGTGGGGTGGAATGGAGAGACACAGGAAAGGGGAGGGGATTAGAGTCGTGCTGACCAATGGTGGTGCATTTAGCCCATGGATGACTATGAAATTGTTTCTATGACCTCTCCACCATGTTGTCCTTATTTATAATACACATATTAAATGTTCCAGCTGTGATCTCTCAGCATGTTGTTGTCTAAGGAGGAGGGGGTTGAAGACTGTTAGGAAGGCCATTTCCAACGCATTTAACAATAGCTTTGCAGTTGATTCGGATCAATTACTTTAGCTCCTGTCCACTACATGGGTAGATCCAGTACTCAGTAGTAACTTTCTAAGGCAGTATGTAGTAAATCATATCCTAAAATGGCTCAAGGACTAACATCTTCTGGTTGGTTTGGGTGTCAAATCCTTGACTCTCCAATCCGTAAGCTAACTACTAAACCTCCCAACTCTTTACATTATTGTTTGTTTAATCTGCCATATGGCACTTAGTGAGAATGTTGACCGATCACTAGTGCAGTTCTATTAATGATACAGTGTATTTTTAGGTTGTCTGTAAACGCAATGGAAAGGTTGAAAACACCAGAAATTAAATCACACCTGGCTTCATTGTGGTGACACCTGTGCACACATTTGTGGAATAACAGTCAAATACAAACAAATAGAAATAATGATGGGACCATTGAACATATCCATAGTAGCCTGTACATTCAGTCGATTGTGATTTGAAGTATTGTGATTAGACTGTACTTTCACTAGCTGAGAATAGCAAGGCACGTGTGTACCACTACCTTGTACAACTTAGGTATGTCATGATCTGAGATTGAACTTGACACCTATTGTACCTACAAATGCACTACCTACTGCTGTACCAGACCTGGTATTTTACTTTTAGAATGACAGGTCCAACTTAAAACTTTGTTATTGGAGGCTCACAAAAATATCTACTTCCAGTTGTCCAAATACCTCCAAGCAGTTCATTGAATCTCTTGTGACTTTTTGGCAAGGTTAAAGTGTATCGTTCATATACAAAATTTCTTTCTATATTCAAGTATACCTTGAATAAGTTGCAGAAACCACTTATATTTTCAGAGTTTCATAATAACACAATGAAAACAAATCCTCTTTATTTTAGGTAACTTACAAAAAGGATTTGTATGCAGCAGAAGGCATGCTCAAGGGTAAGTTGTCTATAATGTTACATAAATACAATTTCCTTATTCCTGATTATCCTAAAAGCATTTTTTTTTTGTCCATTTGTTATTGTGTATTACATCTGTTTATATGTTTGTACATTTGTTATTATGTATTACATCTGTTAACATGTTTGTACATTTGTTATTATATATTACATCTGTTAACATGTTTGTACATTTGTTATTGTGTATAACATCTGATAACATGTTTGTACATTTGTTATTTTGTATTACATCTGTAAACATGTTTGTACATTTGTTATTGTGTATAACATCATTTAACATGTTTGTACATTTGTTATTGTGTATAACATTTGTAAACATGTTTGTACATTTGTTATTGTGTATAACATCTGTTAACATGTTTGTACATTTTTTATTGTGTATAACATCTGTTAACATGTTTGTACATTTGTTATTGTGTATAACATCTGTTAACATGTTTGTACATTTGTTATTGTGTATAACATCATTTAACATGTTTGTACATTTGTTATTGTGTATAACATTTGTAAACATGTTTGTACATTTGTTATTGTGTATAACATCTGTAAACATGTTTGTACATTTGTTATTGTGTATAACATCTGATAACATGTTTGTACATTTGTTATTGTGTATAACATCTGAAAACATGGTTGTACATTTGTTATTGTGTATAACATCATTTAACATGTTTGTACATTTGTTATTGTGTATAACATCATTTAACATGTTTGTACATTTGTTATTGTGTATAACCTTTGTAAACATGTTTGTACATTTTTTATTGTGTATAACATCATTTAACATGTTTGTACATTTGTTATTGTGTATAACATTTGTAAACATGTTTGTACATTTGTTATTGTGTATAACATCTGTTAACATGTCTGTACATTTTGTTATTGTGTATAACATCTGTTACCATGTTTGTACTTTTGTTTTTGTGTATAACATCTGTTAACATGTTTGTACATTTGTTTTTGTGTATAACATCATTTAACATGTTTGTACATTTGTTATTGTGTATAACCTTTGTAAACATGTTTGTACATTTGTTATTGTGTATAACATCTAAAAACATGTTTGTACATTTGTTATTGTGTGTTAAATCTGTAAATTAAAAAGTCGTTAACTGATTTTTTTCGTTAGAAGACAACAAGAAACCTGTTTTTTAGGAAATAAGTTTGATGAGTAAAATTTATCAAAGAAATATATTTATTTATTATGCCTTGTCCATACAATGTTATTTAGTCCTGCTGCAGATTTATTAAACATAAGTGAATGAGGAATGGTTTCAACTGAGATCATATACATTTAGTAAGAGAACTATTTTGAATCTTTTACCAGAACAATACCTACTAGTAGATGTGAGATGTCAGGGAAATATTGATGAAGAGCTCATTAAGGGGATTTCAGCAGCCTGTGCAGCAAGAGGAATAAAAGCACTGGTAAGGTACACCAGTGGCCCAGATTATAAAACTCAGGGAGTGAGTCTGAGAGCATTCTCAAGCATCTGATTGGTCAGACTTTTAGCTATATTCAAATAATGACCAATCAAATGCCTGAGATTGATCTTAGAATCAAGTTCATATTTTTATAACGTCAAACCCAGATCATGTGGATAAGCATGGGATAAGGGCTTTATCAAAACACCAAAATTGCATCTCATTGCAACTTTGTTATTACATGCAAAATACAGTGACCGGTCACAATAACTGAAGCGGTAGAGCGTAGGCTTGCGGATTGGGAGGTCGCGGGTTAAAACTCCAGTCAGGTTAAACCAAAGACTTTAAAGTTGGTATAGTTGTGGCTTCCTTCATAACACTTGGGGCTAAGGGGACAGCATCAGTGTCAGTATAATGGACCGACCGGGTTCAGTCCCTGGGCACCTCATAAGTGCCCCTGTGCTATAATGATAGAAATGTCGCTGCACAGTATCGGCAAAAATGCCTGCACATCCCATCCCAAAATACAATTTTGGAAAAGAAGGAACACAAAATATTGCCTAAATAGATTACCTCAATCAGATACTATATGTACATGTATTTGTTTTAAACAAACATAGTTATAATATATTGTTGGAGGCAGGTCTATGATTTATTTATGGAAGGGGTGAGAGTTTGTTGGTGGTTTAGGCATTAATGTTCCTCAAATGTTATGTAGGTTGAAGAAACATCTTTAAGACAAGTGTATTTTCCACGCCTTACATGACATTTAAGACATATAATTACATCTAAGAAATCATACATCTCTGATTTTGTGCACTAGTATTTATTTGAAAATAGAGGGCTTAGGTTACATTCTCCTATAGGAATTTTCTTGAATGCTGGAGAATCGTTTTAAGATGTAACGAGATCACACCCCAATCCATTTTACCAGTGGTTAACTTGAATTTATATTATATTAAGTACATTCTTAAAACTTTAGGTAGACTGGGGTGCTGTGCCCACTACTGCATCCCAGCACAGAATCCAAATCTTTTTCTGTGGTTGGCACTCAATTAAGAAAATGCTGATTTCACCTAAAATTACATATTTTTTTCTGTATATTTCTCGTCCTTCAATGTTTCAGCATACCTAGTGGAGAAGATAGAACTACAAATCCTTCTCCTAATAGTGTTGTGGTTGTTTGCACAAACTTTGATAGATGCCATCAGAGCCTTGAAGAGACAGCATCAGTCATGTCCACTCAAGATAATACGCAGGAACCAGGAGTTCATCTCCAGCCATGTGCCATCCATGTGTATTGTGGTGCTTCCCTGACTGCCGATCAACGTCTGACTTTTATGGACCAGTGCTGGACACTGGGGCAGAAACATTCAGCTGTCATTACCTATGGTATCCTCTATCAGGTATATAGATATTTATTCCATGCATGACATCCTCCTCTTCTTCCTTCTCATCATCATTATTCATATCAGCATTCAGAAGCCTCCACCTCCATCTCATAATCATCATCATCATCATTATCATCATCATCATCATCATCATCATTTTAATCATTTGCATCATCATTGTTATCATCATCATCATCATCAGTGTTATTATGATTATCAGATTTATCACAATCATCATCATAATCATCATTATATCATTGTCATCAGTATCATCCTTGTTATCATCCTTGTTTTAATAATCATTAAAACAACAGATAAAGTTAATTTATCTGTTTTCTTGACATATTGTTCTTTTTGATGTACTATTACTGAAGTACGTGATTGTTAAACAGAAGACAAATAAAACCAAAATATCATTTAGAAAAGAAAGAACTCTTTGATCAGGTTTTGTAGAGTTCACATAATCTTTTTCTATTACTCAACCCTTTTTGATGTCACCTTTTAATAATAGGATTGTTCTTTGGTGTTAATTAGTAAGGTTAAAAATGCTGATTGATATTACTGAGTCATATTAAACTAATCTAAACAACAGCAAGTTCAGACAAGTTTTAAATAAAGTTATTTTTCTGATGTTGTTTGAAGGAAAGAAACTGGTATACAATGACATTAATGACATTTCTTTAAAATGATTTTAAGGTCAATCAGTATGTGATCAAATATGTTTGCCACACCAATGCCTTTTTCTAAATGATTATTAAATAATCTTTATTACTATTTTTACTACTCAAAAAACATCAAAATTGCATCCCTTTGCAACTATGTTATCAAAACACCAAAATTCTACTTTGTTATTTTTAAATATTTTGTATAAATTACTTGTTTGTTGCTACATTTTTGTATGTTTACATGCATGGGGATATACTTTTGAGCATACTGTCCAGCCGTAGTAAGTGATTGTGGTTATTTGTCTAAAGCTTGGGATTTTGCCCCAGGGTTTTACCCAAAACTGCCACTAAGTTATAAGTCCTTTGGCAGAATTATTGACTATTTGCCCGTGAACAATTTATGAGTATTTGTTTGACCCCTGATATGGTAAAGTCAAATGCATTTATATAAAAAAAATTATAATTATATTGTGAAACAAGCTTGTTGAACTCAATTAAATTTAGTGTTAAAAACAAAAAGGTTAAACCTTAACATGCTGTAAATGTCATTATGGTGGGGATTTTTTTTTGGTTAACCTTTTAATTGCTGTGGTATACTTTTTGTTTACCATTTACATGCTATAAACACCATTAAGGTGGGATATCTTTTTTATGTTAATGAGATGAATGGTGCTTCAGTTAGTAAAAGGTCAAAAGGGTTGGTGCATTTATAGTTCTTAGCTGATGAAAGAAATTTTTTAGATGAGCTAAGTACTGTTGTAAGAGTTATTTGAATATGGGTAGGCATGTGTCACCAACATGCTTCAAATCAAATAAAGCAATTTTTTAAACATATATTTTTACTTCTACATTTGTATTATTTAGAGCTAAAAAATAGTATCAAATTTGACAAAACTTATTATTTTGATTTCCCAAACACTTTATTGCTATGCTGTTCATATGTAATGTCTTCAAACTCTAAGCATGCTAAGATAGAATTGATCAGGCAAAGTAAAAACATGCTGATTCAGATTAAATACCTGCCATGATCTGCACTTCTAGTATTTGTTGCTAAGGCTCTAGCAATCTAAGCACATTTGTATCTACATCTATGTATAAAATAAGGACTAAGAATAAATGTGGGCTTTTAACAAAATGTAGCATTATGTGTCATGTAAGAAGTTTGCGAGTAATCACAGAATATATTCAAATATCTTTTTCACAGGTCGCTAGTGACAAGAGCAAAATATGTGAACTGACTGCCAGTCTACTGTGGAACAGAGACACAAACCTGTCAGGACAGATGTTCATTATCAGATAAAAGAAACTAGGATTAGTTATACCAATGTACAATGCTGTATCACCCACTATATTGCACTAGTCACTTATTTAAAAAATATGTTAATGTATACTTTTTTTTATTGCCCAAATGCAGCAAACTTGCGCTGTGCCGGTGACTTTACCCTGACATCATTGTGGGGTCTCCCTCCACCAATAATTAGTTGGACATTGTCAATATGACTATATGTGTGTTGGTGTGATGTAACAAAAAACAAACAAATCAGTCACCCAATAAATCATCATGGAGATATAACAATTCACATTTTATGCATTTCATTGAATTTTGTAATTGTTTATAACTGTAAAACATTAAAAAACAATGTTAAATAAAAACAATCTGAACTGTTGTATACTGTTTTTTTTTCTTATTGTCTGTCATCAAACACTGTTTTGTTTTAACTTTTCTGTTTGAGGAATTTTATTTAAATTTGATTCATTTCATTTTATCTTGCTGCCATAATTTACATTTTAAAATGAATGACACTTTCTGATAATAAAACACATCATTCACTGTTGTGATACAATTTACAGTGTATATTTTTAGAGTAGTTTTTGTGTAGTTTTTACTGATTCTTTATTGAAATAGTTTTATTACAGTTTTTATGTTGAATGGTGAAGTTCACAATAGTGATACTGCCTAGCTGATGTCTATTTTATGTATCTCTCACTTTTTACAATGATGGTTGTGCCACAGCTGAATGTATTTTTTCAACATTTTACTTCGTTTATTTTTTCTACCATACTATTTTCAGAAACTAAAAAATTTAAGAAGTTTGTCAATGGAACTTCAGGCAATCCTTAGTGTAAATACTGCTGATTAAAATTAATCCATTTGTGTACATGTATGGCATTGTGGGTAAATGGATGTTTGTTCAACTGACAGTAGGGCTGTAACTAAGAAAAAGAGGTATTGAAGAATAAATATAAGGAATGTTTAATTTGTCATTCACTTATGTATTTGACTCTCACTTGTAAACGTTGATATTACTTTGTATACATACTTGTGACAGGGGAAGAATCAATTAAATTTCTCAAGTTAAAGAGTGTTTGGTGTAGCTAAGGTATTTTAATATTACATGTTTGTTTTCTTCTGCTGTCATTGAAACTATGTTTGAATTTCATTGTTAATCAGACATGGATTATTAATGAATGAATATTTAGGCTGTGGCATGTAACAGTTTAAAACTATGCTTGAGCCGGAGCTATACTGACAGTTGATATTCCCAAAGTATGAGGAAAGCAATCTCGAATCATTTTTTCGCATTGAAAGAGGAATGAAGCCAACTAATCAAGGGAATATGTATATTTTTGTATTCTTCAAAACATCAAATACATCTATGGGTTGTTGGAAATGAGTTCCTTGTATTAATGGAGAAATTTATAAATGTTTTAAAATTATATGTTGTGTAGATGGGTGTTGGGGAAATAGGGATATTGAAACATTTTGCTAGGTTATTGTTAAATATTTTTTTTAAATTCCTTTAGGTCTTTTTTGTGTTGGTTTTTTATGTATACATATTATCACTATTGAATACATGTTTACTTTAATTTATGTATAAGCATCTCTTTAAATTTTGTTTGTCACATCGTTGAGGTATGGGTTTATTGTTCATACATGTATACACAGGACTATTTACAAAGTGGAAGCACATTACCCACAAATGTTATATGTCTGAAACCTTATACTACGTTAATTATAATCCATATGGAATTAATTTGCTTAAGCTATATATAAATGTTACAAGGGATAATTGCTAGTGACTTTGTCAGCAATATAGCACAAATCTTGATTAGACAGCTCTCAGCTGATCTGGATCTACACTTTTTGTTTGAGACTAATTTGTGTTTTGCATATAAGGTGCCGTAAATATAGATTTGAATGCTATTCATTGAAGTCACCATCAATATACAGAATGGGTTTAAAGAAAATATTCCTGTTGTAGTTTCTTTTTCTTGAAATAACAAAGGAAGATTTTATTATCACATATTTAATTAAAGATCCCTTTGTTTAAAAGGTTAAGGTTTCTTTATTAGATGCTCCACCCAATAATTATTATCTCCTATTTGAGAATACTTTCTTTAATCACCATTTCTATACCCAGGGATACTTTCATCTTCTTAGTAAAATAATTATATAAATTTTCTGCTAGTTATTTATCTGCAAAGAAATCAAAAAGAAATATGCTTGCTATGTTTAAAGTAGTAATTACATTCATTATTTTTTATTTTGTTTGACGTTCCCATCTTTTTGAAAAACATGATTGGCTTTATATGTTGTTTTTACACCATACATTGTATTAGATTTGTAATATATTTAACAAAATAAAGCAGAACACTGCTTTTTGCATGTATAAAAGCTAATCTGCTGTATATCAATAGTTATTTACCAATTTTATAATAAAAGGTAATGAAATCAGTGACTCTGTCATAATAATTCATTTAATATATGTGGTAGTTTGATTGATAAAGTTGTATCTGTGAGCTGCATCAAGAGATTTTAGTCCTTTTATTTCATGATCAAATTGTCTGATGTTCTATCTTTAAACTGTCACTGACACTTTATTAAAATAATCTTTTGTGTATTCCACTACCTCTCACCTTTTGTTGTAGTAAAATAATCTTTATTAAATATGCTAAAGATATATTTATGTGATACCTATTTCAAAACCAAATTACGTCAATCCAGTTAAAGAGGCCAGTATGATAATTAGAATTTGTCTTTGATTCAAGTTTTAGCTAGATTTATTCACAACTGATATAAAGTAGGTTTCATGTACACAGATTGACCCATCTATTGTCAATAAATCGCTCATTCAACCAATATTCTGCCAACTGTTAACCATTCTACATTGATTTATTTTTGGGGGCAGTATTTTTTATTTTTTAATCATGGTACATTCTGTTGACCTTGTAACTTCTTGTATAAACATGCACCAAAAATGATTGTTTTTATGTATTTTTATTTCTAAGACAATTTATGTAAAATATGAATACTCTTATAAACAATGCCCTTTTGTATAGTCTGATGTTACATGAAATAACATCCTTGCCATGGTTTTAAAATGAAACTCTTCAATGAGAGACATTAATGAATAGTCTTCCCTGAATAAACCCTAAATGTAAGTAAGTCTTTTTGTTTGTTTTACTCGGTTTTTATGCTTGTGCTCTTTGGAGTACATGTTGACTTTTCTGCCTTTCTTGTGATACCAAGGTAAACCTATGCATCAACAAGCACTTCCATTTTCTTTTTTAAATAACAAATTGCTGTAAGTATTTAATGGTCTTGAAGCTTATATTTATACAAAAGTTAGAAATTTCACTATTTGTTATTGCAGTTTCTACAAAGAACAGGCGATAAAGTCCAAGAATTCCGACTAAAAGGACCTACCTACTGTTTGAAATACCTCAGATATTAACTAACAAGGGAGACAATTTCCATTTCACCAATGTACCCCATTGTGTTGTTTTCTAAAGCAAATACAAGAAATATGAATATAAAATGAAATATGTAAGGATTAAAAAAACCTTTATAATAAGAACTGCAACAGCAATGATGCTGTTATGTCAACATATAAGAAGATATGTCAAAGAACAATTGAAGAAAAAAGTATTAACATTTAATTTTTTTTTATTACGATCATATTACAATAAATTCTTTGAAATCACTTATATTTAGGGTTTGAAAAAGGTAATTAAATGCTAGATAATTAATAACATAACAAGTGAAAACACTGATTAGTTTAGGATTAAAAGAAATGATTATATAAACTGAGCAAGCAAAAATTTCTTAAAATTAAACACCACATTTAAATAAAAAAACAACATCTGAATAAAACAGTCGTTTAAAATCTTGCATATACACACTGATGTGTAAATACTTCTTTTCTTGTTTAACCTATTGAAAAAAAGAAGAGTTTTGTAAAATTCAGAAAATACAAACAATGGATCCTATATTAGGATTGTTAAACCAATTTCATTAAATAATGTACCTTTGTCTATCTCACTTCCTAAAATTTTCTGATGTGCACAACCACACTTAACTGTTAACATTTTAATTTGAGCTCATAGAAGATATTTAGCAACATCCAAGGATGGGTTCTGCTGGGCGCAGTTTGATAAATATCCGGGCATATATGTTTGGAATAAATTAGTGATGGTAAGCTCAGTAGCATGTATGAGTGACAGTGTAGAAACAGATTTATTGGTGCCCAGTTCAGTAGGCAGTTGGTAATTGTTACTGCCTCCACATCGGACTCATCCCATCAGCTCACTTAATTTAATGTCTTTGTAATGTAAATCATTACTTTTTCAATGCTTATTGTAAACTACACAATTCTAATGACAATACAGCTTTTAACAATAAAAGGAAGAAAATGACAAAAAAATATAAAAACCCCTAAACAATCCAAGATAGTCTTCTAAAACTGATCCAATATATCTGACTACGTTGTATGAAAAAAAAAACCTTAATGAAAAAATGATAATGGTACATCTAACAGATATTTAATGTATAAATAGCAAAATAGTATTGATATATAACCAATAACAAATGAAAAACATAAAGGCATTAAACTAGTGAAAGCCCGTTGAACAAGTATAAACAAATATACAATATTAAAGGATAATAAATTTAAATTAGCTAGCCTACTTTCAAACAAATAAATGTTTTTGTTAAAATAAAGAAAAAAAAGATAAATAACAACTTATTTTTTACTAAATGGGTCTGTTTTGTATTTATGTTGCATGGAAATGTACTTGGCTTGTTAAAATACTACATAAATGCACCAGATTGAGACTTACTTGTGCTATAATCTGGTTTTATTACTAAAATGTCTGTCTAAAAAAGTTTACACACCTCTGTCTGTCCAACAGTCACTGATCAAGATTTTTTTGCTTTTCCTCCAATCCATTTGAAAAGGTTTATCCCTAACCAACATCTAACAATAATTATATTATGTCTTTTTATCATTTAATATATAAATATTTTGGTTTCAGTCTGAAGGAATCCTAAAAAGGTTTGCAAAATTCTGTTCTAAATACTATTTTTAGTCATGCTCATAAATTGAAACCAAAGTAGCATACTGCTACTGGTAATAAAGATGTTAGTCATACTTTAACTAAACAGTCTTGACATTTTTATCTCCATTCTGATCATCGGCATTTATCTGCAATCACTCATCATTTGTCTAAGACAACATTTCAAACCCATCTGTCATTGCTTCCTCACCAAAGTGTGCAAAGACATGCTGCTCATATATTTCCTGTGGAATTGTTATAGGAAATGCTGCAGAACACATGGGACAAATCCTATCCTCCTCGTCGGCTGATGCTTGTATTGTAGCTGGACCCGCCTCACCATTGTCGAAACAGTCATATACATGTGCTTGAAATGCATCCATAGTCAGACGTGAAAATTCTTTTGTACAAGATGGACAGATTTTCACTGCAGAAACATCCTCAAGACCCGGATCTAATGTAACGAGTCTTGTTTCTGAACTGGCTCTTAAAGGGGATGCACGCTCACTTTCGCGTACATTCCTATGCGATGATGCACTAGGATTCTCATTCACATAAGGTTGAGGCTGATTTTCATAATCTTCCAGTTCATGCTCAGTTGCTACTTTAGTATTGCCTGAACTCACTTCTGTAATATTTTCATAATTTGGAGCTTGTTTAGGTCTAGAAGTGTTTACATACATATGGGCATTTTCCAGTCTTGCTTCAGTATCTGCAGCTAGTTCAAGCGGTAGGGGAGTCTGTTGTGTGTATCTACACACCTCTTGACTGCTGTCCGACAGATCTCTTTGATGAATAGCAGACTGGGTCATACGGTTGGGAATCTGGTTTGTTGAATGCCTCATTAAATTCTCCTGCTTACACTGAAGGTTAAGATACTGTGTGTTATCGGGTAACTTCGTACAAGGAGCATAGTTATACAGTTGTCGGGTTGCAATTCCTGAGATATCGTTCTTTGGCAATTCTACTGGACTGGGCTGGTCACTAATTGTTCTTGGAGAGGTATTATAATATTCCCCTGATCCCCGCCTCTGTCTGTCTGTTGTGGCTGGAGGAGCAGGAGAGGGTCTGGAATTTGAAAGACTATTTCTAGAAAAGTCAACACGAGAATCTAAAACGTTGGCAGCAAGGAAATTTTTTGCTGGTATCTCAGAGGCAACCATACTATGAATATTACGATTGCCAGTTGGCTTGACAGCATCAGATATTCTTGGACTAGGAGTACGTGTAAAACTTGCATTAGGACCCCGATACTCAGTTCTGTCACTTCTTCGTCGAGTCAAAGGTGACTGTGAAACAACGCCTTGCCTTGGTGACAATGCCTCAACATAGAAGGGTTGTGAAGGTGCAAGTTCATGTTTGTAGTTGTCCACATGACAGTTAAACCTGTCATCTTCCTGGAAACACAGATGCATTGAGTTTCCTACAGCCATCCCTCTCTCTTCAATTTGGGGTTTAGGTTCTGAAACAAGACATTACTAGATTTAAAAGTGCCATCAACTCATTAAAAAAAATACTTCCATTGTTTAAAACAAACAATAAATCTATAAAGATACTTGCTTGCAACTTAATGTGAAGAGCCTCTGGGAGGTGCCATATCAGGATCTACACTATTTGCCTAAGCCTGATTAACTTCTGCTTAACAGTTTGCATTACTAAGTTTTAGGTAGCTTTCATATGATTTCACATACAGTGTACATCTTTACATATATTTGCCAGATATCTGAACTATGTTGATCGTAAAAAAGTGTGCTATGTTTGTGCGATATAATGAAAACAAAACAGAAACTTTAAAAAGTGTGATCATATTGGTGATGCCCAGCTAATTATTGGTAGAGGGAGACCCTAGTCTTAAATCTGAGTAAAACCATTGGCATACCGCAGGGTTGCTGGAAGTTATAACTATGTGGACTTTTCAACTGACAAATACTTCATATACAAATGAGATCTTATTTGCAATATCCAAGTATCATCCAATATAAAAGTGACATTTAGCGCATGTTACAATATTTTACATATTAATTATTAATTTATATATACTGTCAATGTCTTGCATAAAATTACATCTTTTTAATCCAGGAAACTAATTATATCTGACAAAAAAATCCCATTTTCCAATCTTGTTGTCATCAATTGTATTAAATATGACATTACATAGTGGGGGTTATTTTATTTCTCAAGATAAGACAATTGAAAAGGAAATTGAGTATAATATCCAGGAAGAATAGTTAGGTAGTAGTAAAGAAACATGAAATGAATAAATACATGCTTCAAAGTCAAATAGATTAAGCACTTACAATCACTTCAATTTTCAGAAAAGAAATTGATGCATGTTACAACAATGCATTGTGCTTTTTATAAATAAATGTATACAACGCAATAACTATGCAGTATAAAATGTCATTTCAGTAACAAATATCTAAACTTGAAAAATGCTAGAAAAAAATAATTGCCAGTTAATTTAAATCACTAGCATTGTGTTGTTGTTTTTTCAAGTGGAATTGTAAATATGGTGGCAGGATTTAATATTTTGGCTAGATTTTCCAAAAGCAGGCATTTAATTTTACTGTTGTAATAATTGCAAGTGAATTTCCAATTCTGTCTGCTAGCAAAAGAATGCATGTTTGCCAAAAAAAAAAAGGTTAAAATTGGGCCCTTACCTTGAGGTTATAAAATTCGAAATGCTTTAAGCCATGCATATATCCAAAACAATATTTGCCAGTCACCTTCTTTAAATTCATGTTTACAAACTCTGTTTTAAACTCGACCAGCCATCTGACATAAGAAAGACAGCTAAGTTTTAATACATAAAATTCTGTACAGAAAATTAAAAATGTTACTTCCCTGTACAGACTACCAAGCTGTAAATTTTACATGCCTGGTTTGAAATTTACCTGTCCCAATTGCACATAGAGCCATTTATTTCCAACCCTGATACTATGACAATAATCTAAGAAATTGATACATTACTAACACATATTCCTTTTTACTACAGCATTCTTGGTATCACTTTGCTAAGAAGCGCTATAACTTAAAACTAAAAAAACAACAACAACCCAGCACACACCGAAGTAACGTTTCAGACAGGAAAAAAAAATGTATTGGTCTTTTTGATAATAAAACTTTGATAGCTTATGTAAAGATTTCTCAAATACTAATTGTTCTGCATTAAAAATACTATGTTAACGCTAAGGTCAAGCTTTTCTAAAATATTATTTGCTGCTATGCTGAATGATATAGAATGAATGCTTTCTATACATGTTTTTATCACTTAACAGTGCATTTCATGCAAAAGAACATTAATACTTCAGGAGACAAGGTTTTGAAACTTAGAACTTTCAGGACGTTTTTCTATCTTACTGGAATTTTAAAGTTGCAATTAATTATCCTGCAAACATTATACATGTAGCTTAACAAATTCTAATCGATTTGTTTATGTATTAACAAAAAAAAATAAATATTTTTACTATTTATTCTTCTACACTGTATTTTTTTAAGTTCAAGTAACAAATTTACTCTTTAAAACAAAATTAATTAAAATTTTGAACTCATTTTATTTTACCTGATAAGAGGCCAAGTTGTCATGGACAAATTTCAGGACATTCCTGACTTTTTCAGGAAAAATCAGAGGTTGGGTATTTTTCACATGCACTGTTCTAAATTATACTTTTTAGATGCATTCTGTATCAGAAATCATTATAATGTAAATGTATAGAAGAAAGATTCTATATCATTGATGAAGACAAAAATCATTCCATCCTGTAGCCGTGTCTACAGGTGGTTGAGAGTTACTCACTAGTGGACAAAATACCTGTGATGGCTTTGATCAGCTGTTGTTGCTCGTGCATCTGGCCATGCATCACATCCAGTTCACGTTTCTGATCGGCCACCTTCTGCAACAGCTGCGACAGCAAAACCAGATCTCCATCTACCTCATCTACATTGCTAGACTCTTTCAAACTCTGTTTTTTATTGATGTCTACCTGAATTTCATATTGACGACATTTAATTTTCAAGCCTTGCACTTCATTGTCTTTAGCTATGACCTGTTTATTCAAATTACTACATTGAACATTTATCTGCCTTAGTTCATTTTCTGCTAAGTTTAGCCTAGATTTTAAGCTGGTGATTTCAGCATCTTTGCTTCGTAATTCATTGTCAACAATAGTAAGTCTTGACTTCAAGCTATTGACTTCAGCATCTTTATTACTGACAGGACCCAGCTCATACACATGCAATTTTTCTGTCAATGAAGTTATCTGGGAAACGAGCTGCTGTTCTCTTCCCAATCTGGCTTTTAACTTTTGAATTTCTTCATCCTTTTTCTGACTCAGTTCTCTTTCTGAGGCTAATGTTTCAGTAACTGCTTCAAAATCAGATTTTAAATTTTCATGCTCTTGTTGCAATTTCAGAATAACTTTCTCGTCCTCATCACATTTACGCTTAAGTCTTTGTATCTCTTCATTTCCTCTTGCTATAATGTTTGTATTTCTTAGCACCTCTTTCTCAAGATGCGATATGTACCCTTGTCTAGCTCTTAACTCCGCAGCCACTGTATCATCCTCATTACTTGCTCCTGCCCCCGCACATGCGGCCACCTCACAGTTACCTTTCATATAATCATCCATCGTTTCCTCTCTGTTGCACCTCTCCTTTGGCAGCAGTTTTTCTAAAATTCTGACCTTGTTTGATAGGACACCGTTTTTGCGCAATGTTTCTCTGTGCTGTTTTTGCAGAAGTGCATATGCTGTATGAAGACCAGGCACTGATGCCTGGGGAATAGAGTCATCACTCAAGCTGTACCGAGGTGACAACTGTCCTTGGTCAGAGCTGGTTGCTTCTAAAACCTTTCTTGGACTTAAAGATCCTGGTGTGCCCTGATCCATGACATGATGCCCAATCTGAAATATGACATTCAAAATATATGTAACTGTAAAAACATATGCATTTGTCTTTTGTTATTTTTGAGCAATTCAAAATTAAGAACCACACACACACACACACACACATATATATATATATATACACACACAACAATTGCTGAACCACATAAAAACTTAGAAAATTTAACATCATCCAGATGTTAAAGTAAACTATGTAATGTTTTGCTTGCATTATGTCTAACATTGCTTTGGTTATGAAATGTTCAGAGTATCATGTTTGCATAAGCTTTAAAGACTATCATCATTATTCTTCCTGATTTTAATTTATGGCAGATTTCACAATTTAACTTAATATTTACAGCAATAAAATATTTTAACAATGGTAAAATATATACATTTTTTATAATTCCAACAATGTTTTTCAAATAATATATATATTTAAATTTCCAGATTTTTTTCTCTAAAAATAAGCTATTTCTCTTCCAATAACCTTAAGCTTGATTCACACAACTTGTTACTATAAATAGAAGCATGGGGAAAATAATGTCAAATGTCCCTTAATGATTGATATAATCTGCTCTCAATGTCACACCAACTATTTAATGAAGACACAAACACATTTTTAATAAGAAAATTAACATACAGCTGTTAATCTTCAAATTAGCAGTTAATCATCTAACAACTCCTTTTACAGTTTATTATTGTCATATTGCATTTGACAGCTTTTCTCTACCATTAAATAACTTCCAATGATTTTATTTCAGTAAAAAGCAATTAAATAATAAAGAGAACTAAAGTGTATTACATTATTCATTTTTTGTTAAACTTAAACTATGATTTCAACACTATACACATACAGAACAAAGACACAAAATGAAGTATGTACAATTTATATATACCATTCCATAACACAATCATGCTTACAAAGCTACAGAAATAAGATGATCTCAGCATTTTTTATTATGGGAACCCAAGTCAAATCTACCAGTCAGCTAAACAGAGAATGATACCGATAGCAATGTGTACTTTCCACAAAGTGAAACTGATAGCATATCTTATGAGTATATTACCACAATTATCATTACAAACATGTTATTTCCTTACTGAGCCACGCTGCACAGTTAGCTATTTAAAAAAAAAAGAAAACCACATGACCACTTATGTTTTATCTCATCTATGTCGTCTGCTGTGGTGTTGATGTCTATTTTTAACAGGAATCCCAATCATTCTTACTAATGTATTTATTAAGAATGAACTTTTTAAGTTCTGATTAACGAGTTTTATTGCTGCAGTGCCGGTGTGGTGGAGAGACCAACAGTTAGCCAGGTAAGCTCAGTAGGTAGAGCTCCGGAACAGTGATCCAGGGGTCGTGGGTTCAATCCCCACATCAAGCACTCCCTTTTCCCTTCACTTACTTTACTGCCATAAAAATGAGATACTGTTGAAAATCTCAACGCTTAGACTAAGTATGAATTTTTTCGGAACAAATTATGTGAAAACCCCTAAGTTCTGATAAAGTTACATATATTACATACGGACAAACTGTAGGATACCACCTATAAATTCCTGGAAACATCATCGGGGTGAGGTGTGTTTTATGTTAATGTGCTGAAGGGTGTATCTAGCAAAAGGTTAAAAGTACTACTTTAACTGTTAGATATATCAACTATATTTTTATTTGAAAACTTCCACAAAATCATATTATATAATTTTGTCCTGCATAAAAGCCCATCAAATTATATGACTTTCTTTTATCATTATTTTATGTGCTGATAGAGATATCCTGGTAAGCCCTATTAGCGGTGACCTAATCTTGTTTTACACTTGTCAGTAAACTAAACTTATTTTCGAACAAAGCAATGTTAACAACAATATCCAAATTCATATACAACAGCAGTCACTTGGCGCTGTTTCGTATGTTTTTCCCCAATTAGAATGTATCCATGTGTAAACTTGGAAATAAAGCTATTTGAGTATCATCGGTAATCCGGTCTACATAATTTACATTTCACTGACACTGGATATGCTATCAGGCTAAATGAAAAATGAGAAAAAAATGAATGTTAAAGGTAAAATACGATAGGTAGATAAGTAGCTAGAAAAAGGTATCTGAGTAGATTGTGTTTATGTACTCATAACTGGGACCGCTAATTATTCAGTTATTTTAGTTTTAGTCAGCAGATGTTACTGCGTAGCCTACACTTGATGACTTGTGGGTGGGGCGAAGCCGAAGGTACGAGGTCTAGGATGGACGACGCGACAATAACATACATTAGTAACCTCGAAACCGAGCGAAGCATTATATTACTTTCTCAAACAAAAACCATGGTGTAAAAAGCACCAATATTTGTTAAAACAACTGAACCATAGAACATAAATCATGACTAATGTACGGAAAACTTTTAATTAGTTGACGCAGTGCCAATCCGAGCAAGTGAATTCGGTTCATTCTGGTTACGACTAACATTGAATGAACAAAGATTTTTCATCAGTGGAAATAAAAAGAAAATAGACTTTTTAAAAACCATACCTTTTATTATTTCCAGGAACAAGTGCGAAAACGAGGACATAAATGAGATAAAAATACCACCCAGCAATAGTAAAATCCCACCACACTCATGGGAACCAGTTGGGTCAGGCAAGGGAATTCCCCAAAGCCAGATAACTCAAACTACATTTTTTTGCGCATGTTATCTCCCTTCGTAGATGGATAGTCTCCCCATCAGCGAAAATCCCTTATTTGGCAGCCATCTTTAATGGCAACTTCAAGGGATTTTCAGATGAATTGTATAGAATTATAAGTTTTATTTTCTTGTAATTTCTTCATTTGTGTTCCAAAAAATAAAAGCCATGGAAAGCGCTTGAAATTCATATTTTTAGAATGCTATTTTTTAAATTGATAAAGGCACATAGAAATAATATACATAAATAAATAAAGTTATTGGCTCATCATTAAACAAAATGAGCAGTTCAACTTGTTTGGTAGCATTTAATTTTTTTATAGTTTTGATATTTAAAATACTTCATAAAACCTGTTACACTTGATATAAAATTCAGTAAAATAGACTGAAAATAACAAAACTGTGGTGAGTTTAAAAACACTTATTTCCATATTTCGACCTGCATTAGCATCCGCCTTCAAAGATGGCTGCCTTAAATTGTCTTATCAGTGCCTATGACATCACATGTAAACTATGATCTATTATTGTTATGTTGTTGTTTTTTTTTAATTTTTATTTTTATTTTTCAGGCTTTCGGAACACCTAGGCTATATTTCGAACGTGTACAGAAAGGCCCATAGATGATGCATACGATTGGAAGGGTCTATTTTCGATCTTTTCGGTGAGTAGCCATGTTGGCTTTTTATCTAGCAGCATTGATGCCAAACCAAATCATGTTTCACTGTCTATAAATTACATAAATGTACTCTCACCACTGTCGGTTCATAACATTTACCCCCGTCAAGGCTCAGCCTAATTTAGTCCACGTGACTAAACAGAACACCAGGTAAAACGTCGATTAGAAATTTGAAAATATAATTCGACATCCCTCTTGGTGATATATAAATGGAAAAAAAAAACCCCGATTCTTTTCTAATATTTTTAAATTTATGTTAGGTCGTTAGTCATTTAGTTTCATAAAATACAATGATATTGTTCATGTTCGCGTACTTACCTTACTTGAGTAAAAAGCCGAAAACAATTCTTTAGTAATTGATTAAAAATCAAAGTAATCTTCAATTTACATACAACCGGACCTTGTAACGCAATCGATAGAACCTCAGCTCCAGTTTCGAATCCCGGCCGCGACATACCTGAGTCGTTAAAACTGGCAGTGGTATGACTGCATTGCTAACGCTCAACCAAATATAAGGATAATTCCATAACTGGATGGTCCCAGTGTAATGATAATGTGACTGGGTGTGGTATCATGCAATGTGTTCACGGCACGCTGTACACACTGAAGACAGCACTATACCTGCTTCTAGTGGATACCACGATACATTTAACTGCAAGGAACGACAATTCTGCATACAAGGATAGAAAATATATAAACCAGTGGGTTCAGAAATGTCCGTCACTTTCCTTCAAACGGCCATTACGATGTCAAATCAGTATACAGTCGTCGCCTGTTTTAAATATATATCCTGCTTGTGCCGTCATAATATTTGTTTTATACAAAATATTTATGTATTCGCTAATTTCTTTGGAAGTTTCCAACAGTTTATGAAAATGTAAAATCTTATGTAAGACGTACTTATATCATAGACATATAGTAACGTGACCGCCGACTCCGCAAAATGCGCGAATATGTTCCAATTTCGCAGCGCCACCACCGGGAGTCATAGAAAGACTTCCGGTTGGGGTTTCGTATGCAAAACAACAACATAAAGCTGACAAATAAGACAGACGTATGAAGAAAAACGGCAACGGAAAATGAATCAACTTGAAAATGGATTGTAAGGTAAAAAATGTCTTTGTAACTAGTAAGCGCTATAGTGTAATGGTTAAAGCACTAGTCTTGTGATCTGGAGGGTGTGAGTTCGAGACAACCTAGGGTAAACTATTCTTGTTGAAGCATTTTTTAAGATTACGTTTATTATATTTAGTTAGTATAGTACGTTATGTTTTTTAACTATTTTCTATTTTTTCCTTATCAGCATGTGTTCATTTTATTTATTACTTTTATAAACACAAAAATAATATGATAACATATATTATAATGTGTGAAAATGAGAATACACGTGAAAAACGGGTGCATTTATTTACCAAACTATGTTTGAATAGGAATCGTCGAAACATGAAAAAAAAAAAAATCGGCTCCAGCAGCTGGGGTCGAGCCTTCGATCAAGAGATTGGCAGGTTACAGCGTTAACCGCAAGGCCATATCTTCGACTATCAGCTCGAGACATATTGGTAATACAATGTGGTAGAGATACTAAACGCTAACGGGTCAGCTGTGTTTACAAAAACAATAAATATAAACAAGTGACTGACCTAAATAACCGGACTATAGTTTTACGTGAGCAGTAAACATAACGTAACCACGTGTAAACAAAGAACCGAATTCTGAATGAATCATAGACCAAGTCCCATTTAGGTGTTATTGTGGCTGCTTCTTTTCCATAAATACTTCCATAGCTAATACTGTGTGATGGTTGGTATTTATTATGGCTTATCTTTGCCTAAACTGCACGGAGTAAGACATAATATTAAAATAAATAAGTCGCTGCCTGGAGACGCAGGAGGAAGACAGAGCAAATGCTGATACTGGATATGATTAAGCATGTAAGGGATCTCCATTTGGAAAGAAAAAAGAACCACAATCAGCTATCAATATTTGAACACAAGCATAATTAGATTATACTGTTTCCTATAGAATATGCACTAAATTGTCTTTTTATTACAGATTCTTGGAATACGACAACGTTGATGAATCCCCTGACCTAGAGTCGTCTCAGCCTGGCCTGTGCCTGTTGCTCTGAGACGTTCAACTAGTACAAGGGAACTTTAAAAAAAATGGAGCTAGAATTCTTCCAGACAATATTAAAAATTTCTATTGAGTTGTTAGATGATGTGAACACATTTAACGTTTTATTATAACAGAACATTTTGAGAAAAAGATCATATGAAGCAACTAACAACATTGAAGGCGTGGTCTTCTTAGTGTTTTTTTTATATATATCATAAAGTATTGACAGACAGAGCTTATTACTTACTACTGGTATATAGTTTTAACATTTCCTATCAGGGGAACCCTGGTTTACACATTTTAGTACACTAATTATAAACTGAGACAATATAAAAACTCTATTATGTGAATTGCTTATTTACTGTTTGATGCAGTAATTTAATTTATTTTGATGACAGAACTTTTCTTTATAGTTGTATGTTGTTTTGACAATATAAAAGTATCAAGGTTAAGATTAATATGACCTAGTAAGTTAGTCACAACAATACATGTATGTTTAAAATATTAACAAATTAATAAATAAAAATACAGAGATTTAGTGATATATTTGTATTGACTGTGAATAAACGACGTCAGTTTTTCTGATTCAGTGTGCATTGTTAAGGCATAAATCAATTAGCTAAACTAACACTTGTCAATTTAACAAATGATACATGTTTTAGTTGCAGTTGGGTTATTCATCAAATAAACTGAATCAATTAAGAGCCATTGGATGGGTTACCAATACAGAACCAAGGTCTGCCTCAAAAACTATTTAATACATAACAGAAGAAATAATTGGATCCATGATTTAAATCTAACATGTGTCTTTATTAATTCACAACCAGCAATAGTCTATGCTTTATATAGTATCACTTTTCTCCTTGCAGTGTGAAAACTTTCAACTTGGCTCAAGGTTTTAAACCATTTGGATCTTGCATCCAGAGATGACAATCTTACTTGGACTGGCTTTTAGCATACTTCTTTACAAATAAGGATGAATAATATATGTATAACTAATAAATTAAATCTTTTTTCCATTTCGTTCATGATATGGTGTTTAAGCAATAACATAGCTATATAAATTAATGTACAGCAAATGATGAAATGTAGCATGGAAAATGCATTTATTACAAAATATATAATACAAATTCAAATAAATTTAAATATCCGGCAATGATTGTGCAACACATGTCTTTTAAATAGGAAACAAAGGTCAGATAGTTTATTAAAGTTGTTTTTATAATTTGATCTAATTATGTGTATAACAATAGCACGCTTCAATCTCCCTATACCATTTGATATAATTTGACTTTGTGCAAGTACTCGATAAATGTGCCATTAAGTGTGTGTTTTTAAGTTTTAAACATGTGATTTAATCGTAGCAAAATACATTTTAAATAATTGTTTTGATAACATTCAAAAACAAGATCCTGCCACCCATTAGATATGGAAAGTGAATTAGATTCTTCTGTTATGTTGATGTTTGTTAACTGTCAAATTATTTTATAGACTATATGGAGAAATAAAAATATTTTTACATAATCCTGCATTGTGATGTGTTAAAACAACTTTATGAAAAAAAAGAAAGAAAAAGAAATGGTATACCACTAAGAAAGCAATACTGAAACAGACTTAAAAGTTGAAATCATTTACTAATGTTTAATCTTCTTCAAAGGACTGCAAAGAACTGATATTTCCTCTCTGCCTTCCTGGCAGTTGTTCTTCTGTTGGCTAGCCCTTGGCGTTGTATTAAAGATTATCTGTCTCCGAAGAAATGGTTCTTTTGATGGTAACTGAAAAAAGAGTATACTTTACGGTTTTTGGCTTTATATGAAAAGTTGCAGCGGGCCGCCTAAACTCTGTGGTTCCAGTCCGACTTTAGATAAATACATTTATTATTGGGCGCCTTCATTCACCAATAAAAAAAAAAAAAAAAAATTAGAACAAAAGTTTTAAAACCTCGTTATGTCTTTGATTTATGAGATAGTTGTCGCACAAAAAACTTTTCAGGGTAAATCCTACCTATACTTATTATCATGGCTTATTGTTATTAAAACCTTTTTGATAAAACAATTAATGGTGGTATCCAAAAGTTAAGACCAATTATTTCCTCAAACAACCCCCCCCCCAAATATTGTAACCTGAACAGATCCAGCAAATGCTGGTTACAGAAGACCTTTAGCCAAGTGAAAAATGAAGCACTACACCTCACTCATCATTACAAACATGCATTTCCTGTCTGAGAGACTGCATTTATTAATTAAGGTAGTTTTAAAAATTGAAATTTGTCCTTTCTTGGTCTGAAGAGCTTATGCAAAAAGTTGCCCAAAATTTCCCCAAACAGTGGTGAGATATTATTACATGTATTTGATACCACCTTTAATGTATAAACAACTAGCCTTTATATTAAGCAGAAATCTTAAAAGTCCATTTTGAAAAAAGGTATTCTGCGCCATTCAGTAGCAAAGTGGTATCAAAAACTACTGACTAACTTTGAATACAATTATTAATTGACAGTATATACTTATGTTTTTTTAGTAAAATGACATTAATTAACACTAAAGAAATATCCAGTAGTTGCGCTAATTTTAATATGTATCAGAGTTTAATATGTATCAGAGTTTTACATTCAGATGATTCTTTGCATTACCTGAACCTCTTGCTAGTAGGTTTAATATGTCGAAACAAAATACATGTACCTTTATGTGGACCGAAATGCTCTTTCACAAGATCTTGGCAAAAGGTCATCGCAAAAAGTAGTGGAAGGAGATAGAAGACTGTGAAGGCAACAACTACAATATAAAAGAACAGATATGCATAAATAACATTATTTTATACAATTTCTCTTTTAATAGTTTTTTTACATGCCGTGATTAAAAAAAATGTTTATATTACTGTCAGATATTAGTAAGACAAAAGTCATAGAGACACAGCACAGGGCATTAACATTAATGTAGTTTGTACACTGTACAGTGTTTAAAGTAAACTATAAAAATGACATTGTAACTTCTTAGCCCCTCAATGTATGGGTTTGATTCCCGGTTAGGACAAGAACTATTAGGTGGGAAGGTTTTCCAGCTATCCTTCTGTGTGTCGTTGCTTCTGCCCAAACATAAATCTAGGGTCTTCCTCCACTAATAATAAGCTGGATGTCACACAATAAAAAAGAACAACATGCGTACAGGGTTTAGTAAAATGCAGATAAGCTATCTCAAAATGAATTGAAACAAGACAATTATTTAAGATAGAAAATTGTCAGAATTACCTTTATCATATTCCTTCCTTGGTCTGAGTGGACAAGAATATTCCCCATAGCCTGTTTCAGTAGTTAGAAACAGACGTCAAAACAAAGATGACAGCTCGGATGACACCTCACTATAGTACGATGCCTGTACAATTTCATTTTGAGGCTGCTTCAAATTTAAATCATCCAAGTTTAATTTACCCAGCGCAGCAAACACAACTGTCGAACGACGCCACTGTTTATGTTTTGTGCGAATTACATTTTAGGCATATTCTTCCGACTTCCGGCGAACAAAACGATCGTGATTTCTTTAAGTATTATTGCACCAGATACATCCGAGGGATGATTGTCCTGAGGACGGAATTACACGAGGAGTTCCGATTGGGGCGCAACGGAGGTCTAGGTATGCGTTCAAAACACTTGCAAGATACGTACGGAACAATGTAGTATTGTTGCTTTGAAGTTTATTCCTTAAGCAAGTGGAAAACACTAAAGGGTCTTTACTTATTCATATGTTATATGTGCTTCATGACGTACCTTTATATTAAAAAGAAGAAAAGAATGCTATTTTTACAAACTTAGTCAAATGTGCATAACAAGCAGCCAAATATTTATAATTATAGATCATTAATTTGATATTATAACGAAAATTATGTTTATACCATTATATATTTTTTTCTTCAGTTTACTCTCCTTTTGGTTTATGCGTGCAAACGTTTTGCACGTGACTGTTTATATTAGCAATCTCATGCTGATTTAGATACTATACTATTCTGCTGTAGTCAAGGAAGAATGATTTAGCCGAGTTCATTGTCGGTGTCCATCATTGTTTATACTTGCTCTTTTGCATCCGGGTTTATAAAATGTTACATCAGATGTTTTTTTTTGAATATCCCAACCCAGTTTAAATACAATTATGCGATTACTTTACCACGAAAATTATTGAATATTCAGTGAACATCCGTAAATAATCTCATATTTATTATCTCAGAGCCCGCGAGTTCCCACGATTGATGTAACCAATAAAAAAAATAGGAAGTTACTGAGGGCAAGTATCAACAATATTCAATGTATATAAAAATCTCGGTCGACATTTTAAAGTGGCGCGATGTGCGTAGGTTCTTACGTACTTACAACTTAAATTGTCCAATTCACTCAAAACACCATTATGGTAGTAACTTTTGGAACACCTCCGCCTTTTTCTGATCGCCCAAGGAAATGGCCGAAGGTAATGTGAATGCGGTAGTAAATCGCTTAACGCTAACCAGAAATTACGATTTCGTCATCATCAAATCACGATTCTTCTAACAACAATCTCATATTGTGCTCATAGGCACGTAGCATATAGCCGAATGAACCGTCATTGTACGTTGACGGATGTGCATGCTTCCTATATTACTCTATGCCTGTTGACTGTTACTAACACAACATACGAACGTGATACTTGGCACCAATGGGTGCACATCTTAAGGGTACTTGTTTTGTGTTCAACGCCCCACCCAGAAATTTAAGTCTTGTGTAGAAGCAGATACAGTACTGCTTATTGATTATTTTGTTACATTTAGTCATTTTATTAAGATATTTGGATGGTTTAAAGGTGGTATTAGAAAGTTTGGAACTCTTTTTTTCCTCAAACATTCAAAAAATAACTTTTATATGAAAAGATCCAGCGTAGTGCTGCTTATTACTGCCCTACATCTATGTGAAATATGAAGCATAACACTCCACCACTCCTTATTAAAAAGTGACATTTTCTATCTGAGCCACGCTTCACCGATAACTATATTTAATATAACAAAACCACGTGGCCACTTACTTTTGAGATCACGTTCTATCATCATCCGTGTAACTCGCTGTGAAGTCGATATCTATTTTTAGCAGAAATCACCATCGTGTTTATTTATAGATATGGAAAGAAAGGGTATTTTAAGCATTTATTTTCATGATTTGTACTTTCTAACAAATTAGCTTGTGTTCAAAATTATCTTTGCTCAGAGTACAGTATGAGTTTATGCAGATCTTACAACCAGATTTCACCAAAGTCATAGCATGTTGTTACAAGTATTTGATATAGGCAAACTGTCGGATACCATCTTTTAAAAAAGTCCAAATGAAAATATCATAGCGATTACAAGCTTTAATTTATATTTTAATATTTTATTATAAACTTTCTTTTTATTATCTTTTGTTTAGATTTATGTTGTACTTTTAATCAGATATAAACCATTAGGTATACTCGAACCCGCGACCTTCTGATTCAGATAGTAGTAATTACCCCAGTCGACCACCCAAGCAGTTGTATGAAAGGTCACAACGGCACAGTATTTACAAGTAAAAAAAGTCAAACATGGAGATACCGAGGCAAGTCGACATTCTACAAAATAAAAAAAAAAAAAAAAAAAAAAAAAAACTAACGAAGAATAAAGGTGAGTCTTCCTGTACTCCAATCGGACTGTAAGATAAGCGTCACACCTTACCGAAAATACATAGTTTCTTAAGAATACAAATTTCACATACGCCAACATCGAATGGAATTTTGGGATTTTCTCTTGTGTGTTTGTAACCTCTCCTTAAAATACACACCTACAAGGCCCTCCCTCACAAAACATGATCAATGCGATTGACGACAATATTTGTATAAGGCCCGGCCATTGCCACGATATCAATTTCATTGACGATATAATTACGTCACACATTACCATAGTCAAAGTATATCGATAAACATTGGAAAACATTACATGAGTTGAGTTGGCAAACTGAGTGAAATCAATTGATCTTTTTAAAAGGAAAGCCAATAACCGATTGCTAGTCCAAATGTTTTATTTTTGTTGCCAAAATTAGCATGCTATAAATCACCCTAGCCAGTGAATGCACTTTACATTAGAGATTATCAATAATAATAATAATAATATAATAATAATAATAATAATAATAATAATAATAATAATAATAATAATAATATAATATAATAATATAATAATAATAAAATAATAATAATAATAATAATAAAATAAATAATAATAAAATAATACACAACTACAAGTAATACTTAATGGTTTAATAATACACTACTACATATAATAAATACTATACTACCTACTACTACTACAAATACTACTACTACTACTACTACTCTAGTAAGAATACTATAATGTAATAATAATAATATAATAAATAATAATAATATATAATAATAATAATAATTATCATTATTCTTGTTATATAATAATTATTATATATATTATACTACTTATACTATTATATCATATCTACTACTAATTAATAATCAATAATAATAGTAATTATAATAATAATAATAAATAGCAATAATAATAATGATAATAATAATAATAAATAATAATAATAATAATAATAATGGTAATAATAATAATAATAATAATAATAATAATAATAATAATAATAATAATAGTAATTATAACAGGGATATATACTAATTGCAACACATGGCAACACAATAAACAAATGTTGTATAAACAGACTCATATTGAAACAAAACAAAAAGAAAAAAAAAAAATAGAGAAAAGCATACAGTTAATATCCTAATATATTACATTTGGTATCTTACCTAGATGTATGAAGCAAAAATTGATGTCATCAGACGCACACTGTTTTAAGTTGACCGAGACCTGAATCACGTTATAATATATGTACAAAATAATTCCTTATTTAATATATATCTAAATGCAAACAAAAGACAGACATGTATACGAGTGCCGATTTATTTAAGCTTACGTTTTACACAATAAAATGGCGGGCGTAAAATAAGGGAAACTAAAAGGGGAATACCCCCAAACGTTGGCGTACTATTTTACGCATACTTCACGGCCTCAATTTTGATCCTTGTACAACTGGTTATAATTCAGTACTGTCATGTATACAGTCCACTTCCATTACAATAAGCGAAATTTCATCTTTTACCTCCTCCTCCTCTCCACCTTCACATGTGTCCACAGTTTTCTAAATATATACGTACGTATATTGGCTACACAGCTTAGGCAACATTGTTTCTACTACTGAGGACAAAAAGGTGAAATTGGGTGGTTAAGAGGTTGGTACAGTATTAACATTCTAAGCATTTATGTCCGTAAACACACTAGTTCATAATCTACACAAAACAGGAAAAAACATAACATACAATACATTTGTGACGTGAATATATACGTATAAAAGACACACGCGTATATTGTAAGCCTCAATTGAAACGCCACCATCAATATAAGCGCTTAACATAAATATAATAGAAGAACGTACACTCACTACACTTATGTGTCATTTTCTTTTATCATTATAATTAGCACATTAACTACAGTTGTAAAACAACAAGACAAACAACAAAAACAATAACATCAATAATAGTTAGCTATGATAATCATATACTAATGTATGAACATGCGCATTTCAAAGCCGTATGTTGTGTGTTATGCATATTATTTAGGATCAATATAAATTGTTTCACGGGGAGGTGTAAACATAATACAATGTGTTAAAATGAACCATAACACTTGGTACATGTAATACCTTATCAGTAAGAGAACAAGAATAGGCTATTTATCAAATTGATTTTCGTGACGTAAGTTCTATTTAACTTCTGTATGCTTTGTATAATTGTGATAACCCATTTATTAACACACTCTGTCTGTCGGGATAACTGAAATGCATGTATAAGTAATATTATTACATAAGACTCAATTTCCCTTTAAATACGAAAGTTCTTTTTTTCCTCACAAATACAATTGAAATCAACACGAAAATGAAAGAACAGTATAGCCAACTCTAAGCCTGAACCTAAAACCTCTTTTTTTCTAGGCCGATATTGGGGGAATAATTGTTTTGTATGAAATCTTATTATTCTACATAACTGAAATTAAAATATATAAACATTTGCTGTTTGTTACGAAGATTCGAAAACATATACCAATAATGTTATTTTGAATTGAAGGGATTTACTCAAATTATGCATTAAAAAGGAAATATATGCGTTCCAAAACGTTTGTAAATCAGATATCAATTTGTTTGGCACACATTTATAAACATAAAGAAGATTCAATACGCCGAACTATGGATTAGTTAGATATGTTGACATTAACATGACTGCATACCAGCTATTCTCCGGTTTTCACAAATCTCCAAAAACATAATGTGACAAGATAGTTTTTGTTATTAAATATATAGAAAAAGACAAAAAGTTTATCATTTTCTAAAAACAAAACAAAACAAAAATCAACAACAAACAAAACAAAAACAAGAACACAGAACAAAACAACAGCAACAACAATAACAAATCAAACAGAACAAAATAAAAACAAAACAAAACAACCAAAACAAAAAACAAAAACAAAACAAGTGGATTTTGATCAACTTACTACTTCTACAACTACAACTGCCGCTATTTCTTAATCTACTACTACTGCTACTACATCTACTACTACAACCACTATTTCCTAGTCTACTACGACTACCACTATTACTACAGCTACTACTACAACTACTATTTCTTAGTCTACTACTACTACTACTACTACTACTACTACTACTACTACTACTACTACTACTACTACTACTACTACTACTACTACTACTACTACTTATAATACTACTACTTCTACTATTATTACTACTACTTCTACAACAACAACAACAACAACTACTACTACTTCTACTATTTCTACTATTACTATTACTACTACTACTGCTACAACAACAACAACTGCTTCTACTACTACTACTTCTACAACTACTACTACTTCTAATAGAAATACTACTGCTACTATTACTTCCTGTCGTCTATCTGTTCAGTTCTGATTCCTCGCTTATATTTAATGAATGTTTATTATACATAACTCACAAGAGAATTAACGAATCTTATGTCCCTTCCAGTGACTTGAGTAATTATTTAATTTTTGAGTTTTGTTAAGTTGAACTCTGTTACTACGTTACTAACAAGGCATAGGAATATGAGATGTTAAAATTAGCGGACGAGCGGATTTCAGCAGGTTTAAAAACACATCTTTCGTTAAACTGTACTGCACTTCATGCACAAATAACGATAAATTGCCTTTTTAAACATAAGAATAATTGGTGCAGGCGAGTGATACAACTGTTTTCAGGTGGAGACTTGTAATGACTTTAAGCAAAATTTCAGCCTGCTTGAAGTCTTCATGAAGAACCTCATGTGGCTTTTATGAATCATTTTATCAAAAGGATATATTCCACTTTAACCTTTAATATCAAAACCAGTATGGATGAAATTAGTAAGTGTAGTTGCTTTAATTTAAAAGTGACCATTGCAAATAGATTAGCGTTCAGTCACTTCTAACCAGGCATGTTGGGTTAACCCTCCGTGCCTAGGTCTGGTGAAGTTATAATGTAGAAGAAACATAATGAGAATGGTCTAATATCCGTTGGATCATACATATACTACAAAGTACAAGCAGGATAAAAGGAAGAAAATAAACATACATGTACGTCCGAATAGAAGAAGGATAGACAGAAGAAAGTGAACATACATCTTCGTCCAAATACAACAAGAATAGACAGAAGAAAGAAACCATATATGTACGTCCGAATAGAAGAAGGATAGCCAGAAGAAAGTGAACATACATCTTCGTCCAAATACAACAAGGATATATCGAAGAAAGTGAACATGCATGTACGTCCAAATAGAAGAAGGATAGACAGAAGATGTATGTCCATATACAACAAGGATAGATAGAAGAAAGTGAACATACATGTATGTCCAAATACAACAAGAATAGACAAAAGCAATTATGTCATTAATGGGTGTCTAAAAATTCAAATAACTTAAAATCCCATGACAAATTAACAAGTTAATTAATAAATAGCCAAAGCGCAAGTATGAAGACAATGATCATGTATGGTAAGAAAGGCATATGGGTAAGTCTTCGCTTAGACTGGTTTAGTTAAAGAAATGTGCTCTTTACTTTTAGCCTTTTGTCTTTGGTAATCAAATCGCTGTTTAGACTGTGTAAGTTATACCATGTAAGCGATTACAGACATACTACTGCCACATCAACCGTTCTAACCCTCTTCCTGCTATGTTACACATATAATTCTTTCTATTTGATTGCACTGAACTAAAATTGGGTCCAAAATAATGGTCCGAAGTCCAACTTGGAACAACCAAAATGCAAGTAGTATAAAGTTAAAATTGACTCCTAGTTATTCATTTCGTAAACACTACACCCCTGTAATTTGAATCTAAGATCTCGACTGTCACATTCTTTTCCAAATGCATGCATCAATTTTAGACCGAGATGCCCTGGGCTAAGGACATCTAAACTATCATAGAGGGACATAGATGATGATAGGAAATACCTCTGTCTAACTGATATAGAGCCACAGAAGACACCGAGACCACGTGCGGGATATCACCAATACATGTATCTTCAGCCTAGTAGATAATGCATAGTAAGCGGAACAGTCGTTCTAATTACATTTCCCCTCCCCCCCCCCCCACACACACACATCCGCGCCTTTCCTCAAGACATTATAGCTGATATACAAATGCGGCATTGTTCTTTCATTAAAGTGCATTTCATGTACATCTGCATTATGCAATATACTCAATCGAACATCTAGTTTAAACAGAAAACAATGTTAATGTTAACATCTGCAAGCACAAGTGACTGTCTAGTCTCCTTTGACCTGCATATTTGTTTCGGTACTCGCACTCCTATTTCCAAGGCACGAAAACTGTCAGCGAGTCGTACAAGTCATGCTGTGTCAATCATTCGTGTCTCTGAAGTTCACTTTTCTCATACTCTGGCCGCTGTCGAAAGCTACACCACCCTAAAACCTACAATAGCTGTGCGAATGTTAACCTCTGTAAACCGGATTTTAGCTTATTAGTCGTTCTTTTTGCCGACTGGCTGCACCTGTTGAGTTTTCAGTATATTTTAATGTCTTAGCTCAGTTTTTGAGTAACTGTTATAGGCATGTTTATATCTGTGTTTAGCGCAGTTTTCAAATGTCAGTTTGTGGTGTAATACACATACATGCAGCTCCCTATCGTATTGATAATATACAGGGAACAGTACATGCATACAGAAGACAAGGAACAACACCAATAACAACATACGTAATGTTGCATTGCAGCAGTAACACACACGGATGCATTTATAAGTTAAAAGCACACAAATGGTTGACATGATATGTCTTCACAAATCTTATACAAGATACTGTCTTGGCAGAATTTAAAATCTGTATCCTCTCTTTCCGTGGGTTCAAGTCCCGGCAAGGTTTACAACCTCAATGTAGAGAGGTATTTCAGCTGACATGTGATGCACCAGTGGTTTTAACTAAACACATGTTATAGTCTTCCTAAACCAAAATTTAAGATTGAACGTTGCCAAAACGGCAATGATAGTGTCGGTGCGATGTAACAAAAACAACAACAAAAACACAACAATTACATATATTTGAACAAGATACAATGTTAATGTTTTTCACTAATTATCAGACATTCAATACAATTCAATACTAATTACCCAGATATTGTGATAAGTTAGTTAAGTATTACTGCACCGCATATCACTCGAGACACCATGTTTCTTTTTTTGTAACTGTCGATGAAATGTGCGGAAAAAATCTCTAAATCGACTAAAACGAATGTGGGAATTATTGACTTGGCTGCATAAGCTGCAATGCTTATCTAATAAAGTCTTATCTTATGACCGTCTTCTTATACTGTTCAACGTACGAACTACTGTAACCGCAGTCAATGTAGCATCTAAAAGTAATGTATGAGTGCGCCTCTGGAAGAGTCACGCTCTACCATCACGTTCGATCACTGGTTGGTTTACGCTATTTCATGCGATGTTCCCGTGTTTATGTACTTTTACTGGTAAGTAATTCCTTCTATTGTGCTTTTAAATGACTTTTTATAAATACATGTATTGCGATACGTATAGGACTGTATCATACTTTGTCTTGCTACAGCCTAACATCCAGCGCAATGCAACGTCCGACATTGCCTGAAATCGTGTTGAAAGATATAACACTGTGAGCGATATTATACTGTTTCCTGTATGTAGTAAGTTTGAATAAATATGCGACATATTAATGAGCTTTGTTTGCTGTTCCCAAACCGAACACAAATACTTAGCTCAGCCTTACAATACAATTTAATATAGTAGTCATCGGTCTTTGTCGAGAAGAATTCTTATACAAATTTTATTCATAGGCCCCTGACAAAGCCCATTGAAATTTGCACTTTATTTTAAGTGTTTTAGGCCATGGGCCTGAACAGTCCAAAACGTAGGTCTCAAATAGAATTGTTTACGCTGACATGCTGAATTAAACATGGAGAAACGGACCTATCTATCTTGGTACTGAGTAATACTAATTATGTATTATATAAAATTGACGAGTAGATATGTATCATGTACTTGTAGTTTAATTAATATTGGCAAGATTCCTAGATATGAAAAATACCTGGCAACGCATCGCTATCACTACACGTTTCTACAAACAGCATAATCAACATTGTCATTCATTTAACAATTAAACACTAACGTTTGCACGGTACACACGTATAAGTGTTGTCGGTGAGTTGTAGCCCTTTAAATCGTTAGCCTCCCACCGCATAGGTGTGGGTCCCGTTTGGGGTGAAGGACGTGATGTGAGAAGGTCATTCCAGGCAATCTGCGGTGGTCTACATAGGCATTTGTCAGGGGTCCAACAAAATAGCTGGACATCGCTTTTATAATAAAAGTAGGTCGCTGCGATGTATTTAAAACATTCCACAACTGCACATCAACTACGGTGCTAATAATTACAATGCGTTATGTTATTTATTTATTTTCTTCTATCTGCTATACATTTCTGCCGACACTCTTCTACACTTTCACATATGAGATTTTTATATTTTAGAATTGTTTCCACTATGTATATAATTAATTTGACCTTCATCAATTTAACCCCTACTACCTAAATGTATACACAAATCTCATTTCATAAATTTGAAATTTAATAAAGTATAAAATAAATGGCGGAAAATGCATTATATACGCTAAGCATCTATAGAACTTTAAGCCTTTCATATGCATACAGGTGTCTATATTTTTTACAATTAACATAACGACATGACAAAATGAATTGTACTTTTACAGGTAATTAAATAACATCAACATTAACTGTGCTCGTTTACATCGAAGTATACGCTTATCCATACCGCTATAATATTAAATGACTAAATTTTGCTAATTATTTTGTCATTTCGTTATTTCTCATATAAGTTTTTACCAACAGGAAGCATTTGTTTTTACCTAAACGTAATATTCAAATCAATTATTGCTACAAACCCTGTTATATTTGCACATATATTTTTTAAAACTCCTTATCAAATATTCTTAGCAATTAATGATTGTTGCATGTTGTAAGATCGATCAACATCATCTCAGTTTTAACGCATATAATTTTCGGCAGATTAAAGAATTAAAGACATTGGAAATGACTTTATTTAAAGCCCTCGACACCACCCCATAATCATTTTTTGAGATCACAATCGGCGGTTTTAATTTGTGCACAGTACACAGAGATGTCAAAGAGGCAAAGAAGACAAACAAAACAAAAAGTCAAGCTTGATGCACACGGGCTTACTGCAATGCTATTGGTAGGAACGACTCTTATAAGACTTACAATAAATGTTGAAAACGAAACCAGTCGTTGTTATTGTCCTGAATATGTTATCTCGGCAAATGTTCGACCCTAATAGTTGGCATTTGTGAAGAAAGTAATCTGAATACAAATAACAGGAATCAGTATTTTAATACACGCGACAAGACATTTTGGCTGAATTTTGCACATGTAACTAGTAAATGCGTACATAGGTAAATAAGAAAAGGTCCTATAAAAATTTCCACAGACTTTTAAATCTTAGGCAAACACGGTAAATGTAAATGTGACAAAAACACAGAGACGAGACATAACACACAAAACAAAAACCCCACCAGGTATCGCTTTGGAACGGTCAGTCGGCAAAAGGACGACTGGGGTGCTTAAACCTGATTTGTGGAGCGCTTCAACCTCGCACTTCCTGAAGGTTTTACACAAACAGTGTAAATAAAAATATCCCGTCAAAGTGAAACAACTAGCAGTAAACACCTGCATCGGGGGTTACAACAAAAACAATGAACTTATATACAGACAAAATAGCTAGTAATAAAATAAGCTATCAACATATGTACAGTATGTACAGTAGATATAAGCCTAGGCAACCTAAAAATTGAACCCAAATGAGAGAGTAGTTTGAAATAAAACAGCCCAAGCGCTGACGTATAATAAGAATAATTTAACGACGTCATACAATACCACGACGTCATATGCCAAAAGTGTCAAAAGTGACATGTAAAAATCACGACATAAATCATCGAATTGTAGAAAACAACCCAAACCAACAATTGTTGTTATATTGTTAGGCAATAAGTTTTAAAATAACATTTCATAAAAAGCCGAAGTACAAAAAATCGCGATGTTACACCTACTGTGCAATCTCACGTAAAGGGTATGGAGACTGCTCAAGTTGTTTTACCTACATAGGGCACGACTCGGGAGATGAAGAGACGAGAAATTCATCAGTGACTTTCAATTATGGCTTTAAGTCACTGTTTAATATAGTCTCAACAACCTGTCCGGTCATCGTGTAATTTAAAAGCAATGTAAGTTCTTGACTGTAAAATGGTAACTTCCAAGAAATGCAGTACAACGAAGGATTTCCGGGTTGTTAGCGCCAGCAATTAGTTTGTAAGTGGTCAGAAAAGCAATTAAGATCCTTTATTTTCTTAAAAGTGTATAAAACATTTCCACAAAAAGCAGGTAGCTTATTCCTTTCTGCATAAATGTTTTCATACTGCTATTATACTTGGAAGCAATAAAATCATTGCGTTGAAAGAATTTTGAAAACCTTTTTCTTAATTTGTGAAAACGAAAGCCTTGCTGTAACAGTTTAGAAGAAATAAACCGGTTTCTAGCATTGAATTCTTCTACTTTGGTACAAACTCGTGCAAACATTGTAAGATGTGATATGTAGATACCATAAGAGGTAGCACGAAGTGAATCACCGTCAAGGTATGTATAATTCACAATTCTAAAGTCTTTTGTCATAGATTTTAGTAGAAGCGTTGTCATTGGAAACAGCGATCTAAATGTCTAGAAATGCTGCATTTAAATGTCAGTTATTTGCTTTATTAAGGGTAAGTGCTGGAGGGTAAATTAGATGGACCATTTGAGAAAGAAAGGATTATCTATAGTTAGAATATCGTCAAGATAACGTGACGTTAAATTGAAAGCCTTAAATTGAAAATTCCAAGGCGGTAACTGATAGTTTTTCCTTTTTGTGTGTTATGTCTCGTCTCTGTGTTTTTGTCACATTTACATTTTCCCTGTTTGCATTTGTCTAAAGGTTGATAAAATTTAAATAACTGTGGAAATTTCGATAGGACCTTTACTTATTTACCTATCTATAACGTGGCTTTGGTTAGAAGGTGATAAAGTTAACAGGAAATCACGTTCAAAGCAGTAAAAAACAAATCTGCAATAAATGGTGCACAGTTGGTTCAAATAGTTGTCAAATAGGAAACATAGAGCTTCACAAACATACATGCAAGTCCACATAGTAAACTTTTCTTAGAAATTGTTAGTAAAATGCATTACTTTTATGACATGCAGTGTACAGACGTTGCTCTCGAGCAAATGTTTTCTCAATAAGAGCAATCAATTTGGTCTTAATTAAATCATGAGTTAAAGAAGTGTACAGCGTAGAGAAATCGCAAGTATTAACTTCAGAGAAATGAAAGTTTAAAGTACGAAACTTGTCTAAGACTTCTGAAGAATTTCTAATAGACCAAAAATGTTAATGCCTGAATTTTCATACACTTTTCCACAATATTTATCAAAGTGATTACGAACGTCTGTAAGGCAAGAAATAAGTAGTTTAGATATGTGTGTGTGGTGGTGCTAGAGCTGGCATTAGCTATAAACCGTGACTTGTATGGTGTTTTGTGAAGTTTACGAATCCAGTACATTGAAGAAAGATTTTCTTGCTTTGTTTCTATCTCGATATTGAAGTTATGTTTCACATATACTTTCTTATTTTCCGTTAACACCTTTGCAGTTTCGAATAACCTTTTGAATTTCAGGTACCTCGTTATTAACAATTCACGAGCAGTATAGACATGCTGTTTCGCCATTCTCACATAACACCGCGCCCTTCTCTTTTCTTTACAATCACGCCTAAATAAACGTGATAAAAACATTCTTTTTAACAATTCCTGACCACGCGAAATTTGAAATAGTAAACTTTCCCTTAAGAACATGCATATAACATAAACAAGTATATCGTTGGAATTAATTTCAAAAAGATTATTTCTTTTGTACCGGCACGTAGTATAACAAGTTCGTGTAGAAAGCTTATGTAACATACACGACACGTTTTCCAAAATAAGTTTTGTACGCTCACGTAGTATAACCAGTTCGTGTGGAAAGGTTATGTAACATACACGACACGTTTTCCAAAATAAGTATCTTTGTTAAACTATTAGTTAATAATAAGCAATCAAAGCCAAATACGAACTAAATGCACGTTTTCGACTTACCCAGAATCTATCAGGATGAAATATTTTCAACCACTGAGTAAACAAAGAATACTTTTTATAAGTTACAAATGTCAGGTCTTTCAATTTAAAACAAGCTGTAATTGAACTTAAACTAGTTTATTTGTCTCAAGGGAATTGTTGCTGTTCAACAGCACATTTATGTGTAACTTCTGGTCAATTAATATTATACACGACAATATATCTACTCATAAAGGGTACGAAATGCCAGATGAATTCCTTTGTAACTTGTTGTAAAGATATTGCAGACGCAAATAATCTGCTTGTAGACCGTTGGTGTAATAAAGGAAAAGAAACACTGACAAAGTAGCACACAAAAGATCAATAAAGCTTTTTCCTGATAATAGATAATACAGTACAGTTTCAAATCCTTCTAATTTAAATA
The DNA here is from genome assembly GCA_007844125.1 of Sinonovacula constricta. Taxonomy (NCBI): domain Eukaryota; kingdom Metazoa; phylum Mollusca; class Bivalvia; order Cardiida; family Solecurtidae; genus Sinonovacula; species Sinonovacula constricta. The sequence goes on along the minus strand of CM017560.1, from coordinate 48,176,263 downwards.
AAAAATTTACACTTTCGTATTCAATTTTCACATTCATATTCTAAACACTGTCTTTTCAGAATATTCAGTACCAATTCGACGCTTTTCCTGTAAAGATGTACTGAGTGCTGAGAAGTGAGTCTCTCACTAGTTCTGAGGAGTGAGTCCCTCACTAGTTTTGAGTAGTGAGTCTCATACTAGTTCTGAGTAGTGAGTCCCATACTAGTTCTGAGTAGTGAGTCTCTTACTAGTTTTGAGTAGTGAGTCCCTCACTAGTTCTGAGTAGTGAGTCTCTCACTATTTCTAAGTAGTGAGTCCCTCACTAAGTCTTACATTAGCACCAATGATGATATTTATGCAGGTATAGAGATTCATTTAAAGATGTTGCAGAGACATCAATACATTGCTGGCCACAAAAGTGATCACATTTTCACTAAAACTGTGTTCAAGTTATCGAATTGTATCGATTGGACAAATCCAAGCTGATTCATTTTACTTTTATTACTATTAAGCCTTTTGCTATTTTTACTTTTGACAGCTAATGACATCTCATCGATGCAATAGTATAAGTACTAATTTTAAACCTCGGATTATTGAAACTACGATGGATAAGGCCAATCAACGGACCTGTCACAACAATTATGGCTTCAGTGTTTTAATGCCACAGATGAAGGCTATGAATATGACATAGCATCTTTAATTTTAGTTCGTAAAGTCATTATAAGCTGTCGTCTTATTGCAAATTAAGTGGGAGAGCTTTTATAGAAATGAACAACACCACTGTCACAGGTGTTAGCAATATTTGATGCTTTCTGTTTTATAGGTTGTCCCTGTAATTGATATATTGTCATTGTGCTTCACGTGTAAATTGAAATATGACCGATATCGTCTTCACTGAAACAAAGGGTGTTTCAGTTATCCAACCATTAATAACCCGATAATTTGTTATAACACTTGACACTTATGTTTTTCCCGCCTTTGTGAAATATTTACGGGAGAAAACTGCGCAATTTTTCCGATGTTAGAATTTGTGCTTCTTTACAGTAAGTACCTTGTGAACTGAAGCTCCTGAAACAAATCGTACAATGATCTGCGGAATATTGCTGGCATTTTTGGAGGTATTTGGTGACAAACACTAATGTCAAATGCTTTGAAGGTTACAAGATTCTCATCTAAGTCATCTTCAGTATTCGGATCTCTCCCACCATTGTCCTTAGCAGCCATATTACTCAGATTATTGAAAAAACTCAAACACTATCAGTTACATCTGTAGTTTTTTTCAAGTCGTATTTCTGAGATTTTGATATTTTCTCGGCGTGACTACTGTTCCACCATACCATATGCAAATGCATTCAAACGACAGCTACCTTTTCTAGATCTTCCTTAAGCGCAAACTTGTCAAGCGATTCTTGCAATTTGTCAAACCTTTTATCAATTTTCTCCTCGAGACTTGAAAAAGCCTCAAAGATAGAGTCAAAACCATCTCTCAAGCTGTTTTTTTCCACCTGAGTTATTGCTTTTTGGTCCCATTTCTTGCGAGCGTTATGTACGAAACACAACAGGGCCGAATCCTCACCAATGCTGAAGACAGGTTCTAGCGGCTAACACAACGTTGATAAGTAAATAATAGTTGCTTTTGTTTGCTAATATTTACTGATCTGAAAGTTATTATTAGTTAATATTTACTGATCTGTACGTCTGTTTCATTTTTTCGTAACCTACGCCAGTATTATTTTTTTTCTACACAAACCATGACCGCTCGAAAACTTCGCGTGCTTGCCGCCAACCATAAATAATGCACTGACGTGCTATAGTAATAGCGGAAATACTTCCTTGTTATTTAAATGTACACATTTATAAATTAATAACATTATGTCATACGCTTTATATTTAATTAAATTTGAAATAAAGAAAAAACAATACGGATGTTGCCATTGAAGCTTGGTAGTACATCTCATTATTGACGAATGTACATAGTAACGATGTATCGTTATAACAAACTTAATTGCATAAATACATGAGTATACAATGCAAAATACTGTTGTCTTTTAAAATGTTATCTATCTCGTATGAAAACAACAACAACAACGTGTTTTACCAAGAAAGTATTGTACTTTGACAAGTAATTCGATAAAATCGCTATTTAATGTTTGTCTCTTTCTTATTTTTGTAGCAATCACACTAGAATCCCAGCAAACAGAAATTCATTAAACATTTATTTTAAATGACAAAAAGGCTGATTTCTCTAATGACAAATCCAAGTTAGCGTCAGCAGTAGTAGCAAAATTAGTAGTAGTAGCAGTAGTTGTTGTTGTACCAATAGCAGCAGCAGTTAAACCATATTGACTGTGGCAACAATGTGTAGCCAATCGAAAGCCGGCTGTGTTGTTGTGGCAGGTAATTTTCTAACCGTTTCAGCTCCCCTAATCTCAGAAATAGGTGTTAATTGCTGTCTGGTTACGATAAATGCGTAATGTGAAGATGTTTCGTAATACGACTGTAGTATGGAGAGCCGAATATAAGTTTTGGAACTTGTGGCTCAACCATTCTGTATTATTGTTAATTTTAAATTTGTTATGCATAACATATGTAGTAGGCAATGTACTATTTTTAGCCACCTAGATTGTGTACAAATCACGCACTTTAAGCCTGAAGTTACTAACCCAACTGCTACACATGGATCAGAGGATAATATTTTTATTTTTGTCATCTGTCTTATCACATTGTCTCTGCCACTTTGCGCAGACTTTGCTACTAAAACGGTATTTTATTTAGTAAATTTAAGGAAACGTGCCATTTGTCTACATTTCTTGAACAAAAAATTCGTAGAAAGTTAAGTAAATTGCACTAAAGTACAGGCCAGTCCAGAAATTGGAGAATTGGAGGATTTTGAAGAAGATCGTTCCTTTATAAACAGATATATATAATCCATACAGGGTCCCTCATAGGTACGAACAATCCTTACAATCAGCATAAATGTTTTGTTATATAATTTGAACTGACATACATCCTGTTTAACATTTGATATGCCTACAATCTATACTAGTACATTTTGTCGAGTATTGCTTAAGTTACTATAACAGCAATGGTATAGGTAGATACGAATTTGAATATGTTGTATTTCCCGCTCATTGTGAGTTAGAATTATAACACTAAAGCAGCTGTTTAAAACACAAACGTTTGATTCGTGCTTAATGTTCTGGCTTTGAACTCTTACAAGAACGTTTAAACCTCATAATAAAAGTACGAAATTGCATCTCGCGAGTAACGTTTAAAATAAATCAAAATAGCAGACATACATATATAATGTAGGATGCAGATACTACTCGATTATAAGGTCGCCTTTATAATCAGAGAGGGAAATGTAATTATATGACAAAGTGTAAGTATCCATTATAAGCAGAAGCTTAAATTCCCTTTTTTTCGATTTGGGAATAATGCGATTATTATTATTATTATTACACCTTCGATGTTGTCTAATATTGTTTCTTTTAAGTTTTTGTTTTATGTTTTAGCACCAGTTAGAATTGATAGCTATGATATATTTTATGCATAATATTTTTTATCAAACTATCTGTCGTGCCGTGTTCGAACGTGGATCACGACGCTGTTAAATTAAGCGTTCAGCGCCGAATTATATTTTTTGTTTCATGAAAAGATGTACGATAATCATACAATACATGATATATTGCTTATTGAAAGATAATTTATGTATATGTTTATCTGATAAAAGGATGCAGTGGTGTACTATTATCAAAATATAAATTAAGAAATATTATACAAATAATCACAGCTGAACATTTTCAATTATGTATGTTCCGCCACTCTTTACCAGCACATATTACAGGAACATCTATATTTTAAGTAGACATACACAGTGCACGCCTTTTAAAAATATAAATTGAAAAGTTTTGTTCAATCTTATTTTACATAGCAATCATAAGAAAATACACTTTAATCAAAACATGGTCCTAGTTATGGTTAAACGCTACAATTGTTGAAAATGATTGACGAAAATACAGTAAATGTACAAATTGTCTAGAAAATGAGACATTTTGTGAATGCAAGTCCGTCAATTATGATCAAACATGGCAAATAATCATAGTTGCAAGTATATGAAAATGTCTGTAAAGATAACATTAAAATTTGCGGCATCTTTCTACTTTATTGAACTCTATTACTCACTTATATTTATTATTATTCAGACTGTTCCTAATGTCTAAACCAATGGATGATTCCTTATAGCATTTTGATAATGGCTTGTCGCATGACAACAGTAACATGCCACGCGCATTTCGACGGAAAACAATATAAATGACTATTGTAATTGTGCTTCTTATTGCTCTCTCATCATGACTTACCGCATAATGAGATTTATTGTGACATAGTACTACATAGTGTAAACAATTGGAACCTATACTGAGCATACAGCCAACTTTATCAAAGCAGTTGTGTATACCTGTTTCAATAGTTCTGTTGTTAATTTCTTCTGGATATACAAATGAAAATAATTCAGGAAAGAATACACGATGTTCGAAGGAACCATTTTACATTTTGGATACAGGAATATCAATCAAACTTTCCATCTGAATATCTTAAATTAATATTGTAGCAAGAAGATATCAACAAACTATGGTTAATCTTAATGGATCGCAAATGTTCTCAATGATAGCTATGTTAAAACACTTGTTACGGACTGCAAATTAAATACTGCAGCCTAAAACATTGCTGTGTGTTACAGGCCCTGATCCAGAACTTTTCAGCTGTGGGGGCCGAAGACCGACGTTGACTTACATTCTAGGGGTCCGTGGGTATGCTCATCCGGAAAGATTTTTTTTTAAAATGTCGGAGATGCTTTTGCATATATTGGGAGGAAATAATTAAAACAAGTCTTGCTATCTTAGTTTTACAGCAAACACTCAGTGCAGTATCGTCGGATTTTATACTTAACAAATATACATGAATATTTCCTGAATTGAGATTTCAGTTGGGTTATCGAGAATGTGATGTGCATTATTTCGATGTAGAGTATTTATGGAAGTTACAACGCATCTTCAAAGTACACAAAAATTTACATTGGAGCCTTCAATAAATGGTGCGACAATCAAAACTGTACTGATCTACCGGGTTGAGGAGAAGTGGTTGTGCGTGACTATATAATTGAGATGACAAAGAATGATAGAGTCGGAAATAAAATTTAGCGAAGTCGGATGTTTGATAATTGTTATTCAAAGTTAAGTGCATTCTATACGGTTAACCGGATAGCATATTGCTTATAGCATATCCTCTTATCCGGTTAACGCCGTCATTGTGATCCGGTAAAGGTTTGTATTATTGGCACAAGCATTGCAATTGCTAATCATTTTTTTACCCTGTTATCAAACAGACATGCATTTTTCTAGGTCATTTACTATTTAACTTAATTTCTGCTATTTCTACGATCAATTCTGCGTGTTTTTATTTTTTTCCATAGAATCTATGTCAAGACTAAAAGCAGACTGCTTACTCAATGTCTGTAACTTACATGACATTTAACTTAATGTCGGTTTTTAATACGGCATATCAACTCAATTCCGCTAATTTTTACATCGGATTTTTTACATCGAATTAATTCCATGTTGGCAAATATGGACCAATAGCTATGGACTAATAACCCATGCCGGTAATCTTAAAGCCCAAGTTGGTAATTTATATGCATAATAATTCTATTCCGCCACATATATACGACATAAAAGCTCCAAATCGGTAAATTATACAAACTTATAAAAACAGGCGTAATACTGCCTGATAACTCCATGTCAGCAATATGTTATATCTTTAATATAACCGATAGTTTTACCCTATACATTTCATGACCTGCATCGTAATTCAAAACAAGCACAAACAATAAAAAGCGACAACAAAAACAACAAAACAACAACAAAAACAAACAAAGAAAAACGAACAAAGAAACAAACAAGTGCAAATAATTGAGACATCCCCATTTTCAAGGGTTATAATCAAAGTCCCCGATTGGTATGTACGAATTATTGTGTGCGATCCCGTTTCGTTTGGGTGAAAATACACACGAATTTGTTCCCAGTATTTCATTGCAAAAGTCATATCGTTTGAAAGAGGTTTCATTAAGGACTTATATTGACCAAATTTTGATTTGTGTATAAATAGTAGCCTATTCCATGCATGTACATTTTACATAGGCATTGCACTCGCTGCAACGGCTTTCTATTTTACACAGCTATTTTACAGACCATCGTCGGACACCCAAGACCAATTCATTCCGTTACTCTCCATTCATCGCCCATGGGATATTTAGTTCACTTTTCGCCGTTCCTGGTAATGATATTTCATTAGTCGCTTCATAATCCGATGAAGATTTCAGTCCAATGATTAAGCTTGTTTCTTTCGATTGTGGGACTGGGCGCGGTCATTGTTATACTTCTAGTCTTCACGGACATGAAATTACTAGATGCTATACTTTTTGTTGACTGTTTGGATGCATTTACCTTTTGGACATAAGAAATATACATGTATGTCGAGAATAAATGATGACAAATTACTAAATGTAAGCGAATACATAATTCTGTCGCGCCTCATGGTAATTCAGTATAAGCATATAAAAAAGCTTAATTTTTATAGTTTAACAATCCAAGTCCCCAGTTGTTTGTAAAATGATAGCATGTGTGTTCCGGCTTGAAGTGGAAATGTACATAAGTGTGTCTCCCCATTTGTATTGTAAAAAAAACACATTGTTTAAAATCAAACATTTCAAAGCAAAACTAATATCAGCCAAACAATGTGTTCTTCTATAGCATTCATTGCAACATTATCCCCAAAATCCCCGTTTATCGTGGTCAAATACCAAGTCCCCGTTTGACACCAAATACAATGAACGTGTGCATGAATGTGTGTGTGTGCGTGTGGGTGTGCGGTGGGTGTACGGGTGCGAATGTGTGTATAGGGGTGTGCGTGCTAATGAGCGTATGTGTTGTGTGTTTGCTTTGGACAATTTCGTTTTTTTTATAAATAAATGACCAATTAAATCTCGTTTTCCGACGCTTTTATTACGTTAATATAATAATGTCCATTTACACATGCACACAAAGAGCTATAAAAGCTATTCGATTTAATTTCATTGAATGAATAATTGATAAAATGATAATGAGGTATTATGAAAATCATTTGATTTAATTCTTCCAACATAAATAATTAATTTATAGAAAATTTGAAAATAAAGTGTCATACTTGTTTGTAATTCAAAGTTTTTTTTTTATAAAACCCCCATACAAAACTATGATGCTGCTTGACAAAAAGTCCAAAGTATCAAAGTGTAATATTATATTGGTATTTGCGATATTAAACCTGTTCGCACTGTTGTAAATACACTTGTCGAAGTGAGATTTACAGTTAGTGTTGCAATATACAAGATAGTCGTCACCAAGCAAGCTCTTCTATTTGCTTCAAGAATCATGACACAATATGAAGTAATCTGACTTAAAAGATGCAAGAATCTCTAGAATTATTAAACAAATCGGGCACATAGGTAAGAATTCTTGTAGAGCTTACTCTGATTTTAACATATTAAATAGAAAATTCCATACCAAGTAAGTGATAAATGCGAAGGTGACGAAATGGTGCGTTACGTAGCACATTACATTAAGCAGTTTGTACAAACTAAACCATTATGTTTTTTGTTTGTTTGTGTCATGTCAAGGAAATATTCATATTTCATCAACAGTTTTTAATATCCATCAGAATTCCGAATCTTTAATAGGCGAACGGGGGTTGAAATTGATTAACACTCTATAAAATTCAAGTTAAATTAATAAACACACAAGCCATTAATATAATTATATTTTTTTGTAATCAAATGTCAAACATTATGTTGTTTATAAATTGTATTCTATACTCAGTTATTCTCTCCTCCCCCTCCCCCCCCCACGCCGATGGTTCATTCTAGATATTATAACATTTTACAATTTGTTTGCACTATTCTTCTCTGAGGACCTTGAGGAAAAAATTGTGAAAGTTTGAATCTCCCCAGTAAGTATCTGGTGTGTGTGTGTGTGTGTGTGTGTGTGTGTGTGTGTGTGTGTGTGTGTGTGTGTGTGTGTGTGTGTGTGTGTGTGCGTATGCGTGTAGGCGTTCGTGTGTGCTTTTTGTGTCTGTATGCATGCACGCGTGTTTGCCTTTGTCTGCCGAAAGTTCAAATTATTTCATGTAGTACTTTTTCAAGGACCTTCTAAAGCGACACCGTCAAGAGTTACGAAAGTTGGGTTTCAGAAACGCACAGGATTGACCCTGCATGACCTTAACTACTCGCGATCAGTTATTCATGTCAGGGAAGAAGTAGAGCGTGTACAGAACAAATATGCATGTCTAAGAAGACTATACGCTTCAAATGATAACATTAATATTGTTATATATATAAACTGAAAGTTCATTATATTGTGTAATTCAGACATACATAAAATGCAGATTTATGAATGAACAGTATCGCGACGAATATCACTCATTGACTAGACGAAATGTGTCGAAATGAGGAGCTTGCTGTCAGAGAGGTGTGAAGCACTCGGCATTTTTAGATTCAGATCACAGGGGCGTAAGAGGTAGAAATTAATTTCAATTTTAGTGCAGTTTGGTCGAATCCGATAGCATAGATGAGCATTCATTTAGACTTAAGATAAATGCACAATTATATAGAAAGTATAGAATGTTCAGTAAAATGATTTCTACTATGGGGATGTTACTAACTGGTGTAACTTTTATCCCAATGTTAGATCTATATTTTAAAAGAAGTGTTTAGTTGCCGCTGAATACGTGCTTGCTTTTCAATTTCCGTTGTACGGTACATTTCATTTACTACGGAATAGTTTTGACTATTGTTTGCACACCTGTAATCGCGTAAAGAGTAAAACTTTCACAACCAAAACAGCGCTTCCGGCGCTTTGATTTCCTATTGAGCCCAATAAGTTACGCTAAGTTGTAACAAAAATAGAGCCTTAATAGGTGTCCAACATATGTAAATGAAACAATGCGTCGACGATTTAATTGGTAGGTCGCTAATTAAAGTCAAAGTACTTCGAAATAATGTAATCGGTACATAACAATTTAGAACAAGAAGTAAGTGTTACAGAAAACTGACCCATACAATACTGACTGGCCAATCCTTAGGCCCGACTTCATAAATAAACGTTTAAGCGCTCCTTGAATCAAAGCAAATGTAATGTAACGTTGTTTATAAATACTTGGGCTGTAGTTATACGAAATCAAACAAAAATATGAATTTATTCAATACCAAGTTGGATAGTCGGTTGATTATTAGATTGCCAAAACAAAAGGTCGCGGGCTAAAGAATTAAAACAAACTAGCAATTTCTTCAACGTTATCTTACACTTTTTCTCTGTTTCTTACATTTTATTAGCTAGCACATTTACAGCTCATTAATAAATCGAATACTCATTGTATCATTTTCCTCAAACCTCAAAGATCCGTGATTATTATGGCCTAAAGATCCCTACTACAGCGGGTTGTATCTGATCTGCAAGACATGGGTCCAAACCTCTTTATTACGAAAACTAAAATCTTACATCTTTAATCTAACATTATTCATATCGACGCTAATCTACATCCTCGAAATGCCTAGGGAGTACACATTAAAGAGATACAATTATTTTTATTTAGTATGAACTAAACTTGAAAAATAACTGTCAGAAAAAGAATTCATCAGCATTTTTAACATTGGAAATGTTTATACTGACATAATGACGTATTTGTATGTGTTCTTGTGGTATTATATATTTATGATTCACCCGCATAATTAACTTTGAGGTGATGTTACATCATATTTTAAAAACTGACATCAACTGCTTTGACAAAAATGAACCCAAGTATTGTAAATTTAGCCATAGCAAAGGGCTTATGAAAAGTGACATATACTATAAATCTGAAGTTGCACTAGACAACTGCACTCACACGCATTCAAGTAACATGTAAAAGGAGCACTGAGCTGAGACACTTTTCAAACAGAAACAAAAACATTTGTACCATCTTGTAACGGACAGTCGGCAAAAAAGGCCGACTGCTTTGCTTTAAGCGGATAGTGGAATCACAGCCTCGCACTTACAGAAGGTTTTATAAAAAGATGTAAAGTGTAGCAAATCCCTGGACAATACTACAAGACAATTCAGTAATGCTAAGCATAATAGGCGAAGCAATAACAAAACAGGTTAATGGGTTAATGTTATATATGAAAAGTTAGAAAAAATCCTTTTAAAAATATATATGGCTTTAAGTTTTTAGTATATACACTATACATTTCTGATACCATGGATAATTGTTTAAATAAAAAACACAAAGGGTTCGAATCCAAGAAATAATAATAATAATTTGCTATATTTTGCAATAGTTAAATTTTACATTAACTTGTCTCAATTTAGTGATTTTCAGGACCAAATTTAAGGCATCGTCCAGAATAAGCTAATTCTGGCAATGGTTCTGTTTTGTTGCTGATAGACGATCTTACATCGTGATAACATATATCCCAACTACTAACGTAAGAACTAACATATAAGGGCGAACCGAAAAGCAGTACTAGCTACTAAGGTAAAGATGAGAATGTAAAGACGATCCGCGTACCAAGAATCCATGCATATTTACTATCGAGGATTAGAAACATAAATAACTTAAATATGAGAAGTCCTTCACCTCTTGTTTCTGACATGTTTGCATGAATAAAAAACAATAACACCATCATCAACAACAACAAGAAGAAATGTCGTTTACCGAAACTGGAAACAGTATAGTCATGGTTCTGAACGTCCGCGAAATAGACGGTTTCCTTATTAGCAAAGTTCTCTGAGATTTTCATAGAAATGCATTACAGTCCAGCTCGTTACAGTTATAATTACAAAGCACCTTTATGCACTTAAATATATATCAGCGTTAATGAAACCTTAGTAAAAGAGGATAAGAGGATTTTTTTTCTAAATTTGGAAACAAAGAAGATCCTCCGAAATGAACACAATAAGTGTGTGCATATGTGTGTATAAATTATATTAACCAGAGCAGTTGTTCGACCATAATAAAGAATAAGAAATGTTCTAATAAGTATTTCCTTGTAACCATTTGTATAGTGTTCAGATACATGTTTATTTATGTCATTACATTTACAGTTTATGTTTTCGTTTTTTTAAAAAAAACATCGCAGCGACCAATTATGATCATTATAGCGACGTCCAGCTATTTGGTGGAGGAAGGCCCTTGGACAAATGTCTGGGTAGAGCAACCGGCGCACCGCAAGCCAGCTAGAAACCTTCCAACATTAAGTCCTCCGCTCCGACCGGGACTCGGACCAACGCGGTGAGAGGCTAAGCAGTCAGAGTAGCAAATCGGCGACTCTACCACAACGCCACGAGCGCCTCCACCAGTAACATTTTATAATGTCGGCCAATGTAAAGGTTAATATATACACAGTAATTATTAACCTAGTAAGTTAAATTGTCAGAAACGGGTCAACATGGAGTTGTCGCAATGACTTTAAAATCAACTGATAAATTTTATTTATAGATATTAATTACCTTTAAAGTGCCTGTAGTCTATTCGGCATCTATTGTCAAACTTCAACTAAGGGTGCTATTAGCTCTTTGATAAGTTGCAAATAACTTTCAATACTTTGTTTAATATGGCAGTTTCACATTTATCGAATGAAACATAAAATTCGAATTAAAGTAAACATGCTATGTACAGACGAGTTTAGATAGTAAACAACGTGAACCATACACAATTAAAATTCTAAAGCAGCTACTGTGCCTTTCTGATGTCTATATTTGATGTTGTTTAGTTCTAAGCGATATAAATTGAATATTATCTATGAAGATTTGTTTGTTTATTTGGTTTATCGTCCCACCAACAGTATTTCAGTTATCTGGAGACGGTGTCCACTTGAAGCTGTATCTATGAAAATATCAACATAACTATTGTAAATAACATGCGAACTGATATTGGCAGCCATTTTTAATATCCTCGTTGCAAAAAGTTATAAGATTATCGAATCTTATGAATAATAAATAAGGTCCTAGGCATATGCAAATGCATGCAAATCGAATAAAACTAAATCAATAGGAAAATAAGAAAAGGTCCTATACATTGTACCACAGCTACGTAAATCTGAACTACCTCTAGACAAAAGCATGCATGTCAAATGTAAACGTCACAAAACCACAGAGACTAGACATAATACACACACAAAAAAACAGCAGTTACCGCCTTTAAAAGAAAAGTCGGCAACAGGACCGACTTGGGTGCTTCATCCTGGTTTGTGGATCGTTCCAATCGCGCACTTTCTAAAGGGTTTTTTTCTCAGACAAACATTGTAAATAAAAAATATCCCATAAATGCTATACAAATGACAAAAAGGAGCTGCATCGGAAGTGAAAACTGCTAAAGGAAACTCAGATACAGACAAAGTAACTCTTATTATAATAAGCGATATTATAGAGATAGTCGGTAATGAAACCCAAACATTATGTTATAAAAAGCCGGCGATTTATCCAAATGGACATATAACATAACAAAGGCAAACAAAATCCCGAAGTTATACCTACTGTACAATCTCATGTAAAGGTCAGTGAGACTGCTCAAGTTGTCTCAACCTTTATGGGACACGACTGGTGAGATGAAGAGATAAAAACATCCTACAGTGACTCTCAAATTATGGGTTAAAGTCATCGTTTTCAAGTAGCCTTAAGACAACCATTCCTGTCATCGTGTAATTTAAAGGCAATGTAAGTTCTTGACTGTCAATTGCAAGCAATGCAAAATCTTGTTTTATTCTCAAGAGTTTTCACGATTTCAAAAATGTGCGAAATGTGTGCGCTATATAACGATTTAGACAATAGCGATGATTTATAGCAGGTACTGTCGAATGCTGTAGAGCATTTTTTTAAAAGTAAGAACCTTCTTTTACGACTGATTTGTTTCTTATTTTATTGTCTATGGCTGTACACTTTTGTTTTGATTATCCGTGGGTTTGCAATCGTAAGAATATATTTTAATATTAGGAGACATTAAGCCAGATTAATACAGTTTAATGGGAATGCAATAAAAATAAACTTAAAAAATGAAATATCTACAAAAAGCGACTAATAGTATGCAGTATCAGCACAAAAATGTATATGCCAATTTGTATTCAAAGACCGTTGATCGTTCGTAATATTCAGGTTAAATAATTGTAACCTGCTTTGACAAAACCGGGTAGACAGATGTCGTAATGAAACCCAAATTAGTTATAAAAGTCAGGATTTATATGGACATATAACAAAGGCAACAAATCCCGAAGTTATACCACTTACTCTTAAATCATGGAGGCTCAGTTGTCTCACTTTCCAGGCGTGGGAGATTAAAGAAAAATCACTACAGTGACCAAATATGGGTTTAAGTCATCGTTCAAAGCAACATCATTCCGTCACGTTAATTAAAGGCATGTAATTCTTACAAAACACAACAACATTTAATCAATTCAAAACATTGAAATATATTCAGTGCTTGATAGAAAGTACCTTTTCTGATATCACAATGCATCGAATGTCGTTTCAGATGCTGTAGTCCATACTAACAATAATTACTTGTTACTGCATACACACTAAGGAATATGGCCATCCGCATTGCTAAATGAATTCGTCAAATGGCAAAGTCATTAATCAGACAGCAAACACATATCATCATCGAAGCCTTCTCAGTTATACTGTGTAGATCCATTGTTCGTTTAGCGGTGTTAATTAAATAGAATATTATTTCTGTGATCTTCTATAAAAAGTACACGAACACCAAATTATTATTATTATATTATATTAATATGTATTAACGACAAATACCACCACATACATGAACCCTTTCTGTCCTTTGACTAAAACTGAACGTAATGTATTTCTTAATATTTTGCTAAGCATAACATGTGACATGGTTATTATATGTCTATTTAAAGTAATTCATTCACTTTGATAACAATTACCTTACTTAGCCCATTCGTTATTTAATTATGAGTCAAAATAGAATGGTACTTTTATGTTTTCCAGCTAATTAAAATTAAAGTCAAACTGTTATTTTTTTCACAAAACTTATTAAACCTTCAGTAGACTGCCCGCATACCTGATCAGGTAATATTATGTTATTGGTGACGCGCTGGAGCGCGATGACTATATTATGGAATGCTCACTAAAATTTGCACATGGGGAAAGTTTGTTTTGCGCACTTTCTAAACCTGATCAATACGGGTCCTAATTCGGTAAAATGTGTTCTATGTTATGTTTTTATTTTTATATTTATTTTTTGCGTGTCTGTAACTTTCAAAATACCTTTGAAAATAAACAAAAACATACTGAAAAAACATGCTACAGTTCGAGAAAAATACTCTCTGAACTAATACTTATTTGTGTAATGTAAGCTGCTGCACATGCGCATTTTCTGTTAGTACACTTTATTTTCATAGTTATAAAAATGTTGCATTTTTTTCTACATATATAACATCTTAAAAAACTATTAAATAGTGACGGGTTTTGGTTTTTATTTTGTATTAAACCATTCTATGGTCTCAGGAATGTAAGATATACAGGCTTTTCTCGAACAATTATAGTATACCGAAGACTTTCAAGTAAAAACCATAACGTTTCAAGTGTCTTTCTTACTGGCTCCCATATTGCTTTAATCTCTTTACATCTCCAACTTTTTTGCGTCGCCTTTGATGCTTCGCATCAACGACTTTTCTTGTCCTGTATATAAAACAATATATTGATGTTCGTCAAAATGATATCTTAAATAAGTCCTAATAAGTGTGAACATAATGTCACACACAACGTCACTGCATTGAACGAACTGCATACGAACAACGTCACATATACATCATAAACCAACAATCCGATTATTTTTCATACGGAGACTAACTTAATCCAAGTCAGTTAAATAAGGCCTTTACATAGAAGCAGGACGTAATAAAAGGCTGATGCAACAAGAAGACATTATGTACATATTAAAATATAATATGTATAATATAATATAATATAATTTAATATAATATTTTTTTATTTTGCTCACTGTAGAAAACTGTCTGCTTAAATATGTATTAGTAAGGTATTGCATTTTTAAAACCTCAGATGTTTAAGTGGGGGTTGCAGGTGCTTCATAAAACCTAACTGTTGTATCTTTTCATTATCGAAAACTAATTACTGCTCTGAGTTCTCCAATTCTTTCGTCGTTAAAAAGCTAATCATAAGTGTATTGAGAAAATATTGCACAAACAGTTAAAATCTGCTGCATGAATTACGACACGTGTAAAAATTAGTTAAATTTCCAACAGTATTCAAATGTCATATATAGCAAACTAACATTTGATTTCCTCAGGGGAAGGTTGTTTGAATTTACGCTTAAAATTCTATAAATCACCATTCTGAATAAACTTATCAAAGAAATAAAATAAATTAAATATGAGATATGATTACTCGTGGTAAACCATGGTTTCCTATTGCATGATAACAATCATCCGTTTTTAATCTGCTACATACACGTCTTTTAATTGTAATTTAAGTTGGTGAACATTTTAGTTGGTAAACAGCATCTTTGCCAGAAGTGTCAGATATTTTTGCTTCTTTTCTAACATTTATTTAGTCTAAAAGTTGTCATGTTGATGTAAAAAGCTTATTTGAACATTTGCAAAGATAGTGAACAATTAAAAGATTTTAATAGCGTCTTTGTCAGAAAGTGTCAACAGTGAATATGAATTAAATGTTCATTTATATGTTTTGACACCCGTGTTTTTCTCGCCTTTGAAATGTTTAAACGATTTTATATGTACTGTAATTTATAAGGAGCATATAAAATTTCAATTACAGGATTTATTTCATATCACCCTCAGCATTCCTTACAACATTTTCTAGAATTAACTAAGTGAAACTCCAAAATGGCAACAATATCGAGACTTAGAATATTTCGCCAATAGCGGGTCTTTAATAATTCTGATATTTATTAGAATGTTAAATGTGGCATTGGACAGTTTGAACCATTTTGTTTCCTCTAGCATGAAGCCAAGAACGTCATTGTCACCTGAACAGCTCCTGCGAAATGATATTTTGGTACCCTACATCCATGTGAACAGTTAAGCATAACACCCAATTTGTCATTTCCAATCCGAGCTACGCTGCACAGTTACCATGTTTTTAAATCTAAGAAAGTTCTGACCTTGATGTCTATTTTAAGGTGAAATTCCCATCGTGCTTATTTATAGATTTGGGAATAATGGACAGACAAAGCGATATATTTCACAGTTTGCACTGCCTTACAATAGTGGTAATGTTATAAACAATCTTTACTTAAACTAAAGTATATGTTTATGCAGCAATTTAGCACAAAGTCCCCGGAACAGAGGTAAGATGTTGGTACATGTGTAAGAAAAAAGCAAACTGTCGGAAACCACATTTAAGAAATCATGTCAAAAGTGTCAAATTATAAAATGGTAACAAGAAATAAGCAAAACTCATGATTGTATTTGTCAAATAATGAATTTACATCGAAATATCCTTTTGTATGTCAATTATGAACAAATTACTAGCAATGCAAGATACTGACCGCTTATTAGAAAAATTAAATTAATAGAAATGTAATAATTATAGATAAAATTCAACTTAAAAGTTCTGTTAAAATCGCAATTAACTATGCGACATATACACGTAAGAGACAAAATAGAAATTCCTATTATTATCATTATACGCAAACATACTCTGGGATCTTCACATTCGCAGAATAAACATAGACAAGAATAATAGAGTCTTCATAGTAATTTCGAGACACCCTATTTCTAGATACTGTTTGTTTGGAAGTTGATTACGTTTTCAAACTGGAATAAGTTTGGACTTACTAAAGCTAAAATTATGTAAAAATACCCTAAACAGGAAGTCGGCCAACTGTCAGTGCTAATTAACATCATAGACAGATTAACTTTTAAAGCTTTTTACTGGTCTATATGTATTCGTTCTTGGACAAGTCCTAGTGGGTGGCGCCATGTTGTTTTATCAACAAGTGAAGTGGGGCGCTTTCATGCATTGAATTTCGCCATTATTCAGCTTAAGTGAATATCAGAGTTAATTAAGATTATATTTTAAACTTTACCTGCATTATTATCTGTCATTTAAATTGTATATATTCCAAATATGTATGTGTGATTTGTTTATTGTTAGAAAAAATGTTTCATGGTTGAACAGGACCTCGACGGCGACCTTTGATGCTTTGCATCAATGTTCTCTTGTTGGTGGTGGAATGTTCATTGTAAATATAGAAATAAAGAAGGCCATTGACGATAATTGGATAAGAATTTCCATTGATATAATGCAATAGTCGACGTATTTACCGTTTCGATGTTGTAGTTAGATAAACCGCAAATATCATATGCAGCAGAACCTTTTATACTTTCGTATGAGAAAAGCAGGTTATTAATTTCATTTCAATAATTTATCATGCAATTAAGAAAACAGGTGTTTCAGATATTTTTACAAATAAAATCACAATCAGTCATACATTTTATAAACAAACATCGGATAAGTAAACCTTTTCTCTATTATAAATGTTCTAAGAGCATCAACATCATTAATGCTTAGACAATAAAAATGCAGAATCATATTCACGACAACGTTGAAATTAGTTACTAACATAAATAAAAATCACTGCTGTAGCAAAATAAAAGCAAACAAAATAAAACAAAAATAAAATTAATTCGAATTTAATACAGCCATTCTTGGAATTCACCGACTTAATGTCTTAACACGTGAAATATAGTCCTCTATAAAAAGTAGTAAACCTCAGTTATATCTCGTTAATTCGACTACATGTACATCGATTATATCTGGTTAATAAGATTACATGTACATGAACGAATTGTATTTGGGAATTGTGGGTCTGTTTCCTTGAGTGACAATACATTTTGTATCTTCTTTTTTTCTTAGGTCACATAACTTATTCAATATTAAAAGTGGTCCATTGTACACATCTTCTCGGCAGGTACAAGCAAACGTTGGTCTCGTCTAATATGTTAATACTAACACTGAGATATACTGAAATCTTCTTTTATTCGCTTCAGAAATAAACGCTGGACATTTTTAAAGTACGCCAAAGATATTGGTCACATTGTTATCGAATGTTCTCCTGATGTTCCAAATATGATAACTGGCAAAAGTCAAACATTCTGGGAATTCTTAACCAAAAATAAAATCTGATCGATATTAACCTTACAACACATCTACCACTGCCCTCTCTTTTGCATTCCTTGTTCTGACTGAACCAGATAACCTAGGAGGTAAACCATACCCGATAATAAAGGCGCGCGTTAATGTATTACATTATAAAATTATATTTTGTTAATTCTTGTTAAAACTTGGTAGGTGGTTTTACCAGTGAAGCTCTTATTTTACATATTAAAATCAGATATAGGTTATTCAAAAATTTCAATATACGAATCGTTAGTGCTTTCTCATTTAAAGACCCGATTGGTTTTAAAACTGATATAGATTATAGATGAATTTATGAATAACAAGTGCTTGTCAGAGCGATATTTGAGATCAAGAGTTGGCAGCATTTACTATCACTATGACAGCCGTGTTATATACAGCTATATATATATATATATATATACAGAAATTTTCTGCTGGTCCGGAACAATTCCGGGTTAGGGAGTTTCTACATTTTTTTTATTATATCAAATAGTTATAAATGGCACGAGAATACACACATAACACTTATCACATTACATTTAATACCGATATATTACATAAGTACAAAAATATTAGGAACGTGTGCTACAGTGATAGAAATACTTAATTGTCAAACTTATTGAACATCTCCTATGTAAATTATTATTGACCTTGTTTGGTACATCTTAATAAACATACAGTAAGTATATTATGATGTATATGTCTTAAACTTGCTTAAGTAAAATAATATTGCAAATTGCTATCATCTATTATTATAATGCACATTCAGGACTTACATAAACCAGCGTTAAAAAGTAATGTGACAGTTAATTTATACACTAATCTTAGAGCAATGATACTGTGGTACATGTCAAAGATTAATGTCAATGAATTTGATATAAAATATGACATATTATTTAAATTCGTTCATGAGCACATAAAACACATTGAAGTTGCCAGCATTTGAAAAAATAACACATTTGACACTAGTGTTAGCTTTATATGATACTTTCTGCTTTGTAGAAGTGCGCTTGTATTGTGATACTTTAGTAATGACAACCTTCATTGTCGTATAACTACCGTATTTTAATTCAATGCTTTCACGGAACAAAAAGTTTCAGTTATCCATATAATTCATTTGTTATAACGTTTGACACATTATTTTTCTTCCTAACATCGTAACATGTTAAATGGATAAGATAGGATTTTGTTCAATACATTTAATGACTTTGCAGGTGTTCTCTAAGCCACATTTCTATAAGCAGTCAACTATCACTGATATAAATTATACAGTAATAATGCATATGCAGCACTGTGTGTAGAGGCAATGTTGTTACTCCAATGTCTAAGGCTTTCACAGTTAATAGTCTGTATGATCGAAAGATGTGAAAATATGTTAATTGAGCAGGATATGAAAGGAAATTTAACATTTCGTTATGAAATTAACAACACCTTGTAACTTTTAAATGACTGACATCTTCCCATTATCAAAATCTCAACTCCACATTTTGATACAGTTGACGAAAATTTCCTGCAGAGCTGACAAAACTGTGTTCCATGCATTTTGTCAGGGATGGCAAATTTTCCACATTATAACTTACCTATCGCAATATTAATTAATTCATTAAACAGAAGAGCTGTTTAAAGATGAATTTTCGTCTGAAAATGTAAATGTAATTATATTGAATTTACATGAGTTTATGTTTTGTTAATGAGTAATGTTCATCCTTTTGTTTTGTAATAGGTGACAACTCATACACTGAACCAATTTCCTAAAGAACAACTAAACATAAGTGAGTAGAAGTAACTATGACATAATTAACCAATGGTAATCAATGACAATGTTAAAGAATAGTGCATTTTGTTTGAAAAAGAAGACAACAGAATGATACTGCTTTTTTTTTCTATTCAAGTATGTGCGTTTGATGCGTACCTCTATTTGACATTTATTATAAATAAGTGCCCAAAGATTATTAACAATATTTCTTTTGATTTTTTCACTCTCAAATTTAAGTTGTAATGTTATTTCCGGTAAGTTTTACAATAATATTTCCTGCAATATTTTTAAACTTCTTAAAAGACTTTATTGTAAGGTGACAATGCCCGAATATTAAATCCACAAACCTTTAGTAGGTATAAAAATGATAAAATACTATAAGAATATTCATTTGGAAACCACAGCCACCACAACAAACTGTTTAAGTCTTTATTCACAAACTATTGTCACATCTTTTGGGGATATAAACGACTCTTTACTAGAAAAAACTGGTAAGAATTAAAGAAGTAATAGAAAATATAAGTTACAAAAGAAGGTTTTATTGAGTGACAAGAATCACATATACCCTACGATTTAAGTCATACAATTTGGGTGTTAAATCTGTATCAGGGAGGAAGAAACATGTTTCTAACTGCTTGAAGAATTTCCCTAATAATAATAATAATAATAATAATAATAATAATAATAATAATAATAATAATAATAATAATAATAATAATAATAATTTAATAATAATAATGATGATGATAATAATAACATTTAATGACTATTACGGAAATACTTCAATATATTATTTTTAGTTAGTAGTTGCAATGTGACACATGTAAATATAGATAAATAACAAATAGTAAAAACATGCATATAAATTCTACGAAAGCTTCAAATATGCATTTCCATTCTAAAGTCATCAATTTTCTAAACACTATATGGACATTATTTTTCAATGACGTCACTACTTTCGTCATAATCTTATAGAAAATATCAGCGCTTGGACATTTTGTATTCAAATAGATCGTTTTCTTTTCATTGCTTGCATTTAAGAAACTCGTCAGTAAGTGCGAGGTTAGAGCTCTGTAAAACCGGTTTAAGCATCCCCAGTCGGTCCATATTGCCGACTGACCGTGCCAAGGCGGTAACTGTCGGGTTTGCATTTTTCGTTAAAGGACTCATCACAAATTTGTTCTTACTTTTCGCTTGGCTTGCATGTTAAATACATTTGTTCTGTGCCTTTTTGGAGTTTGGTATATGTTGCAATGCTCATAGGACTTTGTCATATATTGTTATTTTTATTTGAATACAAATTTATTCATTACTTTAAAATTGACTTGATAATTATCACTTATTTCAAACTTGTAGTTATGAAAACTGTTTACAAGAAAGAGCGTTGCAGGCGACAGTCATAAATGGCTCAACAATCGCAACGCTCAATTATTTTGTTAGCCTCAAGGTACTCTGACTTAAGTAAAATGCATCGTAGATGCGAAATCACTTTTATCAGGTGCATCGTTATTCTATTTTTCAAAATACTTGAAAAGCCCATGTGATAGGTGGATCAGTGCACATTTAGGGACTGATAATTGTGTCAATTATAAACAACAACAACAACAACAACAACAACAACAACCCATAACTAAATACAAAGTGAACAGTAATTATTTCAAATTACGTTACGTCTTTCGTGTTATATGAAATAATTAATAAGTAAACGTCGTCACATGGACTGTTTTTATTTTCACTTGATAAATCATTTTACTGTTTGTCTATACGAATACCCTTAGAAAATGCATAGGTTTAAGCACCCAGTCGGCCCCTCAGCCGACTGAAAACTTCAAAGCAGTTCATTTTGTGTAATGTTTTGACCTTTTGTCACTTTAATATTTAAATGTAGTGTGTAAACCATTATAGAATGTTTATGTAATTAAATATCTATTGCAATGTAAAAAGGACTTTGTCATATTTACATATTTAAGTTATTAATTACATGATTTAAATGATGATAAAAGGGTTTGTAGTTAAAAGCTAAGACAAGTAACACTTATACAAATAACACCAATTACACAGTTAATCCGCATTTAAAACAATTGATCCATATTGAACATTTCAATAATTCAAGGTGAAAATATAAACGATGATGAAAAATATTTTAAGCTGCGTTAATGGCGTGGAAAGGATATTTTTATTTGTTTAAAATAAAAAGTGAATTAATTAAATTTATCTTCCCTGACGCTTTTAATCTGGTAATCATGAATAGTTTCATTTATATAACACATAATCACCTATTGAAGCTTTTAGATTTAATATAAATGAATGAATAAATAATTGATAAATCGGTACTGTGGGTATTATAAAATAACTTAATTTAATTGCGTTAACAAAGACATTTAACGATTCTTTCTCAAGCCGCACATGTGTGATTTGGGAATGGTGATTGCCTAAAATGCGTTAGATAATCTCTGATTCATTGCTTAATTCTTTAATCAGCATACACATGTTCAAATACAAATGCATATACTTTACATGACATCTCTTAAACTTATTGCAATGTGACATAAAACAACTCCTGAAAATGTATTGAGAATGGCGGTTGAAATTATGAATGTCTAAGATTTATTAAGTGTTAGGAGTTACTTGAATGTCCATAGGAAACGAGATTAAACGTTTCTGATCTACTAAAACCACGGAATGATGCACGTCAAAATATTCACCGTGCTATGTGACTTCACAAATGCTAACACTGCAACCGGAAATAAATGCATCTTATCAGAAAATGAAACAAAAACAAACAACAATACAAATAAAAAGGAAATAAAAAAGAACTTAATATGTCACTTAATATGTCACTTAATATGTGACTATCAAGACATAATTCTGAAAGTAATTTTCACAGCAACCTACCAGTCTTATCGATGTTTAAATGTCTTTTCCAATATAATCAAATATTAAAAACACATAATTTCAATTGCTTAAAACAGCTATGTACACACAGAGACCGGCAAAAGAAGGTCAAAAGAGATTGAGCTCTAAATTAACTTAACAGAAGGAGACGCCATATTTACCAGAATATCAAGGTTTGTAAATTCAAAAGGGGAAACACAATACCGTTTCATTTGGTACGAAACCTTAGCCATTCATGATAAATATTCAAGTTGTTAATACGTTCGGCTTGAAACTCCTCAGCCCCTCACCGCTTCGACTCAAGCCCCGTTTGGGGCGAGAACTTTCATGTGGGGAGATTTTCCAGCTAGCCTGTGGTGCGCTGGTGGTTGTACCCAGTCTTAAATCTGAGGTCTTCTTCCACTAAAAATTAGCAGGACGTCGCCAATATGGCCATTATTGTGTAGATGCGATGTAACACAAACAAACAAACAAACATTCCGTGTAAGTTTTGCAACTCCTATAGTTAAACCCTATTAAAAGGCAGTGACCCAGCAACACCATATTAATCGACATCGACATATGCAACATCAAAACAGAGAAAGATTTTGTCTGTCGTTCCGTCCGTACGTAAATTGTTAGTTCAAGCCAGATGGTTAATATAAATTATCGACTGCCGCTTCAGTTGCTGCGGTCCATACTACTTTTAAGCTATTTGCTAACATTTACACCGGACTGAATGTATATGTATAACGTATTTATCAGATTTGCGACATCTGGATCTGCATAATTAGTCATAACCTCATCCACATGACAACTTTGTAGATGGTGTGTTGGAAGGCAATACACTTTTATGATTTTATCACAATTTATCAAATATGTTTGTTATTTATCACTTCTGTATCACTTAGTTTATGTCGTTTTGCAATTTCAGCTTAAAGACAAAATGAAAGCTCGTATATGACCATATTTTAACTAAAACGTATGATAATATTCATAATCTTAACTATGTTATGTACATCCTTGATTAATTAAAATTATGATTTAAAAAAATGTAAGATTTATCGTAAAATGTATTTAAGGAGGGACGGGTTGCCATAGATTTGTCAACCCAGGACCGCCACCTTTGCCACAGCCCTGGGTCATGATTGATGTTAGCTTGCAAAAAATTATTGAAGATTATTCACCTACATCTGCCATGAGAATGAATCTGCATTCAGTACGTACTGCTCCGGTAATCATGGAAACAATTTAATTTCTGTTTTCTGGTAATATTGAATAGCAAAAAAAAATAAAAAAAAATTGTATTTTAGACTTTTAGATACATGGAAATTAAATCGAACTTATACTTTCAGAACAACATGCTTACAAGTGTAAATCTCGTTATTTTGGGAGGTAATATTGTCATTTGGGCGTTGCAGTGACATACTCACATTCATAAAATGGTTATTGCTTTAGGTGAAATGAAAACGATTGCTTAAGTTTGTTTGTTGTATTTGGCACTTAAAGAAAAAAGTTATATTTGTACAATATTAAAGGTTTTTCTTGAGCACTGCTCATATAAAGTTAGATGAAACTAGTATAATCCAATTTAATGCTGAATTAATTTGTCCGGCGAGTTTGCAGCTGCAGTACTGATATCCATTAAACATTTGTTATATTTCTCAAATAATTAGGAAATTAGAGTCACGTTTCCATGATAACTCAAAATAGCTGTTTAGTTAGAAGAACCTCTGCTAATGTCCAATAACAATTTAACAAAAACTAATCTTGATGAACCGTTTTCAAATTCCATTATGAAAAATAATTATTGTTACTATAATAAAATAAAAAAAAAAATGGATGATAAAGCTTGTGTATAAAATATCACTGTACCTGTGTATCTCTGACCTTGTTTAATTGCCTCTCGAAATTTTACAAAAAACTTCAACTGCTCATTGAATGTGAGTTAAGTTACTAATTAAAATTAATTCGTAAATATGTATTGTTCTCATATACACTGGAAATAAATACCACCTTGCTTTAGACTGAGGTATAATCCTATTGATAAATATGACATGATATTTGTCATATTGTCCATATTCCATAAACGTATTTATTTCTTCCATTTGCAATTTAAGTTGGTGAACATTTACATAATTATGTTAAATAACATCTTTATGGGAAGTGTCAGCAATTAATGTTATTTATCATTTGTCAATTGTAGCCACAATGCTAATTATTTAATGGACCAATGTTTTTTTTTGTCGCATCTGTGCTAAAGGTTTAATTAACCGGTTATCGGTTTTGCATTTAGGAAGTTCTCGTCCCTATAATGTGTTTTGGGAGAGCCTAGTATTTAGTGTACGTAAATCTAATGTTTATACATATTGTACATTACAAAAACGGTGTATCATAAAAAGGTCTTAATGTGTCATCTAAAATAGATTTGCCATTGATAAAAATTCATAGTAACAATCAATAAAAAAACGAATAATTTGTTTTGTCTGTTTAAAACTAGTTGATCTAAAGACCAACATATCAATTCGGAATTTACCATGACCCTACCATGCTATCAAAACAGATGTTTCTACCCCAGATTCCTAAGTGCCGACAGTAATCACCTTTATTACACTGTTCAAAGAATAAACAATTGAGATGGCTAATAGAACAGAATGAAACTTATTACATGAGAACATGTTTCACTTCCTATCATAAATCAAACGCTATATTATATAACATTTATTATATTATTTTATTTTGTTATATTTTCTTACATTTATTTTGCATCACACTGGACCCCAAGACGCTTCGATTGGAGCTTGTGTGTAATATATTCTTATCTTTAGAAATATGCATCTCGAGCAGATCTCTTTTGTGTAAAAATAAAAGTAAATTAGAGAAAATGTGCTCGAGGCCATAAAGGTTGTGGATACTAAAGGTTTTGGATGACTTATATAATGTTTCTTGCATTACCATTTCCAGATCCCTGTGGCAGACCGCCCCTAGTTAAATCTACTTGCAAACAAGCCATTCGTCGATCATGTAACATGGCACAATCAGTAAAGCAGTTGATCGTTAAACAAGCGGTCCTGGGTTTGAATAGTAAAAACAATGCATTTTATTTCTTACATTTCTTTTCCTTTTTCTTCTTCCCTTGTCATATTAAAAGCTGCTTAATTCAAAAGTTTTATGAATAAGGTAAACAGCGTGCAAGTCAGAATTTATGTCATAAATAAAATTGCTCTGATAAATGAATATTTTTCGTTTTTAAATAAAAGGTAAACACTTAACAAAAGAACCTGAACGTGAGCAAACACACAAAGGCTACGGTAGGACATAATATTAAACTATAAAACATCCTTTTACACAGGTCACTTTTCGCTGTGCTGCCGTCACCAGTGCTATCTAGAAAAAAACACATGCCCAGTCCATAGTAGAGATCACGCAATCGCACCCAATATCCATGTCAATTTAAAAACAAATCACATGATTAAGGTGTGCTATAAACATGGTACCTTTTGAACCTTCCTTTACTTTACGGCAAAATAAACTATGATTGTTGAATATTTTAAAAGTTGTATTACATTATTACATTATTACAATCTTATTCCAATTGCATTTGTCATATCATATGTTCCACTCTGGTCTCCACGGCTGCAGAGGTTATTATGAATTGAAAGGCGAGATCTCTGACGCGGAGAAACTATTACTTTATTTACAAAAACAACATAGAAAGCACTGATGTGAAGCATCTAAGGTCGCCCTCGAGCTTCTGTTCTGTGAACGATACATTTATTGGTTCATTGCAGATTTAGAATGCCGTCCAACTTAATGTTGGGGTCGGATGTTTTCTGACCATAGAACTGCTGTAGTCTGTTTGCATTTTTAACCACGTGATCGTTATAACCTCATTCATCAATACATCTACATCAGTCTGAGTGATTTGTTATATCACGAGAAGATTATTTCACGGAAACATAAAAATACCGCTTACTCATTAGATAAAGTATGTATTTTATACAACTTAAACAAATACATAATATGGTATGTAAACAATTTTATGTCACAGATGAGAATGTAGCTATATTTTAAACTAAAGAAAGTAAAAAGCAGAAGATATTAATTAAACATGAATAATTAAAGGCATTTAAACGTATGAAAGCCGTTCTGTAGTTGTTTGTAGTAAAACATGGCCCAGTCCATAGGACTTTTCCAGGTACAATTACATCTAGAACCTCATTTGCGGCGACAGTGGCATATTCTTTATGCATTAAAAGACATATCTACTTATATTTACATGAAACATAAACTCCATTTAAAGAACCTTAATCAATACAGAGAGTTTGCTTAAAACACCAAGCGACAAAATTATGATCATTATAGTGACGTCAATCTCCTTTGGTGGGGATGACACCAAGTATATATGTTTGGGTAGAACCATCTGCAGACTGCATGTCAACCTGAAGACCGTCCCACCTTTCCTTCGCCCTGACAAGGACTTAAACTCACACAGTGAGAGGCTCAGCAGTCAGAGAAGTAAGAAAGTTGGCAACACTACCACTAGGTCATGGCGCCTTTCACAATAAATTATATATGCATCATAAAAACAAAATATAAAAATTAAACAAGAGCTTTGAGAAAATCTCAAGAAAGTTGCAGCTTTTTAAATTGCTGTGTGTTTGAAACAATGGAGGACCAGTTTGAAATTTCTTAAAAGCTGTCACATTATTATACATATTTTTAATTGATTATATTATCACTGCACGTTTACATCAAAAGCTGAAATACAAATAGCTGATTTTAATATGAATGAATGAATTATTGACATAGTGGTAATGAGTTGATATGAATCCCTTTGATTTCATAGCTCTATGGAAGCTGTAAACAAACTTGGTTTATATTAGGAATTTCCTTCAGGGTTTAATTTAGCGGCATTTTATAATAAAATAATTACTTGTGTTAAGGTCTATATATATAGTTTTTATAAAATTTATTACGAAAATGGCACGATTAACTTTCTCCTTTTCTGGGAGGGCAAATTTCAAACTACAAATATATAAAACAAATTAAAAATGTTATCGAGTTGGTTCATTTGCGTTTTTTTTGCAACCGCCTCGAACAATATGTTTTAAATGTGATCGAATCCACAAAACCCGTTAAAACTTTTTCACACTCGGCTTAAATATTTTCTATGATAGTCGGAGAAGACCTTGCCTGAAGCCAAAAGTATTTTGACTTGTTTAAAAAAATTATTAGTTTTTTAAGTTAATTTTAGCATATCACCTTTTACATACGAGCTAGTTCGCGTAATTTGTTTCTAGAAGTAATTCTAAATTATGAAATACCATAATTTTATTATGTTATTATTTTTCTCTTTCATTTATCGGAACCCGCATTTATAAGACATTGCATAGCTATCCCAATTCAAAAAAGGACTATATTGGCAAAATCAAACACAAGAAAAAAGCGTTGCGAAGTCATTGAAGGTCATTTTCACCCGTCTATGTCGTAATTAACACACACTGCTGTCAATTAGGCATACCAATCTGTGACTAGTAGGAACAAATAATAATTTTCGACCCATATACATTTTTAAGCTGCATACCATTAGTAAATATCTGAGAAAACCTGCTTAATATGACATATGACACATTGTCACATTTGACACTGTCATGTGACGTCTGTCGTGTGTCTTAAATCCTGACCAATCACAGTGCCTCTTAAAATCACATGACCAGGCTACAAAAATGTGGTGAACCTACAAATGGAAAATCAGACGACTTTTTTTCGAAGAGTTTCACGATTGTATTACTGACAAACAAGTTTAATTTGTTATGAATTAAACAATAAAAATGTGACACAATCCTATGAGTATTGCAACATATACTAATTTAAAAACTCACTGGGCAGATGTATTCATATGCCCGTCAAAGGTAAAAGTTACAACAAAACTTTGACCTTGTATAAAAATAGCCAAGCAAATGGTTAACGCCGTCGATCGGTCAGTCGGCAAAAGGGCCGACTGGTTGTTTTACATCTATTTTACAGAGCTAAAAGTTCGAAGTTTCTGAGGGGTTTCTTAAATGCAAGAAGTGGAAAGAAAATAGATTTACGTGTGTTTGAAACAAAACTGCCCAAGTGATAAAGTATTCTCAGAGCTCGTGACGTCAAAAAAAAAAAAAGAAGAGAACGCAGTGGCGTAATTAAAAATAATGTCCACATTGACTTTTGGTGCGGTTCTTATTTTTATAAGAACAAGTACCCCAAGTTCTTGATTGTAAAAGAATATAAATATTTAAATCAAGAACAAAATGATCAGAAAAGAAGTGTTAACAGTTGTAGCATCATATTCATGTATATATTGAATTAAAGTGCCAAATTCCAATGTACATCAAAGAAAAATAGATATAGCAATCCCTAAAAAAGAAATTAAAAGACAACAAACAGCATGTATTCTCATGCCAGCTAACTGTAAAAATTACAACAAAACTGTGGCGAGACATTATATAAATACATTATTATTCTTAAATTATACTTAATACGAAAAACAGAAAAAGAAAAAGAGAAATAACTCAACAGGCTTCACAATCTAACCTATCTTTTTTGAGAGACTTGATGAATATCAGGCATGATTAAAAGTGTTTGGTCTAAAATCTTTGCTAAATATTAAAAACCAACCTCTAAGACGATAATTTTTTGCGAGGTTTTCACAAGTTGTATAACTGTAAAATACTACTAACTTTTTCTGACAGAAATCTTTGACTTAATTTCGTTTATGCATATGTTTATTTCTATCTCCCATTGTAATGTGAAGGTATTTTACCAAATTAATTTGTAGTGTAGATGGTGTTTTGGGAACGACTCATTATTTTAAGTGAGTTTAGAAAAATGCTAAGAACAATTTTTCATGCAGTTTTAAGAAAACAACTGTCTCATATTGTACAAGATACATTCTCCCTAAGAAAATATGATTTTAAAAATGTAATTTAAGTTTATCCATGTACTTTATGAGAGACCTAGATTTTAAATATTTCTTAAATATTACCCCTTTTTGCATTTCAATTTAATAGGTTTTGTTATTTAGAGTTATAGTCCCCAAGTTAGTTTTTAATCTAGTTTTGTGAATAGTCTTTCTTTATGGACATAATTATAATAAATTATTCATAAATTATTTAGACGATCAGACCAAATATTATTTTAATGTTTGTTGCGATGTCTTGGATTCATCAAAGTAGTATACGTCATTTTATATAAAAGAAAGGTACTGACATTAGGGCGACTCGTTTTCAATTGTTTTCAAATATCCATGGTAACACAAATCTGTGAACAACTCTGTACATTGAACTGACATCTACGCACTATATAAATAAAGTTCATGCCACTATTGCTTTTAGTTTTTTTGATGAAATAAGTCTGAAGTATGTGTCACGTAAGAACAAAAGAACAACGTGAAGTAACACTTACTACATTTATGTAACTGTCATTCTGATTACACGTAGTTCTGCCACCTTTTCAGCCTAGAAAAAAAAGAGAACATTTTGCAGTATCTTATCTGTTCTCAAACAAGAACGACCGAATTTTGAATCCAACATTATTTTACATGCGACCAAATAAGCACAACACTCACACGCAGCACACACAGACACACAGACACAGACACACACACACACACACACACACACACACACACACACACACACACACACACACACACACACACACACACACACACACACACACACACACACACACACACACACACACACACAGACACACACACACACACACAGACACACAGACACATACACACACACACACACACACACATACACACACACACAAACACACAAACAAACAAACAAACAAACACACACACATACACACACACGCACGCACGCACACACACAAAAATGAACACTTGAAACTTGTTTTAAGTACATTCTAAGTTACAACTTTTATGGGAGTTTTATGTAAAATTTAAAACCAAATGCTAAATAAAATGCAGGTATTATAAACTTTAAGTCTGCTGCACTTAATTAGAAATACGACACGCATCTGTCAGTCTGTCAGGAAAATATTTCATCAAAGCATCAACCAACACTGTAATATTAAAACAACTGTATAATGGTGTGACTATATTCCTATGATGATTATTTTATACATTTTGGAAATTGCCCGCATCAGATTTTGTAAAAAGAATTTCAACAGACATTTAATATTGCTCACAATATCTAACATATAAAAATACCTAATTGTCACATATGAATAACTACCTAAGTGTCAAGCACATCTTTTCACAATTTACTCAATTTTAAACGACCACTCATTTGACCATATACTGCATGTCGGCGATTTCTTAGTCTATGGCCTATTTGGAAGACGGACAGAGCGTCAACCTTTTCTTTAAGAAGGATGATTTCGTTTATAACACTGGTCTTTACTGCATGGCTTTCAAAAATTACACACTCTGAAAATATAAAAAAGAGTAGTCTAGTTTTATTTCTGGTTTTATGATTACTTGTATCTTTATCACTTGCATTATTTCACTTTAAGTATATAACTGAAAAACTTAGTATGTATTTAAACCATACCAAAATCAAAATTTTAACTATTCCAAAACCCCCAAAATATTATTGCTGAGTAAAAATTCCATAGACATCGTTTTTAGTCTTTTGAGACATACTGACAAAGTTCTAATAATAGAGACCAATATTTGCAATATTATAAAACACTTGATGCTGAAATTGATTTACAGAGCAATACTTCAATGATTATGTGCGAAGATGCCGCTTTAAATTGAAGAAAAATAAGCAACAATGAAAATCGGGAAGTAACATGTATCTAAACGTCAAGGTTTTGAGAAAGTCAAAACAATTATATGTGTAACTTGAAACCAGCAATTTTTGGCATCCCAATAACTATTTCGCATAGCAGTCTATGGTTTACCACGTATAGGATAGAATTTATTAAGACTTTTCGATAGAAAATAGAAGCCAAAACGAGCGCAGCGAGTGCAGGCTTCTTTGTGTTCTATGGAAACGTCTTAATAGATTCTATCCGACTTAGAAGTCCCCGTCTCACTTCTACTTGTTCTACTAAATTGACATTTAACCCGCCTTATAAAAGTGTCGATCAAACTGTCAATCGTCTTGACGTGTTTAAACTTTGCGTCACAAGGGGAGGAGTCAAGCCTTTTGCCTTTTTTTGCACATGCGCAATTGAAAGTAAAACCATTAAGTAAAATAGATCGATCTATTTTGTTCATTGTAAAATAGAAAATGGAAAGGACTTCGATTGAAATAAATCACTGAAGAAATTGAATTTTCGTAGCTTCTGAATGGCTACAAATGTAGGACAACTTCTTATTATGTTAAGAGGGCAATCTGACTATAGTTCACAATTTTCCCTTCAGGTTGATCTAAAACTAACCCCTTATAAACAGGTCTCAGGGACGTTCGGATTTCCAAATTGCTGTTTATAGGAAAAAAAGAAAATGTACTATAAGAATTACCCTAGATATTTAAACCTGAACTAGCTCTACATTAACAGCAGCGATACTACAGACCGGTCAGTCAGAAACCCCATTTCTATGCTCTGGAATGCAAAGCCTAAAATCAAACAGCGATCATAACACAAATATGTTTTAAAGGTGTATATTTTGACAAATGTGGCATATGATATTTACATGCATATACTACATGCGACAATCGCAACTGTTCCCAGAGTGATTAACGAAAACTTTCAGAAATAAGCAATGCTCTGATTGGCTGAATTAAAGGTCACCAGAAGATGACCTGTGCGCCGGTGTCAGATTCTAGCGGAGCGGATAGTGTGCTTTAGTCAGATGGACTAAGAGGGGCAACCTCAATGTTCAATGTGTAAATGATCGATCGATGCGAAATTTACCGCGAGCAACAATTTTAAAGTGCTTATATATTCAACGATTTTGTTTAGCACAGCGTTGTCATGCGGTTATAAATGCCAATACCAGAACTATTATGAACAGATTGTTAAACACGGGTTTTTAATTTTAAGAATAAGGACTTCAATTTTACTGTCTTAAAAAAGTCAAAGCTTATCATCAGTATGAAAACATTTCACGTCAACGTATACCAACAAACAATATTCACGTGCAAACCAAATGTATAAGTAAGTTCCCGCTTTGGAACAGTCATTCGGCAAAAAGGGAACGACTGGCGTGCTTTAACCGATTTTTGCACTTCCTGAGGGGGTTGTCAAATGAGAGCATTGAAAAGAAGCCCGATCTATTTGAATAAAAAATGTCCAAGTGCTAACTTATGACGAAAGTAGTGATGTAATTGAAAAGTAATGTCCTCATAGTATTTAGGATTGAGAGAGAGATAGAGATAGAGAGAGAGAGAGAGAGAGAGAGAGAGAGAGAGAGAGAGAGAGAGAGAGAGAGAGAGAGAGAGAGAGAGAGAGAGAGAAGTACTATTTCTGTTAGAAAAACTTCACACATTTGTTGATGGTAAATGAAATTATTTGTTAAACCAAGAAAAAATGACCAGAGAAGTGTAAATGGTTGTAGCAGCATCCTGTTAATGCAAAGATGGAATTGGGGAAACAAGGTCCAATGTCCATTAAAGGACACTGTTTGTAACAATCCTTATAGGGTGAATTAAACGACAATATATTACATGCACGGAGAGATTTTTTACGACCACCAGACTGCAAAAGTTATACTGTTGTAATCATGGATAAAAATATATGACAAAGTCCTATGAGCATTGCAACATGTACCAACATTTGAAAAGACACAAAAGACAAAAGGTATTCACATGCAAGCCGGATCATGACAGCATGATATAATAATTGACTGCACAGCCCTTCACAGTATGGGTTCAAAACCCGGTCAGGGTGAGAACTTTCATGTAGGGAGGTTTTCCAGTGGCCGTAGTTCTACATACTGTAAAAATGATTAATAATAATAATAATAATAATAATAATAATAATAATAATAATAATAATAATAATAATAATAATAATAATAATTATAATAATAATAATAATATATTAAGGAGCATCTTTCTTATCTAGTGAACATGCAATAACATAAGACAACAATTAATGATCTAACAAAAATATAGGTGTAAAATATACCAATATACCATCACCAAATTACATTATCAGCCGCCCTAAAACTGTCAAATTACAGCTATCAAACACATTTTTCTGTAAACCTTAACAGTCAGACTTCAATATAAATTTCAAGGAGAATGCGTTGTTTGCCAGAAGTCTAAGAAACAACAACAAATAATTACGCAATGTTTGAGAAACCACCTCATACAGGAGTTGTCTCCTTCTGCATGTACCATGTCAAGTCAATGGCCCTATTTCCTGGAGTGATTGGTTTGCACTCACTCGGGTTGGTTCCACGCCTTCGATCAAGAGTTAATCTTTGGTCATTGATTTCTTCAAACCCGTTCAGCTGAAAAGTATGAGTCAGTTAATACACAAATAATTCAGAAAGTTTTATAATAATGACATTTTTAAAAGTATCATAGTAAGATTTTCATAAATGTCAATGTTGAAATGTATGAAATTATTGGAAACATGTAATTTTTATGCTTAAAAAATGCTTAATAGCATAATATTCACAGGATTCAGTATACATGGCATGGGGTATGACGTACATACCATGCTTATTGCGGCAATGCGCCTGACGTGTTGACATAGAAACTATAATATTTTGTTTTAATGACAACAACTGAGGTGCGAATGAGAAAAGGTGCAACGAAGCACTCCTCTAGTGCTATATTTGATATATCGTTATAATGGATGACTGTCTTTTATGAGGGCTGAATTATCATTATCAATTAAGGGAGCGAAATGAACTTCCTATAACGCAGATTGAAGGTTCGCGTTCGGTTACTGCCACACCATTGGCTACTCGAGTGCTAAACACACCCACGTAGCTATTCCAGGAGTTGTTTAAAATACCGCTGTTAAGAGGCATTATTGGAATCCTCAGCAGTACATAAGAGACGTTAAATGAATAACTTCCATAGAACTAGTTAACTTTCGTTTCGGTTTTCGCGATAGCCGTACATATTACCATGCCATTTACTGCAAAGGACATATCAAAACAGAGCTGATACGACTTTATGTTTGGAAACGTATTTCTTCAAAACTTAGGAATTAACATTGTCGGTATCGGGAAATTATATAAGGACAATTGCAAAAAGGATAAAATAGTTAATGATCAAAATAAAATAGTACATACCGCTTGTTTCGGAGAACTAAATCTAAGCTTTAAGATTTGAAGAAAAGACTTATAGAACCATTTCAAATATTAGAAATTTCAACAACTTACTGCTGAAGGTAATTTATCAAGGGACAAGACACAGGTGACCTAACGATGTGTGGAACACTGATGCAAGCTTTGGTAATCGTTTCCAGTTTGAGCATAGTAGCAGCACTTCCTTTCATGGACTCGCAGATCGGACTATCAAAGGTAATATATTATATTATACATGTCTGGACATACACTTACAATAATATATTTCCATAATAAATAATGCATTGAAAAAAAAACACACCCTGGGGACTGTCGCTTTTTGCGAAATTTTATATTAACCTGCATACTGTAAATGTTTATGCTAGAGGAAACTTTTTATAACTTTCAATATGCAAGTTATTTTTATACATAGATGCCAGATATGAGACTTTTAAGATTACAATCAATATCAATAATTAATGTAATGTATTTAACAAAAAATGTAATTCCAGACTCAAGAGAAATAAGTTCTGGCCGCTATCAGATAAAATATATTGTCATTGTTTACTCCTATCACGTAACCAATTTCAAACATGTTGTCTACACTTGCGGTATTAGTGTATGTGTGAATTTTATAAGACTGCTCATTTTGCTGTCAAGTCTCTATCAATAACTTTAACGTTCTTATATGTACATGTACATGTAGACGTATCTAAAAGCCAATAATTAAAATTGAGTATACGTATTATTAAATTATTAAGCAAACACAAATGGATGAAGTATTTTTTTTACTGTCATACACAACCTGACTGACGGAAACTGCTGAAATCAAGAAAGAATCAAATTAACCCATATTTTTTTTTCTACTGTGACTCCGAGGACATACTTAGCTTAACGAAGTAATGCCATGAACTGTTTATGTGCAGCTACTGGAAACAAAAATGAGATAAGGAGCACTGATATGATTTCACCGATTGAGGGCCTCTGATTTCTAATTACCTGTTAATAAGCTATGTTATTTTAGCAAGAACAAAACGTGCAATTAAACTCAATTCTGTTCTTTTTTAAAATTAATTTTCCACAACATGTTATTACAGACTATACAGTTTTCATAATTGTGCAAACATTAATAACAATGCAAGAAAATAGCTTAAGGGAACGTGGGTTATATTTTTATTTATAGAACGCACAATTACAATTTTATAATATGTCGGGATTGGTTATTTGGACCATAAGTACTGATATAAATGGAAACAGGTACACTAACCATTTCATGCGTTCGCATCTCAAAGATTAAAAAAAAACCCAACTGGGATGATATAGCACTAAGGGTAATCACCTAGCCATGTGCGGCGGCGAAGGCCATTGACCACTGGAGTGGCGCGTTATTTATTAGCATCTATTATCAGATACAATGTAAGAATAAGAATAATATGAATATTATTAAGAAAGAACGTGTTTGCTGATGTTACTTATATGATTTGTCTTGATCTATTAATGAGACGGTGAGACAGCTCAATTAGTTCACTAACTTTAACCGACTGAAATATTGGTTTATTAAATAAATATAATTAAATAAAACATGTTTATTAATTGATTACATATTTATTTATTGGAAAATAGGTTTTTTTCAACGTGTTTTTATCCCTCTCGATTGCCAATTTCTTTGGTAGGATCAGTTCTAAAGTACCGGTTGCCCAGAGCAACGTGCAGTTAATAGTTTTTAAGGACTTTTAAGGACTTACATCTCATGATCGGTTTTAGGGTTCAATTTCGGGAACCTTCTGAAATGAAGTCCAACGTCTTAACGACTAGACCATGGATGTTCGTTGTACTAACTTGAACATTGAAACCTATACCATAACTATGGCAGGCACACTGTTTTCACACTGTTCCATAACTGTTTTATAAAGTTTGTGGTATAAAATAATGCAATTCTCTTAAATGTCGATAAAGATCTATTGTATAACTTTTCAATTACCTATCAACTGTGACTCTGAGTCTTGGTATAAGCTTGTTTGACGCAGTGTTAGTACACATTGTGACCTGCAAAGTTGTATACATATCCTTCATTCACCAAAGTGCCATTAGATTATTGTTTCGAACTCTTTTTCGCTGATGTTATTCGTTCAGTACAGTTAAATGTTTGCTTAAAATACAACATTCGCACGATGGTTTTAATGACATTACTTTAGATACTAAACCCATCGCGAAACAACGTACGTGAATGAATTATACATAGCTAAAAATTGAATAATGGAAAGTAAAGACCTTACTAATTATTACTAATTACTTATGCAAAAGGTACAATGCATTGCTTTGATATGTAGACGAATAAGTCGTAATTAATCCATAACTAAGATAAATAAATAAATCGGAAAATGTACAATGCATTGCTATGGTATGTAAATAAATACGGGACAAGATATAGAGACCGCAAAGATATATATACATATTTATGACAACGGTAACATGCCTTGAAGGAATTCAGAGGTCAAACAGTCATTGAAATAAGTATCCTTAGGTTCAAATTAATTCTATACACAATACCAACCAGACATCTGTTATATGAATTACCTGTAATTGTATATATTAGTTTAAAACAATAAATTATTAATAATTATTAAAAGTATGAATTAATAAATTTAAAAAGACATCGAGTTAACTTTACATAATTGCGTATATCTATTTAGCCCAGATTTATTAAAATCTCAAGACCAAACATATTTTACTGCAGACTGGAAAAAAGAGCGTCATGTTGTTTCAATTTAATTCGCAATACAGAAAGAACGCATTATATTTTAAACAGTTTTGTTCTGTGATGAATTCAATTGAATATGGATATAAACCTAGACTTGTATCCATGCACACGAGTGTACTGTATTACAGGAAATGCAATAGATCGATATGATATCTATCATTTGCAAAATTAGTTTCCTGTCATTAAATGGCTCACATTACCTCCATGTCATCTAGACTGGATAATACTTGCAAACTCAACATATCAATTTTCTTTGGTTTAATCTGTCATTATCTATTTTCTTTCATTCAATTGTGTGACTTTGGCAGTTTTTAAAAAGTATGACAAGAAATAATTTTGATTAAACTCTAATTAACAGTGGAAAAGTTATACTATTCTCTTTCGTGGATGTTGAATGTTTTAAAACGTTTATATATTTTCAATTACATCGCCATATTTTTGCAAAATTAACTATTTTTATGTCAAGAAACTGATAACATGTTGTTCTTCCAGTTTATACATTCAAACTAGTTAGGTAATATGTTGTTGCATGAATAGGTAAATAAAAAAGGTCCTATTAAAATTTCCATAGATATTTAAATTTTATTTACCTGTAGACAAAGTCAAACAAGGTAAATGTAAATGTGAAACAGAGACGGGACATAACACACAAAAAGAAAAACCATCAGTTAACGCCTTGGAACGGTCAGAAATATTGTTGTCTTATAGGAATTATTTAGTTACATTACACTTTACAAATGACAAAGATAAAGCATCGTATAATTTATTGAATGAAACTCATGTACCTTTAGCGTCCAAACAAAAGATATGCTTTGCTGGAAACAGAAAATAACATAATGCAGAACTTAGAATAGAGTTTGCAAATGCATAGTGAAATCTGAAGGCCTAGCTAAAGGTGTAGTTTTTTGCTTCTCTCTCTCTCTCTCTCTCTCTCTCTCTCTCTCTCTCTCTCTCTCTCTCTCTCTCCTCTCTTTCTCTCTTTCTGACTTGGTTCATCCACCTTCGAACTTTCTCTGCCAGTGGAAGATGTTGCCTTAATGTCCCCACCACATTCACCCTTTATATTTCTCTTCCATGGTAACATGAATTTGCACTTATGACAATATTTCTGTGCCATAGACAGCAGAGATATTGCCATTATGTTCATCTGGTGTTGGTTCTTCTCTGCCATTGGCAGCAGGAACGTGCCTTAATGCCAATTTGACATCCAACCTTGGATTTCCTCTGCTTTTGGAAGAGGAACATGCCTCAATGGCAATCTTGCATTCACCTTTTGGTCTTTCTCTGCCATTAGCGCGATCCTTAATTGCCATCTGACAGTCGGCTTTGGCTTTTCTCTGCTATTGATAGCTGGAACTTGCCTTAATGACCATTTGACATTTGTCTTTAATATTTCTCTTGCATCGGTAGCAGGAGTTTTTTCTCAATGACAGATCAAATATAAGATCAAAGTATTAACAGATAGATGCCTTTTAAATAGTTTTCCCAGTTTTACGTATACAATTTCAAGATTTTAGCTGAGTTTCTTTCTACATCAGATAAAATTTCAAGCCACACCAAATGTATATTAAATGTGTTATCGAAACATATGTGTCCTTGCCTACTGATCTGGACATCTTTCCATATACATGTAATTCCCCAGAGTCTGCATTCAAGAATCTTTTTATGTTAAACCTTATATTAATTAAGTTCAAAAGGTAAGACGTTTCCAATTTACCACTTTTGACTATCCAGGCTCAGATAGGTCTTGACAAATTACTTGTAAAATCTTAAGTTATTACAAATTTATAAAACTTTGACCTGTGTATTTATCTTAATCTAAGATTCAGTAATATTCTGATGTCTACCTTAAATGGAATAACGCCTTGTATCCTTTTCTGTCGGGTTCGATTGATGTTTAGGTAATTGATCGTGAGATTATTTTTGTCTCTTTTTTCTCGTCAGCTTATTAGTTTTCTTATTGAAAAAATAGCAGACACTTGTCACAAAACACGAATTTCAAATGTCATGGAATTGGGCCAATGTTAAAAATATGAACTTTATGCACATTGACGATACCGCAGAATATTTCCTCATGGTTGGGTTTCTTAAATTTTGTAATTGCATAGGTATCATTATCAATGCAATATTTGCCATGTAATTGACATAAACTAAAGCATCGCAGCCACATATGATTGCACTGGAGAACTGAAATATAAGATTAACAAACTTAAAGAGCAATCATTACTTGACAAATCTATCACCATTACGCAATTATGCGATGCTATAGCACATGATTATTGAACACCCCTCACCCGATGTCCAATAGAACGGTTTACAAATTCCAGTCAGACAATTTCTTCCACTATCCTATAACAAATAATTTTAGCTATGAAATATGGGTCTGCAATGCTCATTTAAATGCTCGTCCTAATATTGTTAAGTTACTTGTCATTGACCTTAACATAATTATCGCATCGAGCATAAATTGAGCCTGATAAACAATGCTGTTTCAACCACTCAAAAGGATTGACATATTATTATGTTTCACAGTTACCGTTCCTCAAGTACAAATGGCATTGAAGATGTCACGTTGCTAGAAAACAAACGAAAGAGTAGGCCTGTGTTATATGTATGACATTTATCTTAATCATATCTGTTACTTCTGGTAAATGTCTCTGCCATCCCTTTGATATATAGCGCAGGAATCTCAATTAATTATAGTTTTACCTTTCAAGATATTGCATTTGTACCACTAAAACGTCATTGTAACAGGCTAGTCTAGGAAAAATATAAAAAAGAAAAAAATGTTCGAGTGCGTAAAACATATTAAGATCCTAATTACATGACTTTATGCCGATTTTTATCTATTATAAGTTTGTCTTATAATGTTCATTTCATTTAGACAATAGAGTTTCCGCTATTAAAGTAACAGAACGAGGTATTGACCGTTAACATGACTTCCATTAGTTAGGATAGGAAGTACTTTGCTGCGAAACATTTGGATTATAGGCATTTGTGTTTTATTAATACCGTTACGCTTTTCACATCAAAGACACTTGAGTCCGTAAACTCTGAGTGCATGGGTTCATCGCACACTATGGTAATGGCGACACTTCTACATTTGCCATCAAAGCACTAGTAAAATTTCTGCAAAATATCTAAAACACGCTAACGAGATTACATTTATTTTGTTAGATCCACTGTCGTTGCTTTGTTTGCAGAAAGTCAATGTATGTATCAACAGGATAAATATGTTCGTGGTTTATCCCATTAGGGTACATGTGTATTGTCCTGTAGCGGCTTTTTACGTTTAGTTTTTCAGACTTATGGTTTTATTGTATCATGTTACTTGAGCCATTTAGTCTGACACTTATAATCTTTGAATAATCTTTATATTATCATTTATTATGACCAATAATTACCTATAATCATTTAAGAAATATTATGAGTAAAGTTGTCAAAGAGGTGATGCAGCAATTACAGTATAAATGCTTCAAAACTCATACATATTTATACGTATGTAGGTAGAAGACATAGAACACATGTCTTCCGGAAGTCGTAACGTGTAATATATGAATAAATAAATGTTAACTTAGCATATTTATTTCAATGTTTCTGATAGGTGTTATGAAAACGGTGAGCTTTATACAGATAATCAGTTTACTTCATTTCATTGTAACTTATAAGACTATGAATATAAAGGCTTAATATATCATACATATGTTTGTCTGTGTAAGTATATCTATGTATGTCAATTATCTGTCAAATATTGTACAGAAGAGGGTCGTATGTCTATGGAACCACTTCGACAATAACAGACCGATAGCTTATATTCTATTCTGTGTTCTAGTTTACAGTTAACAACATTGCCACATAGAGACAAGTGTAACACAATCGGTCCCCTGTGAACAACAATAAAACATAAGAACGTATTAATGTAGCGGGAACTGTAAAATATTTACATAATGACCGACAAAGCACTCAAACCAGTTCATGGGTCATCTTAATCGACAACATTGACGGTGTCGTGTTTATAAGTAGCTTTGTAAAGTACATGAACATTGTTAAACTTGTGTTTTCTGTCGGTTAACGTTGTTTA
This sequence comes from Sinonovacula constricta, assembly GCA_007844125.1. Lineage (NCBI taxonomy): Eukaryota > Metazoa > Mollusca > Bivalvia > Cardiida > Solecurtidae > Sinonovacula > Sinonovacula constricta. Next base: position 48,134,344 of record CM017560.1, on the reverse strand, counting down.
GCTTATGTTTTTTTCATTAGGGGGGCTTTTATGAAACTATTTCTGTTAACATTAACCAAAGTTTCTTACGAAGTTATTTATTTCAAACGAATGAATATACAAAACCTTTTCAGAAAGGCTCAAATTTAGAAAGTGTTAATAAGATTACTTGCACACAAAGAAATCAATTGCGTTCAACCTCTTTAAGCCGGTTTCATCTGCCTTTTCATAAGACCAAGATAAGACCAAATCGAGACTTGAACTGTTTGGTTAACTCTGTTTTAAGAAGTATCTCGTCTCAGTTTTGTAACATTTGTATGGCAAAGGAACACCTTTGTCGTATTTTTTCCCCAAATGTTTTTATATATAATGCAATATTCAAGGGACCTTGTATTGTATTTAACTCACCATTGCTATACCAACAAAATAGGGTTTTTATATAAACATTCCCTTAGTAGCAAAGTTAAAGTGTCAGTCAACTTTATGACTTTTAACTTCATTTACTTTAATTTGAAGGAAGTGTTGACATCCCCGCTTGAAGAATTCTTTCTTAAGTTGGACAATGCGTGCTTAAAGCCGCGAAAACAACGCTGGCTTTCAGACAAACTGTTTTTATAGGAAAATGTGTGTCGACAATATTCTGTGGACTTTAATGAATTAATAATGATTCATTATCTTAACATAACTACAAACAACTTTAGTGTCATTAGGTTGTGGCTAACGTCATTTGGTATGTTAGAAACTAAATTGACATTATTTAAGCTTAAAGCATGACTTTTGTTTGTGTTCTAAAGACATAAGACTGAGACAGTTTACTATGTAAGCTGATTTTGCAAGTAAAACGAAACACTTCTTAAAAATAAATTCATATCAATAAAGCTTTTAAACATGCTTAAATTTATTGTTTGTATCAGTGTATATAGTATTAACATGAATTCATTTTCCTGTGAAAGAGATGCCCAGTATTTTTTTATTCTGACATATTCCCGTCCCAGTTACTTGTGATCTCTCTGATAGAGTTTTCACTGCTTGTTGCATTAAACGAGTGATAAAAGCAATCCAATAAAATTAGCAAAGAACTGCCTGATTTCCTTCTCTGCGTTGACTTGGGGTATACAGCCTGGATTGTCACCGATAGCCAACACCGATGTACGTAGGTAGCATCTCGTAACACCGGGCTTTGACAGATTACGAAGGTGCAAACGATAAATCAGAGTGACAATTAGCAAGGCATAACTCACAATATTTAATAAACGGGGCGTGCAATAAATAAGCGGAGCCATTGGAAATTAGTTGCGCTTAGCGCCGGTTTTGCCCGCACGCTGTGCCATGTTTGTTCGTTTGACAACTGAGTTAATGAAATTGTCATTGATTATTTAGCAGTTGATGAAGTTTTATCCGGGGAAAAATATTAATAAATAAGTCGACTGTACACCGACTGTGAAGTTTATTGCGCACAGTTCGTGACATAGGTGGAAAATATGGTATTCTAAGGTGTGCTCCTAGGCTTAAATGAGCAAACACAAGCATCTATTATGTTGTTGTTTAATCCTCTAACATAATATCCGATCGTATTTAAAATGGAAAGAATGCAAATGAATCCTTTATTATTATCTCGGAATGAACAACTTCGTGGTCAATGACTGACAGAGTAATCGATAAAAATGACGTGTTAAACCCGGAACTGCATAGTTAAGTTACAAATAGAAATATGCTCGAATAAAATAAAAGGTATTATATAAAAGAGCGGATTATTACAGAAGTGATTCCATATTTGTAACACTTAGCATTTCCTGATCTTTGCAGTGATTTGCAACTGAGACTGATTTGAGAAAACGATCCCAACAAATGTCCTCTTCGATTATTTTGTATCAAGTAATCTTTGCACATAGAAGACAGTAGGCGACAATGTACTACTCTCGATGTCATTTGATATACACATTTTTTCTTCGCATTTTCCGATAGTCCCAGAAGACCGTTTATAGCCAGAAACTACTACTGCTCAAGAAAAATAAACTTTGTTACATATATTAAATGTACTGTACTTCAGAAAAAGATGTTTTATAACCGATTACAGTTAACAATAAAACAAAATAGTTAACAATAGCACACTTTTTGTGCTTAAACATGAATAACCAGATAATAAAGTAAATGTAAAAGGTGTTTACAGGATAACTAAACAATGAAAAAGTATTAATTTGCTTAAAAGGTTAATAGATATGTTCTCAAATTCATTAGTTAGTATTTATTTAAACACTTGTCGTTGGTGGTTCAAGAGCACAATAGTTGTAAATTCCTCTGGTCAAATCGTTGTGTACTTTAATTATTGTGTAATTTAATTAAAACATTGGTATATGTATTATTTGAATGCATGTTAAACATGTGAAACATGTTTTGTTTTCTCGCAAGGTATCAACTGCAGTAACGATGTGAATAAAATATGGAATAAATTTGGTATTTAAATCTGTAATTTTATCCTGTTTGGAGTGTAGCAACAATGCCGATAAACTAGTCACATCTATTTTCTGAACATTTATTGCTTTAAAATCATGCAATATGAAGATGACGTGTTGTTTGTAGCAATTTAAATTTTTAATCAAATGTATACAGTGTTTTGAAGAAGAATCCGCACTAGAATTCGTCTCGGGTTTACCTCGTCATCACGTTCATGTTACAAACCATTAAATCTCTCTATATAATTAGAACACAACAGTATTTTCTTTCATACTATTGCGCGACAAAAAGCATCAATACAATCGTCTTTGTGGGACGGAAACAGCGGATCACTCCTTGAAATTAGGCCTGTTTCTGTGTCACACAAATATGTGGATGTCGCCATCATTATATAAAAAAAATGCTGTTGTTTTGCTTTGATTCTACATTGTATGGTTATAAGTTAAAATCAATTTAAAATAATTAATTTATGACATCCACTTTTATGTTGTTATTTTTTTTTCAAAGGAGAGTTTCTGTTTTATGAATCGCAAATTGTTAAAAATGAAATCCCCTGATAAAATAGTTGGAAAAACTGGTCTGAATTTTAGCAAATTACATTATCTCAAATGATTCGTCACGCCGAGATTTTTTACGAACTACACTCCATCAGATTACAGCTGTTGATCCTTTCGGACTAGTGTTAATAATGTCGTTCATAGTCGATGTTTCGTTTAAAAGTGATTACGAGAAAGCCAATAATAGACAAATTAATGTTGATATATGGTCTTAAATGTTCCATAGAGACACATGTTTAAACATAAAAATGCCTAATGGAAATTGGTGACTTTTGAAGTGTGATACAACTTTTGTATCAAAGTATTAAAAGGAAAATGTAAAAGGTCCTGTGAGAATTACCAAATATATTAAAATTTAAATAACAATTATGCAACTCGGCAAACGCTCGCGCATACACTTTTTAATGTAAAATTGACAAAACACTGATGTCGAGACATAACACAGATAAAGAAAATACCAGCAGTTGATTGGAACTGTCCGTCTTCAAAGGTCCGATGGAACGCTCCAACTTCGCACCTCCATATGTTTGTTTTCTGTAGTAGTGTACATACATTTAAAATAAAACAAACAACAGCACTTTAACATTAAATACATTAAACATGCCACAAAAGCAGGCCTGTGAACATTTAGAAGTTCAAGCGTAATGGCCGCTGTCAGTAAGTTTTTAAATTTGTTTTTAAACGAACTTTCGTTTCTAAATATCCTTTTCAAATTGTATAGACAAGTGAAATAACTGAACAAACCTCATTTATTCTTGTGCCAAAAGAGGACAAGAACTGCATTTCTGAACAGCCTCAGAGCGTCCAATTTATGTCTAAAACAATATAATGCACTATCTGAAGCACACCCACGACGGGTATCTCACACTCTTGACATCAATTTTGACGCGACTAAGTTATCCCTTGTGGTAACTCATTGTATAAATTACCATTATGGCGTAAAAAAACAACAGAAACTAATGTTCTATCTGTCTATACAATACTATACAATAAAATACAACATATATATATATATATTTCATTTTCTAATAAAATACTCTAAGCGCTTTACAATTGAAAAAACAACAACAATCGTCTGGTTGACTTGTTAGTAGTTCAGGATTAAAACAAGTATATGTATATGACAGATGTCATAAAGACAGTCGACGGAACAACTATCATACTTATAACACTACGCTAAATAAGTGTTGGTTATTATGAAGGGTGTGTATACACAATGACTTACCTCATAAATGTATATCAACATATTCTACATATTGACCGCATTGGTGCTGAAAAGCTCGTGTTAGGTTCCACAAACACAGTAATTAAACAGCGATATCAGAATAAATGTACACACATTGATCTTAGAACCTAGCTTATATAGTAAGAACAATACACGCTTTAAGAATAAGATGTCGATTTTCTGTAAGTCACACAGTTCATTTTCATTATTCATGAACATTATTTTATGCATACATTATCTATAGTCAGTTTGATATCTTTAAAGATGGTGAAGTATATTTTGCAGTAATCAAACACATTTGTCATTGCAGTCATTTTCTACAACCTCTTCTTGATTATAATGCATTAATAACACCAATGGGATTAAGTAAATATGCACAGACCAAGAACTCATTTTTACAACACTACAAACAGATTGAATCAAAACCAAAGACATGTTCAAAGAAAAGATCAGACTTAATGTAAGACATAAAGACTATGTTCACCGATGCATTCGTGCATGCTAGCGGACGGTCAATCATCTGTCTTTGTGCAGCGTAATTGAGAGATTTAATTGCTCTTTACGTTACATGTTTGGCTTTGCCACGACAAATCAAATTACCTCTCTAGGAACATAGAAATGCTTTTACTTTACTCCATCTTCCGTTGGAACCATACTGAGTAACGTTTGTTCAGATTCCTAACATGTTTTGCCGTGTAACTGTTAGCAAAAATAGTAAGTGTGTTAACATGGTTATTGCCAACGTTCGTTCTATCAATAAACAGGCTTGAATTAAATGAACAATAACGTAACGATGGTAAGATCTGCCGAATTGATTAATGTTATATAGACGAACCACCTCATATTTTAATTAACCATCCCACGTAAATGCGTGCACTGTGCTACGGCAGCAGTTAGAGAAATAATTGCTGTACTCGACAAAGCGAGATGCTTCAGGCAAGACAACAACTAATCAGCTGTTTTAGTGATCGCTGCCTTTTAAACGCTCAAGCACAACATGTAAACGTTATTGCATAATTAGTACAATATTTAGTATCTTTCAACGCACGCACCATTGATCAAGATAAGATGTGAGGCTTACAGTTTATGTCATTCTTGTGTCCACGACAACCTTTTTTTACGCCGTGTATACACTGTAAAACGCATGCTATTATTTATTATTCAATATCGTGGGTTACTGCATACTTTTACATTTCATAACAATGTAAGACCACACGTTAAATACATCTCTCAGAGATTTCTTTTCTCTGTGCATATAATCTTTTTATTCAATGGACCACAATTCATGGAGTTTTAATAAGCACTTTTACGAAAACAGAACTTTGATTGAACATACCAATATTTTAAATCATAGTTGGTTTTAAATTTAACTGAGAAGACGAAAATATGAGATATAAGAAGATTGCTGACGAAGGGATAAATCTTCAACAAAACACGAGAAGGAAGCATTGTCACCTCTTTAATAAGCTTTATAATGAATGTAACACTTCAGTCACCGATCACTCAACTGGACTCCATTGTCCTGTGGTGACCGGAATGTTCCCCGCAGCAGTTGTAGATCAGGCTGTAGCTGATGATATAGCCAACTCTGTTAATGACAGACTCTCTTCAATTGATGCATTGCGTGTTATCATGTTTCTAATTTCCAGCCCCACCCAGGATATGAATTGAATGTATCATTATCTAATTACGCCTTATTCAGATTCCTTATAGAAACTTCCAGTCGGTTCATATAACTTTCGTTAAATGAGAAATGACTTCTGAGTCCTTTAACGAACAACGTAATGCAATAGAATTATGTTTAAAAATAGTACACTTGTCTCTTTAAGTTTTCTTAAACAACAAAGAAGTTGTTAAGCATAGAGAACATAGTGCGAGCAAGAAAAAAAACGATTACAGAGTGTTGTATTATACCCTTACAGTTATAGAAGTATGCCATTCCCTTTCAGTGGCCGCAATAGCTCAAGTGGTAGAGCGTCGGCTGGCGGATCGGGAGGTCGCGGGTTCAAACACCGGTCGGGTCAAACCAAAGACTTTCTATTTGGTAGTTGTGGCTTCCCTCCTTATTCTTGGGGCTAAGGAGACAGCATTACGCCTGATCCGTTGGTGTCAGTATAATGGACTGGCCGGGTTCAGTCCCTGGACACCTCATAAGAGTCGCTGTGCTATAATGATAGAAATGTCGCTGCACAGTATCGGCAAAAATGCCGCAAATCCTAAATCCCATTCTCTTTTCATGTGATTTGTAACCTGCACGTTCTTAACGTAAATGTTTTATAGGACAATGTTATCACCCCGACATCGTATTTTTTCAGGTGCCAGACACAGATTTGTCCTCGGGGCGAAACCACGACTTCCTCTGACGACTATGGTAACTACCTACCACCAGACATCGCTGACACTAAATGGCTGTACCCGTTAAACGATATGAATAACCTTTTTTCACCGAACTCTGATGAAAACGGATTTGTCTCACGCCACGACGAAACAGTTGATGTGGATAATGACGAGAACGGGCTTGATGATATACCGATGCAATCGTTATCAAAAAGGGCTTCAATGAATAGATTTTACGGCGTAAGAGGAAAGAGGTTATCATTCGCCTACTACCCATTCGGATTTCTCAGGCAATATCGTAGTGGTAGAAGGCGCAGACTGTATCCAACGATGTTCGTCGCTTCCCGAGGAAAACGTCAAGATGTTAAAGACATTGATTCTGACGAAAAGGAAACCGACTCGTCCCCGTATACTTTCTTTGGTAAGAAAAGGAAAAAACTTGGACATTTATGCGGTCCTAAAAGATAATAGGAACTAAAAATAAGCTGATAACTGATCTCTGATCAATAAAGCACTTTATGCTTCTTAGGACTTCAGTCTTTTGAACATGATTTCGTATGAATGATTAAACTAACATAATTAGTTATATAGTTCCGACAACAACAATGGCTTTATTTCTTTATGTGGTCTCTTTGTTAAGTGGTCTTTTCCTAAATTACCCTGAAATAAGCACAAAGATCAGCATAAGGATCAGAAGTATTGTTTAGTTTTTATCACTATCGTTGTTAAAAAGAGTCGGTTTTAATATGAATTTTGTATCTTTTTGCAGATAGCCCAAATCCCATGTTGAAGCGACGTCGTTTCGGTTTCACGGCTCTTCGAGGGCGTTAGACGCTTCAAAAATCTCGCATCTGTAGAGGTTCAGCGCAATACTCTCGTCAAATCGTTTGGCAGCAAATCTTCGTCAAATGTGGGATTAGTTTCCAAACCTGTCTTCTTTTTCGTTGGTCAAATGGTTGCGTCTAACGTGTTTATGTATTTCTGTTGCCGGGTATAACAACTGGAAAACAACAGAATATTACTGTGTGTAAAAAATCTATGAAAGACACTGTAAAGAGTCGTTGTATGCAAACGTGTGTTAACGACATGATTTAACCCAAGGACAACGTAGAGTATAATCGAAGACTTATATGATAATACAGAATATCAGAGGAAGTGGTCATTTACTTCAAATCTTAAACATTGCAAAAAGTTAATGAATGATTTATTTTGAGTTATATCTGTTCCGTCGAATTTAATGTAAATCTGTTTGTTTCAATAAAACAGCTTAATATATTATATTTGACTTTCGTGTTCATTCATATCTTTAGTAATCATTAAACAATTGCTTATTGTGTAAAATATTGTACAAGCTGCCCCCGTTTTAGATGTAATATTTTATAACGCTGGTCCAAAATCCGAAAACATCTGAATCCATACAAAAAGAGGGCATCATTACAGAATTATATCCATTAAGTGACAGTTTCAACAAGGTCAATACAAAAAAAGGCTCTAAACGGCAAAAGAACGTCTTGGTTTGCTAGCGCAACACTATTATGGCATAAAACGCATTCACTCCAATTTCCAGCATTACAACATCATTTTTGTAATAATTATCATTTTATTAATAGATTTTACATTGATCCCTTTATCTGGCATTGGACAATCCGCATGGACTCTCGCCATACGGATTCGGACAAAACCAAAATTTTTCAGTCTAAGATTGGGCCAATATCAGACCATTATGTTGTCAATCATGACTGACGTACTGCTGCTATGTCAAAATAATACGACATTAATGTGCAAACTGGAGTTAGTAATGAATAAAGCAGTAAAGAGGATGTTTTCATTAAAAACATTTGCTGAACTAAGTTTATAGGATACAGCCTTTTTAAAGATCGCATAGAAAGCATTATATTCAAACCTGTTACATTCATAAATATGTTTAAGGAATTCTAAATCGTACTAATGTAAAACAGGTTTTACTTTTAAGGTTGAACAACAGTGAGAAAACTCATTTTATTGAATCATTGAAATCAATCTAATACCTTTCCGAACGATGTAAGCGGGACTAAGTCATCACGTAGCAAATGCCTTATTTTTATTCTACCGCTAATGATCATATTCAGTGAAATGATTTAGATACCAAATCACAAAAGTGAGCCTTATCAAAGAGCCACGAGCTATGTTCCGTCATATATAGTACTGGCTCGTTATCTCTATCAACAACGTAGCAACAGAGTTGATTGACCATAGAAATCAAAGTTCGCCCTAATGGACGTATATAATCGAGCAATTTATATAGAGCTATTTGTATGCCAGCGGCATTCTAAATAATCTAGGCTCTATTAAATTTATTATCTGAGAATGTTAAAAATACCTCACGATTACGGTTGTGCTTTATCAATCAAACAATTGTTTTCTAAAGACAAACATGCATAACATATAACACAAAGCATCACGTTATTATTATACGTGTATACTATCCGGAATGTTTTAGATTAAATGTAATTTCAACATAAATGTGATATCATTGATTATAAAGGTTACTTTGTTACGGTCAAATGTTGCTCTTGCAATTTAAATTATGTCATTATTAGTAATGCTGCAACGGAAAACAGAAGAGTGACATAAAATCACGATTTTTAGGCAATAAATCTTCTAAAAATATTCTTATATTATTCAACAATATAATAAAATACAACAACAAATATGCAAACATAACAATAGCAAGGTGTTTTGCCTGGAAAAGCAGGGCAATTGATATTTGACACTAATTAATTATTCTTTTGACGAGGTTGGTAAATGCAACTGCAATACGATAGATTTATTTTTAAAATAAATAATCTATTACCAGCTAATATTTTATAGTAAACTGATATATACTTCTACGGGCACCTAGCTGATTCAATTAATTGATATGTACAGGGACAAGAGCATAACACTATTTCATTTTGTTAACAATCATTACAGCTGGACCGTTTCTTACAGGTACAACCTTCGGTTAAGTCGTGTCATGTTATCGCGTCTATTTGAATGAAATCGAAAATAAGTACCAACTTTTTTTGTAAACAAACCTTTTTCAAGTGCTGACGTTCCACCTAGTCTGGCCCGTATGATTATAATTTGAAGTCCGCACTTTCGGACATAGAAAAACATTATGTAGATATTTTTCAATCATAAATAAGACACAACTGCTGAATTTCACAAAGCCGACGACAATTATAACATTTAAAACACACTCAACATAATGCCTACTCCATTCCCAGTGCGTTAACTATCACATAATTCATTTCTTAAAATTAAAAAATAGGTTACTATTTCAGAAAGTATTTTACAAAGGCTGCACATGTTAATATTCCGTCATAGCTAACGAAGACCATTGAGTTAGTCACAAACCGATCATTACATTTAACTCTTATACATTTAATACGCTTAGTGTTACTCTGCTTTAGAAAGCTATTAAATATCATAGTTTGATGTGGTAGTCGTTGAAATTTCTATAACTAAAACAACTATTAAGCGTTTTTGTTAAATTATTGTCATATATTTCAATATATTCATAATTCAATAAACTTTTTGGACAACAAAATGAAATGACTATCTGATCACAAAATTTTCTCTCTATTCCAATATAAAAGGATATCAATATTCATTCTTTCCTACTTTACGCTGCAGTCAACAAAGGACACAATTATGTTTTATAACGTTAATTAATGTCAGCGGCTTATATTAAAAGAAATTGTATTTTTTTATTATGAAATGCATCGCAGCGTCTGAATTAGAGTCATAATAGTGGCGTCCATCTATTTTGGCGAGTGGCTAAAGCAGTCAAATGTGTTTCTTTTTGGCGACTCTGTCGTTAGGCAACAGGCGCCCCACGTAGTTCTTGCAATATGTCTGCCTATCTACCTGCCTATCTGCCTGCTTTTCGGCTGTCTACCTGTCTGTCAGCCTAAATGCTTACCTGCTTAATGCCTGCGTGTGTGCCTAAATTCCGGTTTTTCTGCCTTTCTGCATCGCTGCCCCCCTTCCTGATTGCCTGTCTGTCTGTCTGTCTATAAACAACAATATGACATATGAATATTCATATTATTTAAATGTTGGCAATGAGCACATAATTAAATCAAAATACTTTACATTCAAAGTAATAAGTCCACTTATTACCAAACAAAACGAAGACTTGGGAAGGCATGCGCAGTCCGATGTATCGAGAGCAAACGCTCAGACAGCCGTGGTTCTTTTCCGTCCAGCATACAAACAAGTACAGCTTTCTTTGCTCTAAGCAATAAAGTTGATTTTGGATTGTTTTTTGTACTTCCAGTGTATTTTCAAAATTAAGATCCCTTAAATAATGAGATTGGAATGAAGATCTTACATTCCTGTACATTCATTGATTCATATACAATCAATAATACAGAGCATCAACACATATCAGAAATCATAATAAGTATCACTTTCTATCACTGTTGGTTTATTGCAAGAGTAACGAAAAATAAATATTTGTAGAATTATTAAACATGGAATCTTTTCGGCCTGAAATCTTTGCAGTACGTAACATAATATGTATTTATATTACCTACATACTTTTCGTAATATATCTCTTAAACATATATTCTTTAATAAAAATGTAGAACCATGAATGTTAAATCCTAACAAAAAGAAATAATACACATACATCTATCAGAGTATTCCAGCGAAAGTGTTAATAAGTGAAGTCTGTCATTTCACGCATAATTTTCAGTTTCATTTAGTGTTTATGTCATTTAATAAACAAATAAACAAAAGAAAACTTCTACTTGATGAAACATTGTAATATTGAAAAAAACATAATACAAAATGGTACAAATATATTTATTTTAGACGCGGTTTGGTTAATAATGAAATGTTTTTATTGAAATGCGCAATTTGTCTGGTGCCATGACTTCTTTTCACAATTGATATTATTTTACTACGCGGAAAATTTACAATTTGACCTGATACGGACTTGTTCATAAAAAGATAAATAAAAAGACATCCTATACTCAAACATCTACTAAAAGAAGATGTATTTTACACAAAACTATCTGCGTTGTAAAAAGTTGCTCTACTGCCACCATACTACCTAAAATATAATTAATGGAAGACCAAACATCGTCGACAGTTTCGACCCGATATTTCCCGAAAACGCTAGTAATGCGGGACGACAATGTGGTTGGGCAATTCACTTTGGTAGAAAGGCTCAGCTTTGATGATGTATCCACAAATAAATCAAAACTGAAGTTCTTTTTTCTGTAGCGTTACTAAAAGTCTGCGTAATCTTATTTCTATTTCCACAAATCCCAGAGCTGCTATAATCTGCCACACAAAGGCAGGAAATACTCTGTAGTCTAGTTCTGTGGAAACAAGACATGCGCTTCATCCCTTCTGGTGGCATTTCTTTCATCAGTTAGTTAGTTGTCAGCTATTCCATCAACGGCTTCTTCACATCTCTCTTCTTATGACACTTAGAGTTCGATGGCTACGATCTGTCTTCCATAATCTGACCATAATAGCACTGTGTCTGGTATGAGCTAATTGTGGATTATATCACTTTTCCGGGTATACACGTTTCTCCCTAGTACTTGCAGATTTCAGAATGCAACGTTTTTGGAGATAGGTTTTCCGTTTCTAGATTCTCGCATGAACTAGAGGTTATCTCTATTCGCTCTTTCGATGTCCAGAAAGTGGGCATATCGTCACAGCACTCTGTTTTAGCACACCTGTATCGTTCCACCTAAAAGGCGATGTGACAGGACGAAAGTTCCAGAGTAGAGTTCATTTCACGTGTATAAGTTAAGGGCGGTTCATTCCAGCGAATTAATTGAATGCGTTGGCAGATTATACACACTTCCCGTTAGGAAGATTATTTGAAACGGTCCCAGATTCCAAGCATTGTAATTTTCTTTTAAGCACATGTCACAGGTGCAGCTTTCTTTGCTTTCTTACTGCAACTTACTACAATGCCTCCCAATTTTATAACAATTATACATTCTTCATACTAAGGAAGGACCAACAAAAGATTTAGCTTCTGATGTAAGCGTAACACGTTTTCAGAACATGTTATAAAAGAAAAATATACGGCGTGCTGCTATAACAATATGATCACATATTATGATTAATTCATGTAGATGTACTCCAACAACAAAACGAGAATTGCTTTTTCGTACTGTATAACCTGAAGTCATCTTTTTCACAAATATTTACCAGAACAATCAATGAACATCAATAGTGCCGCTTTGGATAACGATGTCTTTTATGGAATTACATTTTGAGACAATAATACAGCATGCAACAACAGGAAATTGCAAGTGTTCGAAGAGATCTTTGTCAAGGCAAATAACCGAGTATGCCGCGGTTATTATTGTAGCTTGCAATTATAAAAAGAGTAGGAGGCAATAATAGTGGCCCTATGCTATTTGGCCTTTCTTGTTTCACAAAAGAAATTGAGTATGCCGCTAAACAATGCGATTACAAAACAGATGTAACAGGCAATAAGGAATAAAGCAAGGTAGAGATAGGCTAATTACTAGCCTATATCGTAGCTAAGTAGAACATCATAAGGGCTTCTTTTCAGTGACATTGTCCTGGTGTTGTCCGAACCGAATAACTATGTCTATTGTTATTTCTGTTTACTCCTAAGACCATGCTCGCTGCGGCATTTATGTTCATTCTTGTATAAGTATCGTGTATCTTGAAATCGTGGCGCGAACAGGTGAATAATTGTTCATTCTTGCCTAGTTTAAAAAATATTTATCACGGAAATGATACAAGTTATTTCTCGGCCAAAGTGACATAGTCATGTCACTTGATTCTTAGTTTAAGGTAATACAAATGGCTTATGACATTTCTTCTGATGAGAGAAAGACATAGACCTTCGAAGCTTTTGTTCTTTTATGAATTAATCGCTTTACTTCAGGGAATTAAAGGTATATCCTGATATCACTTTTAGAAGGTCTGGAATGGCGATGAAAGATAAAATAGTCATATAAACTATTTTATATATTTTAGGGAAATAACGGCATTTAAAACGGCATTTGAGATATTTAACTTTTTCGCTTTTCTACAATAACGGACCTGTAAAGGAAGCAAATTTCGACCTTGGGTTATTCCTTGTCCAATATTTGGCAATAATATAAGAGAGGAAGTGGAAATTGTTACCATACATATAATCTTTTCGTTCAACACGTCATTATATACATATCGAAACTTTTATCAGCCGCCTTAATGATAAGAACAGTGTCTCGTGTCGGTAATTTTGTAAACTTTAACACGACAACGAGGTTATACCTTTGTTTAAATCTAGTTCAAATTTAAATTTAATTAAGAGCGCATAATTTTATTCTCATATGACCTTTTGCTATTTTTCTATTCATAATACTAATATTATTATTTATAAATTATATGGTATATTAATAAAATTGCAATAAACAAGTCTGGAAGTTAAGAAATCATATGTCATGCAGTTAACGTATAAATTATTTGAAGACTTTAATTTGAAAAATATCAACTTTTATAAGATGTAACTTTTTTATTTGTTGTTCTTCAATATGCCATGGAACGTCATGCCTGGTGAATCTCCACTGTTATTTAATAGCGTTACCACAAACCTCAAATAGTATTTAACTAATTATCGTTTAGCGTCAGCAGTATATACCATTCTAAAGGCGTGTTTCGCAAGACTTGAATAGTATGCATTGTAAATATACCTCCTTGTATATTGTCAGAATCATTATAAAAGCTTTTTAAGTCGACTTTTTCTAATGTTTTTATTCATGTTTCCTACTCTGCCTTTAATAAAGTACTATACATATTAGTATATACGGTTTATTCGGTATAGATGGCAAACCACTTTTATGATAATCTACTCTTCTGCATGTAGCAAGTTCGATTATTACCCCAAGTAAGTCACACCAATGCATCTTCTCCGAACCCTTATCCCACAAACACTTGGGAAGCATTAAAATAGCAATGCACTCTTTTGAAAAAATTATTTCGCGTAACATCTAGTGAACAGAGGTCAATGAACACGGCCATAATATGCGATACAGTAAAACGTTTATACATGTAAGAAAAAAGAATTTCTTAAAAGTGAAAACATATAACTTACTGTTTCAGTTTAGAAAGCGAGCTGGTCCTTTATACATTACGTTTATATTTCGATGTAGTCGAAATAATTTAAGTATTCAGTGATTTAATCATATAAACTCATCAAATACAAAATGAAAGGCGAATGCTGACATAATCGACAAATGGATCATTTTAAAACTTCAAGGACAAACGCTGATGAAAACATGTAAAAAGAATAGTAACAATTAATTGTAAATTAAATTGTAAAGTAAATAAAGCTACTAGTATGTTTCAGTATTTTGCTTTATATTTGACGTACTATCTGAAAATCTGAAAGAATCACCAGCTATATTAACATTTGCCTATGAGTCCACAAAACCACTAGCATTACTATTGTCTCGAATAGCAAACTGTTACTTCTATTCTCTAGGTTGCAATTAACCAACAAATCACATGGCCATGTTCCGGGTTCAATACTGAAACATATAGTTTGTTAACCAGAAATAAAGATTAAGGTAGCCTTTTAGACGATACATTAACTGTTTGTAGCATCGAGATACGGATTTAAAATTTTAACTCCAGTTGCATATTCTAGGAGATCGAATTTCGATAGCATTACCGCTACCTTGCTGTAATTTATTAGCAGAGCCTTAAACAATAAACCGACTATGCTTTATATCAATAATTCAATTTCAGCAAGTACACAAAATATAGCTTTAACAAAATTAACAAGGTAGTCCTTTCAGATTTTCAGATAGTACGTCAAATATAATTCTTTAACAATATACACCCGTTCTGTAGTTATAATATATGTCAATCAAAAACAACAAAACTAATGTTATAAACATACAAAAATACAAATCTTAAAATGGTGAACAAACAATTAAACAGACTTCTTTGAGTAGATTACAGTTACGGTATGTGCATGTAAATTTGAAGACGTGTGTGGATACATTTCAAACGACTACGTGATATAAAAATATAAAGCAATATATTGAAACATTTTAAACGACTACGTGATATATAACCTGGCACTACTTTTTTTGCCATTATGCAAGCCAAAGAACACTTATTTATAAAATGAAGCAAATAAAATGACAAAATGAACAATAATTGTCATTTGAGTATATGCATCAAATTCTGAAACATACATTGCTAAAAATGGTGATGATTTGAATTGAAAGTGTTTATGATTGGAAACCGTGTTAACAAGTTTTTTTGCCTTACCAAAAAGCAACAGACATTAGACATAACTCCTGATATTGACGTTGTTAAAACTAAAAAAAATAATTATTTATCATTTCTATTCTAAGCTAACGACGTGTTTTTGGTAAGAGCGTAATGATTCTGGGAACTTTCCAGAAGTCGGGTTCACGTAATGTATCATTTAACGATATGTTATGTAAGGAACTTGGTCGCGCTGAGTATGTTTCTGTTGTTATATAGAAACTAAGGAATGTAATATTCAAGAAGAACCTTTCATGTATATATAGATAAAATGGAAATACAGTACAAATTTGTTTAAGAAACGGCTTTCTGTTGGAAACTCAGAAAGTTTTGCCATAGCATGAACTTAATCGGCCAAACAAACACTTGTTATTGAATAGTCCTGTAGATAAACATGACTGCTACACAATTTCCGTCGAGAGTGTCAACACTTCAGCAGAACAACGCCTGTAAGTTGTTTTAGGTTTCGAAAAATTTAAAACTGAGAGAGATCTGACTAAATACTTGTATAACTATAAAGAATATTGTTTTCCTTTAAATGGAGCAGTTAGATTTATATAAGGCAGACTACCGCTTAAAAAATTTATAAAGACATAACCGCAATAACTAGTGTTATCGGATACGTGTAGCTGATATGCATAAAATAGACAATCATGGCATTATTTCATACACATTATTAGTATTTTATTTTTGATTTATTCCTTCGAGAGTGTACATAAATAAGAGCCATTTAACCAACGACGTTAATTCTTTCGCCTTTGTGAAAAGTAATAGGATATCAGCAACAATATATTAGGATTCAATCGGGAATTACGCCAACGCGAAGAAGCTTACTTTTAATAAATTGAAACAAATACAAGAAATGCAAAGAAAATGCGTTTCTTACAGACTATTGTTGTTATTACATCCGATGTTTCGTTGTTGAACACACATTTTACATTAGATAACAACTTATATTTGTTAATTAAAATGCACATGTTTAAAGGATCTGTGTTTACGATAAGCCTTATAGTTAAACAACTGCCCGACTATCTTATCTACTTATATCTAATCTAATACATGTTTAGGTAAAATAGAATTCGGAACATTGTATTATTTGTTCGAGGTCACATTCAATACGATTTTTTCAATATGTCTTGTTAGGAATATGCTCCGGAAAAATGTAGAGTATTACAATCCCACTTTTGGTGATCCTACGATAATGTTAAGATTTATTTTGGGCGTTACAACCTTGCTTCTTTATATAAGGGCTGAAAAATAAGTATCTACATATATATATAAAAACATCGTCCGGATCTACGTT
Organism: Sinonovacula constricta; assembly: GCA_007844125.1. Classification (NCBI taxonomy): domain Eukaryota; kingdom Metazoa; phylum Mollusca; class Bivalvia; order Cardiida; family Solecurtidae; genus Sinonovacula; species Sinonovacula constricta. The sequence goes on along the minus strand of CM017560.1, from coordinate 48,117,195 downwards.
CAACTCTGCTTCATGGTAACCGTGGGACATTACGCTAGAAAAGACTCGTTTCTATGAATATTCATAGCAAGCACTGGACCAATGAATATGCGTGTTACATCGACGCAACGTTTCAATTGAGGTTAAAAGACTTATTGTCATTGTCAAAACGGCCGAACTTACCTGCGGCGCCCAAATTGAAATAATTTCATTGGCTGAATTTCCGTGCCGTTCTGGACACGGAACCAATCAAATGCTTCATTTGGAAAAGCAGATTGTAATAAGAATTAAGTAAATAAGAAATACTGACACCAGAATAAATCCAACGCGATTGAAAACAAAAATGAACACATAGAATATAAATGATGATTCCAATTAATGTTGAATGCGTTATCAAATGACAAATGCAGCATTAGAATGAAAGATAATGCCGATTGAATGATTGCTTATGTACACATCTTGCTGTTGCCGAATTTTGTAATAAGTAATGGCGAATCCTAATCGATTATCTTTTGATATCGCAAAGCAAACTGTATGTCGATCTTCTATTTTTCATTATCATGACTAACACAGTACAGTGCCATCGACAGAAAACTACACGTAATTGTTGTGGACATTGTAAACTTTCATGCATTTGAGAGTTTATGGTAGTGTTGTCCTCTGATATAGGTGTGGTAGTGAGGTGCAACTGTCTTGATTGATCGATCAATGTATCAGACATTGATATATCAATTTTAGAAGATATTTGTTAACTACATGTATTTTTAATTGTAATGAAGAACATATTGTAACGCAGCGTAAATGTCGGTTGTATAGGTCGCTGATGCAAAATTAGAGTTTCTGTGATAAATAGCCGGCTTTGTTGAATATTTTGGATGCTTTATAAATCTTATTGATGTTGCACTGTAAATTAACACTGTAAATTATTATAATGTGTTTCCGCAGTATCATATAATGAGACGAATGTAAAAGGGTGTATACTTGTACTAGAAGTGTAATGTATCTTTTTAGTATATCACTTACGACCTATTATTCACTTAGTCATAAAGATTCATCACATGTAATTTAATTTATGAAAAGAAGAATATGCTTATAAACTCTAAAAGCATTAGTTTTTGTTACAACATGTCATAGAATTAAAATCGTGTCATATTTAAATATAATTATTTTCCTTGACATAAGGACAATGTTGGTGAAGTTATCACGATATTCGTTATAACAATGTAATAGGATACACAACTTCAACACCTTTTTCGATTTGAATACATAAGTGTACAAGTTTTTTTTCCACAAGAAAAAGAAAATGTAATAGATATGTGATATGAAATGTTATTGCAATTTCCTATATCTAGTTCACCATGTAAGAAAAGGGACAAGAGGTTGCCGCAAATTGTCTAATCTAACATTTAATGCAGTAGTAACCAATGTTTATATTAAAATACAACATGCCAAGCACGTTAAATAAAATAATTATAAATTATAACTCTTAAATTGTTCTTACATAAAGATTTAAAAAGTGCACCAAAACATTGTCCATGCACACGTGTCCCAACTGCTCACGCGTATAGTACACGTGTATGAGGTTGAAGAAAAACACCAACCACTGTTAAGTAATGGATATATATTATGGAGGCCGAGTCTAGCTATAGGGGCGCTGTCCATAACAAACATCAGAGTGTAGTTTTAGAGTTATAAAACGCAGCAGCGTTTACTTATACGGGTGCGATTATAACACACAACAGTGTCTAACTATAGGGCGCTGTTCATAACACACATCAGTGTGTAGCTTTAGCGGCGCTATTTATAACACACAACAGTGTCTAACTATAGGGGCGCTGTTCATAACACACATCAGTGTGTAACTTTAGATGCGCTATTTATAACATACAGCAGCATCCACACGACTTATAAAATGAGGTTTGAATAGTTGTATATTTAAAGCGAACCACTATAACACACCCCGACAAATTTAACGAGTGAAAACACAAACAGCTCCCTCATCAGATTTAACATGTTTTTTCGACGTAGTTGTCACATTTCACTCTGACCTACTTGGGGATTCTGACACACGGCAAGTCAGGATAAGCCAGGACTTCAGTGGTAGAAAGGTATGCAGTTGCATACTCATATAGACTACAAAAGTAACCCCTTAATTAAAATACATATACACACATCGTGTACTTGTGATAGTCTAACACTACCACTATACTCAACGCTTCTTTTCAAGGGTAAAGCAGCATACGGAAATCCCCAGCGATGCTTCATCCCTTTCCGCCACTACAGTTCCACCGAGTATCAAAGAGCGCTGAGTTAAACAGTTTTAGTGTGCTCAAAGCGTAACAAGTTTGCATTGATAAGTTAGTAAGCATATGCATTTTACGAAAGACATTTAGTTGCCTTTGGGTGATCTATTAACACAATACTAGTAACTAGAATTGCCAAATTACATTTTGTGAGTTATACACTACTTACGTTTTACAAAATTGTATTCGTTATTACCCGTATAAGTTATTGGCATAAATTTTAAAGATATTTCTTTTGTATCTCTTTGTTAGAAAGTCATATGAACATGAACATGCCGTTCATAACACAAGACCACAACAAATGCAAATGAGATTCGTCAACGCCGTTGCTTGTACGATGCTGGACTGAACATGGTTTTGACCTTAAGACAAATCGTCGAGACAAGAACTTAGGCTTGGACATGTAAATAGGTTTGATAATAACCGTCTGATAGAATCACGTGGCAACGAACCTTAAAAGTAAACACAAATTGAGCGGACGATGTCGCTTAAGATTCTTTATGATTTGAATTAGACTGTCTTTCTAAACGAAGCACTGGGAATGTAAGAATGTCAGAAATTAATCTTACGTTCTATTGTCTGGATGTATGACTGCGATTAATTTATACGAACTTCCCTTGTTTGTGCGGAATAAGTCTTAAACCTGCAAACATATAAAACACAGTTGACATACTAAGATTGATTGATAATAGTTCTAACAATTATACTAACTCCCATAATATTTCTGTGCAATAAATATATTTGAAACAGTTTTCCAACAGTAGCTTGACATCACTTCATCATAAATTGCTCTACACTGACACTATTACAATGATAACAATGTCTCTATGTTTTAAATGTTTACAATCCTATGTCAAATTAACGACTATTCCTTCACATATACTCTGCTGAAAACTGAATTTCACCCCGGCTTTATAATTCTCACTTTTTTGTTTTACTTTAATGTTTACCAGCGCTTGTCCGGTAAAATGCTATACATGCCCAATTTCGTTATACGTTCGAAATTCGTCATAACGATGTTATCACAATTCAAACAATTCTCTAAAGAAGTACCTAATGCCAGCTCTAGCACAACCACTTGCCTTACTGCAATTCGCAGTTAGTTTGTTAAATATTGTGAAGTGTATGCAGATTTTGGATCACAATAAATCTCATAAGTTTCAAACAAACGACCAGCGCTTTAACATAAATCGTAACTGAACATTTCCTTTTAATCTTTTTCATATTAGACTAATTTCGTACTTCAAGCCTGAATTGATTATGATAACTAGTTTATTTAACGGTCGGTACATACATTAGGATTTTATCATGACCCCGCCATGTTGCCCAAGCATGACTTAAACATGTTTTAGCCGGTGTCGCAGTCCAGAGTAATGATAGGTGGATTTCAGAAGCACACAGGATTGATCACGCATTACCTAGACTATTCGCGGTCAGTTATTCATGTCTGCGAAGAAGTAGAATATGTACAGGACAAATATGTTTGTCTTAGTAGACTATACGATTTATATGTTAATATTACTATTGCTATCTGTTTAAACTAGAAGTTCATTATATTGTGTAATTCAGATATACATAAAATGCATTAAAGTATATGTCACGTACGAATATCACTTATTGAGTAGAGGAAAGGGTCGAAATGGGGAGCGTCTTGCTATTAGAATGAATGTTCCACTGACTCTGCATCATCTACTAGGCCGATATATTTGCGATATCCCACGCGAAGCCTTCTGTGCCACAGAACCAGGGTATGTAATAACCTAGATCAATTGTATCATCTCAGCATTTCAGTCTAAACCTACCACAAGTGTTTGGAGAAGAATGGCGCACTCGGAATTTTTTAGATTCAGATTACAGGACGCTTCTCAGCCTTTTTAGCTATGCTCAAAGTGTAGGGACGTAAATAGTTTCAGTTAATTAGTTAATTTTGGTCCAATCCGGTAGCATGTATGAACATTTATTTCAGACCTAACTTAAGTTAAATGAAAAATTATAAAGAAAGTATTGAATGTTTAATAAAATGGTTTGTTTTATAGGATGTAAGTGACTCTGATGTTTTGAGCTTTTGTCCTAAAGTATAATCTATATTTTAGAAGTGGTGTTTATTTGTAGCTGAATACTTGCGTGCTTTCCAATTTCCAATGCGTTGTAAATTTGATTAAGTACAGAATAATTTTGACTACTGTTTGCACACTTGTAATAGCGTACAGGGTAAGACTTACAACGCACAAACAACTCTTCTGTGCGCTTTGATAAATTAAAGTGCCGAATGTGGACTCAGGTATCCAATTCCTGGTGCATGCTTTAGCAGCTAAAGAGGTAGAAGATGATTTTTGTAATAAGATAAGGTGAATATGAATGTTTGTGAATATGACTGTCTATCATTAACCTTAGATTTACACTTAAATGCACCGTATTGTCTAAATAAGAGTTTACTAAATGGTCTTATTTAATTAAACATTACTTTAAATTGAAGGAACATTTTGCTATTGAGCAGAGTCCAACATGGCAAAATGTGCACCTTTAAATGAAAATTGATTATTTTATATTATGCTTTGGGCGTGCATTTGTATTAACACATTGCCGTTCTACAAACATCTATATTGTAGAAACTTTCAATTTAATGTCACGCTATTTTCTATTTGTCGATACTTCATTCTTCGATCTGATTTATCAGCCAGACCCTACTTTTAACAAAAGTAAAAAAAGAACCTTGATGGGGATTCATATCCATCTTCATTTTTTGGTATTTATAAAACGTGGTTTGCACGAATTGAAGATTTCAATGTCAAAACACAGTTTCATAACTACCGAGGTTAGAAAAGTGGAACGTTATTTCCTTTTTTGTGTAACACGATAACTTAATAATTAACAGCTTCGGTGTCATTAGAAAAAGACAAAACCAATGTAATTGGTATATAACGAAATATCCAATGATTTCATGTAATAAACACGTGTTCGCCTCTTATGTATGCAACAGAAGCACTTCTCTGAGGAGACTTCATGGTATCATTCAATGCACATCGGAAGTATTTATCCATTCATTTGGTGAACTGTAGAAAAGTAAAACTGAACGCTTTGCTCAAGAAATTGAGCGTTAATTAATCTTTTATCGACTCTGCTATTGTAAAGCGTCTTACCAGTGGATTATCGCTGCATCATATTCCGACATCGGAACATCCTCGATACAGTAGACATAAAATGTCTCGTATTAATGTAACATGAATGAAAATGTGCTTGCAGAACGCCTACTTGAAAAAGAAAAATACAAATCAATGAGATAAATTACATGAGCCACGAAAGACGGAAAAAATCCTAGCATATAGAAGAAAATCTTCTAACATTTTTATGATATATCAGTAATATATAGCTTTTCTCTATATGAAGCGGGAATAATTATCAAACATTAATTAATTAACAGGATCATTGTATAGATGATGTTTCAGTTCATGATTAACTTATGTTTAACTAATGACAACGATGTATTAAGTTGAAAGTTAGGTTTTTTGTTCATTATTATTTCAACAGTTCAAACACAGAACATCAACTGATGGACAGGAGAAGTATATAAAGAAAGAGGCACAACGATCTTAAGCCTAATAAAGCTTTAAAATATATACACGAATTGTTTAAACTGCTAACACCATATAATTTATTGCTGGATACGTAATTGGGTTCTGTGATTCCTGTCTTTTTTGTTTAAAGGTCTATAAATATTATATATGTAACAATTACAGAAATTTATTTTAGTGTCAAATAATTAGCAAACTATAACCTTATCTGAGAGTAACTGTAAGCCTATATCCGATTCAATGTAAAGATGTAAATGCAATGTAAATGTTTGTGTTATGTTCCGTTGAAACTTTTCACGTGTATTCTTGTTTAATGGGTGGTAATTGTAGGATTTTCTTTGTTGAATTTAATGTCCCGTCTTAGTTGGTCCGGTAACTAGGTGTGGTTACTGTGCACCTCTCCCACCTTAATTTTTTCATTGGTATCAGAATGATCATTAGACTGTCTAGAAACAGAATCTCTAACGTACTAAAAATTAAACTTGTTGTGCTATGTAAGAGAACTAATGGTTTCCATGGCAACCATCACGAAATTGTGATAGGAATGTATATTTAAAACCTTTCCAAAAATACCGATAGCAGCATAAAACTTGTACTCAATTAAAGATTATTAAATGGCCATTATCATCATGCAAATTAGCACTTGTGAATATTTATAAATTTTAATGGAAATCTAAAAACATGCTTTATATTTGAAAAAATGAAAATCAGAATCAGTTTTATGAAATCTTCACAGTTTCTAAATTTTCTACATACTCCTAATGCTTCAGCACAATTTGGTTTAAGTTTCATATGATTTGGTTCATTTTATGATTTCTATTTATTTTCGTCCAACTTCTTGTCATTCAATATTTATGATTTTCGTTATTTGGCCATAACTAACCATAAGATTGACGAATATTTTTATATCATTCCTTAAGTAGAGGCTATCACTAAACTTAGATTTTGGACGGTAACTCGAATGTGGTCTGAAGTCATTACCATCCCACCTCAAGGAATCGAGACAACACTACATTAATTTTGCAAATTAGCCAACATGAATATTTTAATATCTTAATGAAAATCTAAAAATAGACTTTAATTTTAAAAAAGTTTATTAGACTTTATTTCATTTAAAAAACATTTTCAAACAAACTGAACAGTTTCACCGCTATTAGTAGACACAATTTAATTCAAGTTTTGTATGAATTAATATATTTTGCGATATTTTCAACGTTTTATTTAATTACCATGGAATTTTCATAATTGAGTTTAGTACAAATGTATGTGAATTTGATAAGAATGCTTGTAAACAAGCATATTGTACTGCACTGCTTTTAACAAGTATATTGTTGGTTGGTATCAGTTATTTCTCATGACAATTGATTCCTTATATATTTACTTCTCATGATAATTACCTCATTATACTTTTTACAGGCATTATTCTAAAAATAGTGATTTTAATACACAGATGGTTAAAATCAAAACTTGATTTGTACAAAGTCTTTGATGCTTTTTCAACGGTGCAATATATTCATTGTTACTAGACTATTTATTTTATGAAACATTTTTAATTGCATTAACCATTAAAAGTATAGAGTGCTTTAACATCTCTCAATAGATAGAAATAGAAAACGTTTTTTTTATTTGAAAATGTTTGAATTTCTTTTCAGATCTAAAATAAATGGTCTTTTGCTATAATTTATTGATTGTGATGTCTTATTCTTTTATTGTAATCAAGTGAACTAAAGCAATGTGTTGAATAAAAAATATATGACCAAAGTGATGTGATAAAACACAGGACTTTTCTTCTGGTGTTCAACACTTTTTTGTTTCATTTGATGGTATTATTAACTTGCAATAATTATATTTGGACCCAGCCAGGAAAACACATTTGTTATCCTTTATTTAGCCTTTCATTTTGATATAAATAAATAATAATACTTCTTTCAAGATTAAAGAAATCTGGTTCATCGGGGCAACAGATATACGTGGAAGTTTAAAAATTGATTTGGAAAAGCACAATAATTTAGATTTAAGTTCCTTGTTGTGTTATAATCAAAGAATTTTCAACTGTGATATTTTAGAATATAGATACTATTAAGGCATTTTAAAATTAATTAAACGTTATATCACAATAATTTATTTTGATCACTAGTTTATTGTAAGGCATATTAACAAATATTAACAATAAATGTATGGATCTAAAAAATGCTCTCTGCATTTATGATGTGTGTTAAATATAGTAGAATTATACTTCTCGAACATTCTATGAAGCAAAATATGAGCTGGTAAATACGCTAAAGTTGACCTAAATATACTTACCAAACTGTGTCAATCCATACATGCATTGACACAAGTGAAACGAAGATTCACTAGCAAATTCTCTAATATGTACTTCACAAAATTAAAGTTTGCACTTAAGGCTTAAATGCGTTTTATTTAAAAAATCGATTGTAATTTATTTACCAGTACTGGTATACATGTACCGGAAGTTAATGTGAACAGTAACTGAGATTAGTAACTGAAGTCAGTATCTGGTGTCGCCCAGATGGTGTCACATCTACAAAACGGTGCATGATGCATTTATGGTATTTTAATTTATTTAATAAACTGACAGTCTGTCCTAGGCATATCACAGTGGCCACTAGATATGTTTCCTAGAACATAAAACCCTCTGATTATTCCCATAAATGACTTAAGTTTTAAATGTCCAGCATTGTGTCTTTTCATGTAAAGTTGGACGTGAGGGGTCAACGTCTAAATCAAGACATTAACACGCTACGCCATTTCTGGCTTGACAGGTCAATATTGCTGTTAATTGTTTCTAACTCGGATGTTCATTATTCGATTAACTGTGATAGACGTTTAATTTATGCGGCTGATATTCTAGACGTTTGCTAGAAATACATAAATCCAAAATGGTTTAGTTTAATCTTGCAATTGTGTTGTGATTTAATTGTCAATACAACTGAAATTATCACATTGTCTTGATTGGATTTTACATGTACACATATATAAGTATGTTATTGACACACTATCTAGCATCTTAATGTCAACTATATTTAAAATGGTAAGAACAACATATTGAGCGTAAACAGAGCGAATCTGCAACAGTCAACAAAGCTCGATTGTTTGGTGATTCTAGATCTAGATTTCACAAAATGAATACATTTTATAATGTTCCAAAATTTAAATGAAGTTTTCAATAGGGTAAGAAAGAAATAATGTCATAACCTATTTGAACATTGCAGGAAAAAAAAATCTTAACACTAGAATTGACATTTATCAAAGAATTGTTTTCTGATAGAATGAATACCTATATTCAAATAGCTGAAAACAGCACTAGACAGCACAAATTGTTACTAAATGTGATATGATGTGAGCCAGTGGCAAAGAAATAAATAAATAAAAAAGAACATTGAAGCATAACAAGGCAAATTTACTGCTTCATATAACAAGGTATTATTATCAAATAAATTGTCCTGTCTATAAAGTCAGATGTCCTGTTGCAGTTTGAGTTTAATAAAAGTGAATTGACCGTCTCCTAAGTCAAATGATAAGATGATAAAAGGCGGTATATGTAACAATTTTTATTGCTCCTAAATAAAACTACGTTAATAGGTTGTTAATATGTTGCGTTAATAGGTAGGACTTTGCATGTCTACTAAGAAATATTCCATAAAACATGCAAAGGAGTTGTCCACAAATGTTTTGAAGTGTTGGGCATATCAAATCAAAATGGATAAGACTTTTAAAAGGTGTGGCAAAACGATACCAGTTTTACATTTGAAATATGTGTTTGTGCCTTGTGCTAGTTCATATTTTAACATATTTACTTGTTTCATTTTTTTTTTCTATTTTTAAACGTATTTGCATTTTTACATGTAATGGGGCACATCATCTCCCGAATTAATAAATAAACATACAAACAAACACACGATTAAATTATAAAAAATATTATCAAGGCAATAACTTTTCTCTTTCTATATTTTTCTCTCTGTTCGTCTCTTCACTTCTTTACGTTATTTATTAATTACTTCGATTCTCGATGACTTATTTCGATTTGATTTTATAATTTAAACATCATACGTATATACGTAAATCATATATATATATATATATATATATATATATATATATATATATATATATATATATATATATATATATATATATATATATATATATATATATATATATATATATATATATATATATATATATATATATATACTTATTTATAATATATACTTATTTATAATATATAAACTAATTTATCCAAAAAAAAACTTTACAGTTTTTAGATTATCTTTCTATTGTGGAAAAGCTAGACAGCTGAACTTATTGGTGACATCCTTAAGTATAAAAAGTAAGAGTTTGGTCTATTTTAAACAGCACAGCCACAGAATTTGTCAGTGACAAAAGCACGCGACAAGCAGAAAAAGACAACACATTTTATTTTAAAGCTATAAATAAAACATTGGCCTTAGTTATCATAGGATAGATAATAAGTAAATATCCATTTTCTTCCTTTTTTTAAACATTTTTTTTATTAATTTACGTTCAAACTCATGAGTTTCTATTTTTAAATCATAACGTTTACAATCTCATATCAATACTTAAGGGTTTAATGAGTAACTGAAAACAAGAATATATAGCATATATTTTTTTTTAATTTTTATTTTTATTTACCAATGTATGAAAAAAAAGACAGAATAACATTTGTTGCACTCAAAACTACAGGCTATTTTGGTCGTAAGCCTGAATTAAGTAATATACTCTTTATGACGATAACATTAGATGCATTTTTGTTCATTTGCATTATGACTGTATTGTATTATCTATTATTCTTATTTATTATGTAATATTCTTTTTTGTAAATGAATGAATAACATTTTATAGTTAAGTTCGTTTAACCTTCATATCAAACAAGGTCACATTTAAAGCCGTAATCTGCATGGAAAAATCAGTATCAAACCAAAAAGGAGTGTATGTATTGTAATTTAAATGACATGACATAGTCTTAGGATATATAGGCTATATATAGGCTTCTTTACCACAGCGCAGACAATTTATCAAGGGTTAATATATATGGGTCAGTTGTAAGTATTAAAATTCTTACACTGTCTAGTATTAAAGAAAACGTTGATGCTTTGCTCAAAATAAACAAAAAAAAACAACAAAGATTCAGGATACATTTCCATTTATACGTGAAAATTATGTTGAAGGAAAGTCTGGGTTTATATCTATACATTTCCTTTTCTACTGTTTTGCTGTGAACAATGCATAAAGCGTTACCTTCAAATCTCAATGAACTGCAGTGTGACGAAGACAGCGAGCGCTTCTTGATTGCTGACTTGCGAGGTGGTTGTAGCTTATTTACTGCGGACTGTTTTCATGAATGAACGTAACCTTGACGTCAGAAATACGTCATACAACAGACGTGTTTGTAAAATCATTTTCAAAGCATGTGTTCTTTGTTAAACGTTTTACTTTTTCATTTGTAACACGTTAAACATAACTGAGGTTTCAAATACTTTATCTTTAAAAAAATCGCAGTAGTGACATTAACAGAACTATAAGTGAGGCACTACTTCCTTGATGCTTTGCTTTGTGGCTCTGTGGCCGAAGAATTTAATCACGCGCAGCATAAGCTATTCGTTTGTTCTAACTGTATAAGACGTCACAGGGTTTGACTTATAAAAAAGATAAAAGTTGTAGTTTTCAATGAATTGGTTTAAAATTTAATCTAAATGTAAAGTAAATATAAGGAATATTTGTTTGTTTGTTTATTGGGTTTATCGTCCCACAAATATAAGGAATGAATGTTTATTTTTGACGTTCATCGGTTGATAGACCGTGTTGGACCGTTTAAAGTAAATCGTGAATTTCTTCTTTGGCACGATACTGTACAGACTAACACAGTTCATCAACCGATGAACGACAAAATAAACGATTATTCCTTAAAAGAAACAATATTTATCCTTACAACAATACCAAGCATATAATTCATTTAAATGCATTGTCATATAAATTTAACTGATTTTTTAATTATCAGGTTGAAGATAAATGGATTTTAACGACGTTAAATGCCGTGAAGATGTTATATGGCTATGTTACATGGCAATGAAAAGACCATATAGGTCTTTTCGAGAGATTTTGACATTCTGCGTGCCTTGTCAGGACACATTAACCATTTGAAAGGCTTCCTTAATTGATTAATGTCAATCCTTACTTTTAAATGAAACGTGAAACAAATCTATCCAATCCAAATCTATCGCCATATCTTCGTGCATCGTATAATGTTGTATGTCATGAAATATAGTTATAACTCTCGCAAAATAATTAAGACGATGGCTATAAAACAAAATCAATGCAAGATATGACAAAGTGAAACACATTGGAACGAATAAATTTACCAAAATTTTGAATTAATAAAAGAAGTCTTGTTGTTCACGTGTAAAGGTAACATATTTCAAACCTTCAAATACAGACTTATATTAACATATCCGCTTAATGGTACACAGGAACACAAACTTAATTAAATGAGAAATGACCATTATCTGTTTGTTAAAATTTAATATACAAGCCAATCGCGTACTAACTACTGATTTAGTATTAACTACGTATAAATGTATTGGTTTGTAAACACGTAAATTATTTTCTAATCAAATAAAAAAATTCATATCTCTAAGTGTTATGTAATTTTGCTTTATTTTTAGACAAACATTAGGCCATCTGGGGACTCAATTAGCTTGATTTATATAGTTTTAGTACGGGTCACAAAAGCCTAGGGACTGAACGTTGGCTAAAACTGTCCAAACCTATTTCGCTGCAATATAAGAGATGACTTCCATTCTTGTTCTAAATGAATCCTTACTTGATACAAAATATTCCAATTCTCTAAGAGGGTTTGTGGAGTGATGTCTTTATTAATCAAACTGACGGAATAACACGTGGTGCCTTTTGACATATAAAACATGAAGCCAGCTTTCAACTGACACGTACATTAAACAAATGCCCTTTTCTCTAAATTGATGATCAATCATAGTACCTTGACAGTAATCTCCAGATATCTGTTTGTTTGCAATGTTTAAAGAATTGTTTATAGTAACACGACAAAGACATTGATTTTTCCATCTGTTAATAATAATAATAATAATAATAATAATAATAATAATAATAATAATAATAATAATAATAATAATAATAATAATATCTCTTTTTAAACATGAAAATCAAACACGAATAATAGGCGAAATATTTAAACAACACAAATTAATTAATTATTTTCAAAAAATTAATATATACCAATGTGTAGATACATGTGTAATAGATTACTGCACCTCACTGTATATATCACTATCTTTGTTGATACTTCGTTCAGACAAGAGTCGTTTTAGATTTTATGATGACGTGTTTACTATTTCTAAACTAAGAACTTTGCTTCTCCTGTGTATTCTTATGTGAGAATGTGTCACTGATAGTTTGTTTTGATAACAACAACAACAAAAACAACAACAAAAAACAAAACAAGAAAATAACAGGAGATTAAAACCTTTTAATCAAGTTAAAACAATAAAACAATTTTTGTATTTCAAATTACAGTAAAGTAGGACGCGTTAAAATCGCGGTCAGAGTCCTTTATAAATCAATTCCATTTTTAAAAACTGCCGTGGTCAGAGATAATTTCCTCACATAACTGACCATCACTGCATAAAGAATAATACTGATACATAACTCTGATGATTATGATGTTTATTTCTGTATGGTTTTAGATTAAATCCTGTTAAAACTGGTTCGATCTGAAGAGAAATATAAGGAATTGATATTTAACGATTTTAAATCCAACCAAATCATGCACAATTATTTTATTAAGTGTTGCTGGTCTCCTTGCTTGATCAACAATATACATCGTTAGCATGTTTTTGTGTGTGAAAAATATCAATAAGCGGATAAAAACACAAATGTATTTACTAAATTATTTAACACAGCAGTCAGTAGATTTAACCTCACAGTGGCTTATTATACATGTAAGAATAAGCTGACACTGGCACACTAATTGTCGCGACTCGAGGAAGTGTGACAAACACGATCACAGTTAGCTTGACAGCATGGGCAATCAGTCTGGGAGTTAATAGGCAGATATTGCTGTTTGACCGACAAGTTGTGAAGAAGCTGACCAACAACCTGGTCGACTGCTCGAACTACAGATTTTACGAGCGACACCGGTTATTTAAATAGAACATATTAGACAAAATGCAAGCATTGGCAGTTCTGTTCGGTCAATCCCGTATTTGTAGCGATCCGGCGTTCCAGCGACCGGGGGTTGACTTATCGTTTGCAACAAACACTCTAGTCTGAATGTATGCATATTTTATCAGATTTAACTGAAAATACATAACATATAATCTTAAAAAGAACCTGTAATCAGGGATTTAATGAGGTGCAAATAAAATAATACTTCGCAGGTTATGCACATATATATCTAGACAATTTACCAAGTCAATTCACGTAATCGGAAGACTAAAGTTATCTTAGCCCAATCAAATGTAATTGATACATGTGTTTGAATGCTTTCTTGCTAATACTAAGCATTTGTAATTTTCAATGGCATTATGGGAATGTTTTAATAAGTGAAATCTTTTTACAAAGTACACAAATAGAGATATTATCTCAAAGCAGCAACCACATAAAATGTTTACATTACACCTGGTCATCTGCTTTTTTTGCAAACCACGCTACACATTTACAATTATATAAATACAACGTATCTTGCGAGTATCGTAAAGCTCATAGCCCTTTAGGTCGATTTATTTTCCCCACTGGTACAGTCTTAGAATTCTTCCCATAAAGAATTCCCTGATAATTGCCGCATTGCAAACATTCAAATTTGCTATTTTTCGTCCAATATGGTGTAGTCATATACCATGCGACTCTTAGTTATACATATCTTTCTTAGTTGTACATATCTTGTGTCGATATCACTCCTCGGAACGATTACGTTACGCTATGCTCCATGCTACAGAAAATACTCGTAATAAGGAGACATGAACATGATTTCACTAAAGCTGTATTGAATCACAGATGTAGTGTATGTCGTATATTTTCATGTCGTTATTTTTATGATGTCTACTATTTGGAAGATTTCATGTGTAAATGATGATGTCGTGGTATTTTAACGAGTACTGAACATGTACTGGCCCAGCAATGCAACTGGTTCTTCTGTTACATGTACATATATAAGCCGGTTGCACTTGTTTTAGAAGCACCCAGACAACTCACATAAACGGTCCACGCCGATTTATTACATAGAAAAGTTCCGAAATGATTTCCTCATGACCCTCAGTTTTGACCACGGTCCACCGTTAGGTCAATAAGCGGATGGTATTACTTTGTACTTGGCCAACTCTGACATAAATTCCCGATAACAATTCGCATGCGTTCGAAAAGGTAGACGCGAAAGTGGTGTTTTTTATTATTTCGAGGTTACAAATAATTTAAGATTGTCATTGACTCTAAAAAAGTAGCTCTAAAATATGGCATGGGTTATTGAGGCAGAGGTTGACATTGGCTTTATTCATTCTCATCCAGTAAATCACTTTAAATTTAAAAAAAACAACAACACCTCAACTAATTGGTATATTAGATTAAAAGGCATGCTACAATATAAAAGTAAACCCATTAAATCGTGATTTAAAGAGAAAAAAATATTATTTAATTCATAAAACATTAATACAAACCAATATAGTCATGCGTGACTAATGTCTTTGAATATAAATTTTAATAAATAAATTGTACAAGTCACATATATGTACATTTACCAGTTTTACCTAGCCTTACATAATCTGTAAAACTACAACTTTTGAACCCATGCTTAGTAATCGAAAATATTAGTTTTTGAAAATGAGGGATCTCTCGTTGAAAGACACAAAGACAAATTAAAGACCCAATAATAAACAAATGGCCATCTCCAGAAAATCGGCAGTAACAAACATGGTATTTTGGTCTTTGAGACTTGATTCCATAACAACATTACAGACAATTAAGGAGTCAACAGTTAAACGCCATACCGATACTGACAGACAACACTACACATACGTCGCTTTTTTATATTATCCATTTATCATTTTATTTTTTAAATTGTTTAATAATTAATAATGTATTGGAACGTCGGCCACCTGAGTTCAGGGACATTTACTGGACGGGCATTGAAGCCAGAAATTTAGTTGAAAGGCTAAAACTAGGCTACTGGTTAATACAAGAAGCTTATATCTGATTGTTAATTTTTATCATATAAAGATGGATTAATAGTCAATTTTTTGCAATGAATATATTCA
The DNA here is from genome assembly GCA_007844125.1 of Sinonovacula constricta. Lineage (NCBI taxonomy): Eukaryota > Metazoa > Mollusca > Bivalvia > Cardiida > Solecurtidae > Sinonovacula > Sinonovacula constricta. Next base: position 48,101,019 of record CM017560.1, on the reverse strand, counting down.
GTTAATATCCATAGCATAGTAATGAACCGATTACGGACACAAATACTACAGCGAAACCACTAATATGACTTCAGTGTATAGTGGTCTGTAAGTATCATTGAAGTAGTGGGAAAATAGAGATATTCCGGTAACCTTAACATTAGGTTTACCAAACGGACGAGGCATTCGCATGAGAGGAAATAAAATATTTAATTATAAAAGGAGAAACACGGGAAATGATGTATCGTTCATTCGTATTGTCTGAGATGACAGCACATTAAAGGACTAAATCCTATGGTATATATACGCTTATTGACATTGTTTGGTCTAGTTAATTAATTGTATCCTTTGTACGTTATTTTGTTTTGGAGCACGGTTTATTGCAATCTTTCGAAAAAAAATAATTCTACAAGTCCTTAATGATATGTCATTCAAAAAGGGTCAATGAATGAAAGGCGTATAAAAAGTATAATTAACATAAAATCGTTAATAAGAAGAAGCACAATAACAAATTCCGTAACCTAGTTGAGACAGTAGGGGAAAATGGTGCTGTATATAGCACATTCCAATTAACAAGACTGGAAACATCAATTTTCTAAGTCACGTGCAAATTTATTCAAAGAATCATTTTAAGCTTAAAAATCGTCATTGTCAGTATATCTTTTACATTAAATGATGCAGTCTAACTGAAATATTTCTTATTTACCTTCCTTAAAGAAAAGATCGTCCTACGACCTTTCGCTGTTTAAAGTGCCTCTTTCTTCTTCTATTTCTACGCAGAGTTATTTTCAGTTTTTATTAATAGTTAAAACAACATTGTTTCCGTGCACGATGCGGCGCTTGTTAGTTTTAATTCCTAAGCAAGTCCTATGGATGCCAACAAGTTTGACTACCCGGACGTCTTTTTTTGTGGGAACTTTCAATACCAAAAGGGAGATGTGCATATCCTCAGTATGTTCCTGTTGGACCCTTCAACACAGAGTTATGTCCTTTGATTAGTTTTGGAGTATGTAAACAGCGTACAATTCGTTTCCACGTTATTTCTCGGCAACGAAACTTTATGGGAACCATCAATACCAAAGGAGATTTGCATATCATTGGCATGTTCCGACCTGACAATTAACACAGAGTTATGACCCCTGAATGGTATTTTGTTTCCGCGCTATCTTTCGGCAACTAAGAAAAAACAGCATACTGTTTAATGTATTTTTTTCCAACCCACAGCACATATCATCACTTTTAGCACATTTTGCATATTATTTTCTTTCATCAAGATGATATCCAAAAAGTTATTTATTGAAAAGCGTATTACTTAATTTTCCCCATTTTCTTTATGTGAAAGTCCTGACTTTACCCTTTTCTTTAAACAAGCACCGATCATCGGGGAATATACTGTCTGTGACAGAGTCTCGTTTAAACTTCAATCTGGCGCGTACTATCATGAACTTATTCGATCTGTTGAAAAGCATTAACTAGGGAAAACTCATTTCTCATAATAATTCTCTATATTTTGTTCCTTTAAGATATTGCCTTTAAAAGACACCGCACTACCCTTATTGCCAACTTTTTCTTATAGTGGTGAGAAAATGATACCTCGGTATACAATGCACAGACGTCGGACTGCATTTCTCATGGTAACTCTCTATACTTTGTTCCTTTAAGTTATTGCCTTTATAAGACACCGCACTACCCTTATTGCCAACTTTTTCTTATAGTGGTGAGAAAATGGTACCTCAGCATACAATGCACAGACGTCGGACTGCATTTCTCATGGTAACTCTCTATACTTTGTTCCTTTAAGATATTGCCTTTATAAGACACCGCACTACCCTTATTGCCAACTTTTTCTTATTGTGGTGAGAAAATGGTACCTCAGCATACAATGCACAGACGTCGGACTGCATTTCTCATGGTAACACTCTATACTTTGTTCCTTTAAGATATTGCCTTTATAAGACACCGCACTACCCTTATTGCCAACTTTTTCTTATAGTGGTTTGAAAATTGTACATCGGTATGCAATGCACAGAAGTCGGACTGCCCACACCATATTCCATATTTGACGTCATTTTAATCTGTTTAAGTAAGGTTTTGCTGTTGTTTAGCCTTATTAAAACATGCCCACTAGATAACAGAAGCCTGATGGCGATCTGTTGTGATTCGAAATCAAAGCTTTCTCTTAACAAATGTAAAACACATTATTTATTGTTCATCGCCCACTTGTTGGGGATAATTTTCTCTATTTGAATAGAAGAGACATGCGGTTTTGTGGCCACATGATACGAGTCTTTTATTAATCTACTTTGAACATGATTATTGAAGATTAAAAATGATTGAAAATGAAAGTAACCTCAATAAATAAGTTTGCCTATGAAGACTAAGGTAGTTTTAAGATAAAGGACAAAAAGCTGCAATAAAATTGTTATGCTTTTTCACTTAAAAGACAAAATACATAACCAATAACATGAATTCTGACCGTTGAATCTTTGCATTAAATAATACTGTTAATTTTAACTATATGTATTACTTACTTTCGTACACTAAGCCATTAAGTTGAGCTGTAACATCATGTCTGTTATACTAGGTGCTAAAGAAAAAACAGTGAATGATGATAAAACTAATGTTATGATGCATTACAGCAGTAGGGGTTAGATCTACTTATAAAAACTAAGTAATATTAAATTCGTAGAGCTGAAGTAACTTGAGTTTATGAGTAAGTATCTGTGTAAAACACCACCACCACCACCACCAACAACAACAACAGCAACAACAACAACAACAAAGCAACAACGATTGCAACAACAACAACAACAACAACAACAGCAGCAGCAACAACAGCAACAGCAACAACAACAACAGCAACAACAACAACAACAACAACATCAAGAACAACAACAACAGCAGCAACAACAACAACAGCAGCAACAACAACAGCAGCAGAAACAACAACAACAACAGCAACAAATTTAATGAAGGCAGTACTAACGTTGTATACAGTCTGACCTTATGGGAAAACAACACACGTCACGTTAGTATGTGCTTGAAACGTCGAAAGTATTACCCGAGTTTTAATTAAACTGACCCTACAAACACGTGTAAGAGGGCATTTAAAAATATACACCTAAATTTTCCATCCATTTCTTTGTGTTTTTGTCACCAATAATACACAATCATGATTGAAGGTTACTTATAATTGCTGAAAGCGTGTCTGCGTAATAGGCACATGGTTTGACATTAATGACAAAGACGCAAATTAGAAAAACATTTTTCTAAAAGTGACACAGATTAGAACTTAAGTAAGAGAATAAAAATAATAAATAAAGAAAATTAACCCCTTTAACGTCCTAAAGAAAAGTTAATTAAAAGTTAAAAAAGGCTGCTTAGCAAGCATTAAATATACAAGATATTAAGAATATTAATTGTAATATTATATAAATATTAATTGTATATTAATTATGAGGGTTTTATTTCCAAATTAAAGATAAATATGAATATTCCAGAATTATTTATTTTAGAAATGCAATTATCATTGCTTGTACTTAACCTGTTACTTTCTCTATACCTTTCTAAACATAACTGTTTATTAAGTAGCAGAGGAAGCAAAACAACATGACGGACGATGTACAGTGTTTATTTGCGCCTCATTATTAATGGCTCGAAATGTTCCATTCGGTTTAATGTGACGTGAATGGAAACTTCAAAACGTGACAAACAGCAATTAAAAATCAATTTGACTTTTGTCTTTTTTAGCCTGTTGTGGTCATTAATTATTAAATCTGGGCCTATACAACCAACAGAACATGCTCTTTGAGAATAGTTTCACAAATCAGATAAATCAAACTTCGTGTATGAATATTACGTTTTAAGACATGTATATTGTCTTATTTGGCGGAAACACCCTGTCACACTCGCGCAAGTGCTCGTAAGATCGTGTGTGAGTGTGTGTGCTCGCGCGTGCGTGCGTGTGTGTGTGCGTTTCAGAAAAGTGAAAAATATGCTATAAGCGGTCACCGGAATGGCACAGATACAGAAACATAAAGGAAAAGCACACTATTTATCATTCTCTGTATGACAAAAATTCAGTATAAAATTTATGTTTATGTATCCGCTGTTGTCAAACAGGCATGTCTATTTTCCCATTTTTGCCTTAAATTCGGGTATCCTATTCTATTGAACTGCATGCCATATTGTTAAAAGCTCACAAAGTGTTTAAGACAGCTGAATGGATCGACAGATCCAAATTTTGAGTTCACGAAAAATCGAATTGAGCATACAAATGCAACAACAAAATGAAATTATGACAAGTTCATATGAACACGGCAACATATGAACATTTACGAATTGAAGGGGAATCCGAAGGTATTGCTTTTTGTTAACATAAAGCATATTTATCAAGTACATCTATAAACTAAATTAATTATAATCATTAGTATTTACTTTTCAGGCCAAAATTAACACATCTGAAGAATCAAATCGCCCTATTATTGTTAGCCTTATTAACGAACCAAAAAAGGGATAAGATTTTAGGTACTGATTTCCAAATACATTTAAGGGCAATACATGCTATTGCATAAATTCCCTAGTCTTCTAGGTGAAGCCTTTCCAGTTGAGATAATATGTCAACTTGTCTATGTTGTTATGTTGGGTGATTTCTGTAGATATCATATGGACTAAACAGCACAAGATACGATGGTGCCTAATTTCATCAGACAGTTACATCGAGTGTCCAATGTTCTTAACACACGACATATTGAACAGGCCGCAAAAGCGCAAGTAGGTAGAGCGTCGGCTTGCGGATCGGGAGGTCGCAGGTTCAAAACCCGGCCGGGTTAAACTAAATACTTTAAAGTTGGTAGTAGTGGCTTCCCTTCTAACGCTCGGGGCTAAGGGGACAGCATTGCGCCTGACTCGTCGGTGTCAGTATAATAGACCGGCCGGGTTCAGTGCCTGGGCACCTCATAATTGCCCCTGTGCTATAATGATAGAAATGTCGCTGCACAGGATCGGCAAAAATGCCGGCAATTCCAATCCCATAACATACCATTCAAAAATAGGGTGATCATACTTAACCAACGTGCTTTCATTTACCTAGTCTATGGTCATTAAATTCCCGGGTGTGTAAAACGTTTTAATCCGCTTATATGTACGTTATCTTTAATACACACAGCATAGACAATGATCTTTCGCGTTATATAATGTTATTCTTTTGAACACATAATAAACACAGAGAAATAACATGATAAATAAAACACGACAAAAATATTTGTCACTTACAATCTAACCTTAAAGTTTCAATGTTTGATTATATTTCTTTTTAAATCTTATTTTTTTTTAAGTTTATGAGTAACCTAACCTCTCGGTACTTCTGCAGTACATTCCTGGTAAACATTGATATCTACATCAGTAAACTTAATGCATGCAATTAACAATGACAACTTTCCAAAATCTTATGTGGTATGATGACTTTAGGAAATTTTCATTTTATTACAAAACCTTTAATGATATGCTTTATTTAGCTGACGTAGTTTTCATCGATTACTAATTTAAATGTAATGTTCTTTGCTGGGTTCGAGCCAGTACTCATTAATCAGTTCTTTAAGTCGGTGTGCCGTTATCCGTTAGACCAAATTACTTTCAAGTTTCTTTATATGTTTTTATTGAAAGAGCTATACTATAAAATGGCACATAATCAGTATAATTCACCTGCATTACCCATATTAGATAAACGTAGTGATATAGAGACTTAAATTATAGCGTGGGCACTATACATAAATTAACCATTGCACGCGCATGTATTTCTCCACCTTGGGTGACCTTAAAATATCAGATCTAATAAAACTTTTATCTAATAAACAAATTTAGTATTAATCGAAATGTTCACTATTAAATAACAATTTGTTCGTGGAGAGACCAACATTAAGATATATACAATTTTAGACTTAAAACAAATAATATTTTTTTATCCGGATTATTTGGAGTATAAAACTGGCATTCTATAAGATTCACACCAATTATTTTTATATAATTTGACGTGATATGGTTAACAGATGACGGAATAAAACGTTGTCTATGTTGATTGTAGATTAAACATTTTGCATTTTGTTCGAATTGCGAACGCCGGATATCAAAATAACTTCGTAATTGACTTATACGGGGTGGGCACCGGTGCGTAAACTAGGCTATAATGACTCAAAGGTTGGCAAGGAATTTACGACTGGTCGATACAACCTATTAACGATAATAATTTTGGCCAATCAGCTATATAATCAATAAAACAATCGGATTATTTAAAAGACACTGTATTACAGAAAATATAACTACATGTTACTATAAGCAAAATCAAAACAATTATTTAATTATAAGTATCAATGAAGTAATGGGAAAAGTCCATGAATGGGGAAAACCTTAAATTGGGTTTACCAAACAGACGAGACATTTGCATGACAGGAAATAAAAGATTCTGTTCATTTAAAGAGAAACACGCGAACTGATGTATCGTTCATTCGTTTCGTCTCAGATGACAGCACATTTAAGGATTTCATATGAATGTGTATATACGTGGAGCGACATTGCCACATTCAGGTAACGAAATGTATTCTTGATATATTTTTAAATTTGCGCATGGTTTGTTATTATCGTTTTGAAACATTTATGCAAAGGTAGTATGAGGTCTTACTAATTTCTGTTTAAATGAAAGGTCACCGAAAGAATTGGTAGTTTATATGTAACACAAAGTTAGGCGAACTACAGTTCAAAATTGCTTACGAAAGAAGTGCCACATTAAGTCAGTCAGACAAAAACATTTCAGAAAAATATTATACCCTCAAAATAAAGTTAATTAAGAACAAAACATGTCATGTTCACTAATTTAAGTTTAAGTGAAAAGCGAGATAAATTAATGAACTCAGTTATACCAGAGTAAAGGATGAATTGTCACAATTTATTTTACAAACGTGGCTGCAATCTTACTTAAGAATAAACCTAGTTGTGGTTGACATTGTATAATAACACAAATATTGTTGCCACTTTATAAATACATTTAAATGATGGTCATTTTAGAAAGAATGAATGTTTATACATATAAACAAGTGAAAATTCGAGATACGTGTAATGAAAAAAGTAAGCAGTAATATAACATTCTAATGACTCTTAAAAGATAAGTTAATCTTTATTAAACGAAGATCACATTATCAGAATAACTCTTATAACTGCAAAAGTAATCAGTCTTTAGTCAATGTTTTAAGTAAAATTTGACATTTCATGATAATAACGATGCACATTGTAATTATACTTCATCAGTATTAAAGCAAATATATGTGAGTAGTATTATTCGCTATATATAATTAATTTGCTTTATCTAGTATAACATCATTTATTATTTCCCATTTATTAAAAAATATAGATTATTTATCTTCTGTGTGGGGGTTATAATTAAACATGCATGTACTTTTTTCCATTGTATTCTCTTAATTTTATGTCAAATTAGCTTATTTTCATAAATAGTGCTAATACAATAGCATACACTTCATTGTTTCCTCCCAAACCGTTTTTCATATTTAAAAAATGGTAATAATCAGTACAATACCTTTATACAAATACATTCCCACACGGGAAATAATAAAGTATAATAGTTATAAAATAATTATAATTTTATTTGAAAAGTAAGTGTAAGGTCAATTCAAAAGCAAAAATGGGACATTGCTTAGAGCGTATATTGAAATTTTCATGATGCCTTTGTGAAATTATCTGTCTGCTATATACTATAATTTTGTTTATTTCTTTAACAAAATTATCAATAAAGTGATAAGTTGCATTTTCTGTTAAATATTACGTTCACTTCGAACAAGATTAACTAGCATCATCATTACCGAGGGTTAACGAGTGTGTTCTTATAGAATACAAGTTTAGTAAACCAGTTTAAGCTCCATGCTCAGTCTTTTTAATGGTTCATAGGCAGTAACAGATGTTTAGATAATAGATAACTGTATTGCCAGTTTGTGTCATTGTCTGCTTAAACTTAATCCATGATGTCCGTTACCTTAGTTTATTGATTTATCAAAGTTTTATATATGTTGAATGTAGGGCAACAGAAGAAAGGAAGCAACAAGATTTACAACGAAAATATACTGTATTTGACAACAACCATTTTCATGGAAAAATTCATAGTTTAGCTATCTTAATAATATATCATCTAGTGCTGTCAAATGTTATAACAGAGATGACAACGCGGAACATGTAAAATGACGCAAATATTTATTGACCGTCTGTTTACATTCGACTTAATTTGTTTTACTTCCGTTTACATGAGAACTACATTTTATGCGGCGTACAAAAGTCGCGATTTTGTGAGTATAAATTCGACAGATTTCTTGAGAAGTTCCGTCTGGGTGTAGATAAATTATGTGTACCCAGATATCGGTATCGATGTAAAACAATGTTTTATACGATTTAAATGTAATAAAATCAAAGCAATTTTAATGTAAGTATTCCTTAGACCTGTAGACCTTAAAAAAATATTAAAATATCCCAGTGATTATTGTCCGATTTCGGTGGTAGATGTTAACTGTAATCTGCAAGGCACCTGACCTCTGGCGTGTAAATCAACTTGTCGTCTTAGCAGGAATTCCAGTCATTTGTACATGACGCATAGCATCACAGACATGCAAGTACATTGCTTTTTGTACATTAACGTAACTATCAAGCCAATCATTTTACTGATTATGACTGACGTATATTGTAACATTATTACTTTCATAGCCTTCATACCATACACATGACGCACGACGCGACAAAACCGGACTTATGGCATTATGACGTAACATTGAGAAATCCACTATTAAAATGACGTCACTTTTACCGAGTATTTTACCACGACCTTGGCAGCATGGCTTGGACTATCGTATTTGATACTGAATGTTGTTGTCTTATCAGATACGATAACAAACAAGAATGGAGAAGGAACTAGAGGTAAGATTTATTCGTTATATTGTGATTATAAAATCTTTATATTGTACGCATATGAGTAGAATCAGATTAAATACAAAGATCAGCGAAAACCAAGTTGATATTTTTTAAATGTTATTTAATTATAACCTGTTACTTTACCCACTTAAGCAATACACACACACATATATATATACAGTCAAACTTGTGTTAGCGGTCACGTGTTAAGAGCGGTCACCTTACCTTAAGCGGTCAGTTTAGGTCCTCCCAAGCAATTTGTTCTTTAATTGTCGTCTAATGAGCGGTCACGTGCCTTCTGCGGCCTAGCGGTCAGCTTGATTGGACAAACCCTTCTTTAAGTGACTCCTAATTAACGGTCAGTCAGCATGTGTCAATCGTCAGTTGTGATCACATAATGAATCTGTGAACGTTAATGCGCCTGCTCCCCACCCACTTGTCAATATTATCACACTATCTGTCCCGATCTCCCAATTAAGATAGATTCGTAGATATTATCCAGCTTGTAATCGGAGCACAATAAAGTGTCTCAGTCAATATCTATTCAGCATATATCGTAGTGAAACGGGTAGCAAAAGCGTTAATTCATGAGAGAGTTAATTTATGCATAGATTAACTCCACGCACCGAATTTACTTGACTAGATGTTCATACAGTTGTAGCAGTTTTTGTTATTGCTTATACAAACCCTGTTTAAATGATATTAAATATAATTTAATGTTTCAAAGGACACACTACGTGCTGTTTAGTTAAAATTAGTTTAAAACATGCACCATCCGGAACTTGAATTGTCCGAACATATGTAAACTTTTCGGAGATTTGTGACACTTCAATTTGACGAATTGTTGGTACCTTCAGTATACATTTCATGTGAGACATTTAAAATTGTGTGTTTTTACTGTAAGTGACCAAACTTCTTATACTGGAGCAATATTTTCTTTTATTTGGTGAGGCACTTCTGATATTCTGAGTCATTTGTTGACATTCCAAAAGCATTTACGTTGTTGTTTTACATATCTATTCGAACAGTACTTTGTAGTTGACCTACTGTGTAAGCAATACTTTTTATAAAGAAACATGCTTATATAAATAGGTTAACAATCAATAATATCATATTTTGTGTTAAGCAGCCAACTTGTCTTCAGCGGCCAATTTTAGACTGTCCCTTGGGTGGCTGCTAAATACAAGTTTGACTGTATATATATATATATGTTTGCAGTAAACTAAATCAAACCATATTAGCTTTTATCCCACCATCTCTGTAAATATTGATATAACCCGTGTGATATAGATGAGCTTTATCAACCGATATTCGCGCACCTGCTCTAATCCAGACTACTTTTTTGACAAAACGATCAGGAATGTTTACGTGACTCATTTAACGCGTTATTATTCTTGTGATCACCCCAAAAATGCCCATAATACAAAAATTGGTTACATAGAGCAAACGAGGGAATTAAAAAAATGGATTGAGCGAGGTCTCGATCTCTGTCCTGCAGCATTGGAAATTTAAGTAGCGACTGACATCGGATAGTTGATCGCGTTTCTTTCGAAGTTCTATTTAACAATGATATTAGACAATTTGTAAACAAAAGAAAGTATATAAAAGCCTTTTTAAAAATGTACACATTTACAATTCGAAAACTTGCAAAAAAAAAAAGATAAAAAAAAAAATAAATATAAAAAAAAAATAAAAAAATAAATAAAACAATAGCAAACAAACTGGAAACAAAATGTAATACAGGCACATAATTAAATTTGAGTCTCTGCTGTTATTTGGTGTGAATTGAATTAATTGTGTGAAAACCTAAGCAGTGTTGTAGAGATCTTAAATCTGTGATTGTCTCAGAAAGCAGCAATCAGCTGCCTAATCTGAGGGACAGACCCTGATAATCAAATGTCGTTACATGATGAACATTCAAATGGTTTTGATAAAACTCGATCTTTAGTTGAACCGAAAACAGCTGACTGCACAGATTTGGACAAATGTCCCAATAAATCATAGTTTCTAGATGTAAATATGAACACCAACACACCACCTCCAATCCCAACATTTCTCCAAATTTCGCAAGTCACCCGGTCAAAATCACAACTTTCTTCGCAATTTTATGGCGCTATATTCGATGTTCAGAATTTTAAAGTCATCCACAATTAAAATCCATGAGCAAACTGTTTTTACAACCAGAAACACACACAAGCCTCGAATGTAATTTGCGTTTCTTAAAGCCATGTGCGTAGCAACTTTAATGTTACACGACCTTGACATTACCCACAACATGTATAACTTTACACGAGAGTGTGATTTTTGTAAATGTTATTTTCCAATCATTATTGTTAATTATCATAATCAATAAACGTTCAACCTTATGTATAGCGCAAATAAAATAAATGAAATAAAATGTTATTGTCTATTTTTTATTAGTAAAATAGAACTATTTCTTATAGCCGAATTACTATATGCACGCGCATGAATTTCGTGTATTGCATTGGAATGTCTGGTCATGTTAAGAAGGAGCAGTAGTGATAAATTTAAATGTTTCCCTTTTAAATCTATTTGAAAAAACACGACCATTGATGGTGCAGAGCCTCGTGCTTTCTGATTTTCTTAGCCTCGCATGATAGCATTTATCTATATCAACACTAACCTGGTATTCTCTTTATATCTTTATTAAGTTGAGTGAGTAAGTTACTCATCCCAATATTATGACGTCAATAATTTGACGTCATATCTAAGAAAACTACCTTCAGTATGGGTCATTAAAATTCTTATTATTTCATTAATACAAAGCCAATTCAGAAAAAGTATTTGGACTTTGTAACCAGAAATGATAGAAGAATCATGTTTCATTAAAAACAAAAAAAAAATGAAAAATTTGACCATAAGCCCGGTTTTCTCGCGTCGTGCGTCAATATATAAGCCTAAAGGGCACATATATATATGCACCACATCCATTGGTTATATGCTGAATAGGTATGTACAACTAGTGCATGCATACATGCGCGTGGCAGAACAGCTCAGACGACAGAAAAGCACAGACATCAGAACAGTACAGGCGAGAGAACAATACAGGCAACCGACGAGAGAAGAGCACAGCCTACCGACAATGGAAGACACTCGAATATCAGCCTGTTAAGATGTATATGTACTGCCCCTATTCATCATGAGCCCATATATTAAACTATGTAATCTTCAAACGAGACTTTAGAGTGTGTTTAGATCCCCACATTATGTTACAATATTACCCCATGTGCAATTCTTAAAATTATTAGGGTGTTAAAAATTGTAAATACGCTTTTAATTTACAATACTTTCATAAGACATACTGAAATATACATGTAGACTTTAAAGAGCTATAAAGTAAGAAATTTAAGAATAAGTAAGGTGTCGTGGTCGCTTCATTAATGTGACAGCTTATTATTTTGACATGTTATTATTGTTTTCATCCGCAATAGATTTAACAATGATAATCATTCCTTTGGGGCAGAATTTCAGCATGAACACTGTCTAATGAAAACTGGCTTACAACTCAACAATACACATAATTAGGATAAACTTACAACAAACTATTCATATGTCGTTTATAAGTATTTTTCATTTTATGTGAATACCCGATCCACCATACGCCTTAAAGTTTGACTTGCAATAATTTATAAAAGCTGTATTTTGTATATAGAGTCGGTAGATAAATATGAATAAAGTACATTTATTGACGCTCGACAGAGCATGAGGAAGATAACGTCAACAACGTGCAAGGTAGCGAGACAACATAAACCACGATTTCCGAAATAACCTATTGCTTACTGAGGCGATGCCACCAGTAAACAAGCTAATGTTCAGGTAAGCCAATGAAATGCAACCGTAATATGTAATACATCTGTCACTTCCGCCTTTCTATCTTCCTTTTAAATATTAAATACTTAGACGAAACTTGCAATGAATAAGCTAATTTTCGGTTAAGCCAACGAACTTACATCTATATCACATTAAACTAATTGTGCTTTACACTCAATATATTTTGTATATAAAGCAAACTTTATAACCGTTTAATAGGGCCTTGGGCTGTTTTATTTCAAACTGATCTCTCGTTTGGGGTTTTTGTTTTTTACGTTGCCGAGGATTTTATCTACTGTACATACTGTACATATGTGTTTATTTTATTACTAGATATCACGTATGTATATAAGTTCATTGTATCTGTTTTCACTCCCGATGCAGGTGCTTACTGTTAGTTGTTTCACTTTGACGGGATGTTGTTATTTACACTGTTTGTTTGCTGGAAAAACCTTCAGGAAGTGCGAGGTTGGAGCGCTCCACAAACCAGCTTAAAGCACCCCAGTTGGCCCTTTTGCCGATTGTCCGTTCCAAGGCGGTAACTGATGGTTTTTCTTTATGTGTGTTATGTCTCGTCTCTGTGTTTTGTCACATTTGCATTTACCTTGTTTGCCTTTGTCTACTGGTAGATAAAATTTGAATATCTGTGAAAATTTTGATAGGACCTTTTCTTATTTACCTATTGTTAAATATTCAAGACCGTTTGCTAAATAAAGAGGCTGATTAGAGATATATTTTATATAATATTAACTTAACCTGTACAACAGGAGGTTTTATCGTGAGTATTTATTTATTGTCCCTGATACCCACCATAGAATATAAAAGCTAAAGGAGACAGTGACAGCGGTTGTTTGTAAGGAGATCAGGTCAAGTAGACATTCTATAGAGCAATTATGCAAGCACCTCCACGTAAGCTGTCATATGATTATTTAATCAACTACCCTGTTTAGTTATAATGAAATATTTCGTAGTAATAACTGCTAAGCTTTGACTTTTTAGTTAAGCTACAACTGTATAAATCGGACACTTTTCGGGACCATATACTTAAATATTATTTGAAATTTTCAACCAATTGCTCACTCGGGGTTTCAATATGTCTTTCAAGTATTAATAGGTATCTTCACATTTAATTAATATTTTTTCACTGTATCCATAGCAAAAGCAAAAGTCATATTGACGAACCTCAAAATAAAACAACAGCAACAGCAACAACAACAACAATTGTCTTGATAAATACATGTATCGATGAATATATCATAACATTATATAACTAACTTAATCTACAAAAGGAGATTATGTTTGTACATTTAGTGTTTAGAAACACATACACCAAGACCATGCTCCTAATGGGTCTTTTAGGAGTACGTGTAACATTTCGCGTTAAACTCACTAACATATGTTGAAGTTAGTAGAAATTGTCAACACATTTGGTTAAATAGAAGACGCTCTATTAAACCAACAGCTTAGCAACACACTATGTGTTTTTGCCTACCACCAAAAGGTTATATTCCTGTAACTATAGTACTGTAGCATCGTTCGGATCTGGCAATGACTAATATAGTTTGTGGATTATATACAAGATGCGTTTTATAATATACACAACGTGGAGTATTATATACAACGTGCTTTTTATAATATACACAACGTGGAGTATTATATACAACGTGTGTTTTATAATATACACAACGTGGAGTATTATATACAACGTGCGCTTTATAATATACACAACGTGGAGTATTATATAAACGTGCGTTTTATAATATACACAACTTGGAGTATTATATACAACGTGCGTTTTATAATATACACAACGTGGATCTGATTTTGAACAGTATAATGTTTAGTTTGAAGCAAAAGATATAACTGATTGATTAATAGTGGTATAAACATAGTATAAAGCATCACCTCTTTTGAAATTAAAGAAACTGCTAACATTTTATAACAATGACGCGAATCAAAAAACGCTTGCAAAAGTTCACATTTGATTTTTACTTGGCGTCACTTCGTTTTATAGTATAATGCATTCTTGTTGGGACAGGCCATCCGGAGTCTCAAATGTTTGAACACCGCACTGACAATTACCTAGGGGTGACCACATTTCATTTGTAACTTTCTTCAATGTTGCTGAATACAATCTCTTGAGTGGCTTAAGAAACGCACTATCCCATTCCATATCTTCTTCCGAGTCACTAGGCGTCGCCTCATTTCATTTAACAGTTTACTGTTAAAATTTTGAAATATGACCAGTAATCTCTTTTCTAACATTTACACCTCTCATTTAGCGTCACATGATTTCGTGAAGGACGTTGTATTTGTTTTTTCTCACAATGTATATACGTTGCTGATCTGTTTTTATCTTCCCCTTTTACCACAATGGTATGTAGCGAACAAATATATACATGCTTTTAACATAATATGCCCATGTCCTCAGGCGAGATACTATGGCAAAGTTAAGTGTGTACTATGTAGTAACCAAATAGAAACAATGAATCTCTGAGCAACGTAAGGTGAAGTCAGGTGAAGACACAGCCCAGGTATGTGAGTTCATATTCAGACGTTTATATGTTTTTAAATGTTAAAGTTAAATATCAGCCCTAAAAGCGCAAGTGAAAGGCATTTAGTGCCTGCAAGGTTAAAAAAATAATGTTCTCATATGTTAAATGTAATCTCTTCCTATCATAATTTATATTATAAAGTATTCATGGTTAAATAATAATTTAGGGTATAATAGTTGATAATAATATCTAAAGCTGTGTCTATCAAACCTAAACAGATCGACAGTTCTTAAAATCGACAAAATTGTGTGCATTAACCTGCGTATCGATAGCTACGCGCATAACGATTTTCCCAGAGAGCAGCCACAGACCAAGACTACAGTTGTTTTCAGTTTGTTTACTTTTTTAGTAAACTTTGTTTTCTTTGTAAATAGGTAAAGTGCAGGATCAAATCACTCTGCATAAGCAAAATAAATGGTAACCGTGGTGAGATTGCTGTAAATATGTAAATACAACATAACACAATATAACATCAAAAGAGTTTTGGTTTTGTCCTATAAAATAAAAAATACATATAGATTACATAGGTTTTTCTCCCAGCGTATATCGGTCATTTGCCAACTTGAATGAGTAAGGATAGTCGGTATGTTCAGAAAGTATGAAATCAACACGATAGCACATCATGTGTTAAACTCTCGTAGCAAAATGAGGGTAGTGTTGACAACCATCAAGAGATATTTAGTTTCAATCCGTCAAAGGATTGTCGCTTTTCAAAGTCGCGTACTGAACACAGTGTCGCCCGTCAATATATCCTCTTTGGATCCCTCCCATTGGTCGCTTTTGATGCTACTTTTAATATTGTATATCTGGCAGTATGAGCTATCAGATGCTGTTGAGACGTCTTCCAGGCTGTCATAAACGCTACTGATCTTCGAATCTATTATCTTTGTCGGTATTTTCGGCAGTGGATTCATCATTAACGAATGGCCCTTGACTTAAAACGTTTGGATCTTTGTTACTGTTACATCCCACATATTCATTATCAGGTCTTAACGGTGAGTCCTTTGACATATTTAAAGTATTGAAGGTTGTCGTTCGGTCAACGGTTTCTACTTTCCGCTTTTTTGGCATAGATAGTTCGACCCGCTTCCAGAAATGTTCTATTTTTTTCTCGTCGAAAACCGTAGGCCACTCAATATAGGTAACTGTGAAAAACAATAAAAAATATATATGTTAGCATACAGAAAGCCGATGACCATATTTTGCTAGCAAATCGAACAACGGCAACAACGAGAAGGCTGATTTTAATCTTTAGCCTAAAATCCTGAAGTCTGCTGCTTGTGTGAAGATTAAAACTATTTAAGCACCGACTGACTGTTCCCAGGCAGTAATTGTTAGGTTTGCTATGTTTGTAAAATGTTACGTCCCAGTTTTATTTTATCTTTAACATATGACTGGCATGTGAATACCTTTGTCTCATGCCTTTTCGAATTTTAATGTATTTTGCAATACTAATAGGACCGTGTCTGATTAAGAAGCTTCTTAGGAAATACATTTACCTGAGGACAAAATATTTTTTAACGATGTGTTTATCTCGTTCTTGGCACCTGATACGTCTTCCAGCAGAATTGGAATAATTCGGTGTTTTTTCGTTGCCATTTCGTCCAAAGCCCGTTCGTACTCAAATTGGGTGTAGCTACTTTTTAGGAATTCTGGTGTGACTATGATAATTGTTCTTCGACTGCCTTGAATGGCCGTGATGATGTTATTGACGATAGCTGAAATACCGACGAAAAAAGCTAGATACAGCGACACGGTTTAAATAAAGCGTTTTTTTTTTATTTCTTTAAACTCATGTGTCTTTGAGTCCAGGTCGAGACGTCATTTCTAGTAAGGAGGTTATCTATATTTTTCATTTAAGTCATAAATGGGATGTTTCAACTTATTAAATAAAAAGATATGGCCCTCAAAATCTTCGAGCTGATACCAAATTATATTGAAGGCACAGGTAACCTTGAAGTAGCACCATTAAATTTGTTCTATCACAATGTAATTGAACGTGCACTCTCATGAGGTGTATAATTGTGTCATGACCTGGTCTGGTCTCTGGCCTGCTCTTTGCTTTCATGAAGTGTCACATTGGAACGTAAGAAAAAATGCTCCGTGTGGATGAGAAGAAGGATGGGCAACGCCACCAAAAATTATATTCCTCCGCCAGTGGCAGATAATCCTTTAAAGAAGAATCTGTCGTTTGTTTGTTCGCTCAATGATATGAAACAAAATAAAAATACAACAACTGTGTTGTTTGTAGTATGAGTAATTCACAACATAATCTGAGAAGTCTCCATAGCAAATGTCATTACTTTATGACTTATTGGAATAAGACTTTTTTTCGGTGCTCATAAGAATGAACCAAGTTTGCAGAGCAACCACGGCATAAACTTTGGTTGGAAAAATATTGGACACATTCATTCATCAATTTTGATCAACTTCTCAAGATAAGCTTATGCCCTCATTGGCAAACAATTTTTATAATTTCTGGTAAATCAACTGATAACCACTTACTTTCTCCAGGAAGAAAATCCCTTGCATGAATGTGGAGTTTGAAATTCATATCGGACTCCAGCTTGGGCAACAATGTATGTACTACAAAGTGCTCATCCCTCTCCACTGATTTGTATGACACAAATGCGTCCCACTGACGGTCGTCTGAAAAAACATACGCGTGTTTGAGTCTTTGTTCTGCTGCATATCTTACCATCATATACATGTATTATATATTGACTATCAACTTAACTCAAAGATAACTGGATAAATTGCTACAAAGAAAATATTGCGTATTGTAATAAGACAATTGAGCATTATGATATGTTTTAATATAGAAGGACTGTTAACATTGCTTTGACTAACAACTTACTTAATCTAAAATGCTCCATATAAGAGTGAGACCTTACCGACTATGAAATCTAAACTGTACATTGTAACGTTTAAGGTGGTTTTCCTCCTGTTGTCCCGATAAACTTCATATTATAAAAAACTATGCATGCGGGCTTTTATACGTTAGTGCAATAGTGAAAT
The DNA here is from genome assembly GCA_007844125.1 of Sinonovacula constricta. Taxonomy (NCBI): domain Eukaryota; kingdom Metazoa; phylum Mollusca; class Bivalvia; order Cardiida; family Solecurtidae; genus Sinonovacula; species Sinonovacula constricta. The sequence continues at coordinate 48,082,675 of CM017560.1, read as the reverse complement.
ATTTGCAACCGGAAACTTCTAAGACGTGCCAGTATTATTTGTACTAGGTCTGTGACGGCAACAACATAAAAAATATGTTAAGTTCAAGTAGGTCGATTAAGACTTTCGTAACTAAACAAATGACACTGTCACTAAGTAAAGTGACTACCTTACCTTACATCGGTAAATACCGTCTTGAAATATACAGCATGGATTTATATGTAGTTTGTACAATAAAATAAGTAAAACCATAGCAAAATGTCTCGAACTTAACCTTCATTGACTGTTAACCATACTTACCATCGTCTTCATACCGTTGTAGAAATCGAAATATCTGCATGACCGGTATTACCCGACGTTTTTTCATCAAGAACAGAAGGGCGATGAGGATGATGATGATGAGAAGAAAGACACAGATAGCTATCAGCCACGGGTACCATAGAGGACTGGTCTGAACAGGGACAATCATGGTAGCTGGAAATGTGAATGTAGAAGGAGTTTTGTTGGAAAGACTGTCAAAGTTACCTAGTGCTGATAATCGAGACAGCAAAACAAAAGCAAATATATAAAATATTTATTTATAAATATATTTTCATATTATTAGAGCAAATATTTCAAAACCAGCTAAGCAAACAATAACAATTTTATGCGTGCAGGCAATATAAATACTGTGGCATTATGTGATGGATAATGTGAAGACGCACATGTGTAAGATTTGAAACAACTACACCAAAACTTATGTAAACATTCTTTTATATGTTGCAGCAACATTGGGTGGAGGCAAAGGAAACTATTGCTGCTGAGAGGGGTTGCTATGCAAAGGTAATGGCTGATGGCATTTTAAAGCACCTTACATAAAAACAATATTTTATTTCAATATAACTTTACTGGTGTTTTAATAATATAATATCAAAATGGTATTATATCGTATCCATTGTACAGTTAACTTGTTTTGAAATAGAAGGAACGGAAGGAAATATATGCAGTTGTAATATTTATCACAGTAGATAAGCTAATCAGTAGAGTCAGATTAGTTCTACATTAAAACATATTTAAAGTAAACTTAAAAGATGTTTATTGAGCCCCAAAATATGAATGTAGATAAATGCATAAGGTTAGTGAGTTAAAAAGCTCGAGCTCTGAAACCGTGTTTAAGCACCAAACAAGGTAATACGTCGAGTGGTTTTTCACACATAACTGGTAACCTGTCAAACAGACACTGTATAAGTACATTTATTAAATCAGTCAACCATGATTCGTTATCTGTTTACACAAGTGTGACACTTTAGTCCCGAGTTGATGCTCTGAAGAGGTTATTATAGCCTTTTGATGACATTTTTGTATGACCGTTTACCTTTACTTAGAATGGACAATGCTCAAGGGTTGAAATGCCCTGAACACTAACGATAGAGCGAATAACGGTGTTGCTGCTAAAAGGTTGTTTTTGCTCAGAGGTGCCTTTGTGAAAGGTTTTAAGGTAGTTTGAAAGTAGTTAAGGCAGTTTGAAAAAGCATGTTTTATTTAAAATAATACTTAAATCAAATGTCGACAAAATTCAGAAACTTGTGATATATAAAAATAAAGTAAGACGAAAAATGCGTTTAAAACAAAAACAAAAAATCTTTGGTTTTGTATTATTTAATCCGCGACCTTTTGATAAACACTTGCTGCCGTCGCTGCAGGGATTCGAGTCAAGGCTGGGGCGACAATATATTAAGGACCAGAAATCCTGCCAACCTACACTGAATAGTGTTTTTTTTCTAGACAAAAAGTGAACTGTCAGATACTCATGACAACAAGTAGTAAGTGACTAAACGCTTCAACAGTTAATAACCCAGTAACTCTAATAACAACCCTTGTCTTATAAACGTAGAATTTATAATAATAGGTAAATAAGAAAAGGTCCTATCAAAATTTCCACAGATATTTAAATTTTATCTACCTGTAAACAAAGGCAAACAAGGTAAATGTTAATGTGACAAAAACGTGACAGAGACGAGACATAACACACAAAACGAAAAACCATCAGTTACCGCCTTGGAACGGTCAGTCGGCAAAAGGGCCAACTGGGGTGCTTAAACCTGGTTTGTAGAGCGCTCCAACCTCGCACTTCCTGAATGTTTTTCTATCAAGCAAACAGTGTAAATAAAGCTATCCCGTCAAAGTGAAACAACTAACAGTAAGCACCTGCATCGGGTGTTAAAACAGATATAATGAACTTATGTACATACATAATAACTAGTAATAAAATTAACTTACAACATATGTACAGTATGTACAGTAGATAAATGCCTCGGTAAACAAAAAATCCATATGAGGGAGTAGTTTCAAAAAAAATAAAGCAGTACAAGCGCTGATATATTATAAGAACAATATAATGACGTCATAAATGCCATGACGTCATGTGGAAAAAAGTGTCAAAAGTAAAATGTAAAAAATACGGAAGAAAAAATAGAATTTTAGAAAACAACCCAAATCACAAAAAAACAACAACGTAGTATTGTTTAGAGTTAATACGTTTAAAAAAACATATTAAAGCCGAGGATTTATCCGCAGTTGAAAACTAAGATTTGTTTATGAGTTGTTACAGGTGCGAAATAGCTTAAGTATATTTCGGTAAAAATGTGTTATAAATGCTAAATACATTTAAATAAAATACCTTCAACAACCGTAGAATTTACCCATCTGACAAGAAATAAAAACTTTGAATGCAGCAAACGGAGAAAGAAAGGAAATAGCATAATAATGCAATGTTCATAGATGCAATGTTTATAGTTAAGAATGACAGATATTTGCTCTGGCTCTTACAGGACTTGATGGAACCTAACGTTAAACAAGTGTGAGAAATTTGTTAGTATTGGTTGTTGCATATCTATTAAAATAGTTTTTTAAATCTAGACGTTGCAATGAAAAGAACGTGATTATCATATATTTATATAATAACCAAAAGACTCATGTGTGTATGTCTAAACATCTTATTTTGTAAAATATAAAAAAATATGGAAAAAAAACAATTGGTATAACCGTACGTACATCGGGCAGTAGTACGGAATTCGTTACACATGCTTCCGGTGTAGTTAGCATGACAGTTGCAAAACTCAGAGCCGTTGTCTTTGGAGCACACCCCATACAAACCGCACTGCAAACAACACATTTCCTCACACAACAGTCCAAAGCCTCCGGGATCACACCTGCAGCCAAAGGAAGTTTCACTCTCTTCACATATTCCGTAAACGCATTCAATAAAAGCGCAAGAACGTTGGCCCTGTGGTCGTTTGATGAAGTTTAGTTCGCAGGGACTGTAGTTATGCCCTGGAACTGATGTCGAAATCAAGGTGCTGTCGGGTGGTGGCGGTGTAACGTTGTTAAATATAGAGGTCCTGCTTACGGTTAAAGAATCATTTTCGTTGCATGTTGGACAACACATAGTTTCGCAAAGGAAACCGGAAGCTCCAATGTCGCACTGACACGTCATACCATCGACGCATACGCCGTATACGCATTCAAGTCCCAGTAAGCATTCCCGTTCTTGAGAGGGTCTCATTACGAAGTCCGTACTACACGGACTGCGTTCAGGGGTGGCTGATATTGCGGATGTTGATGGTGGTTGTACTGTTGTTGATGTTGTTGTTTTGGCTGCGACAAACGTAGCGATATAAAATGTCAACATAGCTTTAAGTACACTTGAAATTCGAGTGCAAAACATGGCAAAACCTTGGATAAAACTAAGATAAAATGACAAACGAAACACCCTGTTTATCTTTTCTTTTTATAAAACGTTGTCCATTATAAGTGTGTCGTTTACTCCGGGACGAGTGTGTAAACTACGTCTTACATGAACCGACACTATTTTATGAAACACAAGTAAAAACAATTTAAACTGTTTTCAATCTCTTTTCAACAATCTTCAGTCCACTTTTCACCAATAAAAATAATTAATCTGTGTTGCATCATATCCTTCATGCTAGCCACACTTTCTTCGCTTAACCAAGCATGTCAAAGGCTCTTATACTGGATCTGTAGTTTAATACAGCAGTTTTGATACAGCTTGAAACGTAGTGATGCATTCGTGTAGAAGATTAAATCGTGGTTGGGTCGTTTACTTAGTTCGGAGATGTAAAAGGGGAACCTTGCAAGTACTTCTGAGTTTAAAACTAGGACAGCTGCTGTGTCCTTGAACTCTCATAAATAAGTAAAGCTTATAAGCGGGAGGGGTGCGGGGGGTGCGGAGGGGGTGGGGGTGCGGGGCTCGACCGGTATGGTTGCAGAAGTGTCTGTGGTCGTTATGATATCGGACGTCGATATAATGAACATAAATGTCTCCCCGCGATGTATTTACGAGTTAAATGTATAAAAATACTTTCTATTACACTTGTACACAAAATATACTCGCATAAATATATGTACCGTGCAATGTTGGATAGAAACGTTTTCGAACACTCCATGCACATATTGTAGGTATATTTATATTGTTCCTTTCCAATGATCCGAACTTTAACTTGTCGCAAGGTGTTACTCTTTCCATAAATATATCACTCAATATATTTAATGGAATATTTAGACCGTAGTTTGGTTAGAGAACAGCTTCTGTCAACAAATTAAACATGACAATAAACACAAATCGTGAATTATCTGAGTAAAACTAGTGAAAAAAAGGGCAAATGTTTTTCATAACTGTAGAGTTCTACACTAAAACAATGCAGATAACCATATTACATTACATAATTGTTTATAACACCCTGAATTGCGATGGTCCGGGGTCTTTCGCCGCCAATAATTAGGACCTTGACATTTTTACCATAATTATTCCGGTGCGATGTAGCAAAGACAAACCCATACCTTTAAACATGTCTAATACTAACATTAACATCTCTTTCATTCAGATGAAAAACAAGAATATGAGCAAACCGCGTTTAATTCATTACAGGTATTCATTAGATCTTTCAATATTGTTTTACTTTAATGTACATTTAATTTCCTATATATGCGCTGTTTTCACATTTGCTTTTTTATTTGCTTCGATGATGTATTATTTATATAGAAGTTTTACTCGATTAGCTTTAATGCACTTTTGTAATAAGGATGTAGGATGCTCCTAACATGTAAATAATAAAACACAATCAATATTCTAAAGATAATATCATCTTAGATGGCAATTATCATTCTACAAGATGGTGTTATTGTTTTTTTTCTAATAGTTGCATTTAAATAGATTATTATCATATTAACCCTACCACAATTTTCTCAGCTGACTGTTTGAAGTGACCCTATTCGGAGCAGGAGTCAGCCGATAAACCCCTCCCTAAACAGGCCAATTTGAAAAAATAGATGGGGGTCTTTCACATCAAGCTCAGTTAAGATACCAGTCTGTCAGCTTTGTAAGATACAGATTGTTGTAAAGGACTAATGGTGCAGCTGTAAATATATATGGTATATCAACATTAACATTTAAATATTATTTTATATATTTAATGGTGAAATGCGCTGGTTGTTACAGGTATTACCGTACCCCCATTGATAGATGTTACAAATACAATGTGGTATCACATGTCTCACACTACAAAGACACCAGAGAAAGTGCCCATGTATAGGGTCACTTGATTTCATGGTACATGTATCCAATCACAAGCTTAATTGATCCAATAAACAAAAGACCACTGCTGTTGCCATCTCCTTAACATCCAAATCTCTCTATATGTATATATTTTATCAGTTTGCACAATTTATCGGTCTGACATCTTTCTACATTTCTTGATGCAACCTTATAATGTTTTTTTTAAGTGGCACTACGATTGGTCAGGATCGAAACACACACGTTAGACGTCACGTGACATTGCGATATGTTATTCGACAATGTTAACATTTAAGGTTTGAATATAACGACTTGTCCCTACTGATAGCTTGTTGGTTTGCTTATTGACAACAGTTTGTCTTTATAGTTAAAACAGATATTTTTTTGATTTTTTTCTGTTATTGTATTGGAATAAACAGTACAGATTTGGACTCTCTGAGCAGTCTAGCATTAACATTCTGATTAGCGCTGCGTTTGTGTTTGGCAAGGGAGAAACTGATTTAGCTGCATTTAATACCACCCACTTTATGATTTATTTAGAAACAAGTCTAAAAACAAAACACCCTGTAAAACAGGCACACGCGCCACCGACCGACGTTTCCGCTTCCTTTTTAAATGCCAATGTTTGCTACGACCTTCCATATGCAAGGACTTTCGCATGGATAACATCCAACCTTCTGCTATTTTCACTGAACTCTGCATGGCGTAAGCGTTATGTAAGTGACTTCATTGACGCCGCTCTGGAGAGAGGTGTCTCTTTTGGAAAGCATTTTATGTGGACGATAATGAAGCACGAAACAACCAATCTATTCCTCTTTTAACAATAAAGCTGACATCAATAAACTGTAGTTTGCAAATATACAAAGGTAGCAGTTATTAATATGAATTCGCAGCTGTATGGTGAGGTCTTGTCTAACCAAAGAAACAACCCCAGTTTGCCAATCTTAACAATTCAGCTTGTAATAACAGATGTAGCAGACAACAAGAAAATCTTTAAAATAGCAGATAGTCTAGTTCTCACCAGAGCTACGGTTCACTTACATGTACATATTTATGTAATGAATCTCCCCATGGCCGAATTCTGGTGCGATGTATCTAAACTGCAAGCTTTTGTTACTGGTTTGGTAAGCGACGTCTAGGAAGATTGACACCCCTAGTAACATGCTATATATATATTTAGTTGGTTGAGTTGTACAAGCTTTTATTTTAAACAATCAGCTATTTTTCAACAGCACTGTACACCGCTTCCACACAATTTTATCACAATTGTTCATGTATCCCAGTTCTTCAGCACACGTTGATCCCTCCTCGGCATCACTGTTTTTTTGCAGACGATGGTCTGGTATGCGTCTGATTGATGCAGATCTCTGTTTTGTATTGTGAATTTCTCTATTACGTCATAGATTAATGAAAGTAACCTTCGTTGACTTCGCGGTGCGTTTTCTCGTGTTTTATTTTCCCAACAGTTATTCATTTTAGAACCAGACTATCTTAGTAATGCCTGAATACCGTTTGGTGCGGATGTCGATAACTGAATTAGGAAAAGAATAACAAAGACTACCTTGCCTTAGAATATGTTATTTCCTTCTAGAAAAGAATGTACAGACTTATATTAATCGTGTTATGGTCAATTATACGATACATTATATTTTTAAACATGACAAATATCAAAAGTTTGAAAAACGGCATTTTTCGCCTTTTGTAGAAAAAAACCCTGTTATATGCAAGTCTGAGCTAGTTTGATTAAGGTTTGTGTATTAAATTTCATTTTAAAAATGTAGAATTTCATATTGTTCCTTGCTGTTACAAAGTACTCACATATACCATACGTTAAAATCTTGAAATTACATGACCTAGGAAACTTAAGAGGACACTTACGAGACTTTGTACATTCGTAGAATATTGGAGCATTGACTGTGTCATTTTGTGTAAGCCGTACCCTTAATTAAGTTAATGTTTACTAAAAGTGTACATCAGAAGAGAGATTTAAGAATCACCAAATAAACGATAATCATTGTACGCATCCATTTGTCGTTGGTTGCGTATGACAGTCATGATTTAAAAATGTTAAAAACAATGTCGATATACACATGGCATATATAAAAGAACATTAGTAAAAGTTACTTTTCAAAATTTATTGAACAACATATACATTTTGCATACACAATCCAATCTAACCAGATTGACACAATAGCGAAGAATTTATCCTAAGATGTAAGAATGCTATATTACAGACTTGTTAATGAATTTTAATAGTCAGAAGCAAGGTGTAAAAAAAACACGAAAGTATTTGAATCACATCTAAGCGTAATGTCTACAAAGACACCATCCTGATTATCTATTCAATTAGTGTCGTGTTTTAAAAGAAGCCCTAGTTGCTGGACACATCGTCAAAATGTCTAGGATGTTAGAAGGCGGTTGTCTCTGTGCGAATCGCGTTATCATAAGAATAACTGATAGCTGGTCGCAGTAGACAGTCTCTGCCCATGCACACAAAGAAAATACTGTGTCGATGTCCAAAGATACTCTAGACTTGCTCCGTCCATACAAACTATGGCACATATCGTTACATATCATGTTTGATAAATGATATTTTGTCAGTTGTATACTTTTCCCCATGCAGACAACATGATATAACTTTTACACGACGCATTTTTTTCATTTTTTTAAATCAAGTCTAAACCATGTTTCAACAAACCTACTATGCAATAAATAGGTAAACGTTTATTGTTCTTGTTTCTTGCATTCAACGATTACACCATTGTTACTCAAATATATAATAAATCTCAATAGATGTATTTGATTATATAATTACAACTATAATTATGTACTTAAATGTTGATGCATTCATCGTAAGTCCATAAGGGAATGTATAAAAAGTAATTTAAGCCCACTGATTAGAAGTAAAATATGTCGGCTTAAATTGGATTTAAAATCAAACAGTTATTCCTGATATTGCTATGACATTGGTTGAGCAAATGTGAAACATTTTCACATTACAGATTGTAGCCAGAATATCAATCTAATGATATAATGATAAATATTTTTATTTGATTTGTTGATCCTTGTGTACTATAGATCCATCTGTAATTCTTCCTCTGTTTGAACTTTAATTTAGTACCAATGCATCTTTCTCTAAAGCACAGTTAATTTGAGACAATCGGTTTAAAACGCGTTATTTGTACCATTGATTCTTTAAAAGAAATCACATATTATATGACATAATGACATTTATCAGCTATATTTACAAATTAACAGCATGCTTTTAATTTTATCCCTTAACCTTAAGAAAATTCTTAAGCATAATACGTTATTTTATAATCAAATTTAATCACACAAAACATTGATGGTGCTTGCCATAGTACACTAACGTTGTCCGTTTCATGGACTTCTTTTACATTATGCTGAAATGAAAGTAGATTGAAAGGCATAGGTTTGCACGCAGTCCACAAAGAAAGAATGAAATAACGACATAAATTGTGACAAAGAATACAATATAATTTTATTTTGTAAGTCAAGAGAATACGTGTTTCATATGATTTTTTTACCTTTTGCCGTTAATCTTTAATAAACTAATGATCAAATGCCACTATTCACTTGATGCCACACTGCATAGTGTTTAATGAAATCTTAATTCAATTTTATAGCATAATATTCCCTAGTGCTTTGGCAGAATATATAACTTATTGGATCACAGTTTCATGGTTTTTTACAATCAACGATGACAAAAGCACATTTCAAGCAGAAGGTAGTCCTTTTTACTACAAATGACAGTTGTAATAATGACGTTAAGGATATACTGCATCATATTAAAACGTTCATATCAATAGCAATATCATTGACACAACCATCATACCGTCAATGATAAATACGCTTACATAATTTACATGAATATAAAACGTATTCTCCATGCTGCTAGTTGCTATAAGCTTGTCACCACTTCTGGTATTACCGTCCTTTAAATAGTTAACACTAAGGTACATTTTAATTGTTAATTCATTTCTGAATTTTCATATATTAATGCGCTGATTTCTTAAAACAAATTACAAAATGGTTTAGTTGTTTTCGTAATTAATAACTGGGCATTTATGTAACATATGGACCAAAGTTAATTTAAACAGGATGGATATTTACTGCTAGATGAGTGTTGTGTTTAGGATAAATGTTACAGCTGATTCGCTATGTAAACTTATAATTAAACGCAGTTGTAGTCACATTTCATATTCTCACTTGATAATTTTACAACTTTGACACAACGCATCTTATATAGGTATTAAAATGAACGTACATCAATCGGCGAAGAGGGACATTAATACATGTAAATAACAACACAAAATGAGCATACTATACTTACTCTTGTTCCAGCCAGTGTTTTTTTTCTAAAATTGCATTTTACATTAACCACTATGGTTTTTAGCGCAATCTCTTGTTTCTTCTCTCAACCTAATTAAAGAAAATCTTAAACTGTATTAATGTTGTTAAATATTTGCAAAATTGGTAATAATACACATTTTAAGATATCCATTTAACGAATTGTCTAACTGTTATGGAAGATGTGTCGCATAATTTTTAAACCTCAGCTGGCGGATTGCAATAATAGTTTTACCGCGCGGGATGTTGTGATAGTTGTTGTTGAAACCTAATATACGACTTGGTCTTTACTAAACCATGTAATCAGATCATTTTCTCAAAAATCGTTTACTGTCAAATTAAAATGAAACAAGATTATTACTTTAAACTTGAAGAATTGGAATATAGACTTTAGCTGCGATCTCAACATTTTATGATATTGTTGTTTGGCGCTACGAAGTGAAACTTCTTGCTATGTCAATTTTGAATCTAATATCATTCCCTGTTCCAAGTATTATTAGTGTAGAAAAGAAAGAAAAGAGTAAAAATATAAAATAATCTGCAAAACAAAACTATTACTTAAGGTTGTAGTTCGTATTTATTTCCATTTCCGCTTTAAATTAACTGTCCTGTCTCACGGGACTAAGTGGAGACATAACGGTAACGCAATTACCATGGAAAATTAAAATTTGGATTGTATTGGTGGATTGTATTTCTTTGCAGAAATGTCATTATTATTGATACAAAAGTCACATTAGCGATATTGTTAAAAAATTCTATTTGAAGACATATATCTCCCAATACACTTTACATAACTACAAAACACTAAAATAATAATATTTTCTTAATATTGCTGATTCCAGTGCACACTAGGGGCAATTAAAAATAAATGCTTTACTACTTATTAACAAAATGTTATTATGACATAATCAAATGCAAGTTTCAGACTAGATTATGGCATAAGCAAATGTCAGAAATTAATATTAAACTCAGATTTTAGGCATATCATGTCGTGATAGTACCACAGTCTGGAAATAATCCCCCATTGCTAAACTTGTAACTTGCTATGTTTTCGTATATCGCTTTGGTTTAAAATTAAAATAAGAAAAAGAAAACAAAACAAATTTATTTTGCTCAAACTTCAAAAACATTTTGCCACTCCTGCTATCGTTCATAATTTACTTAAAATCATATACTGGCACCGCGTTTAGTAAACAAGTGCAAGCCATGGTCTGATTCTATTTTTACACTTTATGTGTGGCTATCTGTCTATTCTTTATTAATGCATGTATTTTTGACTAATAAAATATTATAAATAAATAAAAACACATTTAACATCGACAAGTAAATAAAAACAATTTAGAAAAGCGACTGCAAATGGGGGTGTTTCCTATTCTTTAGAAACTCCGGAACTACCGAAAACATTTACATATGTGACCAACATTTTTTAAATAATAGTCAGGAAAGATAAAATCTTATAAGGCCCCCAGTATATCTACGACATATTTCCAGATCACTCATCGAATTGCAGATTGCCTACATCGCACGCATTATTTATATTCAATCTAGCTGAGTGTATGTGATACTCCGAATGGATGGCCTTCCTTATGGATCATTCTTATGATCAAGTCTGTGAATTAGCAACGGTCGGACCGCAACATGGACCGAATAAGACTCCATTAATATTTAATTTCTGAAAAATTCACTGAAAAACACCGTCTAATGGTTCAGTGGAAGCAGCTTTTATCAGAAATAAAAAAGACTGAGCATTATTATGAACTTGAAGGCGCCTTTAGAGTTAAACTTTTATTCTGTTATTTTTTAAAGACAGGTAATTACTATATTTATATATGTGAATAATTGTTTTAAAATGGTAACATCAATTGTTCACAAAACACATACTTTTTTACATATATTCCTCATGTTTATGTAATTTTGGGGGAATTGAAGTAAACGTTGGTATCTAAACTGTGATGTGCAATGTACTAAAACATACACTGAGAAAATTTAAAAAGAAAGAAAGAAAACGTTCTGCAATATTAGTCAACCTGCTTGGCTACATTAGGGTTGAAACATTGTATTAGATAACAACGTTAGACGATTATTTGAGAAGGTGATAAGATTATGTATTAATTAATACGATACGCAATACAGTTTTTACTGAATTGAAGGGTCTTTTATTAGTATCAACTGCACATGCGGAGGCATTATTTTTGCGACTTTTGCGATGCGGCTGAAAGCTGAAACTAAAATATAAAACTGTTTATCGCTGTAATGCATGAGGGGCAAAAGAAATCAAAGAGCAAACTGTTCCTGTACTGTTAAAGCAACGTTAAAATACACGACTTTAAGGCTTTCAAACTTGATAGTGCAGTAAAGATGTGTAATATAAACTTGTAGTGTTGAAGATTGTATTTTTTCTCGTAGATACGTACTTTAAATAGAAACATGTATCAAAAAGATAAAATGTTAAACTGCTCTCCTTTGCGAACGATGTGATATTAATATGAATTTGATTTTATTTAATACCGACGGCTCATGAAAATGCCATATAATAGCTAAAACACAATATAACGGTAAACAGCCTGCTTGTCGTGTCCATACATGCCTATGTTGTTGTTAAAATGTCATGATCCTTTGCATACCATGTGTTGAAATAAATTTATAACGGTGTAAAAGTTACCCAAAAGATCTGCTATTTACTGTACTATGTTTAATTAGTTATTCTGATGTCTGTTGACACAAATGGTAAGAGAGTAGTAATAAAACGATTAGACAAAGGTGATAATTCTTTATTCTTTCAATTCAGGTAGCCGATTTCTTTACGTATTTTATATAATAATACTTGTTTTATTCACTTGTGTCAGTGTTTATTGCCAAATATAGAATTGGTAATCTGTTCAGCGTTGTCTGTTAAAGAAAGATGTTTCACTTTCAGTATAAGTGCGAGTTTATCTTATGACAAAGCTTTAGCTTCTGCTTCAGTGTTCCACTTTGTACATATGTCGCCAGTCCAAGCTGAACCAAAAACATGCTAAGGTCTACTATATGAAAAGGCATAATTGTGCATTGTTAAATACGACAAACATTGGTGTTAACGCGGCTTGTTCAACATAAATGACTTATTGCCTGACAAGTCAAAATCAAAATGTGATCTAAATAACTTCTCCGCCTTTTTCTAACATTTGACCAAGGAAAGTTTGTTCTCTTCATATGCATTTCAGGTTTACTCAGATACCATTCTCTGGAACATGATTGTAATTTACAACGGAGACAACAGATAAGAGAAATGTTATTTTGTTTATGCAATCCATTCTTAAAAAGAGCTAACAAAATATGTGGTGAAAGGAAAGAAAGTTAAAAGTATAATAGGTAAAATATATAATAAAAGTTTCCTTACAGAAGACCTTAAAATAGCTGTGATATATTCTGGCCAGGTTGCACGCCTTGAATCTGGACAAAGAAGAGGGGTTATGTACCTTTACAGCTATCACTGTATAACTTGAGAATAAATAGTATCATTACTGTTATTTCTGCACAAAGATTGTAGTTATTCTTTTGAAATAGACCTGATAAACAAAACGTTAGTCCATTTAGAGTTGTCATTAAGAAAGAATAATCAATAGAAGGCAAGATACACAATAGAAAATGAACACACTGAAAATTAGTAGCGCATGAGAATCGAGAAAGTATTTAACAACACTAATCTTTTAAGAATTTTTTTTTTCTGATTTTAATATGGATAACAAAGAACGACTGATACACCGACTTTCTCGTGTCTCGAGTGTCAACAGGTATATTGATATGTTTCACTAAGTAAAGCAATAAGTTAAATGAATATAACACCATGACGTATTCTAAATACTAAGTATTACCATTGTACGATAAATACGATTTTCCCTTTCTCACATCTTTAATACTAAGATCGTGAAAAATTAATCAAAATGTTTTTTATTTGTTCAAACCGAATATAACCCATTTCTATGTTACGTTTTAACGTGCATACGCTATATATAATGATCTTTTCGACTACTTATTAAATGTTGATTAAGACATATAAATGTATTGTATCGTCAGTCATGTTACATAAAAGCAAAAGTTTCGTAGAATGTTTTAACTGTTATCTCTTTAGGTTGCAAAAATCATTTTTAAAATGGGTTCTTGAGATGTCTTGTCATCTCGAATCATACCATGTCAAAAGGTGGATATCGATTATTTTATTTAATAGTGTGGCCCGATCTCGAGACATTTTATATGTAATTTTTATTATCAGGTGTATTCTGACCATACCAAACCATATAAACAACGATTGTCATCACCAGTCCACCGACTGATAACAAGATAACTTTATACTCGAATACCCAAATTGATTGGTAAAACGTCTAATACATTAGGTTTCGCTTCGACTGAATCTCGATGAAATGAGGGTTTTAGTGTTGAAGCTAGAAACTTAGTTCTAATATTTAACTCTCGAAAGATTCACGAACATATATTATTACTGCACCAGAACACCGTTTACATGTATATTCACGTTGAATTTTACAATATACAACGTGATCTTCAACACATTACATTAATAGCCTTAACTAGCATCGTCATTACCAGGATCATAATTCTAATTAAATAATTCATTAATTCATTCATTGTTAATTTAATGTAATAATTACATTTTAAATATAATAAATGTAAACCCTCTATTCAACACTCTATCGAATACAATAACAGTATAAAATATTGTTAGGTTATTATATTCTTTGTTTGAGTTAATTAATGACCGGGTTACATTTTAGCAATATATTTGAAATAAGATCAGCTTTATTTATGTATGGCATTTAATTGTTAGATTAAATCGTCAAGCAAAATAGTTTTTCATGCCAAGCTTTTCCACTTAACGCCGATAGTTAATAAGAAGGATTTGGAAAATTAATTACCGATGCCTAATATGTTGTACATACCACTGCTCAGCCTTAAAGATAGACTAAAATAATGTATTTGGTGAAATGTCAACTACTTCTTTCCATTTTAAAACATTTTGATGGCTATATTAAGATCACGATTACTACGGTTAGAAAGGTATTTACAAAATAATACTTGTTGTATGTAAACAATTTGCACAAGCAAACTTACTAAACATAACTTACAATGTATAATGTAATATCTCTACGTTGCACAAGTGTTTATTATCTCCTTTATTATAATTAAATCAAATATGGCCATTGTCGCATTCCATATCATTGCTCATTTTATAACTTTTTCATTTTAATTAAACAATTTTCTGGTAGCAGACGAATAATTTGAGAAAGTCTTAACAATTAAATGTTAATTAGGACAGGGAACCTATTATTATGTACCGATGCGGACTTTGCAAACAAACGTCTATTAATATGTTCAAAAATAGTTTCCACATACACTAAAATTGGATTTGTACAGTGCTTCGTCGTTAAAGCAACACTGGCGGGAAATTGGCAAAGCGGTTGTTGTAGAGAGGTCGTTGCTCTGGAGAGGTAGTCCCTATAATAAGGATATGCATAGAACTTTTGCTTGTGCTATTTGAGCTAAGAAAATAACATGTGGGAAATCAAACTGACGTGGTAGAGAGATATTCATCTGAGAGAGATGACTTTTGTGGAGAGTGTACTGTACAACCATACGTTATGTAAATTAAACGCTAGTTATATTGAAACACAATCTCATCTGTACAAAATATTGTTTTACAGACAATCAGGTATGTCCTGAGCATGTTTACCAAAATATTTTAGTATATGGTGAGAAGTGTATGGGCTACCATACGTAAATCAGTATTTGTGCATCATTTTAATTACAACTCGATATCATTCAGCTAGCTAACTGGTCGTCATATAAAAATATATCATTATAATTAGTACACGTTTCAGTAAGTGCATTATTCCTTAAATGTACATTGTGAATAGTAAATATTTCTCTCGGTAACTATTTGAGCAAAGAAGAAACATTGAGTGTCAACATACGTTATATCTCCAGTAGAAATATATTGTTGTTATGTGTTCCTTGCTTTGGCATTATGCTGCTGATGTTACGTGGTGTTTCGAAACTGAATAATAAATAATATTAACATTTTGTAATATAACTAAAATAGAGTTCGTCATATAAAATTAGTTTGATGCAATTGTACTGCTTTGTTTATGGTTGTTTTTAGACTTCTTTCAATGTGAGATGATATGGATCCCTCGACCACCCTCTTCTGGGATAGAACCAAGTTTGTAATATTAACTACATGAGACCATATGCAAAACACAGTTGTGTCCAAAAAGTAATATATATATATACTTGTTGGTCCTTGAATTACCATTCTAATCTGGAGCATACGCCTGATTACAATTCATCTGACGTTCTTATCAAATATAGCAAATTAAATACACAAATTCATTGGTCTATACCGATGATATTTCCAAATGTATTTAATTGTACTTCTTTTCGACAATATCACCTGAGACGTATATTTTTGGAGTTTATAGGATACATTTAATTGTACTGTTTTACTTTTAAAAAAGCCATAAATAAGATAAATATGGCAGGGTCCTATGAGTAATGAAACATATACATTAACACCTGAAACTGCATAGGATTTTAGCATACACTTGCCAGTCAGATGCAAAACTATGACGAGAAATATTACAGAATATACTACAGAAAGAAAACAGTCACCGCTTTGAGGGTTCGGGTTGAAAAGGGCTTAGTACTGGGGCCATTACACCGCTTTTACAAAGCTTTAACTTCGAACTTCCGAGTGGGTTTCTCAAAAGCAAGCAACTAAAAGAAAAGAGATCCATTTTTTCCAAAACTGCCCAAGTGATTATGTACTTTAGAGCTAAGTTTCAACGTCAAAAAAAGGAGTGATTTAATAAAAATGCTCTTCTCATTGTATTTGTGCGATGGGGTGAATACTATTTCCTTGATATGAAGAACTACACAAAATTCTTGATTGTAAAATAAATTTAAATATTGGATCAAATTATTTTTAAATAACTGTAAATGGTTGTAGCCTCCTTTTTATGCACAGTTTGAATTAAAGTACCAAAGTCCGATGTTTTCAAACGAAATAATACTTATTACTACCATGACAGAATGTATTAAATGACCGCAAATAATTACATACGCATGGAGATTGTTAACGACCGACATAATGAATAAGTAACAATGTTGTAATCATGAATAAGATATGATAAGGTCTAATAAGTAAAGGTAACATATATTAAAATTTGAAAAGGCACAGGATCATGGTATTGGCCTTTCCAATAACTTAGTTGTCTGCCCTTGAGTAGTTTCCAAATGCGCAGGCGCACTCGCACTGATTTAACTTCTGGGGCATAAGGAGAAATTTTATCAGCGTGTATAAAACAAACATCCAGTGACATGAAAAATTTATTCAAGAAAGAAACAAAATCAAGAAAGAAACAAAACCAAAATCGAAATCGCCGAAGTATTGTAAATGTGTTTTTCTCGGGATGGTGGTCAAAAACAAAACAGTTTCACTGCATCGATTTCCTCAAAAGTTGCGACTACGGCGCATTGGATTCAACGATGTCGGACAATAATGAAGTTTTATGCAGCGCTAGAGAGAGAAAGAGAGAGAGAGAGAGAGAGAGAGAGAGAGAGAGAGAGAGAGAGAGAGAGAAAAGAGAAAAGAGAAAAGAGAGAGAGAGAGAGAGAGAGAGAGATTTGTACTTTCATAATAGCGCTGGATTTGTAGCTGCCGCTTTGAGTTCATGCAAAAGACAATGTTGTTACATATATCCCTTTTACAAACAACTGGGAGAATTCAGACCAATCTGATCTTCGCCCTTTAGAGCGTCGGCTTGCGGATCGGGAGGTCGTGGGTTCGAACCCCGGCCGGGTCATACCAAAGACTTTAAAGTTAGTAGTAGTGGCTTCCCTCCTAACGCTCGGGGCTACGGGGACAGCATTACGCCTGACTCGTCGGTGTCAGTATAATGGACCGGCCGGGTTCAGTCCCTGGGCACCTCATAAGTGCCCCTGTGCTGTAATGATAAAAATGTCGCTGCGCAGTATCGGCAAAAAATGCCGGCTAATCCCATCCCATCCCTCTTCGCCCTTTTCACATTTCTCTCTCGCCCTGATCAACCACGCTTCACAACAATGCAACAATTAAAAGTGTGATCTTCCACTGATGTTTGCCTCCCGTTATTATCGTGATGACAGCACAAGCGCTTTTCTTGATTGATATTTAGTGCTGTATATTGATCATTTATAAGTTCGTTAACAGTGTTGTTTAAATGAACATCTACGTAACATGCTCTACTACATTTGAATGTTGCATATTGCATGTGTTATTCATTTAAATCTGTAAATTTAAGTGTGCACCTCCTGAATATTTTTAAAATGGCCAGTCAAACAGATTTTACTTTTATTAATTTAACTTATTAAGATATCATTCTCTAGACGCGGTATTAAATTGTGTTTTCTTATTGTTAATACTTTGAATGCAACATTAAAACTCCGTTGCAAGAAACAAGTCTGTTTCATGATTTGTGTATTATTTCAAGTATGTCTTTTAAGTAGATTTATAGTTACAGTTTTAAATTACAAACTAATAAAATTGAACGATTTAAGTGATGTTCTCATGCATGAATAATTTTTAGAAAAAAAATGTCGAAGTGTTAACATCTTTTGCAAAAGGGCGAACCGTGAAGCTCGTCTTCCTTTCATTAGGGCGAACTGTGACCAATCAAGGGAAAGTAAAGTGTTAAAAGGGCGACGTTTTACTAATTCATGTCCGAGAAGGTGAAATCCCTTTTCAAGAGGGAAAAATAAACCGTTCAGAGCCCGTCTTCGACTTTTCGAGTTGGTCTCTCATTTTCAGTTCATGTTTGTCAGTAATAGCTAGCCTGTGAGCGCCGATAATTCGCTCACATATCCGTCCGGGTGCATTCAATCTACGACTGCTAAGTACTTTTTCAAATCTGTTAGCTTGAAATGGTCCAATTCTTAGCTGTTAACACTCGCTTCGTTGACTTCTTTATCATTTTCCGCCATCTTTTTATAATTAGTCCCCAGAGGATCAACGGCGAATAGCCTCCCTTTGAAATCAAGGGAAGTAACCGAGTTATCGGTTTAGGCCAATGCAAATACCAGTCAAATGTAAAAATAAGTTTAAGGTTGGACCTCTCCGTTTACTTATTTAAGCGCTCTAATAGGTCATTTTTTTACACTGAAAATTCCATTACAATAAGACGTTTCGTTGTTCTCTACTTGTATAATGTTCCCATCTCAGTTTTTGGTCACCTTTACATTTGATGTATGCGTGTGTGTGTGTCGTTGTATATTGCTTTGCTCGCCATATGCCGAAAGGTGAGAGGCGAAGATAAATAAAACTTATTCAGTCGGTTGCTTAGTGTTATTTTAAATTATACGTGATATTTATAATGGGACCTTGACATATTTTCTTTTAAACCACGTAGTGAAAGTATTCAGTGTTCGTATATTCAAAGTACATGCACATCAGCTAATTGATTGCTAGCAAAACGATATCACGTGTACTTTAATGATAGAAGAAACATAATAACTCTTCAATCAGGAATAAAGCTTAACGGACATGTTTGATGTCGCGACATGTTCGTGTCTCTTCGATACGACTGGGTGGGTGTAATTTAAGATTTACACGGACGGGTGTCAAATGAATCAACGAGCTTCCTGTCTGAAAGGAAACACTCGTGGAACATTTGTGTAACAAACTACAGCTAAACATGCTTCGATGTTTAATAAATTTAACATGCTCTTGTTTGGTTGCATGTCATTACATTTATATGGCAGGTATATCGAGGCATTGGCTAAGAATGTTAAAAGTTAAGCTGCGCCATTAATTTTAGGTGCCGTGATAAGGCATGCTTGTTTAATCTTGTAAATCTTCAAACAGATCAAATAACTGCAAAGGATCGCCCTTGTATACTCGTAACCTTCTGGCAAATGGCACCTAAAGGCTGGTTCGATTAGATCAACTTCGTTTTTTTTCTGTTTCATGTGAGTGCACGGCACATATGTAACATATTTTATGTCAGAAATAACTGAAGTGGTAATGGATGAATAGGTATTTGTTAAACATGGTTTCTTCTGTTGAAAATAATTATCCCTTAAATTGAAATGACTTTACTATAGAAACGTGTATTGTACTTATAAACCTTAGAAGTTATGTTTTTCGATACGTCTTCGGGAAACTTAAATAGGTTCTTTTGTAAATATACTCCCCAATTTTCTTCATGACTATAGAAGCAAATTATTTCGTTCTGGCTTTATTCAATTATAATTGTGAACATGAATTTTACGGTTGTGCTAAATCTGTGTTACTGTAATAGGGAAATATCTCAACAATAGCTTTCTCTCTTCAAAATGTCCAGCACTAAAAGTGAAATAACAACATAACACCAGAACAGAAATATATGACGTTAAAATCGAGGTTTGAGTAAAGTTTTAAATTGGAATTAAATGAACGACTACACAGTCTTAATCAATCCTGTTTCTATTTCCTCATAGATACTCCTTGTCATTACAATTATCGTATGGTCTATTAAATGCTTGAAATATGTCCATTGTCACATATGTTTTAATGTCGTTATTCACTTAGAAAATCCCAAAGGTATTATTGTATTACGACAAGATATTTGTCTAATTAATCGCACTTGAGATGAATCCCTAAATTGTAAAGTTACATTTTACTAAATGCAATCATATAAATTACAGGTGGCCGTCCCTGATTTCTATTTTCCATTAAGCAATAAGCTTTTGGAAGCACAGTCATGCATGTATTCACTATCGACGACACATTTTAGAACTCTACTCCATATTGTGGTTACACAATTGCTGAAGGAGTAGCAATGACATGTAAGAAAGTTTATGCCGTTTGTAAATGATAGTTTAAAGTAATGTCAATTTGTTTGAAGGAATCTATGTGACTAAACAGTCCAAATTACAGTTCTGTTTTCGTTTAATTTGAACACTATGAAATTGCATTAAGGGTATCCTTCTCTAGTTTCTAAACGAAAGAAAAATACGATAATGTCCTATGAGAATTACCACATATATTCAAATTGAATCAAACATTAGACGAACAGACAGTGTATTTTATTTAAAGAATCCTGTCTATGTTCATTATTATGTCATTGAACTGAAGTCCAATGAACGTCCAAGGAACTTATTCGTAACAATCCTGATAAAATGAATAAGATAAAACGATGAT
This sequence comes from Sinonovacula constricta, assembly GCA_007844125.1. Lineage (NCBI taxonomy): Eukaryota > Metazoa > Mollusca > Bivalvia > Cardiida > Solecurtidae > Sinonovacula > Sinonovacula constricta. The sequence continues at coordinate 48,061,544 of CM017560.1, read as the reverse complement.
AACATGCAAGTGAATATTTTCAAGATCAAAACTCAATAAATAAAATTATTGAGACAATAAATAGAAAAATATTAGAATTTTCAGTACCAGATATATTAAGTTAAGTCACTCAAGTCAAATTTTTGTAAGCCATATATAGTTGTCTGAATTTAAAGTTGTAATCATGAGCTTGTGAGAAATAAATTATACTAAATAGGAGAAATGTTAAAAACAACTCAATGTCTGAATAAAAAACCGTCTGAAAGGAAGAAATCATTTAAATAGCAAGCTTGTAAACAGAGAAACAAACACACGTTACTAAAACTGATTGATGAAGAACGACTGGAACACATGTTTCCTTGTTTTGGGAATGTCTGGAGTGTCAACAAATCCCGGCTAAGAGATTTTAAAATAAATAAAGACACAACCATGAATATTAACCCTTATGAATAAAGATAATAATTAGGGTAAATGTCAATTTTTGAGTTAACTGCAGTTCGGCAGATAAAAAACCTGATAACAAGTAAATAAAGAAACTGCACAGATAAAAATAAGTTGATAAAGTCCTACCAGATCATAGATTGTAAGAACAGGAGAACTTTCAACTAACTTCATATACTACTTATAGTACTCATAGTACATAATATGTAAACTATACTACTCAAAGGTCAATTTCCTTTAAGAACAGACACACTTGTTCTATTTTGGGAACATAAGTGCAAATATCTAGGTATTAACGTAACGTATTCCATAGACGTAATATTATAAAAAAATTAAACGGAAAGATAACAGTAATACAATTATTTCTGTGTCCTGTGGGAGGAAGCTTCTTCACACGTAATTGAAAAGGAATAGAGCATTTATCACTCGCGCTTAGTCATTAACCCATATCGTATATTCTTACTGAATTAATTGTTTTTATTCTTTTGGGGTTATGGTATATCTAGTTCTTGGCAACGTGAGAAACAAAATACTCAATGCATTTTGATAGTGGCACAAAATCTATTATTATCTCCTGTTAAAGGTTCGACATTATCTGACATTATTTTGTTCTATGCGAACAAAAGAAACTAGTCGGCATAACATCTAAAGCATTCAATGACTTCAACGTGCAGTAGAAAATATAGCAATAACATAGGACATGGGTTTACAACAAAACACCGTCTACTGATTGATATTCACACATGACTATTTTAAAAATCTATGAATCCTACAAAAAAAACTCCAGTTTATAAGATGCCTCTCCTATTCACAACAGCAGAAAACAATTCAAATGTAATGTATTTTGTTATGTAAGTTGGCTATTTAATGATAAGTGTACATCCATCACAGATGACGTTTTTATTGTTGGATTTTCCTGTAAAACTAGTCATCTAAAATGTGATGCAGATATGCCAATTTGAGCATTTACTGACACAAATTACATATTATATATTTTTTTGCTTAGTCACAGCTACGCGTAATACCTCTGGTTTGAATTTAGTGTTTTTCAGTGTTGTCCGTTTGTTCAAAAGCTTCCTCAAAGCAGGAACATACAGGCAACCCTATTATGCTTAATAGTATCGTTCTGATACAGAAGGAATATACAATAAAACTTCACCCAAATCACCTCTAAGCAGCAACAACCTCTTAGCAGCAACAATTTTATTTCCTCATAAGTTTTCAGTGCATTTAACATCTGAGCAGCACAACCTCAGAGAAAAGATGATCGGCCATTCAGTTATGTCCCTAAAGTAGGTGATAACCTCTGCTGAGCACCACCTGGTGGCTACTTAATAAGTATTACACCTTTGACTATTGAAAAGTAATCATGGTTGACTGATTTTGTGTAGGTGATAATCTAATGTCTATTTGACAGCTTACTAGTTAAGAGTGAAATACACCAGGTAACATTTTTTTTTCAAAATAGTGTTAATAGAAATAAAAATATTAGTTTATTGGTGTGACCTATGATGTTTATAGAATCCGCCAAAACGAATTAGTGAGTTTGTAACAAGTGAATCAAGTCAACGACTACTCTTTGTCTGCAGTTATGTTAATGAAGACTAACTGTTAAGGCATTTATCTACATCCATAGTATAGTGCTCAGTTTCATTTACTTAGTTTAAGTAGTTGTCTTAGTTAAGTTCTGTTTTATTTAAGACTTATCTGAAAAAGCATGTACTGTGTGTTAGAATTACACTTTGTATGTGTGTATGCTATTCTGTTTCTTATATATTTCAACCAAAGTTAACTTATATTATGAATGTTTTACATTTTTAATATTATTTAAAACATACAATAAGGAATTTTAAATTAAAATAATGTTTTTACAGGGTATTGTAACTTGGCATCAATGATGACCTTTGCACAGATACACCTCTCAGTTACAACAGTTTTTGTGCATCTGCCAAATGTTGTTGTGGCGAGGTTTCACTGTAAACTGGTATGGATTTT